>CM065734.1:32026565-32141565 GCA_033310375.1 Conus canariensis | reverse complement strand
ACAGCAGACTCCTTCCTGTGTGCCCCACCTTCCCCTGCCACCCACCACTCACAACCCACCAATCACAGCTGTGCACTCCAAGACAGTACCACCGCTGACCCTCAACACCAAAAGAAATTGCTGTCCATCAACGTTTAGCGAAACATTCTTCAACACTGGGGCATGTCAGCCTATACCATGCATGACCAAGGCCTGTGTCATCGCTCACTGTACATGGCAATGTGACCATCCTTAGAGTGGAACCTTGTGGGAGATGTGGCGCTGTGATGTGGTGGGCACTGCTGGAATGGCTGCCGCTGCTGGATCTTCTGGGAGCCCCAGACTGGAAGCAGGACGTGAAATACCTCATGTGTTGATGTCTGTGAACTGGCGGTCTGCCAGGAAAAGGCTGCTGTGGGATAGAAAATCCAGTGGGGGATAGAGGGAGGGGAGAAGGAGGGTTGTGGGACATTTTGGTGGGTGAAAAGGGGGAGAATTGTGAAGAGGTAACGGAAGCGGGCGTTGAGTTATTGCTGTTGCTATGCTGGTGCATGGTCAAATGTTACATGATGATGGGGTTCACATTTTCCTTTCATCAACTTGTGATAGTTTGCTGCATTTATTGACTTAGTTATTAAAGATTTTATTTTCAATGGCCTTTAAGAATTGTTTTTAATGTACTAGGATGTATTAAAAATGTTTGAAAAAGGGATTTTGTTCATAAATGAAAGACTAGGCGTCCATTTTGAGAAAAGAATTGTGGGGTGATGTGTCAATGGTGAGGGTAGTGCTGCTCTGCTGTGACTACTGACACAAGGGTTAACAGACACAGAGGGTGACCATTGTCCATACTGACTATTGTCCATACTGATCACTGTCACCAAGGGTGCCAACAAGCACAGAGGGTGTTCTGCAATGCATTGGGGAGAATCAGATGTCGTGTGAAAGAACAGGTGCCCATGTGGGGAGTGTTGGTGAACAGGGCAGGGGATTTTATCACCCGCTCGTCATTCCCATCCATCTTCTCTTGCCTTGGTCAGTTCCCTTTCTCTGGCTGTGATGTTGGAGATGGAATGCAAGAAAGGGAGGGCGAGAATGTGCATGCCTGGGAATGAAGGTTGGGAAGAAGAGAAACATGTCTGCCTGTTGTTCATTCATGAGCGGGTGGATTCAGATCATCAAGAAAGCCTTGAAATGTTGAGGGTGTACATTCTCGGTGGTCCAGTTGCCTGACGGCAGTACCAGGTGAAGCCAAATGGCCAGTGGAAGAATATGGTATGTTCAGAAGACCAGCCCTACTGCTAAGTTTGTGATGTGTGGTGGACACCAAGGGAAGCCAAGTTTGTGATGTGTTGTGGACATCAAGGGAAGCCAGGTTGACTGTTCAGACTATGAGTCAGCGCCCTGTTGCCAGAGAGGTGCAGGGAAGAAGGTAGCACAAGTCTGTCCTCTTCACTGGTGTTGCCATCACCACTGTCGTCCTGTAGAATGTAGCACAGGTCTGTCCTCTCTTCACTGTGTTACTATCACTACTGTCATCCTGTGGAATGTAGCACAGGTCTGTCCTCTCTTCACTGGTGTTGCCATCACCACTGTCGTCCTGTAGAATGTAGCACAGGTCTGTCCTCTCTTCACTGTGTTACTATCACTACTGTCATCCTGTGGAATGTAGCACAGGTCTGTCCTCTCTTCGCTGGTGTTGCCATCACCACTGTCGTCCTGTAGAATGTAGCACAGGTCTGTCCTCTCTTCACTGGTGTTACTATCACTACTGCCATCCTGTGGAATGTAGCACAGGTCTGTCCTCTCTTCGCTGGTGTTGCCATCACCACTGTCGTCCTGTAGAATGTAGCACAGGTCTGTCCTCTCTTCGCTGGTGTTGCCATCACCACTGTCATCCTGCAGAAGGTAGCGCAGGTCACCACTGTCATCCTGCAAAAGGTAGCACAGGTCTGTCCTCTCTCTCCTCTCTTCACTGGTGTTACTATCACTACTGTCATCCTACAGAAGGTAGCACAGGTCTGTCCTCTTCACTGGTGTTACCATCACTACTGTCATCCTGCAGAAGGTAGCACAGGTCACCACTGTCATCCTACAGAAGGTAGCACCGATCTGTCCTGTCTTCATTGGTGTTGCCATCACTACTGTCATCCTACAGAAGGTAGCACCGATCTGTCCTCTCCCCATGGAGTTGCCATCACCACTGTCATCCTACGGAAGGTAGCACAAGTTTGTCCTCTCTTCACCGGTGTTGCTTTCACCACTGTCATCCTGCAGAAGGGTGCACAGGTCTGTCCTCTCTTCATTGGTGTTGCCATCATCACTGTCATCCTACAGAAGGTAGCACAAGTCTGTCCTCTCTGTCTCTCGTCACTGGCGTCTACATCACCACTGCCTTGCTGCCCAGACCTTTGGAGCCCTTCAAACACATCCGTTGCCCTGTTCTGGATCCCATTCAACTAAACGCTGTGGTGATGTTTTAGGCATCAGAGGAATCATTTTTGAGATGGGGAATGTCCTGATGTAATGTTGAAGAACTGGCGGCAATACAATTCATGCCAAGTACAGATAGTGATTCTGTAAGAGGAGAAGGTTCAGGAAGTGTCAGAGACTTCCGGGACACGGAGGGGTCCATAGTGGGGTCATGATGTGAGGAACACCACTCCCTTCCTACCAAGGACAGTGCGTCTTCTTCGCATGACTGTATCTACCTCATAGTACTGTTTGGGGGTTTGGGACCGTTTATTTTGTTTTTCTTGTTTTGGGTTGTGTGTGGCAGTGTGAATGAACATGGAAGCTGATGGTTTGGTGAAGCCTGTTGTGTGTGTGTGTGTGTGCGTGTGTGTGTGTGTGTGTGTGTGGAGAGAGAGAGAGAGAGAGAGAGTGTGTGTGTGTGTGTGTGTGTGTGTGTGTAGAACATGCAGATGGTGACTTTTTCATGAAGAAATAGGTATCTGAAAATTATTTGAAAAGTTCTATGTTCATCAGATTGTGACTTTTGAAAACGGAGCTTTATATTTTGAACACACATCAAAGGTTGTATTTTTCTATGTTCTGGAGATTGTGATTTGTTTGCAATAGAATTTTTGTTTTAAAATCATTTCAGGTTGTATTTTTATGTTGTTCACCAATGTGGTTGTTTTGCACATAGAATTTTTACTATGAAGTGATTTTGAAGGATATTTTTCCTATGAAAAATGAGTGAAAAGTTTATATTATTTTATGCTTTGCAGACTGTGAGAAGTTCTGTTTAAAAAAAAAAAAAAAAAAATCAAAAATGGTATTGTTCTGTGTACCAGATAACGACATATGATAAAAAATGAACTTCTGTCTGAAAACCATTTCCAGCGATCAGTGAGGAAAGGTGCGAGTGCTGTTCTGTGTTCAGTGAGGAAAGGTGCGAGTGCTGTTCTGTGTTCAGTAAGGAAAGGTGTGAGTGCTGTTCTGTGTTCAGTAAGGAAAGGTGTGAGTGATGTTCTGTGTTCAGTGAGGAAAGGTGTGAGTGCTGTTCTGTGTGCAGTGAGGAAAGGTGTGAGTGCTGTTCTGTGTTCAGTGAGGAAAGGTGTGAGTGCTGTTCTGTGTGCAGTGAGGAAAGGTGTGAGTGCTGTTCTGTGTTCAGTAAGGAAAGGTGTGAGTCCTGTTCTGTGTTCAGTGAGGAAAGGTGTGAGTGCTGTTCTGTGTTCAGTAAGGAAAGGTGTGAGTGGTGTTCCGTGTTCAGTAAGGAAAGGTGTGAGTGATGTTCTGTGTTCAGTAAGGAAAGGTGTGAGTCCTGTTCTGTGTTCAGTAAGGAAAGGTGTGAGTGCTGTTGTGTGTTCAGTGAGGAAAGGTGTGAGTCCTGTTCTGTGTGCAGTGAGGAAAGGTGTGAGTCCTGTTCTGTGTTCAGTGAGGAAAGGTGTGAGTGGTGTTCTGTGTTCAGTGAGGAAAGGTGTGTGTGATGTTCTGTGTGCAGTGAGGAAAGGTGTGAGTGGTGTTCCGTGTTCAGTGAGGAAAGGTGTGTGTGATGTTCTGTGTTCAGTGAGGAAAGGTGTGAGTGGTGTTCTGTGTTCAGTGAGGAAAGGTGTGAGTGGTGTTCTTTGTTCAGTGAGGAAAGGTGTGAGTGGTGTGGTGTGTTTAGTAAGGAAAGGTGTGAGTGGTGGTCTGTGTTACGTGAGGAAAGGTGTGAGTGGTGTGGTTTGTTCAGTAAGGAAAGGTGTGAGTGGTGTTCTTGTTCAGTAAGGAAAGGTGTGAGTGGTGTGGTTTGTTCAGTAAGGAAAGGTGTGAGTGGTGTTCTGTGTTCAGTGATGAAAGGTGTAAGTCCTTTTCTGCGTTCAGTAAGGAAAGGTGTGAGTGGTGTTCTGTGTTCAGTAAGAAAAGGTGTGAGTGTTCTGTGTTCAATGAGGAAAGGTATGAGTGATGTTCTGTGTTCAGTAAGGAAAAGTGTGAGTGGTGTTTTGTGTTCAGTGAGGAAAGGTGTGAGCGGTGTCTGTGTTCAGTGAGAAGTGTGAGCGATGTTCTGTTTCAGTAAGAAAGGTGTGAGTGGTGTTCCGTGTTCAGCGAGGAAAGGTGTGAGCGATGTTCTGTGTTCAGTAAGGAAAGGTGTGAGTGGTGTTCCGTGTTCAGCGAGGAAAGGTGTGAGCGATGTTCTGTGTTCAGTGAGGAAAGGTGTGAGTGGTGTTCCGTGTTCAGTGAGGAAAGGTGTGAGCGATGTTCTGTGTTCAGTGAGGAAAGGTGTGAGTGGTGTTCCGTGTTCAGTGAGGAAAGGTGTGAGCGATGTTCTGTGTTCAGTGAGGAAAGGTGTGAGTGGTGTTCCGTGTTCAGTGAGGAAAGGTGTGAGTGGTGTTCTGTGTTCAGTGAGGAAAGGTGTGAGTGGTGTTCCGTGTTCAGTGAGGAAAGGTGTGAGTGGTGTTCTGTGTTCAGTGAGGAAAGGTGTGAGTGCTGTTCCGTGTTCAGTGACGGTGTGTTGGAAGTGATGACTGCTAGTGTAGAGATGTTCAGTGACACATGGGAAGACTGGCAGGAGTAATGGTCGTGACTGAAGTGTAATGTTGAGGTGCGCAAGACTGGCAGGAGTAATGATCGTAATTGATGTATAATGTTGAGGCGGTGGTGTCAGCACACACAGGGTAAGATAGAGGCAGTATAGTGATCCTAACTGAAGTGTAAACTGAGCTTGCATGTTTTTCCAATGTCCAACTTTTTGTTCTTGGTAGATCACATTTTTCATCTGCTTTTGCATCCGGTGAATGAGATCTGAGTGACAAAGATGTGGTTTCCAATCCTCATTGTGATGACTCGTAGCGTCTGTCATCAGTCCTAGTAATGCACTTGTGACCTCCACAGAGAAAGACAACCACCACTGACGGGCAGGGGGCAGAAGAGTGTCCCCCAGTTCTCCTGGAGTGTCTGTTCTTTTTGAAGGAGTGCTGCTGTTCAGGATCCCAGAAATCCTCCCTGTGATCTTCATTGGTGGGCCAACCCATAGGCCAGAAATCCTCACTGTGGTCATTGGTGGTCCACCCCATGGGCCAGAAATCCTCACTGTGGTCTTTGGTGGGCCATCCCATGGGCCAGGGGCCAGAAATCCTCACTGTGATCATTGGTGGGCCAACCCATGGGCCAGAAATCCAGCCTCAGCGACAGTCCACCACAAGGGACATGGAGCAGAACGGCTGCAACAGTCTGGTTTTGTCTCTGAACAACTGACAGAAACAGGACACAGAAGACAGAGGACACAGAAGACAGAGGACCTATAGCATCTGATTTCCTTACCCCAGCAACAGAGCGATTCTGACATGCCATAGAAGTGGACATGTACAGAGTGGATAATGACTGTGTGCGACATGTGGTAGTTTCTCTGGTGTTGAGTGGTGTGCGTGACAGGCGTAATTTCTCTGGTGTTGAGTGATGTGTGACATAGTGATAGTTTCTCTGGTGTTAAGTGGTGTGTGTAACATGTGATAGTTTCTCTGGTGCTGAGTGGTGAATGTGACATGTAATAGTTTCTCTGATGTTGAGTGGTGTGTGTGACATGTGATAGTTTCTCTGATGTTGAGTGGTGTGTGTGATGTATGTGATAGTTTTCCTGATGTTGAGTGGTGCGTGTGACATGTGGTGGTTTCTTTGTTGTTTAATGGTGTGTGACATGTGATAGTTTCTCTGTTGTTGAGTCATGTGTGTGACATGTGTTAGTGTCTCTGTTGTTGAGTCGTGTGCATGACATGTGGTAGTTTCCTTGGTGTTGAATGGTGTGTGACATGTGATAGTGTCTCTGTTGTTGAGTGGTGTGAGTGAATGTGAAAGCTGCTCTGTTGTTGAGTGGACAGTGAGTGTGTGTGACATGTGATAGTTTCTCTCTTGTTCTTCACAGTGACTGGCTGTATAGTGCAAACAATTACGGGTAGTGTTGTTCATTGATTTTGTTTTGTTTATTTTGTCCTTAAAATACAAAGCAACAAAACGAAGAGAAAAAAGGTTGTGCAGATAGGCCCATGCAATGGCGGTTATGGCATTGAAAGGTTTTCTAGTTCATGCCACCAATATGAGGAAGAAAATCATTGTGTGAATGTATGACGAAGAAAATCGTGTGAGTGTATGAGGGAGAAAATCATTGTGTGAATTATGAGGGAGAAAATCATTGTGTGAATGCATGAGGGAGAAAATCATTTGGGTGTGAGTGGATGGATTTCAGTGTGAGTGGATGGATTCATTGCTACTGAATGGATTTCAGAGTGAGTGGGTTTTAGTTTGAATGAATGGGATTTTTGATCACAGGTCAGATTGCAATGTCTTTTACTGGATTGACTTTGATTTATTGTACAAACAGGTGGGTTTTTAAAATTCTTATGATTTGGGGCAATCTGTTTTTGTACTGCTGAATGCCAGTAAAAAAAATTAAATGTTGGATTGGTGTGATGTAGGCACAGTCCCATTGACATCTCTGTCCTCCATGCAGTTCTCAGGTGACTGACTTCATGTAGTCCTCAGGCGACAGTGGCGACACTGACTTCATGCAGCCCTCAGGTGACACTGACTTCATGCAGTCCTCAGGTGACACTGGTGACAACTGACTTCATGCAGTCCTCGGGTGACACTGACTTCATGCAGTTCTCAGGTGAAACTGTCTTCATGCAGTCCTCAGGTGACACTGACTTCATGCAGTCCTCAGGTGACACTGGTGACTTCATGCAGTCCTCAGGCGACACTGGTGATACTGACTTCATGCAGTCCTCAGGTGACACTGATTTCATGCAGTTCTCAGGTGACACTGGTGACTTCATGCAGTCCTCAGATGACACTGGTGACTTCATGCAGTCCTCAGGTGACACTGACTTCATGCAGTCCTCAGGTGACACTGACTTCATGCAGTCCTCAGGTGACACTGACTTCATGCAGTCCTCAGGGGACACCGGTGACTCTGACTTCATGCAGTCCTTGGGTGACACTGACTTCATGGAGTCCTCGGGTGACACTGACTGACTTCATGCAGTCGTCAGGTGACACTGACTTCGTGTAGTCCTCAGGTGACACTGACTTCATGCAGTTCTCAGACACTGGTGACTTCATGTAGTCCACGGACTTCATGCAGTCCTCAGGTGACACTGACTTATGCAGTCCTCAGGTGACATGGACTTCATGCAGTCTGCAGTGACACTGACTTCATGCAGTCGTAGGTGAACTGACTTCATGCAGTCCTCAGGTGACACTGACTTCATGCAGTCCTCAGGTGACACTGACTTATGCAGTCCTCAGGTGACACTGGGGACTTCATGCAGTCTGCAGGTGACACTGACTTCATGCAGTCCTCAGGTGACACTGACTTCATGCAGTCCTCAGGTGACACTGACTTCATGCAGTCCTCAGGTGACACTGGTGACCGACTTCATGCAGTCCTCAGGTGACACTGACATCATACAGTCCTAGGTGACACTGACTTCATGCAGTCTTCAGGTGACGCTGACTTCATGCAGTTTTCAGGTGACACTGACTTCATGCAGTCCTGGGTGACACTGACTTCATGCAGTCTTCAGATGACACTGACTTCATGCAGTCTTCACGTGACACTGACTTCGTGCAGTCTTCAGGTGACACTGACTTCATGCTGTCTTCAGGCGACACTGGCTTCATGCAGTCTTCAGGTGACAGACTTCATGCAGTCCTCAGGTGACACAGCTGACTTCATGCAGTCTTCAGGTGACACAGCTGACTGACTCTGGGTTGCCACTTGTTCTGCAATAACACTGGACATATCCCAGATCTCGCAATAACTGTCCAGTCAAAGGCAATTTGTTGCCTACCACACCAGGCCACAAGCACCGGCTGGCAGTAAAGCAGGAGCCATACTGCCCGTTTGATGCACTTTCAAATTGCTGCACCTACACTTGAATACAAACAGCTCTGCCCGCATCCATGAATCCTACCCAGCTGTTCAGGTCAAAGGTTGCCAGGTCAGGAATATTGAGACAGATGCAGGTAGTGTCGTGACCTGGGTGTCTGGCAGGCCAGGACAGTGTGGGTCCTAGAGGGGGACTGCTGGTCACACAAGATGATGGGGGGAAAAAGTGTCTACAATGTTTTTTGACACTTGAAAACTTTAACAACCTCACACATCTGCACACAAATACTGCTTCATCCAACTCCAGCTGCCTCCCATCTTCACACATACTCACGCAACACACTGCCTTGACCTTCACACACACACACACACTGCCTTGACCTTCACACACACACACACACACACCAAATTCTGCCCTGATCTTCACACATACGCATGCAACACACTCACTCATATATAACAAACACACTCTCACACACACACTACCACGACCTTCACACACACACAAACGCACACACACACACACACACACTACCATGACCTATACACACACACACAGGCTGCCTCAACCTTCACATACATGCACACACTACACCAACCTATACTCACCCACATGTATACACAACCGTCATACACACACACACACACACACACACACACAGAAAACTGCATACTTTATCCGTCCCCTCCTCTCCAAATACCAGTGAGTTTATGCTTGTAAAAAGTGCATATACTGTCCAGTATATGTAATGTCAGACATGAGTGAAATCTTGCCAGTTACTTCCCTTGACATGCTTTTGGCTCTTCCATTTGTGGAATTTCAGCATTGGAAAGTTTGGACATTGAAAGAAGATGTACTGGGAAAGACATGGGGTAACACTTACTGGTGTGTGAAATCAGAACAAACCTTCGGCTTCTGGCTGACATACACTTTAGCACAAGGAGACAGACATGCCTTGACCTGAACAAAAAGTCACATGATTTTTTTTTTATCAGTTAATTCTTGTCATTGGATTCAGTTCAGCCTATGAATAAAAGACAACTTTCCAAGTGAACAGTCATGTTTCCTGCATGCATTAAGTGAGCTGCAATGCAGACTTTGTCTCCAAAATACACTCCTTCAAGACATGGGAAAGGAGACTAGTTCTCTCCCTTTCCAATACATTAAGTACTAGAAAGGGAGTCAACTCTTAATAGGCTAACTCATTTATTGATGTGTTTAATTCCCTTACGGACTGTGGGAACCATTGGCCCCAGATCTGGACATAATACTCATTGTGCCTGGCTGGGAAGAGTTGAACTAGTGATTGTCTGAACACTTCTCTTTGTCCACACCAGACTGACTTCACAACACTTCTCTTTGTCCACACCAGACTGACTTCACTACAAACACTTCTCGCTTTGTCCACACCACACTGACTTTACAACACTTCCCTTTGTCCACACCAGACTGACTTTACAACAAACACTTCTCTCTTTGTCCACACCACACTGACTTCACATCAAACACTTCTTTGTCCACACCAGACTGACTTTGCAACAAACACTTCTCTCCTTGTCCACACCACACTGACTTCACATCAAACACTTCTTTGTCCACACCAGACTGACTTCGCAACAAACACTTCTCTCCTTGTCCACACCAGACTGACTTCACATCAAACACTTCTTTGTCCACACCACACTGACTTCACATCAAACACTTCTTTGTCCACACCAGACTGACTTCACAGCAAACACTTCTCTCCTTGTCCACACCACACTGACTTCACATCAAACACTTCTTTGTCCACACCAGACTGACTTCACAACAAACACTTCTCTCCTTGTCCACACCAGACTGACTTCACATCACTTTTTTGTCCACACCAGACTGACTTCACATCAAACACTTCTCTCTTTATTCATACCACACTGACTTCAAAACACCTTTCTCTTTGTCTACACCAGCCTGATTCACAACAAGCACTTCTTTGTTCACACCAGACAGACTTCAAAACACTTCTCTCTTTGTCCACTCCAGACAGACTTCAAAACACTTCTTTGTCCACACCAGACTGATTTCACACTTCTTTCTTTGTCCACACCACACCGATTTCACAATAAACACTTCTCTCTTTGACCACACCACACTGATTTCACAACAAACACTTCTCTCTTTGTCCACACCACACTGATTTCACAACAAACACTTCTCTCTTTGTCCACACCACACTGACTTCATAACACTTCTCTCTTTGTCCACACCACACTGATTTCACATTAAACACCTCTCTTTGTCCACACCAGACTGACTTCACAACACTTCTCTTAGTCCACACCAGGCTGACTTCAAAACACTTCTCTCTTTGTCCACACCAGACTGATTTCACATTCCCTCTTTGTCCACATCAGACTGATTTCACAACAAACACTTCTTTGTTCACACCAGACTGACTTTGTAACGAACACTTCTTTGTCCACACCAGACTGAATTCAAAGCAAACACTTCTCTCTTTGTCCACACCACACTGACTTCAAAACACTTCTCTCTTTGTCCACACCAGACTGACTTCACAACAAACACTTCTCTCTTTGTCCACACCAGACTGACTTCAAAACACTTCGTTGTCCACACCAAACTCATAATTTATTTCTCTCTGCATTCATATCAGATTTACAACCAATTCCTCTCTTTGTTCAAACCAGATTTGGCATTAATTTCTTTATCCATAACGGATTTATGATTAATTTTTCTCTTTGTCCATACCAGATTAAGTACTAATCTGAGAGAACTTTCTCTGTCCATTCCAGATTTAGGGCTAATTTCTCTGTCCATAACCAAATTTACACCTAATTCCTCTCTGGCCATAACCAAACTTACACTTAATTTATCTCTGTCCATAATCAAACTTACACCTGATTTTTGTCTTTTCCCATTCCAGACACTTCGCAAAAAACATTCCCTTTGAAGATCCTTGCCCCTGATTTCTGGAGGCTGTACAGACTTTGGAATTCTCTTATTTTCTTATCCCATTCAGACACACACCAAAGGACACACACACACACACACACACACACACACACACACACACACACACACACACACACACACACACATATCGCATACACAACACACACACATCAGTTTTTCTTGCGCACTAGTTCATGGACACTCCAACACGATGCTGCATGCCACAGGCGGGAGAAATGTCGTACAGTCTTCATCACCACACAGTCTCCGCCACCATCATGCTGTTTCCACCACTGAACTGTCGGGTAAGTTGCCCTTAAGTGCAAACAATCTGCACGCAAACACAGCAGGACAGTGGCATGGGTGGGGACATCATTTCAAACTCGCTATGAAAAGTGTTTACTCACAAACACAGCAGGGCAGTGGTACGGGTGGGGACATCATTTCAAACTCACTGTAAAACGTGTTTACACACAAACACAGCAGGACAGTGGCATGGGTGGGGACATCATTTCAAACTCACTGTGAAAAGTGTTTACACACAAACACAGCAGGACAGTGGTATGGGTGGGTACATCATTTCAAACTCACTGTGAAAAGTGTTTTCACACAAACAGCAGGACAGTGGCATGGGTGGGGACATCATTTCAAACTCTATGAAAAGTGTTTACACACAAACACAGCAGGACAGTGGTATGGGTGGGGACATTGTTTAAAACTCGCTGTAAAAAGTGTTTACACCCAAACACAGCAGGACAGTGGTATGGGTGGGGACATCATAAGAAGCTCACTATGAAAAGTGTTTACACACAAACACAGCCGGACAGTGGTATGGTGGGGACATCATCTGAGCTCACTGTGAAAAGTGTTTTCACACAAACACAGCAGGACAGTGGTATGGGTGGGGACATCATAAAGCTCACTATGAAAAGTGTTTACACACAAACACAGCCGGACAGTGGTATGGATGGGGACATCATCTGAAGCTCACTGTGAAAAGTGTTTTCACACAAACACAGCAGGACAGTGGCATGGGTGGGGTCGTCGTTTCAAACTCACTATGAAAAGTGTTTACATAAAAACACAGCAGACAGTGGTATGGGTGGGACATCATTTCAAACTCACTGTGAAAAGTGTTTACACACAAACAGCATATACTATGGCATGGATCGGGACGTCATTTCAAACTCGCTGTGAAAAGTGTTTCCATACACTTCAAGGAAGAAAAACCAAAGAATCCATAAGGAATTGAGAACAAACTGCTTCCTATCTAGAACAAACGCACTCATGTGCTACTGCCAGTGTAACATACATAAAGTTTACAACTTTGTGCAGGCCCTTTTTCGATTCACCTTCAAACTGTCGTGTATCCTACAAACCATCATGATTCTGGCAGATGACTGTCATGTATCCTACAAACCGTCATGATTCTGGCAGACGACTGCCATGTATCCTACAAACCGTCATGATTCTGGCAGACGACTGTTGTGCATCCTAAACGCCATCATGATTCTGGCAGACGACTGTTGTGCATCCTAAACACCGTCATGATTCTGGCAGACGACTGTCGTGCATCCAAAACACCACCATGATTCTGGCAGACGACCTCTCCATGAACCCTGCTTTGACCACCGGGTCATGCATACACAGAATGTTTGCATATGGTGATGATGGTCATGAGTTTGAACCACTCAAGAGGTCAGATTTTGAAAGCTAGAAAACCCTCGGTCCACCAGCAGTAAATACATGATTCAGTTCTGGGAAGGTAAGGACAGCAGAAGGAGATCGCTGGGTTCTGTCTCTCATAATGCCATACCCTAGACATGGTGAATCTCATTGTCTGAGTGAATTTAACCTTTTAATCCAAACACAATGTTTCGTGTCCGAAAATAAGTATATAATCACTCAGAACTCTTACGCACGAACCACATTTCAAATCAGAGCCTTGCGTCCTCTCAAGTGGAATTTTCAAGCTTGCAAGTACTGCAAAGAACACAGAGAAACCTGGCTGAGTGGCAGAACACACTAAGAAAGCAACTACGATATAGAGCATGGGGAAACCTGGCAGAATGCACTTGGAAAGCAACTATGATATAGAGCATGGGGAAACCTGGCAGAATGCACCTGGAAAGCGACTATGATATAGAGCATGGGGAAACCTGGCAGAATGCACCTGGAAAGCGACTATGATATAGAGCATGGGGAAACCTGGCAGAATGCACTTGGAAAGCGACTATGATATAGAGCATGGGGAAACCTGGCAGAATGCACTTGGAAAGCAACTATGATATAATGGGGAAACCTGGCAGAACGCACTTGGAAAGCAACCACAATAACTGGACAACAACCTCGTCTCTGCTGGCCCCTTCTGTGTACATTGCCAGGCCAAAGACAGTGGACAGTGAGCAGACTGACTGTGCTGTTTGGCACTGAAGATGACCTTCAGAGGACAGCTAGGTCCCCAGCGCCCCCTCCAATGGTCTAGCCAGGGAAATGCTGCTATACAACCCCAGACGATGAACTCTTGGCTTATGAAGGCAATTCACCAGGCTTACATCCATGGCCAGAAACTGCTTCCCCAAAGCAGTCTTGAGGGCACAGCACATAAACAGTGGCCCCTCTCCGCCAGTCGCCTGCTCTGGTAGAACATTGTGGTATCACACATTGTGCAGGCTAATAGTCACAGGAAGAAGAGGAAAAAGACAAAGATACACCCGATGGCAGAGTTTTGCTGATGATTCATCCCATTTGGTGTTCATAACTTCAAATTGTCCTTTGCAACCAATTTTGTTCATAACTACTATCTTTTACAAAAAGATTAATAACAGCCAAAACCAAAAGTCAATCTGAAAATGAAAAGCTTTGTCTGTCAGAATGCACATTGAACAGAGAGACGAGAGATGACCATGACACACCACACCCCCTCACCTATCTCTTTCCAGCTCCTTCTGTATCTGCCAGTAATGACGCTGCTCCTGGGTTTCATTTAACCCTTTCATGGCTCCCAGCACCACAAACCCCATCAACAACCTGACAACACATGCACACAACTCCTAGAGTTCATTTAACCCTTTCATGCACACACACACACACACACACACACACACACACACACACACCTCCTGTGCTTTATTTAACCCTTTATGGCTGCCAGCACCACAAACCCCATAACACAAACCCTATCAGTAACCTGAGAAAACCATTCAGAAAAAACCCTTTCACAAGTCCGATAAATTAAATGTGAACAGACTTCCTGCTTTAAAATCAAATAACCTTCAAAGAATTTATCAAAAGTTTCAAGATTCTTCTAGTCAAAATTCAACAATACAATCTAAATACCAAGGGGGTTGGGGGAAAGGGTAGGAGCAAAGTGAAGGTCATGGGAACTGAAAAGAGAGTGCAAAAGGGAGAGGACAGCACTCTCCATATCAAGGTAAAATAGTCCCAGAATTGTGACTAAGATATCTCAAATGATTTCAGTTTTGGTTTGACTTCAAATCCACATTTGCTACACCTAATCAACCAGAGCAACTGAAAAACAATCAAAATCACAAAGTGAAAACAAGGTATGGAGAATTAAACAGTAAATAACAAACATGATCATAAATTTTGTCTCCAAAAACAGTGTTTGTGATTCCTTTCACCTAGCCCACACACAGACAGGAAGCAGAAGCAAGAAGCTGCATACCCAGCAGCGGTTCCCAGCACAGTGCTGGCTGCCCACGCCTTCAGCCCCATGTTGGCCTTCAGCAGACCCATGGTTGCCCCTGGCACACACGCACACATCAGTGATACCAACAGAACAAACAACAATGGAGAACAAACTTCCATGGGGGTAGGGAAGAGGAAGGAAACGAGGGACAAACCAAATAAAAAAATTTTTTTAAGTCATACGCGTATTCTTTTGCTTCAGAACTGCATACAACTTGCTTCAAATTTGCATACATTTATTCTTTTGCACTTTGCATTTTTTTTTTTTTTTTAAATGTAAAAATATCCGTAGGAAAGTGCTAGTTGAGAAACTAAATGACAATAGCACTACAATGAATACTACTTAAACAAATGGTTTGTATCATTATCACACCATAGCATCACAAGGAATACTGCTACTACGAATGGTTGGTATTATTATCACAAACTCAAAGGTCAGTTTGACCTAACAGACTCCACTCTTCACTTATCCCAAATCAGACCTACTGAAGATCATCCTGTGAACAAGCAGTGTCAGTGTCAGTGTCTGTGCAAGTGTCAGCTGCGTCACAGAAGAGACATCCCCCTGGGGCTTTGCGGGCTCGTCACACAAAGTGTTCTATTGAAATAGAAACAAGCGACAGACAACTTGTACACTACTGACACCATTCACAACTGGATAGCTAGCTACTGACGTCATCACAGCCAAAACGACAACTTGGTGGTACCATAGGCACTGGGCATTCCCCTCATTCATCCCCTCTCCCTGCCCCCTCCCCCTTCCCCCAGTTGACACAGAGGAGTACAAAAAGTACCAGTGAAAGTCATGATGGGGCTACAAAATGAATCGATTCAGAATGTCTTCATGGGTCAAAAGACACGGCTAAAGGGCAACTACTGTTCCCTTCCAACAGTGGGTTCAGTCCCTTTGTTCAATTACCAGATTGCAACACCACCTGCCACAAGATATAAACAATGGACAGACCGGCAGGAGCAAGGCCAGGTGAAATGGCCTCAAAGGCAGAAAAGCAGTGTGGTACCATAAAGAATGAAGGAAAGAGAAAAACAAACAAACAAACAAGCAAAGGACAAGAGTTTAAAAAAGGCAGACTATGCCGGGGGAGGGGATGCCAGGAATCTGACAAAACACAACCCTTCTTACTGTCTGTCTCACACAAGGCAAATGACCCGAGATAGAGAATGCTGTTTGTTGTTACATTCACAGCTATTTATTTTCTTTCCCCTCACTGTACACAACTCACCAGAAGCAACAGCATACTCCCAGGCAGAACTCTTGTTGCGATACACAGCAATGGACTGGGATATGCCCCTGGGAAGAGGGATGGACACATGTTAACAGTTTCAAAGGGTACCTACAACATTTTCATTGGAATGTAAAATCCCATACAAACTATAATAAAGACAGACACATGCTAACAGTTTCACAGGGTACCTACATTTTCACTGGACTATTCAATCCCTATACAGAGGCAGGCACATGTCAACAATTTCATAGGATACCTACAACATTTTTACTGGACTATTCAATCCCTATACAGAGACAGACACATGTCAACAATGTTTCACAGGATAACTATAACATTATCACTGGACTATTCAATCCCTGTATAGAGCCAGACACTTGTCAAAATGTTCCACATTGCAACATTATCAGTGAAAGCTTTCCTGACTTTCCTCCCCCCCCCCCCCCCCCCCCCCTTTTCCCTGACCAAAATCTTTTGTTGAGTGAAAATGGCAGAAGACAACAAAACAACAAATTCTCATCACTCCCACGGAGAACAAAAGCTGATAGAGGGGGATCACTCACAGGAAAGACAAGGAGAACAGGGACACCCGCAACGCCCACTTGGCACCCTCCTTCATGCTGAACAGGAAGATGGTATCTTGCAGCCGGCGCTGAAAACAGACAGTAGACATCATGGCATGAGACGACTGGGACAGTGTCACACCCTGGTACTACAGACATCATGGCATGTGACGACTGGGACAATGTCACACCCTGGTACTACAGACATCATGGCATGTGACGACTTGGACAATGTCACACCCTGGTACTACACACATCATGGCATGAGATGACTGGGACAGTGTCACACTCACACCCTGGTACTACAGACATCATGGCATGTGACAACTGGGACAGTGTCACACCCTGGTACTACAGACATCATGGCATGTGACGACTGGGACAATGTCACACCCTGGTACTACACACATCATGGCATGAGACGACTGGGACAGTGTCACACCCTGGTACTACAGACATCATGGCATGTGACGACTGGGACAGTGTCACACCCTGGTACTACAGACATCATGGCATGTGACGACTGGGACAATGTCACACCCTGGTACTACACACATCATGGCATGAGACGACTGGGACAGTGTCACACCCTGATACTACAGACATCATGGCATGAGATGACTGGGACTGTGTCACACCCTGGTACTACACACATTATGGCATGAGATGACTGGGACAGTGTCACACTCACACCCTGATACTACAGACATCATGGCATGAGATGACTGGAGCAGTGTCACACTCACACCCTGGTACTACAGACATCATGGCATGAGATGACTGGGGCAATGTCACATCCTGGTACCTATGGTACTGCAGGGCAAGGACATCATTGTACACAATAACCTTTGGTTGAATCTTTTTTTCTTTTTTCATTTTTCGCTGTATCTTAGGTGCCCCCCACAAAGTGGCAAAGCTCGCACACCTAGATTTGTCTGATGCTGCCCCACTATTGCAATAAAAAAAAAGCACGAACAAAACTCATTAGAACAGATTTTCTAAAACCACCCTGGTATTTTGTTAAAATCTTTCTTCCATAAAATCTTAGATCAGATGAAAAATGTTGATGTCTTTTAGAAACTCAAAACACACCAGGTGGGATATTTCTGAACAAGGCTTTTATGGAGTCTTCTGTTGAGTGTTTATGGCTGACATCATAGACGTCCCAACACTCTGTAAAAGCATGTTTCACTGTGAGTGGTATATCACAAGGACTGCACCGTGAAGCTTCTTCACTTTATAAAAGATAAGAGTGGTTGTAAAAAGAGTGGCCTGTGTGCAAATGGCACAACAAAAACTCTTTAACGTTTGGACAGGTTTGGACAAATTTGTGATCCGTCTGTGAATTCCACTCCTCTTCCCTGAGGTCTGTGATATTACTCTGAGCTTTGGGTTTCAGGTTGGTGTGAGGGACAGTGGCCATTGGGTTCAGGGCATGCAGCTTCTGTCTGTCTACCATCTGACTGAGAAACACAAGCAGCCTGTCTCTGTCTGACAACCAGTGGGGCTTTGCTCCACCTGGTTCATAAGGGTACAGTGAAAGAAAAGTTCCTTTTCTGGTTAGGAAAAACAAATGTTTAGCTGTAAGTTTCCTACTTTCTTCATCTCTTTCTTCTTTTGCTTTTTATTTGTGTGTGTGTGTGTGTGTGTGTGTGTGTGTGTGTGTGTGTGTGTGTGTGTGTGTGTGTGTGTGTGAGAGTGTGTGTTGTGTTGATTTTTTTAAATATGATGGAACATCTGTTTTTGGCAATTCCAAAAAGACAGATTTCCATCAAAAATGGAAAGGAGTTGCACTCCCCTACCCCCCCCCCCCCCCCCCCCCCCACCCAACACACACCCACCCTGATTTACATGAAGCAACCAACACAACAAAAAGCACACTGGATCAGTTCTGATCATAACACGTACGGCGAGAAAATTCAACAACAAAAATGTTTCTATAATAAAATGTGTCCAAAAATTCCTTTTTATGTGATTGCTAGCTGATACCAAAAAAAAAAAGCAACAACATGAAACAGAGGAAGAATGTCTATACATGTACATGTGCAACTCTCTCGCTTAACTCTCTAGGGAAGGAAAACATAAAAGTATCCCAGACCTCCTCTTCCCTCATCAACCACCTAGTGGCAGCCAGCATAAACCGTTAAAACCCAGCCGCTAAAGACCGAGTGACAAGTGTGTAAAAACACGAACCCAACATTACGATAAAAGTCACACACATCTGGCTGACTCACAAAGGCCTGGAAACGTGTTTTGAAGATGGTGGCTCTGTTGCGGTCGATGAACTCTTGCTTGGCCTGGCGACCTGCTAAGGTCGTCATGATGAGAAAGGTGCCCGCTGCCGTTTGCAGAGTCACCTGGTAGATGAACTTGAACTCCGGACTGGACTCACCTCGATGGCTGTCAACCACAACACTGGCATGTTATGTACACAACAATGACACTTTACATGTTGTAAATGTAACAATAATGACACTTTAGATGATATACACAATCATGAAACTTTACATGTCATAAATGTAAATGACAATGACACTTTACATGTCATAAATGTAAACAAAAATGAAACTTTACATGTTATAAATATAAACAACAGTGACACTTAACATGGCATAAATGTAAACAACAATGACACTGTATATGTTATCAATGTAAACCGTGACACTTTACATGTCACAAATGCAAACAACAATGACAACAATTAAGCAGTGACCATTCATAGCACGCTTCTTCTTCGTCATCATGCCCAGGTTAAGTCTGCCAGATTTCTACCACAGAGTTCTCCCATACTTGTGCGACCACAGAACTGGTGTCTCGCACCCACGTCTGGTATGTGACACTTCATTTGAATATTCCACACAAAAATTGCAGACACATCGACAATCTGCAGCTCTGCTTTATGTATGTGTGTTTCACTCTATCAGTGTATATAAGATGCAACTATAGTATGTGCGCACAAATGACAAGCTGTATGTGTGTGAATTGTTTCTTCAGCCTCCATTCTGTGCTCACTCACAACAATTTTAGATTCACGACAAAGGGCTCAATGTACACGGTGTGATTATATGTGTGTGTGTGTGTGTGTGTGTGTGTGTGTGTGTGTGTATGTGCGTGCGTGCGCGCCCAATTGTTCTTGTATATGCACGCATACATTCCCATGCATGTGCTAAATTGCATAGATCTTCCACCCACTCTTTGGTGACCATCTTGAGCAGCCGTTCCCTGCCCGTCTCCTTGGCCAGGTAGCTCTGAATGTCCACCTCGCTTATGACCGAACCCGAGCTGCTGATCTCCGCGTTCTTCAAGCTCTCTCGGGCTTGTTCCATTCGATCTGTCGCAGTTGGCGTCGGCTGGTCTACTTCGCATGATGCCCTCCACGCTGAAAACAGCTTCAAAAATGAAACAGGATGCTTTGAAGTGGATGTCGAGGAACTTCTACTGTGGCTGGCTTGTTCAGGAGTTGCAGCTGTCGCGGACGATGCCGATGAAGACAAATCGCACTCAGTTCTTTGAGAATAGTTAGAAAACGATGGTCTGAAACGAGGAGAAAGAAAGCTGTATCGTTGGACACATCTGTTCATTTGACCTGCGTCTATTCTGTTATTGCCCAACATGATTTTACACAGCTTTCACAATCAAAACATGAACTATCGAAGCAGACAACAACCTTGACGGTCTTTCCAAACCGGAGGTGGAAATGGAGATTCCTTTTAATAGCAAAAGCCCACTGCAAGAAAATTGTCTGTTTCGTATTTTTTTTTCAGACAGCCTGGAAAAAATAAGCTTAAATACGTGGCTAATAATATATCGTCAGATATTTGTTGCAGTAGATTAATTACTGCTGTAAGTTTCTTTACGATTTTATACGCACCTAAATATTAGTTTGCTAAGCACGGAGAATGAGATCGTGGCTTGTCCTGATTGGTTTAAATTTAGCTACATGTGGACTTGTGGAGCTGTCAACCAAACACGAGTTGTGCCGGCATTTAATCTGAAAAACTGAAGTTTTACTACACTGTTGGTAGCTTTTCTGAGACAGCTGTTCCAGAATAGCGTGCAATCGTTTTCTCATGATTATTTAATTCATGCCGTGATGAAATTTTGCTGCAGTGTCTTTTATTAACAGATACGGAATATTCCAGTGATAGACCTTGTCCAAATGCGATCTCATTTCAACGTATCGTCTGCAATCGTTGCTACCAAAGCCAGGATGGTGGAGGTGGCAGCGTAGATAAGAGACACGTCAATGACACCGACTTTTGCAGACATCATCTTGCCATGATGATGCCAGGAAGTGTTTTGCAGAATCGGGAATCTGTTTGCTAAGTTATCTCTTCTTTTTTTTCCCCTTAAAGGGGGTTTAGGTTATTAGTTGCTGGTCAGCAGTTGTTTTTCACAGTTTGGTGTGAAACGGCCGCAAAATGAAGATAATATCTTTGCTTTTAACAGCATTAACAGTTTTATTGATTGTCTCTGGCATCCATGCCAAGAGTGCTCGGGGTCGGAAGGAGTCACAGTGTAAGGTGTGCAGAGGCATCGCGACACATTTTGTGAAGGCAAGTACACGTGTATACCTTGACCATTGTCAGTTACAATGAATATGATTACCTGATGAAATCTGTTAAAGTGCATAGGTATGTGATCCACCCCCCCCCCCCCCCCCCTTCCCTTTTCTTTGTATTGAGATAGACAGCTTCTGCCCAACGTTAAGTTTCTTCATTGTGGTCCTATGTGTGTCCTACCAGACTTTGTGGAGGCCATCCTTGAAGTCTGTTAAGACT
This sequence comes from Conus canariensis, assembly GCA_033310375.1. Lineage (NCBI taxonomy): Eukaryota > Metazoa > Mollusca > Gastropoda > Neogastropoda > Conidae > Conus > Conus canariensis. The sequence continues at coordinate 32,120,023 of CM065734.1, read as the reverse complement.
TGATGGAATACCCACAGGTGTTGGAGATGTTTTTCACAAAGGGTACGCAGGTTAAAGATCTGTTTGATGGCACATCTGGGTTTATAAAATCCAGCCTGTTTTTCAGTTGTAATGGTATGTGGTTGTGGTCTACTCAGAAAGATTTTGACCATTAAATTGCAGACGTAGGTCATGGATGATCAAGCTTACAGTGCAGTAATTCTGGCTGAGAGTATTGGAAAGTCCTTATTTGATGGGCCTGATATTGTAATGTTAGCACATTTTGAATTCTAGTGTTCTGTCTGTTATGGAGTTCAGAGCAATATTTGGTCCATCTTTATCTGTCAATAATTTGGATGTACCTTTTCCCCAGAAGCTCTGTGTAGAATTTAGAACACATACAGCCCTCATCCTCATTTTTGCATTGAAAAAAAAGGACATTTAATTAATAAGGTGGAAAATGTCATATTAACTAAGTGAAAATTTTACATGGTAAGGGATTCATCTGAGTGTTGGACATTTGACACTCATCTGATTGCTTTTGTATTGATTCAAAAAGACCAAATTGATATGTATTTTCAGCCAGATCAGCTCCTCATCCTCAGGTTTGTTTCCCCCAGAGTCGGACATGGCAGTCAATGTTCATGACCAAGCTGTGTTCATTGTTCTGATCTTTTGGACTTGAGACTGCTGACTCAAGTGCGGGGCAGCAAATCACTCATTTGTAGCCTTTTTTTTAAAAATGTGAAATAATAATTAATATGCAAACAGGCAGTATACAAAGCAAAGTCAGTTTTTATTCATCTTTTCTAAAATAGATGTGGACAGATGGCCAGACAGGCAGGCAGACAGTTGAAGTAAGCATAACAATGAAGATTGAACTGTAGATCTGCATGTTGTTAGCATTGTAAATGCACTTACTATACTTTTTAAGTCTTTTAACATATTTGCTATAGATAATAGAGTAAGAAAGTCGCCATGAAGAAGTTTTTACAATGATAAGTTTGGCAGTGTGAAAGGAACTTTGTATTCAAGGGAAATAAGTCTGATGGTCTATTCAAATTCAAACAATGCCATCAAAGAAAAAAATAAAGGAGTGGTTGCGGGTGTTATTTAAGTATAATTTGTAAGCTCAGTTCTTGACTGATGTAGACCAGTGGAAGTCCAGTAAATATTTTTTTTTGTTTTGTGGACACAAGAAGACGAAAGACTACCCAGCAGCTGTGCACAGCAGTCACACATGTAAACTCGAGGTCGTCTCAACTGATCCACCCAGTACAATTAAGCTTTTCACTTCAGTGTCAAATCCTGTTCTCTCTCTCTCTCTCTCTCTCTCTCTCTCTCTCTCTCTCTCTCTCTCTCTCTCTCTCTCTTAAACCAGAAATCATCCTGAAAAGTTTTGATTCATTTCAGGTTTGTATAATTTGTCAGAAACAAGACTCATTGGTGTTGGATTTGGTTTTGTTTTTGAAATGAAATGACATAAGTTTGGGAGGGGAGGGGGAGGGGGGAGCATGTATTTGTGAATGCCCTGGCAATGTGCCCTGAATCCCATGGATTTCCAACTAGGATATGCATGCTTGTGAATGTTCAGAGGAAAGGCTGGTTGTAGATGACAAATGTCCTGTGCATATCACCAGGGCAAAGGCTGTGCAGGGTGCATCATACAGACAGATTGAACACAGTGGACACTCAAGGAAGATATAGCATCATGTGATCCTCCCTGTGTCTTCTGTGACAGTTAGCTTTGTAAAAATCTTTATTTAGAATTGAAATTTAGAATTGCTTGAAAAAAAAAAGTTGAAAAATAGGTTTGTTGTTGTGATTAATCTACAAGACAGTTTGCAAATATTTTTACAGAATCATGGTGGTAGTTTAGTATGAAACCCCTTGATTTTTTTATATCTGTTTTCAAAATGTGTACCTTTTCTTATATTGTTTGTTACATTATTATCTGTGGTAGACTTCGATCATGTCAGAATACACTTCGACTGTTCTCATTTATGACTTAAAGCCATTCCATTAATCCATTTTTCATTATGTTTCATGATTTTCCCCCTCATTTCATAGGGTGTAGAACGCACTAAAAAATCCAACTATGGTGGCGGGAACACCGACTGGGAAGAGACTCGACTTGGTGAATATGCCAACAGGTAAAAATAAAACCAAATGAACTGAAATTCAGTGAAACTGCATGGATGATTTTATTGTCCTGAACACATTTTTGTCTTTAGTTTTGTCCAGATTGTGGTTTGGACCATGTGTAGATTAGAACTGTGTGTGTTGATCAGTATTTCATTTGTAGTTTAGTTGTGTATATTGACACTAAACTGTCAGTCAAATTTTTAGTCACAAATGGAAGGTAAACTATGGAAGTATTTTTATTTTAGTTGCACATTGAAGCTAAACAATGTATTTTAATCTTTGAATTTTACTTGTGAATCAAGTTATGTTTTTTAATCAGTGTTTGTATTCTTGAAGCACGGTTATGTTTTTTAATCAGTGTTTGTGTTCTTGAAGCACAAAGTTCACTTAAAATGGCAGAACAGGACAGGGTAGAACAGTAACATGTTTAATCACAAGTTTTTGTTTGGTACTGAAATTAGAGTGGTCAAGTGTTAACAGATGGAATTACAGTCAGTTTGTGTGAGTTTACTAATGGAATAAAATCATGCTTTAGAATCCATTTGAATGTTAGCTGTTGGATGTGGTCTGTAATGTGAGTACATCATAATGTCAGTCATGTTCATTTGTTTAAAGAGGAATGTGACACCTAAGTTGAATGGTTGATCCTTGGTTTGATGAAAGTTGTCAGTAAATGACATTGGGGAAATTGGCCTTATTGCCGAAAGTATTCTTTAATCTGCATCAGGAAATATTATAGCAGAATTCGTCACAGATGTGAACTGAACATCTTTCTGTGTCACATCAGTATGAATGCACCTACTTTATGGATCCTGGCTCATTTTCCATGTAATGGTTTTCATATGTCGACAAATTCTGTGTGAAATTTAAGAAAGAAAAGAAAGAAGATGTAGTTCTAATCCAGTGAAAATCATTGATCTTTTTGTTGCTTCCAGAGATAGGTAAGTCAGACAGAAATGTTTCTGGATGTTGTGAACTTCTTGAGGTTGAAGACATATAAAACTGTAGGCTTACATTTCTTGCTCATGTTTGTTGTTATTGCTTATGTTTTGTGTGTGATACAACAATTTTCCCCCCTCATTCTTTGTGAATTTGTTGTATTTTTGTTTCATTTTACTGGGTCTTTTGAAGCTTGTCATGCATTGTTAGTTTAGATAGGTTGTAGTGAAAAGTAAACAGCTTGACAACAAAGATTGAAAAATGTAACCTGAAGTGATTGTTTTGTCTGTGATTGATGAACATGCTGATGTTGACCGTGATTGATGAACATACTGATGTTGACTGTGATTAATTATTAACATATTTATGTTGACATTGATTGATGAACATGCTGATGTTGACTGTGATTGGTGATTGATGAACATGCTGATGTTGACCGTGATTGATGAACATAGTGATTTTAACTGTGATTAATGAACATACTGATGTTGACTATGATTGATGAACATACTGATGTTGACTGTGATTGATAAACACACTGAGGTTGACTGTGGTTGATTAGCATATTGATTTTGACTGTGATGAACATACTGATGTTGACTGTGATTGACGAACATACTGATGTTGACTGGTCACTGTGATTAAAGAACATACTGATGTTGACTATGATTGAGGAACATGCTGATGTTGACTGTGATTGATAAACACACTGATGTCGACTGTGATTGATGAACATACTGATGTTGACTGGTCACAATGACTGATGAACATATTGATGTTGACCGTGATTGATGAACACACTGATGTTGACTGTGATTGACAAACATACTGATGTTGACTGGTCACTGTGACTGATGAACATACTGATGTACGTACTGATGTTGACTGTGATTGATGAACATACTGATGTTGACAGATCACTGTGACTGATGAACATATTGATGTTGATCGTGATTGATGAACATACTGATGTTGACTGGTCACTGTGATTGATGAACATACTGATGTTGACCGTGATTGATGAACACACCGATGGTGACTGTGTTGACAAAAATACTGATGTTGACTGGTCACTGTGATTGATGAGCATACTGATGTTGACTTGATTGATGAACATACTGATGCTGACTGTGATTAATTAACATACTGATGTTGACTGGTCACTGTATTGATGAACATACTGATGTTGACTGTGATTGATAAACATACTGATGTTGACTGTACACTGTGATTGATGAACATACTGATGTTGACTGTGATTGACGAATGTACTGATGTTGACTGGACACTGTGATTGATGAACATACTGATGTTGACTGTGATTGATAAACATACTGATGTTGACTGGACACTGTGATTGATGAAAATACTGATGTTGACTGTGATTAATGAACATACTGATGTTGACTTGATTGATGAACGTACTGATGTTGACTGTGATTGACGAACATACTGATGTTGACTGGTCTCTGTGATTAATGAACATACTGATGTTGACTGTGATTGATAAACATACTGATATTGACCATGATTGATGAATGCACTGATGTTGACTGTGATTGATGAGCGTACTGATGTTGACTGGTCACTGTATTGATGAACACACTGATGTTGACTGTTAGTGATGAACATACTGATGTTGACTGGACACTGTGAATGTGATTGATGAACCTACTGATTTTGACTGGTCACTGCGATTAATGAATATACTGGTATTGACTGGTCACTTGTAGAATACTAGTGATATGTCAGAATGGTACTACGACTGTTGTATAATATTCTTTTGCTTATTACAAATGAATTCTGTGTATGTGCCTGTGTGATTTCTTTCCTCGCTTTTATGGTGTGCGTGTGTGTGTGTGTGTGTGTGTGTGTGTGTGTGTGTGTGTGTATATATTGAATTATAAACAAAGCTTGCTCTTATGTCTTAGATTGAAGAAACTTTGTTTATAATTCAATATATAGATAGATAGATAGATAGATATAGATAGATAGATACACACACACACACACACACACCACACACACACACACACACACACACACACACACATACATTGTAAGAGATTCATTCTAAATTTAAAGCAGTGAGTTAGGGATTGGAAAAGAAGGAAAGGAAGAGCTTTGTTTTCTCTAAAAGGCTGGGTAAAGTTATGAGAAGAGATATTGAATTACTTTTTAATTTTCACTTTTTTTCCATTGCTCATAACAGCCATGAAGTCTGTCAGATGAGTTTAAAATGAGTTCTGAGCATTTATTCTTATTTTGATATAAAAGATTTGTTCGTTTTATTCTCTTTTGGTTTGTTTTCAGTAAATTTAGTGATGTGAAGTTATTTTATATCGGAAAGCTGCAAACAGACATACATACTTAGGCCATTCAAAGTATATATCAGTATTTTGATTAAAGGCTATGAAGTTTTTTATACTTTAAGTTTGTTGTAGTTCATCTATTAACTACATTGATTTATGTATAAGCTGTCTTTTGGTATGTCACATCATTGTTTTGTAATCATTGTTAGCTCACAAGGAATGTTCGGGAAGTGATTTTCTAAAAATCCTGGTAACATTTATGATGCAAAATACAAGGTTTTCTGACAGACAGATATATCACAGACCCCTTCATATTCTTTGCTGATCATGCTTGTGAAAGTTGAAGGGATGGGCGATTCAGGTTAAAAATACAATTGCAAATTAGATACCCAATTGACAGGAACGGGTTCATACGTACATTAAACAAAACTAGATTTAAAATGAAATAGGTGAATGAATGTAGAGGACTGGGCAGTTTTCAGGTGAAAACTTTATCATGCAACTGAGTGGTAGACAATATCATGGTCTTGAAATCTAATTTATATTGTTTATGGCCCAGCTGACCGAAAGGGACCAAAGCAGGGCTTGGTCATGAAAAATTACTGTTCATTATTATTATTATTATTATCATTATCATTATTGGTAGTTGTAGTATTAGTATCATTAGTATAGTCTTGGTTACTATTCTTATGTCATTACCATCATCATTAGTGTTGTTATTATCATGATTATCAAGGTAACACTACTAACAGCCGCAAACAGTTGCTTACACCAGTGATGTTGATTGATTTCAGTGAAATTCGCTTGACAGAAATTGTGGAACACTTGTGTGACAACAATGAGGTAAGGCATTGCCCAGGTTTACTGTAGATTGAAAATGTGGATTAAACAAGGCAGACGTGCGAGTTTGAAAACATGTAGGTGCTCATGGGTACACATACAAGCTTGCACAGGTGTTGGTGGCTGGCAGAGGGGGAAGAGGAGGGAGGAGAGTGAGGATTTTGTAGATGCCCCGTTTGTCCCTTGGCCCTTGTCAGCGAAAGGAAATCCTTCAGCACCATAGAATTTCAGTTCTGCACAAGGAAAAAAAATAAGAAAAGTACGCACACACACACACACACGCACGCACGCACACGCACACACACACACACACAACATTTGATTTTACTTTAAAAGATAGTGAAAATGTGTGCTTTTGTGCATATGAGCTTTTGGCATTCACTCTAGACCTTTCTGTTAAATCGTCTGTATACCAGGGCTACCTTCATTTCAAGAAGTGAATCTATGTCAGTGGTTGTTCTATGACAGCTTAAGGCTGGGACTTTCGCTGCATCAAAGCAGGCAGTGATCACGACAGTTGTGTTACATCATGACAGCCTTGACCACTTTAACCCACCTTTGATCAAAGTTAACAATGCAACTCAGATGTCACAGGGAAAAGTGGATCTGTGCAACAACAGATGTGCTCTTGAACTATAAGAGATCAGTTCTCTTTGTTACTTTAACAAATCTTGGTATTTGCATAGAAAATTAGGATTTAATTCATACGGAAATGGCCTGTAAGAAACTCATCAGGAGTGACTGTAAAAACGAGAGTTGAATGTGTTTTCATTGGTGTGGACAGAATGTTGGCCTTTTGAACAGATGCACTCTCACTGTATCTTGGCATCACAATATGCATCTCTGTGTGTGTGTATATGAGTGCACACATGCGTCTACGTCTGCGTAAGTGAAGATAAACAAAAATGCATATGGTTACATGCTCACCCATTTATACACATATGCTCTTTTGTGTTTGTACACCTCTAGGAATTTTGCAGCATGTTCGTGTTTCAGGCGCATGACATCTTTTTTTGTTGTTTGGTTTTGATTTCAGTGTCATCATATGGTAGAAGAGCATGAGGGTCTCATCGATACCTTTTGGTTTGAAAATAACGAAACAGAGAGAACAGAAGAGAACTTCTTCAAGTTCTTCTGCATTGAAAACGTGAAGGGTGAGTTGATTCTATTGCAGCAGACACACAGTGGCCTCAGGTCTGGCGTTGTACAGGGACAGCAGGTCAAGGACATGGGCCTGTCATGCTTCTTTAAGGACACTAAAGCCACGACTTGTGGACACAACACTGATAATCAGTGGGAGAGAGGGGGTGGTTGTCTTTGCATGAAGTCACGAGAACCCACCACTGGGAATCAGGATGGTACAGGTAGAGAAATTGAAGAGATGCAGCATTTGATGTCCATGCAGCATCTGCAACTACAAAAAAAGAAAAAAAAAGTGCAGGGGGGAGGGAGGGGGGCTGTGGCAGTAGAGAGGTGATGGTGGAGGCGATTTTAAGAATCTGGCCAGCAAATACAGAAAATAAACCTGAGAACTGTGTGGTTTCTGAATTACATCTGGTATGAACATACTAGTCGCCATGACTCTGGGGTTGGCATCAGGGAGAATGGGTCTGGAGGTAGTGGATTCAATTCCAAACAGAATCACTTATCAGTGGGATTTTTCTGCCCTAATCAGCTCCTAACCACTGAGTTGAGTTTGCTATGGGCTCACATGGGAAGACTTGAACCACACAGTTGAATTCATCCACTTAATGAATGTGTCTCTGAGAGCGTTGCTTGAAGTCCAGACCAACACTGCAGGTGTCTGTGTTTCCCAGGTCTGGTTGACACTGCAGTATCATATGAAAGAAAGCATAGATTACAGCCATGTAGTCTGAGACCAAAGTGGAACTCCATAGCATCATCTTCATTATTCTCATTCTAATTAATCAGCATTGGAAAAAAAAGTCTCAGTTTCTGTGGCCTTTCAAGCCCTGCTGTCATGGTGACCTTAGTTTTCAATTTACTGTCCAAGTGTATGTCTTTAGTGAGTTTGTGTTCATGCAAATTGTGTTCAGATGGATGTGGTTGCACCCTCCAGTGAGAGACACGACTAAGTTATTGTTGTGGTCAGGAGGGGGCTTAGTAATGTCCTGTGTATGTGGTATCAGAACAGGTACCACTGAATAGCACTGAAAAGATCTGGCAGGACACTGTCAGACACCACTGAATACCAACAAAGTGATCTGGCAAGAGGACAAAGTCTCTTCTGGTGGGTTGCCTGCTGATGGCTTGATATTGACTGCTTCTTGTGGATTTTGGATGCTGGGTCCATAGCAGGAAAAAGCAAGGGGAGACCATGGACAGGGAGCTGGGATGAGCACCATGGAAGTGATACCATGAACTGGCATGGAATAGGACACTAAAAGAGAAGAAAAAAAAATGGGGGGGGGGGGGGGGGGGGGGGTTAGAATCTGGTACGGTTGTTATTTTGTCTTCTTTTTCTTCTGTTTTTGAATAATGGCTAGTCCTACAAACATGCATCACCCTCGGCCCACCCTTTCTCCCCCTGGTTGCCAGTCTACCCCTGTCCATTAACTTAATGCTTGTTGTCAATTCAGTTGCTTTGTGTAAAGCCTTTATTGATCGGCATAGCTTGTTGATTGCCATGCGGTCATGAAATATTAACCGGTGTTGTGCTGGTATCCTGTGGTTTTGTACCAGTATTGATCAATCTGGATGTCCACTCATTCTGTCTGTAGTGCTGTGAACTATTCCGAGTGGGATCAAGTATTGGTTGGAAACAAAAACAAACAAAAAACCACACACACACTATCCACACGCACGCACACACACACACACACACACACACATGCACGCACGCACACACGCATGCACACACACACACACGCACGCACACACACACACACACACACACACACACACACACACACACACACACACACACACACACACACACACACACACACAAAATTTGATTTTACTTTAAAAGATAGTGAAAATGTGTGCTTTTGTGCATATGAGCTTTTGGTATTCACTCTAGACCTATCTGTTAAATCATCTGTATTCCAGGGCTGCCTTTGTTTCAAGAAGTGAATCTATGTCAGTGGTTGTTCTGTGACAGCTCAAGGCTGGGACTTTCGCTGCATCAAATCAGGCAGTGATCATGACAGTTCTGTTACGTCATGACAGCCTTGACCACTTTAACCCACCTTTGATCAAAGTTAACAGTGATAATGACTGTTCTGTGACATCATAACAGCCCTAAGGACTTTGACCCATCTTTGATTAAAATTAACGGTGAAAATGACTGTTCTGTGACATCATAACAGCCCTAAGGATTTTAACCCATCTTTGATCAAAGTTAACAGTGATAATGACTGTTTTGTGACATCATAACAGCCCTAAGGACTTTAACCCATCTTTGATCAAAGTTAACAGTGGGTAATGACTTTTGTGACATCATAACAGCCCTAAGGACTTTAACCCATCTTTGATCAAAGTTAACAGTGGGTAATGACTTTTGTGACATCATAACAGCCCTTAGGACCTTGACCCATGTGTGATCAAAGTTGATAGTGATAGTGACTGTTCTGTGATGGACAGCTTTGATGACTCTGACCCATATGTGATCAAAGGTAATAGTGAGAATGACAGTTCTGTGACGTCATGACAGTCTGAAGACTTGGACCCATCTTTGATCAAAGTTGGCAGTGACAATGAGGATGTCATTTTTTCACTGTTTGTAACAGTTGTTGGTAGGGAGAGGAGGTGGAGTTCTGGGTATGGTAGAAAGGTAAAGTTCTCAAGAAGTAAACGAGGTTTCTAACACACACGCACATGCATACACACACAGACACACACACACACACACACAACACAGCACAGCACAGCACAGCACAACATTACACATGCACACACACACACACACACACACACACACACACACACACACACACACACACACACACACACATTCAAAGGCTAGGCACGTGAGAATTCAGCCTGCCAACCTTTTGTTTATCAGTAGATAAATAGTACAATATTGAAAACAATGAGATCTAGGAGAAAACTTGTTTTTTACTCTCCTGGCCTCAGTCTTGGTTCATCAATTTGTCAGAGAAGGTTCATTAGCCTGTGTTTCTGTTTTGTAGGCAATGTCATGCAGGTCTGCTGAACCATGTGGTTTGGAAAACATATGTGCAGTGCTGCAGCTTAGGGTGGGGGAGGGGAGGAGCAATGACAAGCAGGGCTTTCTTCTTATGACCAGCAGGGCTATGTTACTATGACCAGCAGGGCTTCATTACTATGACCAGCAGGGCTTGCTTGCTATGACCAGGGCTTTTTTCTTATGACCAGCAGGACTTTGTTATTATAACCAGCAGGGGTTTGTTACTATGACCAGCAGGGTTTTCTTACTATCACCAGCAAGGCTTTCTATGACCAGCAGGGCTTTCTTACTATCACCAACAGGGCTTTCTTACTATGACCAGCAGGGCTTTCTTACGATGACCAGCAGGGCTTTCTTACTATCACCAACAGGGCTTTCTTACTATGACCAGCAGGTCTTTGTTACTATGACCAGCAGGGCTTTCTTACTATCACCAGCAGGGCTTTCTTACTATCACCAACAGGGCTTTCTTACTACAACCAGCAGGGCTTTGTTACTATCACCAGCAGGGCTTTCTTACTATCACCAGCAGGGCTTTCTTACTATCACCAACAGGGCTTTCTTGCTATCACCATCCTGTCTTTGTTACTATCACCAGCAGGGCTTTCTTACTATCACCAGCAGGGCTTTCTTACTATCACCAGCGCTTTCTTACTATCACCAACAGGGCATTTTTACTCTGACCAGCAGGGCTTTGTTACTATCACCAACAGGGCTTTGTTAGTAATGTTACTGTCACCAGCAGGGCTTTCTTACTATCACCAGCAGGGCTTTCTTACTATCACCAACAGGGCTTTCTTACTATCACCAACAGGGCTTTCTTACTATCACCAACAGGGCTTTTTTTACTCTGACCAGCAGGGCTTTGTTACTGTCACCAACAGGGCTTTCTTACTATCACCAACAGGGCTTTCTTACTCTGACCAGCAGGGCTTTCTTACTAACAGTATCACCAACAGGGCTTTTTTACTCTGACCAGCAGGGCTTTGTTACTATCACCAACAGGGCTTTCTTACTATGACCAGCAAGGTCTTGTTACTATCACCAACAGGGCTTTGTTGCTATGACCAGCAGGGCTTTGTTACTGTCCAGCAGGGCTTTGTTACTGTCCAGCAGGGCTTTGTTACTATGACCACTAGGGCTTTGTTACTATGACCAGCAGGGCTTTGTTACTATGGCCACTAGGGCTTTGTTACTATGACCAGCAGGGCTTTGTTACTATGACCAAGGGGGCTTTGTTACCAGAGTTTGACCATCCTCTTTGGTGGCCAAGTTTGACCATCCTCTTTGGTGGCCAAGTCAGCTGTGTGTGGGTGAACATGATATTGATAATGTGCATTGTGTGTGACCAAGGTCATGTGTGGGGTAACCTTAGTGATGTATAATGTGGGTTACTAAGGTCATGTGCAATGTGGGTTACCTTGGTGGTGTATGATGTGGGTGACTAAGGTGATAGGTAGTGTGGGTCACCAAGGCAGACCTGCTTACCCTATGATTTTTTAGCATATTTTATTAAATTTAAATGGAAAATATGATAATACACCGAGTAGGACAAAAATAAAAAAAATTGGCAACATTGGCTACAAAAAAAAAGTACTGTTTTCCTGTTTGAAGACGCAAATTATTGTCCCTAGTTCCAGTCCGCGCGTGCTCGCTTACACCATGGTAGGCCATCTTTCATAGTGAGTGACTGACACAGATATTCACTAAGAGAATGCCGCCACCAGCGAAATTACGCGTTCATGAGAGTGATGAAGAGCTAGATGTTGAAAAGAAGGTTGCCAAAACGAGGGAGCAAGCTTTCCTGAATTCATACCAGGCAAACTTGGAAGTGCTTAGTCCCAAGCTCAAAAAAGGTCCAACTTTGGTGTGGTGCACTTTGTGCAAAACGGATTTTAGTTGTGCTCATGGAGGGCGCAACGACTGCATAAAGCATGTTTCGTCAAAATCGCATTAAAAAAACTATCTGATATGGTGAAAGGAACACCTTCAATTGTACAAGCATTGAAAAAGGCTCAGGCAAAGTCTATTGGGGGACCTGGAGCAGCAGGTGACAAACGCTGAGATGATTCTCATGATGTGTAGGCTGGTGGCTGATGCGAATCTGTCCCTGTCCGCACCGATCATCTTGTTCCCTGTTCAAGTGTTTCCTGACACTAGTGACAGCAAAATTGCTGAAGGTGTGTCTGTCACTTTAACTTCTACTGTTAATTTACTCCACTCCCCCTGCCCACACCCCCCCACCCCCGAAAAACGGGTGGAGGGGGTGGGGGGAGGGGGATGGAGTGGCAGTTCAAAGAGAAGAAATAGATGAGAAAATGAAAACTGTATGAAGGGTATACATGTGTGTGACTGTCTGTCTCTGTCACTGTGTGTGTGTGTGGGGGGGGGAGCTGAAAGGGAGGAGGGCATTACAATATCGTTATTATTTTTTTTGTTTAAATGAGATGATCAAATAGATACGTGCAGTGTGTGTGTAGTGCACTTGTGCTAGTTGGTGTGAGTGTTTGAGTGTGAGTACAGCGCAGTGAGTTGGCTGCAAGAATTGCGCGATATAAGATCCATATAAAGTTCAAGGTAAGAAATACACTCTTTTTTTGTCATGAAATATTAAAATTTACTCCATGGAATACTAATGGTTCAATTTTGAGGTAGACAGGGTCTGCCAAGGTGGTTGCAGTGTGACCAAGGTGTATGGTGTGGATCACCTTGGTGATGTACGATGTGGATGACCTGGGTGATGTTGATTTCAGTGTGCTGCCCTGACAATACGTACGGTCCAAACTGCACGGCCTGTAAGGGGGGCAAGGAGAGGCCCTGCAGAGACAATGGACACTGCGTGGTAGGTGGTCCACCTTGCTTCACTAACATAGCTGTGATACACCAGTGAATTATTGGGTTAGCCCATAGGTCATGAAGATACTGCCACAGAAACAGGAATGTGTGGAGTTCATCATGGCATTTCTCTGTGAAAATGTTTGGTGTTGGTCCCCTCCTTTCAAAGTATCCAGGTGTATGCTGGGCAGACAATACAGTGATTCTGTTATCATCACAGTGGTCCCCACAGACAGACAGACAATACAGTGATTCTGTCATCAACACAGTGGACCTTGCAGACAGAAAATGCAGTGATTCTGTTGTCAACACAGTGATCCCTGCAGACAGACAGTACAGTGATTTTGTTGTCAACACAGTGGTCCCTACAGACAGACAATACAGTGAGTCTGTCATCAAGACAGTGTTCCCTTCAGACAGACAATACAGTGATTCTGTCGTCAAGACAGTGGTCCCTACTGACAGACAAGACAGTCTCTGTCATCAGAACATTCTTTGGTGGTTCCCGCAGGTTGCTAGAGAACAGATTAATGTTTACAACTGAATGCCCTCCTTTTGTAATCCCCATTTTCTGTCTCCCTCCCCTGGCCTCTTCTTTTAGTTAAACTTTGCCAAGTCATTGTTACAAAGACGGAGGAATTGTCATTTTGCAGTTATTTTCCCTCAGTCAGTATATGTATGTACATAGATAGATATAGGTAGGTAGATATGGGTTGGTATAGATATATAGATAGATATACATAGAGAGAAAGATAAAGATAGATGGACTATGAGTGATCTGTCCATGGTGATCTGCATGGAAGTGACCATTTTCCTGTTCTATTAAAACCCATATTAACTGAAAACGCCTCTGTTTCACAGCACCTTAACTATAAGAAGGCTAACTGAAATCTTTTTTGCTGCCAGTATTTCAAAGGAATTCCAGGAAATTGACATTCTTCAGAGTCCAGACCCTGCGGAATCTCTAACCAGTACTGTGATAAACTGTGCTAAAACCTGTATTCGAATGTCTTCCGACAAAATCCAACTGTTCAAAACACCTTGCTTTAATTCTGACTGCCAACAAATCTCAAAAGTACGCAAACGGGCTCAGCGTCGGGTATTCCAAAGACCTTCAGGTCTCATCGCTCGAACGGATCAGAAACTCCATGCCAAAACGGATACACTTTCAAAATCAGTAAACATCAGTCTTAGAAATCCTTCTGCTCTGGGCTGACATCTAAAACATCCAAGAAAAAAGTCTTAATCATCAGAAAAACCAAAGGGAAGAACACCAACCCCTCAATTCATCATCTGAAACTTGCCAATGCTCTGATAACTGACAAACAAGCTGTTGCCAATCTGCTGGCCTCCACCATTCAACAGAACTCCTCATCTAAAAATAAATCGGCAGCCTTTTTAAGAAATAAACAACTCAGAGAGAAATCTTTATACAATTTCACATCTGAGAACTCTGAAGCCTACAATCTACCTTTTTCAGTCGGTGAACTGAAATCAGCTTTGCAAACCTGCAATGATTCTGCCCCTGGTCTGGATGAAATGCATTATCAGGTTTTGAAACATCTCCCAGAAAGCTGTCTCCAGACCCCTCTTAGAGTCTACAGCCATATCTGGACCACAGGGTGCTTTCCGCCCTCCTGGTGGAAAGCCCTGATCATTCCAATCCCTAAGCCTGGAAAGGACCTTACCAACTCTTCAAACTATCGTCCAGTAGCTCTGACCAGCTGCCTCTGTAAGCTAATGGAAAAGATGGTCAACTCCCGTCTGATGTGGAAGCTGGAAACCGATGGCCTTCTAGCCAGTGAACAGTGCAGGTTCCGGAAGTACCACTCAACAGGTGACCATTTAGTCTGTCTGGAAACTACCATCCGCAACACCTTCGTCAATAAACAGCATGTGGTTGCTATCTTTTTTTAACCTAGAAAAAGCATACGACACCACCTGGAAATCAGGAATCCTTATGGATCTTCACAGACTTGGTTTTCGTGGTCATCTGCCTCTGTTTATTCAGAACTTTCTGGCTGATCGGCAGTTCCAGGTGCGTGTTGGCATCACGCTGTCTGACATCCATGGGCAGGAGTTGGGTGTACCTCAAGGGAGCATCCTTTCTCCTGCCCTTTTCAGCATCAAAATCAACAACATTGTGAAATCGGTAGACCAGGGTTCTGAGTCTTCTCTGTTCGTTGACGACTTCGCGCTGTACGCAGCTGGAGCCTCTTACACCAGTGTACAGCGTCAACTCCAACTTTGTGTCAATAAGATTCAGCAGTGGGCCGAGGAAAACGAGTTTACCTTCTCTAGTACCAAAACTCAGTCAGTCCGTTTCCACAATTTTCGTCACTTTTTTGCTGATCCTGAGATTCGTCTTGTTAAGTCCACCATTCCAGCTGTAAAAGAAGCCAAATTTCTGGATGTTATTTTCGATCAAAAACTATACTTTAAAAGTCATATCCAACACTTAAAAACTGCATGTCAAAAAGCACTGAACATTCTGCGAGTTGTGGCGCACACAGGTTGGGGTGCAGACAGGCAAAACTCTCCATCTTTACAGGGCTCTGATCCGCTCCAAACTGGACAATGGGTGTGTAGTGTACTGCTCTGCCAGACCATCCTACCTGAAAAGTCTAGACCCTATCCACTATCAAGGGCTTCAGTTGTGTCTGGGTGTGTTTCGCACCGCTCCTGTTTATAGCTTGTATGCCGAGGCAGGAGAACCATCCCTCTCAAATCACTGACTAAAACTTGCCTTGAACTACTGTCTGAGTTTCTCGTCTGAACCTCAAAACCCTGCATACGATTGTGTTTTCGACCCCAAATTCCAAAAGAAATTTGATGACCAACCCCAGTTCCATTTCACCCTTGGGGATTCGTATATATATATATATATATATATATTTATATTTGTATATATATATATATATATATATATATATGTTCGATAAATAGATATAGATACATATTGTGGTTTTAATTTTCAGGGTGGAGGCACCAGAGGTGGCTCAGGAAAATGCAAATGCAACTCTGGATACACAGGGAAATTTTGTGAAGAGTGTTCTATTGGATACTTTGAGGGGGAAAAAAATGAAACCCATACAACTTGCAAAGGTGAGCTCATGGACTGGTTGTGGAATGGTATCCTCTCATTGTTTCGTTTTATTTTATTTTCCAGTCTTGTGCTGTTATGTAATGGGAATTGAGTAGATGACTGTTTTCTCCTTGTCTTGTTATATTTCTGGATCATTTATCTTCTTAAGATTCATCACTGTTTTTGACAGCTTTTTTCTCTGCTTTGTCTTTCCTACTTTGAATTGAAGAGACTTGCAGAGGATTTTTTTGTTGTTTTGAGTTGATGGTATGGTACAGACTGTGTATTGTTATGATGTTTCCATAGTTTGTACAATGATTTAGCATATCCAAAAACTTGATTTTCGTATGATCGAAACAGCAATTTTGTGTTGCAGTACTAGTGTTGTCATGATTCTTCACAGGATTTGGTGTTGATACAGTTGTTCTCTGCATAGTCTGTGCTTCTTTCACATGCACCTGGGAAGATTTTCAACATGCAAAGAGCGAAAACAAAGGCAGTGATGAGACTGATAGTGTGTGTTTTTTTTTGCAACAGAAAACAGCTGTGAAGTAGAATTTCAGTGTATGGTGGTTGCCTTGCCTCAGTGATGCCTGCAGTGATCCAGCATATGCAGGTACCACCACTGGTGACAGTCATTGTTTAGTGGTAGAGCCGGTGTGAGTGAGCTTGCCCCAGCAGAAGGTGCCACCACATTCCTCCAAGGACAGTGCCCGGGAAGTTGCCAGTATTGACCGATGTCACAGGTCACCATGGGTGTAGATGTGTCAGGAAATTGACATGGAGGTCACCATAGTGTGGATGTGGGAGGACATTGACTCAGAGGTCACCATGGTGTGGATGGGGAGAGGACATTGACACAGAGGTCACCATGGATGTAGATGTGTCAGGAAATTCACATGGAGGTCACCATGGTGTGGATGTGGAGACGACATTGACATAGAGGTCACCATGGTGTGGATGGATGGTGTGGATGTGGAAAGGACATTGACACAGAGGTCACCATGGCATGGATGTGGAGAGGACATTGACACAGAGGTCACCATGGTGTGGATGGAGAGAGGACATTGACACAGAGGTCGCCATGGTGTGGATGGGGAGAGGACATTGACATAGAGGTCGCCATGGTGTGGATGGGGAGAGGAAATTGACACAGAGGTCACCATGGTGTGGGTATGGAGAGGACATTGACACAGAGGTCACCATGGTGTGGATGTGGAGAGGACATTGACACAGAGGTCACCATGGTGTTAATTGGGAGAGGAAATTGACACGGAAGTCACCATGGTGTGGATGGGGAGAGGAAATAGACACAGAGGTCACCATGGTGGGGATGGGGAGAGGAAATTGACACAGAGGTCACCATGGTGTGGGTATGGAGAGGACATTGACATAGAGGTCGCCATGGTGTGGATATGAGGAGGACATTGACATAGAGGTCGCCATGGTGTGTATGGAGAGAGGACATTGACAGAGAGGTCGCCATGGAGTGGATCGGGAGAGGACATTGACATGGAGGTCACCATGGTGTGGATGGGGAGAGGAAATTGACACAGAGGTCACCATGGTGTGGATGGAGAGAGGACATGACATAGAAGTCGCCATGGTGTGGATTTGGAGAGGACATTGACATGGAGGTCAACATGGGTTGTAGATGTGTCAGGAAATTGACACAAAGGTCACCATGGTGTGGATGGGGAGAGGGCATTGACATGGAGGTCACCATGGTGTGGATGGGGAGAAGACATTCACACAAAGGTCACCATGGTGTGGATGGGGAGAGGACATTGACACAGAAGTCACCATGATGTGGATGGGGAGAGGACATTCACACAAAGGTCACCATGGTGTGGATGTGGAGAGGACTTTGACACAGAGGTCACCATGGTGTGGATGTGGAGAGGACTTTGACATAGAGGTCACCATGGTGTGGATGGGGAGAGGACATTGACACAGAGGTCACCATGGTGGGGATGGGGAGAGGACATTGACACAGAGGTCACCATGGTGTGGATGGGGAGAGGACATTGACATAGAGGTCACCATGGTGGGGATGGGGAGAGGACATTGACACAGAGGTCACCATGGTGGGATGGGAGAGGACATTGACACAGAGATCACCATGGTTGGGATGGGAGAGGACATTGACACAGAGGTCACCATGGTGTGGATGGGGAGAGGACATTGACATAGAGGTCACCGTGGTGTGGATGGGGAGAGGACATTGACACAGAGGTCACCATGGTGTGGATGGGGAGAGGACATTGACACAGAGGTCACCATGGTGTGGATGGGGAGAGGATATTGACACAGAGGTCACCATGGTGTGGATGGGGAGAGGACATTGACACAGAGGTCACCATGGTGTGGATGGGGAGAGGACATTGACACAGAGGTCACCATGGTGGGGATGGGGAGAGGACATTGACACAGAGGTCACCATGGTGGGGATGGGGAGAGGACATTGACACAGAGGTCACCATGGTGTGGATGGGGAGAGGACATTGACACAGAGGTCACCATGGTGTGGATGGGGAGAGGATATTGACACAGAGGTCACCATGGTGTGGATGGGGAGAGGACATTGACACAGAGGTCACCATGGTGTGGATGGGGAGAGGACATTGACACAGAGGTCACCATGGTGGGGATGGGGAGAGGACATTGACACAGAGGTCACCATGGTGGGGATGGGGAGAGGACATTGACACAGAGGTCACCATGGTGTGGATGGGGAGAGGACATTGTCATGGTCCAACATCAACCCTGTGTCTTGTGTGTTGTAGTGTGTGACATATCCTGTAAGACGTCCTGCAAGGGAGAGGGGCCATCCAACTGTCATGACTGCAAGACAGGCTATTCCTACAGTGAGCAGACTGGCTGTGAAGGTGAGCATGCCTGGTCTTCATTTACATCACTCCTACATCTGGCTTTGGCTCTGCCTTTGTCTGTCAACCTTGTAGCTAGCTCTCTCTCTCTCTCTCTCTCTCTCTCTCTCTCTCTCTCTCTCTCTCTCTCTCTCTCTCTCTCTGCATTTTTCCTACGTTCCATTACGCACACAAATGTATGCATGCACATTAATCCACATACCCATCTGTTTGCACACACACACACACACACACACACACACAGGGGTGCGTGTATGTACATGAGTATGCACATACATGCGCACCACACACACACATACACATACACACACACACACACACACACACACACACACACACTCACACACACACACACACACACACACACAGAGTTTTTATGTCTGCATCCCTGACAGTTATGCCTACACATGTTTATATCAATGCATTATTAATTGTCATTTTATTTGATGTCATCTTTGGAAAGTGGTGACAGCCCTGATGTGGCCCTTTGCGGTCGGCTGGGCTATAAGCAACATTATCTTATCTCTTGGAAAGTCTTACTTCAAGATGAGGCAGGTGACAGAAACAATCTGTATTTTGCCTGTAGCACAGCAGATAGCTGGGGCCTGTGAGTGCTGTGGGGTCAGTGTGGTGAAACAACCAGCTGTGTGCTGTACAGGTGACCTTCTGACCATGCCCTGGACAACAGACAGACCAGTTGGCCTGTGTAGAGAGGTGTGTGGAGGAGGGAGATGTGTGACACCCAGTGCCCAAGTTCTGACTGTGCACACAACTCACCACATGTCACAGTGGTGTTGGTGCTTGGAAGAACGAGCCAGCTCCTGTTCATTCCACCCATCACCACCATCAAATGTCGTGTGGCACACAATGGCAGAAAAGTTAGGTGTAGTCGGTATCACATTCAGCAGGAAAAAGAATATGCCGTAGTGACTGTTAACCCTTTCAAGGCGAAGACAGCCAAAATGACACAGCGTGGATGGCCCTTTTGTGCACCAATCAATACTACTGTGGCAGTACCTTCTGTCATGTCCCTCACTGATGATACTGTGTCTTCCCCTTTCAGATCTCAACGAGTGTGACAGTAACCCCTGCCATGTCAATTCCTACTGCATCAACACCAAAGGCTCCTTCTCCTGCATGAGTAAGTATAGCTGTGGGGTTGGGAGAGATGGTGGGGGGCACATTGGTCTTGGGTTTCAGTGGCAGAGTTCTAATACAGCCACCATGATTGGCTGGACTGTGATCATGTAGCATGATACGACGGGGACATTGTAAGGTTAGATTGTCTGTGGTGTAATGACACTTTTAGGTTTTGACAGGCAAAGATAAACCCAGCAAAATAAAGGGACGCTTTTAAAGTTTAGACTAGCAAAGGTGAACCCAGGAAAATGAAGGGACACTTTTTAAGTTGAGACAGGCAGAGTTAAACCAGGCTAAATAAAAGGATTTTGCAAGGATTTGGGAGGAAGAACAGGTCCCGACAGAATGGAAAGAAGGTTACCTGATTAAACTGCCGAAGAAAGGTGACCTCAGCTCATGCACCAACTACAGAGGCATCACATTGCTGTCAGTCCCAGGAAAAGTATTCAACAGAATCCTATTGGAAAGGATGAAGGACCAGGTAGACGCACATCTCAGAGATCAGCAAGCGGGCTTCCGCAAGGACAGATCCTGCACCGACCAGATTGCCACACTCCACATCATCCTCGAGCAGTCGTCGGAGTGGAACTCACCACTGTATATCAGTTTCATTGATTACGAGAAGGCTTTCGACAGTGTCGACAGAGCATCCATTTGGAAGCTGCTGCGACATTATGGCGTACCACAGAAGTTCATCAACATCATCCGAAATTCTTATGAGGAGATGACCTACAGAGTTGTACATGGAGGTCAACTTACAGATGCTTTTGAAGTGAAAACAGGGGTGAGACAAGGGTGCCTTCTCTCACCGTCCCTGTTCCTTCTCGCTATAGACTGGGTCATGAAGACGTCAACCGCAGGCAAGCGCAATGGCATCCAGTGGACTCTTTGGAAGCAGCTGGACGACCTAGACTTTGCCGATGATTTGGCCCTTCTTTCACACAACCTGCCACAGATGCAAAACAAGACAACAGTGGCAGAAACTTCATCCAGCATTGGACTGAACATCCACAAAGGAAAGAGCAAAGTCATGAAAGCCAATGCCACAAACCAAGACCCCATCATGCTAGAAGGCAACGCGCTGGAGGAGGTGGACAACTTCACTTACCTTGGCAGCGTCGTCGACATACAAGGTGGTACAGATGCTGATGTCAGAGCCAGAATCAGGAAAGTGAGAGCAGCCTTTCTCCAGCTGAAGAATATCTGGAACTCAAATGTCATCTCCAAGAAAACCAAGATAAGGATATTCAATAGCAACATCAAATCAGTACTACTTTATGGAGCTGAGACGTGGCAAACCACAGTTACCATCACCAACAAAATCCAGACTTTCATCAGTTCCTGTCTGAGGCGCATACTGAGGATCCACTGGCCAGACAGGATCAGCAACGAGGACCTGTGGCAGCAGACGAACCAGAAGCCAGCCGATGCAGAGATTCTCCAAAGGAGATGGAGGTGGATAGGCCACACCCTAAGAAAGCCTGCTGACACCACCACCAGGCAGGCATTGTCCTGGAACCCGCAGGGGAAAAGAAAGAGAGGCCGCCCAAGGAACTCCTGGCGCCGAGACCTGCAGGCAGACGTGACAGCGTTGGGGAAAACCTGGAACCAGCTGGAGAGAATCGCCCTGGACTGTAGTGCCTGGAGGACCCTTGTCGGCGGCCTATGCCCCAGAAGGGGTTGTAGGCGTAAGTAAGTAAGTAAATAAAGGACATTTATTGGACATTTTTTTTAGGTTTAGACAGGCAAAGATACCCAGGCAAAATCAAGGAATACTGTTTATGTTCAGA
Organism: Conus canariensis; assembly: GCA_033310375.1. NCBI lineage: Eukaryota > Metazoa > Mollusca > Gastropoda > Neogastropoda > Conidae > Conus > Conus canariensis. Next base: position 32,097,899 of record CM065734.1, on the reverse strand, counting down.
CAGACAAACGTAAATGAGGCAAAATGAAGGGACACTTTTTAGATTAAGACAGGCAAACATAAACTCAACGAAATGAAGGGACACTTTTTAGGTTTAGACAGGCAAAGATACACCAGGCAAAATAGAGGGATACTTTTTAGGTTTGGGCGGGCAAAGATAAACCCACCAAATTTAAGGAACACTTTTTAGGTTTAGACATGCAAAGACACACCAGACAAAATAGAGGGACATTTTTTAGGTTTAGACAGACAAAGATAACCCCAGCAAAACAAAGGGACACTTTTTAGGTTTAAACAGGCAAACATAAACTCGGCAAAATGAAGGGACAGTTTTTATGTTTAGACAGGCAAAGACACTTGCAAATAAATTGGTAAATATGAAGCAGGATTGTTCTTCCCTTTGTCTTCCCCTTGTCAGACCTCAGCCACTGTGACAGTGCCCCCTGGCATGTCCCTCACTGATGATATTGTGTCTTCCCCTTGTCAGATCTCAGTGAGTGTGACAGTGCTCCCTGCCATGTCCCTCACTGATAATGAGTTGTCTTCCCCTTGTCAGACCTCAACCAGTATGACAGTACCCCCTGCCATGTCCCTCACTGAAAGGGCAGAATAAATCAAAGAATGTCAACTGGCACCTTTTACCTCGTATAGATAAAGGGACTTAAAATGCTTTGACACTTGGAGGAATTCTATGATTGGAAACATTTTTCTACTCTCCCATCCCTTTAGAAATTTCTGAGCATAAAAAAGTCAAACATTAGAAAGAAAGTCATAAAGGAAGAAATTTGCTGCATATCACCATTAGTTACACAATTCTTCTTGGTTGTCATGACTGTGGGACAGACTGTCTTCAACCTGTTTTAGAACTGGTCAGGACAGTGGCAGGTGGAAAAATGATGGACGGAGGACCCAAGTTTTGAAATGGGTGTGACAGGAAGGGAAAGTGGACCAGGCATGGGAAAGGTCAGGTGTACCCACCTGATAGTGAAAAATGATGGACGGAGGACCCAAGTTTTGAAATGGGTGTGACAGGAGGGGAAAGTGGACTGGGCATAGGGAAGGTCAGGTGATGGTGACAAATGATGGAGGGAGGACCCAAGTTTTGAAATGGGTGTGACAGGAGGGGAAAGTGGACCGGGCATAGGGAAGGTCAGGTGATAGTGACAAATGATGGAGGGAGGACCCAAGTTTTGAAATGGGTGTGACAGGAGGGGAAAGTGGACTGGGCATAGGGAAGGTCAGGTGATAGTGACAAATGATGGAGGGAGGACCCAAGTTTTAAAATGGGTGAGACAGGAGGGGAAAGTGGACCGGGCATAGGAAAGGTCAGGTGATAGTGACAAATGATGGAGGGAGGACCCAAGTTTTAAAATGGGTGTGACAGGAGGGGAAAGTGGACCGGGCATAGGAAAGGTCAGGTGATAGTGACAAATGATGGAGGGAGGACCCAAGTTTTAAAATGGGCGTGACAGGAGGGGAAAGTGGACCAGGTATAGGAAAGGTCAGGTGTACCCACCTGATTGTGACAAATGGAGGGAAGCCACATGTTTTGATGATGGAAGAGTTCCCTCCCTGTGGAAATCGTGTGAGTGGAGGTGAACATGGATGAGGTGAAGGAAGGGCCAGATGACCACCTCTGGTGGTGGAAAGAAGTGTTTAGATTGTACCCGACACTTTTGTCACTTTGGGGGCAACATTTTGTGACGGAGCATGCGCCTGGACCCCTAAACTGGCACGTCTGCATGCACATGCATGCTTCTTACCACCACATGGAGTTTGAAAGCCCAACCATTTTAAACCTTAGATAAATGAATAGACAAAAAAAAGAGAAAAATTAAGATATATCAGTTGAGACGAGAAAATGTAACATGTTTTGCTGATGTCTGTTGCTGTGTGATGTGGACATCTGTTGCTGTGTGATGTCTGTTGCTGTGTGATGCTGATATTCTGTTGCTGTGTGATGCGGACATCTGTTGCTGTGTGATGCCTGTTGCTGTGTGATGCGGACATCTGTTGCTGTGTGATGTCTGTTGCTGTGTGATGCGGACATCTGTTGCTGTGCGATGGCTGTTGCTGTGTGATGCTGATATTCTGTTGCTGTGTGATGTGGACATCTGTTGCTGTGTGATGTCTGTTGCTGTGTGATGCTGATATTCTGTTGCTGTGTGATGTCTGTTGCTGTGTGATGTCTGTTGCTGTGTGATGTGGACATCTGTTGCTGTGTGATGCTGATATTCTGTTGCTGTGTGATGCAGACATCTGTTGCTGTGTGATGCCTGTTGCTGTGTGATGCCTGTTGCTGTGTGATGCGGACATCTGTTGCTGTGTGATGCGGACGTCTGTTACTGTGTGATGTCTGTTGCTGTGTGATGCTGATGTCTGTTGCTGTGTGATGCTGATCTCTCTTGCTGTGTGATGCAGACGTCTGTTGCTGTGTGATGCTGATGTCTGTTGCTGTGTGATGCGGACGTCTGTTGCTGTGTGATGCTGATGTCTGTTGCTGTGTGAGGCTGATGTCTGTTGCTGTGTGATGTCTATTGCTGTGTGATGCCTGTTGCTGTGTGATGCTGATGTCTGTTGCTGTGTGATGCCTGTTGCTGTGTGATGCTGGTGTCTGTTGCTGTGTGATACTGATGTCTGTTGCTGTGTGATGCTGATGTCTGTTTCTGTGTGATGCTGATGTCTGCTGCTATGTGATGTCTGTTGCTGTGTGATGCTGATATCTGTTGTGTCATGCTGATGTCTGTTGCAGGCTGCAATGTGGCCTGTGATGGCTGTACTGGGACAGGTCCTCAAAACTGCATCAAGTGTAACCGAGGCTATAGACTCAATGAAGGGAGATGTGTGGGTAAGTGGTTGCACTGCAGATCAGAGTGATTGTGGACAGTTTGGTGGCTGTGACTGCAGAATCAGATTGATTGTGGACAGTTTGGTGGCCCTGACACTGCAGAATCAGATTGATTGTGGACAGTTTGGTGGCCCTGATACTGCAGAAGTAGAATGATTGTGGACAGTTTGGTGGTCCTGATACTGCAGAATCAGGAGAATGATTGTGGACAGTTTGGTGGCCGTGACACTGCAGAATTAGAATGATTGTGGACAGTTTGGTGGCCGTGACACTGCAGAATCAGAATGATTGTGGACAGTTTGGTGGCCATGACACTGCAGAATCAGGAGAATGATTGTGGACAGTTTGGTGGCCATGACACTGCAGAATCGGGAGAATGATTGTGGACAGTTTGGTGGTCCTGACACTGCAGAATCAGGAGAATGATTGTGGGCAGTTTGGTGGCCCTGACACTGGAGAATTAGAATGATTGTTGACAGTTTGGTGGCCGTGACACTGCAGAATCAGAATGATTGTGGACAGTTTGGTGGCCGCGACACTGCAGAATCAGGAGAATGATTGTGGACAGTTTGGTGGCCGTGACACTGCAGAGTCAGGAGAATGATTGTGGACAGTTTGGTGGCCGTGACACTGCAGAATCAGGAGAATGATTGTGGACAGTTTGGTGGCCGTGACACTGCAGAGTCAGGAGAATGATTGTGGACAGTTTGGTGGCCGTGACACTGCAGAATCAGGAGAATGATTGTGGACAGTTTGGTGGCCCTGACACTGCAGAATCAGGAGAAAGATCGTGGACAGTTTGGTGGCCCTGACACTGCAGAATCAGAATGATTGTGGACAGTTTGGTGGCCCTGACACTGCAGAATCATGAGAATGTGGACAGTTTGGTGGCCCTGACACTGCAGAATCAGGAGAATGAATGTGGACAGTTTGGTGGCCGTGACACTGCAGAATCAGGAGAATGATTGTGGACAGTTTAGTGGCCCTGACACTGCAGAATCAGAATGATTGTGGACAGTTTAGTGGCCATGACACTGCAGAATCAGGAGAATGATTGTGGACAGTTTGGTGGCCCTGACACTGCAGAATCGGGAGAATGATTGTTGACAGTTTGGTGGCCCAGGTGCTCTAGAATCAAAAAGCCCCACAGATAGAGTGAGTGTATTTGGTCAGGCTTCAAAGTTCAGGAGCAGTGTGTGAGATGACCCAGAATCGGGGAGTGGGCATCAATGTTTAGGATAGATTGTGGACTGGTAGTACACTGGACAGTGATCACAGTGGTCAGCTATTAATATCAACAGCGCATAGATAGACATGACTGTGCATAGCATACTGCATTACTTCTTAATTTTTTGTAAAAAAAAAAAAAAAAGATATTGTGGTGATTTGGACTTGCAGGATTTTTTTTTAACCAGTACCTCATAAGATTTTTGTAACTTTATTTGATGTACTATAAAGTCAGTTTAGTAGTCTCGTGAATGGGAGCCGGAATAGCTCAGTTGGTAGAGCATTGGACTCATGATCCAGGATAACCTGGGATTGCTGGTTTGAATCTCCATTTGGCCATTTTGGTAGAGGGGGATTCTTCACTTGGAGCCAACATTCATTCTGACTCCCATTTCCAAACAAGTCCTTCAGATGAGACTCTAGAAAATGAGGTTCTGTGTGTGAATGCATGCATGACATCTTGCACACAGGTAAAATGTAATCACCAACTTTCGGAAGAGAAGGCCAGTTTTGGCCGTTGGTATGGATGACACATATATACATAGCAGGCACCGAAAGAATGAATGAAAAACAGAGTGACTGATGTTTGATAGATTGACACAGGAAACAGCAGAATGTAGCGCCAAGCAGGCAGCTTGTCAGTCAGCTCTACCCGGGTAGGCACCCCAAGATGTAAACGAGAGGGTAGATTGTAAAGTGCTTACAGCTTGGTCTCTACTTAGGATATGTTCTATATAGGTATTCTTAATGATAATAGTAACAATGTTAAATGAGAGAAAAAGTTGGTAGTGAAAAAGGTAAAGAGAATAAAACAGAAGGTGGTGTTTGTTTTGCAGATATTGATGAATGCACGGAAGAAGGGTACGAAGACCGGTGCACACAGGAGGGAGAGAAGTGTGAAAACACGGTGGGCACTTTTCGCTGTGTCTGCCAGCCAGGCTACATCAAGGACGGCTCCACCTGTCGACCTGAGGTCAAAGGTAAGTCCCACTGGAGGGAGATGCCAGCGTTAATTAAAGGTAGAGAAAATGGGAAAGGAGGATAGTGTCTGAAGTATGGAAAAGACAAACAGAAAGTGTACCTAAATCAGTGTGTCCTTTGTTTGAGGAAGGATGTGCAGAGAGCAGAAACAAATTGCTATAGATAGTGGCATCTGCCATCTGTGAAATAAGAAAAAATGAAAAATGTTCACAAATTATAGTGTGTAAGGAAAGGTGTACAGAGAAGTGAACAGAAATCATCCTGTTATATCACTGGAGGAAAGACAAACGGAAAGTGTACCTTATTACTGTTTATCATATGATCTAGGGAAAGACACAGAAATGTGTACATGAACTACTGCACATTGTTTTGTTTGGGGAAAGTCATACTGGAAGTGCACCTAATCAATGTATGTCGTAAGATCTAAGGAAAGGGGCACAGAAAAGTCTATTCAAAGCACTGTATGTCCTGCTGTCTGCAAGTACACTAATCTGTTTGACTTTCTGTGCAACACTCACTGCACCCACCCACCCCCACCCCCACCTTGTTTGGGATCTTGCAAGATTTTCAGGTGTGTTTTGCTTGGCAGATTAGGTGGGGTTTTGTGTGTGTGTGTGTGTGTGTGTGTGTGTGTGTGTGTGTGTGTGCGTGTGTGTGTGTGTGTGTGTGTGTGATATTGACACTTTTTTTATTTCCAGCCCTCTCACGCAATTAGGGAGGTGCACTCCAAGTGCTCGTTAACATTCATCATATATATATATATATATACATATAAATTTTTTGTTGTTGTTGTTCCTTTAAGGCTTCTTGCATGATGTTTTGAGGTTTGGGGTTTTTTTCTCACCGGAACTTGAGTCATGATGGCAGGCAAGGGGTGTTGGTTTGCTGTTGATTTTTTTTTTTTTTTGTCTTCATGAGACAAGTATTTATGATTTAGAGTATGTCACACGAGGAATGATGATGTGATATAGGGATGCTTGACTTGCATGCAGGAGCGTGATTGTTAGCCAGCATTTCTACTGCAAGAGCCTGTGCTGTAGCTGTGTGTTCACACAGCTGACAGTAGCTTGATGTTAGCCAGCATTTCCACTGCAAGAGCCAGTGCTATAGGTGTGTGTTCACACAAACTGACCAGCAGCTTGATTGTTAGCCAGCATTTCCACTGCAAGAGCCAGTACTATAGCTGTGTGTTCACACAGCTGACCAGCAGTCCACTGGCGCTGTCCCTGTAACTGCATTGCATTATGTATGGAATTCTGATTTCCTTTCTCACCACAGTATTCTGCTGCACTTGAACACTGTGTGGCTGGGTGGCCACATCTTGTCAATGCAACAGGGACAGTGTTAGCTAGATTGAGCAAATCACCAAAACTTTGAAAAATTCTATTTACTGATATTTGGCTTACTTTCCTTATGAACCGTTCTGAGAGCACTGATTCTTCAGAAGTACTGAGTGGGTGTGCATAGTGTTACAATATCAATGGATTGATATTTTAAGTTCATTAAAAACAACAATAAACTCCAGATTATGGTGAAGTTCTCAATGTGGACATTGGTATCTAAACAGATGATGCTTTTAAAGTGAGGTGATTGCAGGTGGAAATTGAAACAAACGAAAAAAAATTACTGTTCCACCGAATGAAAGAGACAAACAAATAACAAGACAAAACATGAGACGTTTCAACCTCTTTGGTCTTCTTCAGGCAAGACAGATAACATTCAAGACGATGAAAACGAAGAAAAAATAATCACTTATCTCCTCAAATTGGGTGCAGAATGGGTGTGCCCAATTTGAGGAGATAAGTGATTGTTCTTAATTTTCATTGGATATTTGACCTGCCAGGGAAGATAAGCATTGCTGTCTTTTGTCTGGTTCTCCAGGGTCACTGGCTGTTGAAGCTGAGCGATGAGCGTAGTAAAGGGGGGATAGTGTTGGTCATGGAAGGTGGGCTATGAGGGGTGTGAAGGATAGTGTTGGTCATGGAAGGTGGGCTATGAGGGGTGTGCAGGCTAGTGTTGGTCATGGAAGGTGGGCTATGAGGGGTGTGAAGGATAGTGTTGGTCATGGAAGGTGGGCTGTGAGGGGTGTGCAGGCTAGTGTTGGTCATGGAAGGTGGGCTATGAGGGGTGTGAAGGGGGGATAGTGTTGGTCATGGAAGGTGGGCTATGAGGGGTGTGCAGGATAGTGTTGGTCATGGAAGGTGGGCTATGAGGGATGTGAAGGATAGTGTTGGTCATGGAAGGTGGGCTATGAGGGGTGTGCAGGCTAGTGTTGGTCATGGAAGGTGGGCTATGAGGGGTGTGAAGGATAGTGTTGGTCACGGAAGGTGGGCTGTGAGGGGTGTGCAGGCTAGTGTTGGTCATGGAAGGTGGGCTATGAGGGGTGTGCAGGCTAGTGTTGGTCATGGAAGGTGGGCTGTGAGGGGTGTGAAGGATAGTGTTGGTCATGGAAGGTGGGCTATGAGGGGTGTGAAGGATAGTGTTGGTCATGGAAGGTGGGCTATGAGGGGTGTGCAGGCTAGTGTTGGTCATGGAAGGTGGGCTGTGAGGGGTGTGCAGGCTAGTGTTGGTCATGGAAGGTGGGCTATGAGGGGTGTGAAGGATAGTGTTGGTCACGGAAGGTGGGCTATGAGGGGTGTGCAGGCTAGTGTTGGTCATGGAAGGTGGGCTGTGAGGGGTGTGCAGGCTAGTGTTGGTCATGGAAGGTGGGCTATGAGGGGTGTGAAGGATAGTGTTGGTCATGGAAGGTGGGCTATGAGGGGTGTGAAGGATAGTGTTGGTCATGGAACGTGGGCTATGAGGGATGTGAAGGATAGTGATGGTCATTTAAGGTGGGGTGTGAAGGGGGGATAGTGTTGGTCATGGAAGGTGGGCTATGAGGGGTGTGAAGGATAGTGTTGGTCATGGAAGGTGGACTATGAAGGGTGTGAAGGATAATGTTCATCTTGGAAGGTGGACTATGAGGGGTGTGAAGGGGGGATAGTGTTGGTCATGGAAGGTGGGGTGTGATGGATAGTGTTGGTCATGGAAGATGGGCTATGAGGGGTGTGAAGGAAAGTGTTGGTCATGGAAGATGGACTATGAGGGGTGTGATGGATAGTGTTGGTCATGGAAGATGGGCTATGAGGGGTGTGAAGGAAAGTGTTGGTCATGGAAGATGGACTATGAGGGGAGTGAAGGATGGATAGTGTTGGTCATGGAAGATGGGCTGTGAGGGGTATGAAGGATAGTGTTGGTTATGGAAGATGGGCTATGAGGGGTGTGAAGGAAAGTGTTGGTCATGGAAGATGGACTATGAGGGGAGTGAAGGATGGATAGTGTTGGTCATGGAAGATGGGCTGTGAGAGGTATAAAGGATAGTGTTGGGAAGGTGGGCTATGAGGGGTGTGAAGGATAGTGTTGGTCACAGAAGGTGGGCTATGAGGGGAGTGAAGGGGGGATAGTGTTGGTCATGGAAGGTGGGTTATGAGGGGTGTGAAGTGGGCGATAGTGTTGGAGATATGTCATTGTGAATGAAGTGTACCACTCTGAAGTGTACAGGGTGGCCATGGGCATTTAGCAGTGGGCAAGTAGGTCTGCATTATTACATCTGCCATATTTCATTGACATTAATCTGCCAAATTTTGAATCTGACAAGTATGGGTTCTTTTTCCACAGTGTACATTATAAGGATTTCTGTAATAGTGCTAAACCTTGAAGTAAGCATGTGTGACCACAGTATTATGCTGTTCACTGTTTTTATAACTATTGTTATGCCAAAATTTGAGGCGAATGTGGCTGTTGTATTTTATTCTACCATGCATTTAGTGGAAATGAAGTTTGTTGGTCTCTTAACAAGTTCGGTGAATAATTGCAAGGCCAAAGTTCGTATGCCTGATGAATAAGTGATACTTTAAAGTGGAAATCATCTTTGTAATAGCTGTCAGTACATAGCATTGTGACGGTGTAATAGCTGTCAGTACATAGCATTGTGACAGTGTAATAGCTGTCAGTACATAGCATTGTGACAGTATAATAGCTGTCAGTACATATCATTGTGACAGTGTAATAGCTGTCAGTACATAGCATTGTGACGGTGTAATAGCTGTCGGTACATAAAGTGTGACGGTGTAATAGCTGTCGGTACATAACATTGTGACGGTGACGATGATCCTTTGGACAGACATGAATGATTCCTTGTTGAACCTCTGTGAAATCTTCAGTGGAAAGTCACTGTGGCTGAAAATGAACATCAAAATGGGCACATTTATAGCATTAAAAAAAACAAAAAAACTTCAGAACTCCTGATGGCAACAGTGTTCCCATGGATTATGTTTTGTTATACAGCAGCATCCGCTGTGATGGACAGGAAAAAAGTTCAGGTCAGACCAGTGATTGATGATGTCGCATTGACAGCCGCACTTTTCTCATGCTGACCAACATCTCCATGTCCTTTATTTCAGACGAGGCCGAACAGGAAGAAAAGAAAAAGGAAGAAATTCCCTATGAACAAAGGCAAAAGAGGGAGTACATTAGCCAAAGAGATCGGCGACAACGCGAGGGCGTTATAACCATCCTCTTTGCCTTCTTTGCCATGGCCATTCTCTTTTTCGTTGTGGCTCAGTTCTTCTATCTGATTAACCCCTTTTGTGTCAGCATCCCTGTGGCTGTGTTCTCTGTCGTTATATACTACATGATCAGCGACTATGACTAGGCTGCTCAACATGGTTTGGTAAACCTGTGCGAGTGGCCATGGCTGTTTCTGTTATGCAATCCTCTTTACGCACTATTAGAATGTGTAACACAGCATTTTACTGACACGAACCAACCCTTTCCTCTCTTTCAGACAAGCATACAATGGAAAAAACCCAAAGAGAAGAGCAATCAGTTGATCCCAAGCCAAAGAAGAGCCCTTTTAGCCAAAGAGATCGTCAACAGCAGGATGGCCTCATAACGCTACTCTTTGCCTTCTTTGCTCTAGGCCTTCTCTTTTTTGTCGTCTCTACAGTCTTTTATTTGCTCAACCCCTTTCTAGTCAGCATTCCTGTGGCTTTTTTCTCCATCGTTATCTACTCTATGACCAGAGACGAAGACTAGTTGCCATAGTTCCATTGGTAAACCCTGTGCAAGGTGTTTTTACTTTTTTTTTTCAGTTTTTTTTGTCCTTCTAGTGCATTCCATTTTCACTGTTTTTAAACATTCTGATCTGTTTCAATATTCCAGGCTCTGAATCTAAACATGAGAAAAAGAATTGACCAAATTTTAAGAAAATATAAAATGAATGTCAAATGAGGAATGAGAAATATCGGTGTGTTATGTTAATGTGGGTTAACACATCCTATCAAGTACTAGAGCTCAATTTATGTTTGCTTTTGATTTGTTGTTGTTACTGCATGTCCAGATTTGATGACCTATCATCTTGTGTTTAACTTCAGCAGGTCAGACATGTTGATGGCCCCCCTATGGGGAGCTGTGGTGAAAATACAAATGGTAGTGTGTGGAGAAAGCAGAGCATTGACACTGAGTGGTGATGACGGCTCCCTAAGGTCGTTCGGTGACAGGGCTCACTGGAAAGTGGTTTTCCGTTATTCCCTTCACTGAAATGAACCTAAGTAGGAGCTTGTCAGTGGGCCTGGATTGGAAGGACAGTAAGCCTATCGAGTGGTGGTTGTAAACTGTAAGTAGTTAGCTCTAGTAGACCGAGACTGTCCCCTAGGAAAGAGGAGAGTGTTAACAGCAAGCTGTCAGCCTTCTCCCATATCAAGGAGGTTACTGTCACCGACCAGAACAAAGTGCTGAACAGCAGTCCAGGGTCAGGACATAGGTAACTAGTTCACTTTCCTCAGGGCTTTTTTCCTCACTCTACCAAAGGAGAAGTAAGTGCATGGCTACTCTCAACAAAGAATTTGGAAAAAAAACGGACAGAAAGAAAAGCAGAGAGGGAAAGAAAGCTTTCACATTGATGGCAATTAAGGATCTTTATGCCTTCCGATATAAAAGAAATTGCTTGGATTAAATATGAATACTTTGTCAAAAACCATAATCATCTTCAGAATGAACTTTCTAGTATGGGACACAAGGGGTTTTCTTATTTTAAGCTGTAGTAAACATTGATTTCTGTGGCAGAAGTTATAGCTGGTTCAGGTGTATGTGAAGGAAAACTGTGATCAGGAGGGAGGGATGCAGTTATGAGTCTGGAATTCTGGCACTGGGGAGGTCTGTTCTTTCTTTGTTCTTCAATTGGATTGAAGAACGTGACACAGCACTTTAAATGTGCAAGCTCTTTTTAATCTTTTTCTTTTGTTTTTGTTGTGTTTGTTGCTATTGAACAATGCCTGCAGCATTAATGGAAATCTGCATTCTTCAAACAACTTTCTGATGTTTGTGGGAGCAAAAATGAACAGATGGATGTTGATGGAAGGTTGTGACTGAATTAAGAAGCATATTCAGTTTATGAACACTTTTTTTGTAAGTCAGGCTTCCATTTATTTTCCCTAATATCAGATTTGCTTCCTTTCTCTGAATACTTGATGGTCACTTGGAGAAAACAACATTATTTTACTGGTGTTTACATGTGGCTGGACAGCTTGAATTAAGTATTGTTGACATTACAGACAAGATAGCTTGTGTCTTGTGTGAACATATTTGGTTGCCTTAGGCTTCATCCTGACAGAGCGAGTGCATTATGTCTTTCAGAGCGACCAAAAAAGGATGAAGTAAAAGAGGAAGCGCCCCCGCCGAAAAGGAAGCGCAGAGAGAGTCCTATCTCTCTGATCACCTGCTACATTTGCTTCGGCATTTTCTTTTTTGTGCTGGGCAATCTGTGCTATGTCCTCAATCCCTTCCTTCTCAGCATTCCTGTGGCTGCTTTTGCCGTCATCACTTACTACACCATTAAAGAATACGAAGAGTTAGATTTGACAGATTACGGTGTGGAGTTTTAGTCCGTGAATCCTGTGCAAGGTACCATTAACATTTGTGTGTGGACATGATTCTTCTTCTCCGAGTAAAAAAGAGGGGAGTTGTGCTCCACACTTAAGGCAAATGAAAACTTCAGATGATGAATTGGAAAACAAACAGTTTAGTTTCCAAGCTCTTTTCATATAGCAGGAATCAAAATGGAATAGTTACACCAAGAAAATGCATTTGTTTGCATGTAGAGACAGCCATACATTTACATCTCCTGCACGGATGACAGTTTCATTGACAGTCAGGGACTTGGACATCAGGCCAGCAGTGGGGGCAGAATATGGAGTGAAATAGAACAGTGCAGGTCATCATCATAGCTGTCTTGATCCCCACCACACCTTCAGGCCAGCAGTGGGGGCAGAATATGGAGTGAAATAGAACAGTGCAGGTCATCAACATAGCTGTCTTGATCCCCACCACACCTTCAGGCCAGTAGTGGGTGTTGAATATGAAGGGAAACGGAGCATCACAGTACGGTTCTCTGATCACAACCTGGCCGGGGAGCCATTGTTTTTGTTTTTTAAATCCTTTTAATATGCGTTACATGCACATCACCAACTCTCAAAGGATGCATCTGTCTGCATTATGCTTTTGTAAGGTTAGTGGCTTTCTTCAGCGCAATGCAGAGGAAGTCAGTCAACCGTTGAGCATTGAAGTCTGGTAGAAAACTAAATAGGCAGCATTTTGTAATGGAGCCCAAAATGTTGGGTCCAGAAAGATCAGTCATTTCAGAATATATTCAGAGATGTGCGTGATGGCGAGCTTTTAATTTTTTTGGTTTTTATTTTGGGATGAATATACATTCAATAATCAGACCAATTCCTTTTTTTTTTAACTTAGCATATGATTTCCAAGGGTGAAGAAAGCTCAGTTTTCAGAAATGTGCTTCTCTTTTTAAAAAGAAAAACATATTCATGACTTACCCTTGGTAATTCTGACAAAAAGCCTTTATTTCCTCTCTTTCAGAGTCCCAAGAAGAGGAAGAAGAAATGCGCTCAAACCCCCAGCAGGATAACACGATAACATTGCTGGTGGCCTTAGCCTGCTTTGGAGTGTTCTTTTACGTTCTGGGCAATCTATGCTGGGTCATCAACCCCTTCCTCATTAGCATTCCCCTGGGGCTGTCCGCCATTGTCCTGTACTACGCAGTCATGGAATATGAGAACTACTAGCGCAGAGGACTGACAGGGAAGGGACAGTACCCCATGCAGTTAGTGGCCTTGTCTTTGTAGTGCCCTCAGTCCTCCTGGGGTCTTGTCTAATATCACACAGTTCAAGGCAGACGTTGGCCTTGAACTTGGAGACCATAGGGTGTGGATTGAACATTGTTAAACCCAATCCGATTGCAAAGTATGGTTAGATTTATGGATATTAGACATTTAACAATATGTGCCCAGAATGTCAGCTACTTTTTTTTTTTTTTTTTTTTTTTTCCACCCCTCTTTTGCTCAAGTGTTCTGTTCATATTTTTGGTCACCAAGAAATTGGAAGAAATAGTCAGCGCTCTCTGCTTTCCTTCATTTTGTTGATACCGCTCATATAGAGTGTTTTGATACACATCATTGATTCCAAATCTCTTGACAATGGTGAGCAGATGTACCGTGTGTTCCTGTCATTAGGATTGTCATTGGTCCTGACAGAGCATGCTCCTTGCACAGGATTTACCTTGACCTTCTTCGGTTAGGGATTTGAGGGGGGTGGGGGGAAGAAAAAAGGAATTTTAAAAAAAGAAAGAACAAAGAGAGACTGTAATGGTTTGCTGGAGGGAGGAGGTAAATGCAGGTGTGAGGAAACAGTTGTCTAGTAAACTTCTTTAGGCTGTGATATTTCGACCTTTGTTCATTGTTGGTGGACTCTTCTACACTGCTTTGGCTACAGTGTGGGTGTATGTGTGTGAGTACGTGAGCATGTGGCCGTTGTGTGTTGGGCCATGTTGGCTCTGGTGTGTCGTCGTTCTTGGCCATTTTGTGTTCTTCCAAAGAGATTTACAAAGATATATCGACATCTTTTCTGTTGGTGTTTTTACAGACATTTTAAAAGCAACATATGCATTAACTTCTTTTTGTCTGTGGTGATGTTGTCTTTTTTAAAGATGTATTACATTTCCTTCACTTGCTGTCTTGTTTTCATCAGGAGGATGAAAAGTTATGTCTCCTATCTCTGTAGTTTTGTTTGTTTTTCATCAAGAGGTTTCAGTTGCATAAACATTTTTTTTTTTTTTCTTTTTTTTTTCTTCCAATTTTCAGGTTACTTGTAGATCTCTCTCTCTCTCTCTCTGTTTTTTTGGGGGGACAGCTAGGGTAACACTGTGAGAGTGATATGTTCAAAACGAGGAGAAATGTCATTTTGAGTTATACAGCTAGTGTTATGACAGACATGTCTATGTTTATTGATCAGGTCCAACACAATGGCCTGGTGCCAAAGTTAATACCCCTCACTCACACACTGTGAGGAGCCCATGCTGCAGTACAGACAGAATGTTGTTTCAATCCAAGACAAACTACACAAGCCTCTAGAATAGAGTAGTTCTGTCCTAGCCACCCCAAAACCATGTTTTTTTCTCTCTGATCATGTTTTGACACAGATCAGAGGTCTCTACCATCATACATCACTTAGTGAATAAGATATCCCAGGTCATTTGTTGGTCAGTAAATTCTACGGTATGTACAGGAACCTCCCACGGTTTTCTCATTTCAGAATTCAGAGATGCAGGTTTAAAATAATGCTGAGATTTACCAGTAGCACTGGGATTCTCAGCAAACACAGGAGACATGGAAAGAAAGACCGTTGCAGGCTGATGCATTTTGAATTGATTTACTAGTCCCCTTCCATCATCCTCTGCCCCTGCCCCTTTTACTGTCTCTGCTGTAGGAACAGCCTGTCCACCCAGAGTGAACAGCTGACTGTGATGTGAAGCATGGATAACATGAGGGGACACAGACTTTACTGGGTGTTGGCTGCTGCACCATGTTACTTCATTTTCCTTCTGTTGTTCTGCTCACAAAGGATATGTTCACAGCTCACATTCACAGAATGTCATGCAGAGGGTTTAGCGTTACAGGTCTGTTCTCTGCAGTGTGGACTGCTCACATTCAGAGAAAGCAGAATGTTGTGCAGAGTTTAGCGTTACAGCTCTGTTCTCTGCAGTGTGGACTGCTCACATTCAGAGAAAGCAGAATGTCATGCAGAGTTTAGCGTTACAGGTCTGTTCTCTGCAGTGTGGACTGCTCACATTCAGAGAAAGCAGAATGTCATGCAGAGTTTAGCGTCACAGCTCTGTTCTCTGCAGTGTGGACTGCTCACATTCAGAGAAAGCAGAATGTCGTGCAGAGTTTAGCGTCACAGCTCTGTTCTCTGCAGTGTGTGGACTGCTCACATTCAAAATACACAGAATGTCATTCCAGTCTGCCACCAACTAGCACTCCTCCTCATCCTCCCTCCCCATTCCTCTGATAGGACCCTATCTGTCATGTTTCCGTGTGGGTGTCATGATTTGAAAGGGGAGTTTGGAGACTGAGATGTTTGGTTCAGGGCCTGCCTTCTGGAGGCCAGTGACTGTGTTCTCGTGGTCTAGTCATCAAACAGCTCTGGTGCTAGCTTTCCCACAGTGGCATGGTTTGTCACCTGCACAGTTGGCAGCAGTACTTAAGCAGTGAAAATGGTGTCATAAGTACTTAAGCAGTGAAAATGGTGTCATACGTGCGCTTTAGATAGGTGGGAAGTCAAGTTGTGATGTGGTGCACTCATGACCCAGAGAATGGGCTTCACTTCTTGGACCTCACGCTTACCGCTGTGCTTGCACTGGCTTTCTGTGTGGATTGGTCGCTTTGTGTGTTGATTTGTACCTTTGTGCATTATGTGTGCGCGTGTGTGTGTGTGTGTGTGTGTGTGCTGTTGCTTCCAGTGTTGTCCATTGCAGGAAACTGGCCTCTGCAGTGATGTGCCATTGATGTTTTGACTTGTGGAAGTGGGCGAGATAACTCATATTGTTAGTTTATCCAGTCATTACTGCCTTTAGCCTGCATGGTCAAGATCACACTATCAAAGATTTAACAATGATTTACATATGACTTGACTGTACTGTGTTCAAAATTGATGCTGTAGTATTCATTACTGTGGGAGGTCAACGTGTGTGAACAGTAAAATGGAGATGAGAAGTAATGCGCATCAACCAAATCTAGGTACAGATTTCACTTTGAAGTCTTCCAGCTGGTTCAGTCTTGCTAAAAGTGAAGTTTTTTTGTTTTTTTTTTGTTTTTTTTTTGCTGTCCCAACCTCTGCGCTACCTCAGAGACAGTGCACCCACGCCGCTCACTCCGACACCCTGTCCACAGCCACAGCCCGGTCGGCCCCGCCGCAGCCCCGGCACCGGCAATCCACAGGGAGCAGTCAATGTCAAGTCGTCATGAGGCAACCCACCGGAAGAGGCACTGCACTGCTGCCGAGTCACTTCAGTGGTGTTCAGTGGCGCCTGTTCTGATCTAACATACGCAGGACACCACCTACTAAGCCCCTACTGACGACAATAATTGCTTAGTCGCGGAGCCGGCGTGAGTGAGCTCTCCCTCCGGAGGGCGCCACCACGTCCGTCCAACGACAGCCCCCATGGGCTCGCCGACACCGGTGACCCCGATGGAACCAAACCAAGGCCACAGACGTGGAGAGGACATCGAAACTGAGGTCACCATGAGAGCAGGGCATGAAGGGCCACAGAATTTGAGACATCTTTTTTTTTTTAATGCTGATCGATGAGAATGAGGATGATTAAGATGATGCTACGGATTTCCATTTTGGTCTGAGACTACATGACAGGGCTGTACTCTACGCTTCCTTTCATAATATATCCCGGCGTCAACCAGGCCCAAGAGATACAGGCACCTGCAGTGTTGGTCAGGAAATTTGAGCAACACTCTCAGAAACGCATCCATTAAGTGGATGAAACTCGACTGTGTGGTCCCAGTCTTCCCAACTGAGTCTGCAGCAAACTCAACTCTGGGTAGGAGCCGGTCGGGGCAGAAAAACCCACATGACTCTGATGGGATTCGAACCCACGACCTCCCAGCCGGGAGTCCGCGACGCTAACCACTTCGCCACGGCGGCTGGTTGCTAAAAGTGAAGTTTACAATAGTTTGAAAAACATGCAACACTACATCTGCTAGACATTGTAGTTGTCTTATTGTCCATGTTTCTTGAATTGAGAGATTGTGGTGCATGCATTGTGGTCAGTAATTTGAGACTATAGGATAATCATGTGTTAAGGAACTTAAGACCTGTTAGACAGGCTTTTGTGAGCTAAGCATTGAAATATTGGGCAGTGTTGTCAGTGCCAGGAGTACTGTGAGATAAGCATTGAAGTAGGGGGGCAGTGTTGTCAATGCCAGGAGAACTGTGAGATAAGCATTGAAGTAGGGGGGCAGTGTTGTCAATGCCAGGAGAACTGTGGGATAAGCATTGGAGTAGGGGGGCAGTGTTGTCAGTGCCACAACTGTGAGATAAGTATTCAAGTAGGGGGCAGTGTTGTCAGTGCCACAACTGTGAGATAAGCATTGAAGTAGGGGGCAGTGTTGTCAGTGCCACAACTGTGAGATAAGCATTGAAGTAGGGGGCAGTGTTGTCAGTGCCACAACTGTGAGATAAGCATTGAAGTAGGGCATTGTTGTCAGTGCCACAACTGTGAGATAAGCATTAAAGTAGGGGGGCAGTGTTGTCAGTGTCACAACTGTGAGATAAGCATTGAAGTAGGGGCATTGTTGTCAGTGCCACAACTGTGAGATAAGCATTGAAGTAGGGGGCAGTGTTGTCGGTGCCACAACTGTGAGATAAAGATTGAAGTAGGGGGTAGCAGTGGCAATGCCTGTAGTGGTGAGGTATGAGGTCAGAGTGCTGACTGCCGGCAGGGTGCTGCACTGTGTGATGGCTGTGTGATTTCAGAAGAACCGGCGTTCACTGACGGTGACGGGGACAACGCCTCACAACCAGACCAACCTCCTCCCCCCACTGGAAATACTGATAATAACCACCCACCAAAACAAGAGTTATGACCCTGGTCCAAGTCCCCCACCCCCACCCCCACCCTCCACCCCTTCTCCATTAGTCATTTCAGACAGAAATTCCGTCTTTGTTTTTCTTTTAATCTAACAATTCCAGTGTTTCATGGTTGTAATGCGAGGGTAGTGTCTGGTGTAGTGAGTGTTGTTGCACTTGATCAGTAAACCATTGTGCCTTTTGTAAGAAAAACTGTGTGGACTGGTGTTGTGTGCAAGGAGGAGCATATCGACTGCTTGTTCCACTTGGACCTTGGCAAAACGTGTCTGATGTTTGGAGAGCATGCTCTTGTTTGCTGGCTCATCAGACCAACACTTTTGCCCTGTGGTATGACTTGGGGAGGAAGGGGGAGTTGGTTGGGGAAGAGACCAGTTTGGAGGCTGTCTGTGTGTGTGTGTACTTAGTTGTTCTTATTCCGTTCTTCACCTGCTCTTTTCCTGTGTACTTTTCTCACTGACCAGGCTAGGTAATTAATTGTAAGACTTAAGAGTAAGATGGTTATTGGTCCCCGAGGGCAACTCTCAATGGGGAAATTAGCTGACAAAAAAGGGAAATCAGCTGAAAGAGGACAAGTGACGTGTCTATTCTTGATGGCATCAGTTCATAGTATGATCAGCTAAACCACTGACCTCCTACATACACAAAACTAGAATGTCTTGTGGCCATTGTTCTTAATCTGACACGCAAGGATGACAAAAATAAAAACTAAACAAATGGAACACACACACACACACGCACATACAGACACACACATGTATGCACATGCATACACACGCATACAAACACATAGACACACACGAACACATGCACAACGCACATGTATACACATTTGTACAACCACATGCAGACACACATGCACGCGAACACATGCAAATGTATGCGCACACACACATGCACGCACACACACACACGTGCGTGCGCACACACACACACATACACTCAATGGTGTCAATCCATTACAAAAAAAAAAAAAAATGAGTAAAAAAAATAAAGAAAACCCAGTAAGGCAAAAAGAAACTTCCTGGCAAATGGACAGTGAAGTCAGTATTTTGTGTCTCCGTAGTGGCCACAAAACAGGCAGCTGGGGTCACGAAGTGTGATGCTAAATGTGAAGACCATGGATAAGTCAGCTGCCCCAGGACTGTCGATTCAGTGTGTGTCACTGTCATCATAGCATCACCTCCATACACAAGTCAGCTGCCCCAGGACGTGTTGATTCAGTGTGTGTCACTGTCATCATAGCATCACCTCCATAGACAAGTCAGCTGCCCCAGGATGTGTTGATTCAGTGTGTGTCACTGTCATCATAGCATCACCTCCATAGACAAGTCAGCTGCCCCAGGATGTGTTGATTCAGTGTGTGTCACTGTCATCATAGCATCACCTCCATACACAAGTCAGCTGCCCCCAGGATGTGTTGATTCAGTGTGTGTCACTGTCATCATAGCATCACCTCCATACACAAGTCAGCTGCCCCAGGATGTGTTGATTCAGTGTGTGTCACTGTCATCATAGCATCACCTCCATACACAAGTCAGCTGCCCCAGGATGTGTTGATTCAGTGTGTGTCACTGTCATCATAGCATCACCTCCATACACAAGTCAGCTGCCCCAGGATGTGTTGATTCAGTGTGTGTCACTGTCATCATAGCATCACCTCCATACACAAGTCAGCTGCCCCCAGGATGTGTTGATTCAGTGTGTGTCACTGTCATCATAGCATCACCTCCATACACAAGTCAGCTGCCCCCAGGATGTGTTGATTCAGTGTGTCACTGTCATCATAGCATCACCTCCATACACAAGTCAGCTGCCCCCAGGATGTGTTGATTCAGTGTGTGTCACTGTCATCATAGCATCACCTCCATACACAAGTCAGCTGCCCCAGGATGTGTTGATTCAGTGTGTGTCACTGTCATCATAGCATCACCTCCATACACAAGTCAGCTGCCCCCAGGATGTGTTGATTCAGTGTGTGTCATTGTCATCATAGCATCACCTCCATACACAAGTCAGCTGCCCCCAGGATGTGTTGATTCAGTGTGTCACTGTCATCATAGCATCACCTTCATACACAAGTCAGCTGCCCCCAGGATGTGTTGATTCAGTGAGTGTCACTGTCATAGCATCACCTCCATGTGCAAGTCTCCACATCTCGGAAATCTATTCCATTATTAATTGGTCTCCTTACATAATTTTCACATGCAACATCACAATTCTAGGTAGATCAAAAAGTGTCGGGACGTTCTTGAACAAAGACAGATGACACTGCCATAAAGGTAGGAAAAATGTTGATGGCTAAAAAAAAATACGAGTCAAAGAGAACAGGGGAAACAACTGGCATTCAGTTATGGAATGCAGTGGTAAAATCCAACCTGAAGAAGTCTCCAGCATCCTCACAAGGACAAGCGGAAGAACATCTCACAATGGACGCAGGACTCGATTGCCCGGTGAAACACAGTCCTCCACGTGACAGTTTATGCTTCATGGAACAGATACAGCCTCCAGGTCTCCTTTTCCCCCATCTCATGTTCACACTGTCTATATCGGCCAATCTTCTGTGTATCACCAAACTCTCTTTGTCCCAACCCTCCCTAAACTATCTCTGCTGGCTGCCTTCATTTCCATCTTGAATCCATCAACAAGCAAAACTGTCCGATATAATGTCATCATTACTGCATTTTGCACGAAGATCCCCATATGAAAAAAAAGCATCATCCAGTTGCACTATAGAGAAGCACCACTTAAGCCGTTTGTTTTCGATGTAAATTTTTGTTGATGTTGCTGAGCTCTTTTAATATAAATGCAGCATTGTCTCCTGAGTGTACATTCCATATAATGACAACAAACAAACAAAAAAGTCTACCTTTTGACGAAGACACGTCCGTGCCTAATTTCTTTTGAAAATGAATTTGGACATTGTTTTTAATATCCCCATGGTATCACTGAAAAATTAAACAGAAAAATGTAAATAAAAAGAGGGAAAAACTTAATCTTTGCCTTTGCGTGACAGTACCAACGTATACTTGCAGAAAGATTACACCAGCATCATCACAATTTGCCCTCAGAACACACCACAAAGCACGACAGTTCAGACCAGCACCGTCACAATTCGCCCTCACAAAGCAACACAAAGCACGAGAGTTCAGACCAGCACTGTCACAATTCGCCCTCACAAAGCAGCACAAAGCATGACAGATCAGACCAGCACCATCACAATTCGCCCTCACAAAGCAACACAAAGCATGACAGTATCACCGTACACTGTAGTCATTAACAGATCAGACCAGCACCGTCACAATTCGCCCTCACAAAGCAACACAAAGCATGACAGTATCACCATACACTTGCAGACAGATCACACCAGCATTACTACACTCTTTGTCATAGGGCAGCCCAAAGCACAACACAATCTGCTTCACCTCCATCTCCAACCGTCGTCTAATTAACTTGTGGACGGCCTGGCTCCACAAGGTGTAGACATCCGATAAACAGAGACTGGCCGCCGTATCTGCATACAAAATGATCCAGGTATGTTCATGCATGCGTGCGTGTGCGTGCGTTATAGACCCCTGTCCAACCTGTACCCACATATGACCCTTTTCTTACTTTAAAAAAAATTCCTGACAACATAAGCCCCCATTCAAATCGTATCTGTCATTTCCATCATGACTTGGTTCATGGAAGCCAGCACTGGAATGGGAAACATTACAGACCGTCATCCCGACACAATCATACAAAGCTACGTGTCAGTGGGGTTATAGGCTCCAATCCATGCCAGCGGCCCTTCTACTTCATCGTGGACTACACAGATGAATAGTTTCACATCGTTTAAAAAAATACAAAAAACAAAAATATGGCTAAAGTTTTAATGACTAGGTATCTTCAGTCAGGGAAAGAAACTTATAAAACATTGCAGCTAAAAATAGAAACAGAATCTTGTTGACGTTTTTGTCATAATTAGGTTAAATGATAAGCACACAAAATTAAACGCACTTTTATTGGACAGAGCTTCTAGTTATCACCATACACAACCCCCATAACATCCCATACTGCATGTGGAAAGGTTTCAGATAATGATGTGGTACATTAACCTTCGGTTAGAAAGGAAAACATGTTTATAAGACGGATTCTATTAAACACTGGTACTGTCAATTTAAAAATATATTTCTTTTTCCACGCTGAAACTGTTTTCATCGTTATCAGGAAAAATACACTTCAGTAAACACACACTTAAAAATTACATTCTTGTTTTCATAAAAACAAGCCTTTATTCATAATCAGGAAAAATTCACTCAGTAAACACACACACACACACACACACACACACACACACACACTTATGAAGTCAATCAAATATTAAAGCAAACCGTCTGGTGCTGATTCAGAAAACATTACAAAAATACGTTGCTTGGCATGGCTGATAAAAACACTCGTTTAATTAATTATGAACATGTAAACAGCATTCCTCATTTACAAGTGAAAAATATGTACCAGTATAGAAATTTCATTTCAATATTTTATAAATTAAAACTTGAAGCCTTAAAAACTAAATACACAAACGAAGCAAAGTGTATTTGTGGAGAACGAAGAATAACCAGCAAGCATCTGCTGTTTGACTGTTTACCTGTTCAACCTCATTTACCACCATTATCAGGCATGTCTTTGTGTGATGTCTTTTCAGATTTAAAGCTTGCCTTCAATATTGTTTTCTCTTTAATTTGTGGTCCAGTTAAGCATTTGCTTTAAGATTATTTGCAGGTATGTTGTAGGGATGCTTAGAGGGACATATATATGCACTTAGATAACCACATTATGCGTACACTTACACAGTCACAGACATTCATGCATCTCTCTTCTCTCTCTCTCTCTCTCTCTCTCTCTCTCTCTCTCTCTCCATCTAAAATCACATATGTGAAAAGACGTAAAACTGAAGTACTACTACACACACTTTCAATTTTTGAAAATGTTTTTTTTTTTTTTTTTAAATAAAAAGTCTTTAATCATAATCATAAAAAAAACAGACTTCAGTGAATGCACGCACACACACACACACACACACACACACACCAAAATGCCAGACTCCACAAGTTGCATATTGCACAGGGTGAAAGCCATAAAAACACAGTGACACTTCAAAGATGAAGTAGGCTGAAGCGTGGACATTTTTCCCTGTGTGGTCAAACAAATCTCCTCTCACCGCCTGCCCTTTACAGACAACAGCAAGAAGGAAAAGAGAGAAACAATCAAAGGAAGACACATCACAGTGTTGCGTCAGAACCAGAAACGTCATGAGGACATCAGTGACTCCCTCTCTGCCTTACCCTTTTGGACCTGTGTCGGTTTTCACAGCAACCCCGCCATCATTGCTACCCTTCTTACAACAGCAGTCTAATGAATGTGACCTAAGTGGATCAGTGACTGGGCAATATTAAGAACTGACGGAAACCTGGGCGGAACTAGTCTGTCTTCAGCTTCCTGCTCAGTCAGTCATACTAATAGTCTCCCCTTTGTATCTTAACACATTCCCCCCTGTTCAGTCATATGAATAATCTCCCCTTTGTATCCAGCATCATTCCTCCCTGTTCAGTCGTATTAATAGTCTCCCCCTTTTTTTTTTAAATCTAAACACAGCATTCCTTCCTGTTCAGTCATATTAATCATCTCCCCTTTGTATCTAAACACAGCATTCCTTCATGTTCAGTCATATGTCTGTCTCCCCACTGTATGTTTGCACATCGTTTCTTCCTGTTTAATCATAT
This sequence comes from Conus canariensis, assembly GCA_033310375.1. Lineage (NCBI taxonomy): Eukaryota > Metazoa > Mollusca > Gastropoda > Neogastropoda > Conidae > Conus > Conus canariensis. Next base: position 32,074,089 of record CM065734.1, on the reverse strand, counting down.
GAATAATCTCCCCTTTGTATCTACACACATAGTTTCTTCCTGTTCAGTCATATGAGCAGTCGCCACTTTTATCTTTATACACCATTTTTTTTTTCTTCTTCAGATAGTTATATGTTTATAGCCTCCACTTTGTATCTATCTTAATAATTAGTAGTCTCCACTTTGCGTCCTCTGGTTATCCGTTGCTTCAAGGGGAATACAGGAGCAGTCACTATAAACATTCTTCACACATATGAGTAAAACTAGTGCTGATCTTTAATGTTACATATATGTAATACATTTAGCACCAGGTTATTTATAGGCATGCCAAATATCCATTCCATTTTGATCAAACAAACAACAGCACAAAAAATTAAAAAGAGATTTTAAAATTTGTAAAAGTACACAAGCTAGAAGTCAATGCCCTATTTTCAGTCGATTTTCCACGTCAAAGGCCACTTCTGTGTGTCATAAACTGAGCACCAGCTGCCATGACTGAACCATCTTTTTACACAACCACCCCCAAAACTGTGCCGTACTTCCCTACCCCTTCCACACCCATCTCTCGTTAATACAACAGGAGCAATCCTACTCTTGGTCGATTTTGTAACGCCAAATCACACGATGTCAGACCAAGCAGGAAACAGGAGATGTCATCAAACAAACCAGCGTCAAAGAGGCCAGTCCTGGTTCTCCTGACCGTCCCTGAGTGAACTCTCCATGTCCCCTGAGTGAACTCCCCATGTCCATGTCCCCTGAGTGAACTCCCCATGTCCATGTCCCCTGAGTGAACTCCCCATGTCCCCTGAGTGAACTCCCCATGTCCCCTGAGTGAACTCCTCATGTCCATGTCCCCTGAGTGAACTCCCCATGTCCATGTCCCCTGAGTGAACTAGCCATGCCCATGTCCCCTGAGTGAACTCCTCATGTCCCCTGAGTGAACTAGCCATGTCCATGTCCCCTGAGTGAACTCCCCATGTCCCCTGAGTGAACTCCCCATGTCCATGTCCCCTGAGTGAACTCCCCATGTCCCCTGAGTGAACTGCCCATGTCCATGTCCCCTGAGTGAACTCCCCATGTCCATGTCCCTTGAGTGAACTCTCCATGTCCCCTGAGTGAACTGCCCATGTCCATGTCCCCTGAGTGAACTCCCATGTCCCCTGAGTGAACTCCCCATGTCCCCTGAGTGAACTCCCCATGTCTCCTGAGTGAACTCCCAATGTCCATGTCCCCTGAGTGAACTCCCCATGTCCCCTGAGCGAACTCCCCATTTTCAGGACAGTGCGACAGGTCAGGAGATGCCACTGAGGTCCCCTGAAGTCCATTTCTTCCACTGAACTCCACTAAGTCCTCCATTCCTTCCACTGAGGTCCACTGAAGTCCTCATTCCTTCCACTGAGGTCTACTGAAGTCCTCCATTCCTTCCACTGAGTTCCACTGAGTCCTCCATTTCTTCCACTGAGGTCCACTGAGGTCCTCCATTCCTTCCACTGAGGTCCACTTAAGTCCTCCATTCCTTCCACTGAGGTCCACTGAAGTCACCTTCCACTGAGGTCCACGGAAGTCCTCCAATCCTTCATGCCGTCCACGTCAGTCCTCCTCCATGGGTTCAGGCACGGAAACAGAATCACCTGACACCTCAGCGTCGGAGTTGTCATAACTACCTTCCTGACCTGGATGGTTCGGAGGACTGACTTGGCTGGTAATGTCTGGAGACACCTCACCTGGCGTCCTGGACCCTGCCATACTGGTCTCTGATTCTTCAGTGACAGAAAATGGCTGCGTGACATTGAACATTGATGTTTCTTCCGACGACCCTGCAGGGGATGTTGACTGACAGCACTCCTTGCGCAAGCCTGGCAGCTCCACCTTTTGCTCAGTGCCACACCTATCTTCACTGGCATGCATGTGTGCATCTGACTCCAAGAGTTCCAGGATCTCTTTTCTCTCATTGCGACAACCACTTTTACCATGGTCATCTGTGGGAACTTGTGCCGGTGGATCCGTCCTGTCGTTCTTCCCTTCAAAGCAGCCTTCATCTGCTTTAGTTTGTTCATCTACATTCCCCTTAACATCGCTCTCTTTTTCAACTTCCTCCAAGAGCACTCTCTCATTCTTTGCCTCCCGTTTCTCTCTGCCTATTTCATCCTTTACCTCAATGTTTTCCGTTTCAGGCTTAGACGAAAATGTTTCTCTTCCACCCCGTGATTCCAGTTTCTCCCTTCCATCCATTAATTTCAGTGTCTCCGTCCCATCAATCGCCTCCAATTCTTCTCTTTCTCTTTCATCCTTTGATTGCAATTTCTCTGTTTCTTCCTTTCCCTCCAGTTTTTCTTTCCCCTTTTGATCCTCTGTCTCAAATTTCTCTCTCCATTCATCAACCATCAGTTGTGTTCTCTTTATTTCATCCTTTGCTTCAGATACCCCTCTCTCTCCATCATCCTTTGCTTCCCATTTTTCTCTCTTTCTGTCATTCTTTGAACCAAAATTCCCTTTCTGTTGATCCTTTGATTCATATTTCTCTCCCTTTCTATCATCTTTTGATTCCCATTTCTCTCTCTTTCTGTCATCCCTTGCCTCTGATTTCTCTCTCTCTCCATCATTCTTTAATTCCAAATTCCCTTTCTTATCATTCTTTGATTCCCATTTCTCTCTTCTTCTATCATTCTTTGAATCATGTTTCTCTCTCTTTCCATCATCCTTTGATTTTTCTCTCTCTTTGTCATCCTTCAATTCTCTTTTCGCTTTCTTTTTATTATGCTTTGATCTCAGTTTCTCTTTCTTTCTCTTCTCTTCTGATTCTGATTTCTCACTCTTTCTATCATCTTTTGATTCCAATTTATCTCTCTTTCTGTCATCTTTTGATCTCTTTTTCTTTCTCTTTCTGTCATCCTTTGATTCCAATTTCTCTCTCTTTCTAACATCTTTTGATTCCCGTTTCTCTCTCTTTTTATCATCTTTTGACTCCCGTTCTTCTCTCTTTCTATCATCCTCTGATTCCAATTTCTCTCTCTTTCTATCATCTTTTGATTCCCGTTTCTCTCTCTTTCTATCATCTTCAGATTCCCATTTCTCTCTCTTTCTATCATCTTTTGATTCCCGTTTCTCTCTCTTTCTATCATCTTCAGATTCCCATTTCTCTCTCTTTCTATCATCTTTTGATTCCCGTTTCTCTCTCTTTCTATCATCTTCAGATTCCCATTTCTCTCTCTTTCTATCATCTTTTGATTCCCGTTTCTCTCTCTTTCTATCATCTTCAGATTCCCATTTCTCTCTCTTTCTATCATCTTTTGATTCCCGTTTCTCTCTCTTTCTATCATCTTCAGATTCCCATTTCTCTCTCTTTCTATCATCTTTTGATTCCCGTTTCTCTCTCTTTCTATCATCTTCAGATCCCCATTTCTCTCTCTTTCTATCATCTTTTGATTCCCGTTTCTCTCTCTTACTATCATCTTCAGATTCCAATTTCTCTCTCTTTCTATCATCTTTTGATTCCCGTTTCTCTCTCTTTCTATCATCTTCAGATTCCCATTTCTCTCTCTTTCTATCATCTTTTGATTCCCGTTTCTCTCTCTTTCTATCATCTTCAGATCCCCATTTCTCTCTCTTTCTATCATCTTCAGATCCCCATTTCTCTCTCTTTCTATCATCTTTTGACTCCCGTTTCTCTCTTTTTCTATCATCTTTTGACTCCCGTTTCTCTCTCTTTCTATCATCTTCTGATTCCCATTTGTCTCTCTTTCTGTCATCTTTTGATCTTTTTTTTCTCCTCTTTCTGTCATCCTTTGATTCCAATTTCTCTCTCTTTCTATCATCTTTTGATTCCCGTTTTCTCTCTCTTTCTTTCATCTTTTGATTCTAGTTTCTCTCTCTTTCTATCATCTTTTGATTCCAGTTTCTCTCTCTTTCTATCATCTTTTGATTCTAATTTCTCTGTCTTTGAATGATACTTTGATTCCAATTTTCCTCTCTTTTTATCATCCTCTGATTCCACTGTTGTGTCACCGTCAACAGCTGCACATAAACATGAAATAATTGAGAAAATCAACGTACACACATATGGAGCAAAATGATAAGAGATCTGTTATAATTAATGTCAGTGTAATATGTGACGTTGTCAGTGTGCTGTGTTTGTGACGTTGTCAATGTACTTCGTTTGTGTTGTTGTCAGTACATCAATGTCAGTGTACTGTGTGACGTTGTCAATGTATTGTGTTTTTTTTTTATGTTGGCAATGTACTTTGTTTTGATTTTGTCAGTGTATTTTGCGATGCTGTCACTGTGTTTGTGTTGTTATCAATGTAGTGTGTTTGTGATGTTGGTAATGTACTGTTTGTGATGGTGGCAATGTAGTGTGTTTGTGATGCTGTCAGTGTGTTTGTGATGTTGTCAATGTAGTGTGTTTGTGATGTTGGCAATATAGTGCGTTTGCGATTTTGGCAATGTAGTGTGTTTGTGATGTTGGCAATGTAGTGTGTTTGTGATTTTGGCAATGTAGTGTGTTTGTGATGTTGGCAATGTAGTGTGTTTGTGATGTTGGCAATGTAGTGTGTTTGTGATGTTGGCAATGTAGTGTGTTTGCGATGTTGCCAATGTAGTGTGTTTGTGATGTTGGCAATGTAGTGTCTTTGTGATGTTGTCAATGTAATGTGTTTGTAATGTTGGCAATATAGTGCGTTTGTGATGGCAATGTAGTGTGTTTGTGATGCTGGCAATGTAGTGTGTTTGCGATGTTGGCAATGTAGTGTGTTTGTGATGTTGTCAATGTAGTGTGTTTGTGATGTTGTCAATGTAGTGTGTTTGTGATGTTGTCAATGTAGTGTGTTTGTGATGTTGGCAATGGGTTTGTGATGTTGGCTATGTAGTGTGTTTGTGATGTTGGCAATGTAGTGTGTTTGTGATGTTGTCAATGTAGTGCGTTTTGATGTTGTCAATGTAGTGTGTTTGTGATGTTGGCAATGTAGTGTGTTAGTGATGTTGTCAATGTAGTGTGTTTGTGATGTTGTCAATGTAGTGTGTTTGTGATGTTGGCAATGTAGTGTGTTAGTGATGTTGTCAATGTAGTGTGTTTGTGATGTTGTCAATGTCGTGTGTTTGTGATGCTGTCAGTGTGTTTGTGATATTGTCAATGTAGTGTGTTTGTGATATTGTCAATGTAGTGTGTTTGTGATGTTGGCAATGTAGTGTGTTTGTGATGTTGTCAGTGTAGTGTGTTTTGTGATGTTGGCAATGTAGTGTGTTTGCGATGTTGTCAATGTAGTGCGTTTGTGATGTTGTCAATGTAGTGCGTTTGTGACATTGGCAATGTAGTGTGTTTGTGATGTTGGCAATGTAGTGTGTTTGTGATGTTGGCAATGTAGTGTGTTTGTGATGTTGGCAATGTCGTGTGTTTGTGATGTTGGCACTGTAGTGTGTTTGTGATGTTGGGAATGTAGTGTGTTTGCGATCTTGTCAATGTAGTTCGTTTGTGATGTTGTCAATGTAGTGTGTTTGTGATGTTGTCAATGTAGTGCGTTTGTGATGTTGGCAATGTAGTGTGTTTGTGATGTTGGCAATATAATGTGTTTGTGATGTTGGCAATGCAGTCTGTTTGTGATGTTGGCAATGTAGTGTGTTTGCGATGTTGTCAATGTAGTGCGTTTGTGATGTTGTCAATATAGTGCGTTTGTGATATTGGCAATGTAGTGTGTTTGTGATGTTGTCAATGTAGTGCGTTTGTGATGTTGGCAATGTAGTGTGTTTCTGATGTTGGCAATGTAGTGTGTTTGTGATTTTGGCACTGTAGTGTGTTTGTGATGTTGGCAATGTAGTGTGTTTGCGATGTTGGCAATGTAGTGCGTTTGTGATGTTGTCAATGTAGTGTGTTTGTGATGTTGTCAATGTAGTGTGTTTGTGATGTTGGCAATGTAGTGCGTTTGTGATGCTGGCAATGTAGTGTGTTTGTGATGTTGGCAATGTCGTGTGTTTGTGATGTTGGCAATATAGTGTATTTGTGATGTTGGCAATGTAGTGTGTTTGTGATGTTGGCAATGTAGTGTGTTTGTGATGTTGGCAATGTAGTGTGTTTGTGATGTTAGTTAGTTAGTTAGTTAGTGTTTATAGGGTCCAGCGGACTACTAGGAGCCAAATCAGGACCTCAGCTATCATATCTAAGTCTCTAAATACAAAAACCCACACTAGTATTAACACATAGCTTAAAATTTATGAGGACAAAAGCACAATTATCTGTTCAACTCCGACGACACCTGTATACATAATTAAAACACTATATTTTATAAAATAAGTTTACCTCTTTCAAAAAAGAAAAAATAACATCTACTGAAATCTCACGAAAAAGAACTGATAAATCACTGGTGGAAAAGAACTTCTCTCTGATACACATCAAATCAGCACATTCTGTCAAAAAATGATTAACACTGAACAAGCTGTCACACGCAACACACAATGGGGGGTCTTCACCTCTGAGTATCCAACTGTGCGTTATATAGCTGTGCCCAATATGTAACCGTGACAAAACCGATTCCTCTTTACGGTTACATACCACCGATGGGAAAGGAATAGTTAAATCTGGGCAAATTTTAAACAATTTATTATGAATTTGATTACACCATTCACTCTGCCACAGTTCATGACAATACAAACTAGATTTATGACGTAGATCAGAGTGAGGAACAAACTGCATAGGCCTCCTGGAAAGACTTGCACCGAGAGCTTGTTTGGCTGCTTTGTCCACCACTGAGTTACCATAGATTCCCATGTGGCTGGGGACCCACAAGAAAACTATATGCTTTCCCGAAGAGACAAGCCGAGTATGAAGATCATGAATATCAGCCAAAACTGGATGTGAAACTTCTCTTGTCGATAGAGCCGACAATGCCGACAATGAATCCGATAAAATAAGGAAATCATTCTGATCTGACCTGGACACCGCACTGAGGGCCAGATTTAAAGCCTTTAGTTCAGCAGTATAAACAGACGACCAATCCCGCAATCTTAACAAAGTAGGCTCCTGAAAATTGTTATCACACACAATGGCAGCTGCAGCCCTCTCACCTTTTTTAGAACCATCTGTAAAAATCTTGATAAAATCTTGATAAAGTTCACATTGCCCAAGATAAAGTTGTTTATATGCAGCACTCGAGGTGACCTCCTTTCGAAATTGAGTTAAATATAAATTAATCTCTGGATTGGCGACTTTCCAGGGAGGTACATCAGTCTGTAATGGACCGTCATCAACAGCATCAAGGTCAATGCCAGCTGCCCCGAAGTGGGGCAAAATACGAATACCCAGTGGAGGAATCTCATTTGGCTTTAGATCATATTTGGCTCTAAAAGGCGGGTTCATGACAATATCATAGGCAGGGTTTTCTGGATTAGCCCTCAATTTCAGATAATAATTCATGGAAAGACACAACCTCCTTAGCTCCAGAGGGGGTTCACCAGATTCAACATACAAACTCTCTTTTGGAGATGTGCGAAATGCTCCCAGAGCAATCCGCAGTCCTTGATGATGAATTGGATCAAGAGCTTTGAGGTAAGATTTTCTTGCAGAACCATATACCACACACCCATAATCTAGCTTTGGTCTCACCAAAGCCCGATACAATCGCAACAAAGTTCGCTTGTCTGCACCCCAATCAGTGTGACTAATAACCTTCAAAACATTCAAACCTGACTGGCAAGATTGTTTAATGTACTTAATGTGAGGCAAAAAAGAAAGCTTATTATCAAAAATAACCCCCAAAAATTTCACTTGTTTGGAAACTTTAATTACTTGACCATTGAGACTGATAGCTGGTTCTAAGACCTGAGATCTTTTCCTATGGAAATGAACACACTCTGTCTTAGTAGCTGAAAACTTAAATCCATTTTCAGTAACCCACTGCTGAACACGATTAACACACAACTGAAGTTGACGCTCAGCTGCAGCCAAAGTTTTCCCCTTGGCAGAGATGGAGAAGTCATCAACAAATAATGACTTATCAATTCCAGAATTTACTGACTGGACGATGTTATTAATCTTGAGATTGAACAGAAGTGGAGAAAGGATGCTACCCTGAGGGACACCCATCTCCTGCTCAAAAGGATCCGAAAAGGTCGAATGAAGCCTAACACTGAAATGCCTGTTAGACAAAAAATTAGCAATAAACATTGGTAAATTACCTTTGAAATCAAGTGCCTTCAAATCCTGGAGAATGCCATGCCTCCATGTTGTGTCGTAAGCTTTTTCTAAATCAAAAAGAATAGAAACTACATGTTCTCCATTAATCAAAGCATTCCTGATAAAAGACTCATATCGAACCAGGTGATCAGTAGTACTGCGGTTGTTCCGAAATCCACACTGGGAAACATCTAAGGCCCCCAGACATTCTAACTGCCATAACAATCGAGAATATACCATTCTCTCCATAGTTTTACATAAGCAACTAGTGAGAGCTATAGGACGATAGTTGTTAGGGTCCGAATGATCTTTCCCTGGTTTAGGAATAGGGATAACAACCGCCTCTCTCCAAGAAGGTGGAAAATACCCTGAACACCAAACATGATTAAACAGATACAACAACACCTTTAAACCCTCAGCTGGCAAATGTTGAATAAATTGATAATGAATGTCATCTGGTCCAGGAGCTGAGTTGTTGGCTTTCAAAATGGCGTCCTTCAACTCATCCATGCTGAAAACGCAGTTGTAATCCTCAGAACTATCTGGCACGAAGGAACAAGATTTTGACTCTGCTGATCTTTTGATACGCTGGAATTCCTTGCAATAATGATCAGCTGACGAATTTTGATGGATAGTAACAGCTAACAAGTTAGCAACCTCCTTTTTATTAGTAATAATCGATCCATTTACTTGCAAACATTTTATAACTGATGTAACCGACTTTCCCTTAATCTTACGGATTAGTTTCCAGACTTTCCTTGAATTGACCTTAAAGGACAGATTTGAACAAAATTTTTCCAAGATTCTTTCTTCTTAGTTTTAAAAGTATACCGACACTTAGCCCTACACGCCTGATGTTTAACTTTGTTCCCCACCATAGGAAACCTAGCAAAAAGTCTTTGAGCACCTTTTCTCTTACCCTTCAAAGTTTTGCACTCTTTATCATACCAAGGGGTCTTAACATCATTTGGTTTATCACGGGACTTGGGAATAGCTTCCTTAGCACTCTCTACAATCACTTTAGTGAACTGCAAAACAGGATCATCATAACTCCGCAACAGATTCATAGGCAGTCTACTTAAAATCTGTTGCTGATAAAGACTCCAATCTGCAGAGCGAAACTTCCATGTTTCCCGAGGGGACTCCTGCATTTGCTTTGTAAAATAAATAAAAATCGGAAAGTGATCACTCCCGCTTAGGTCCGAATGAACCTGCCACTCTAAGTCCAAAAATAAGGAAGGGTCGGAAATGGACAAATCCAAGTGAGTCAAAGAACCAGAAGGAGAACAAAAGGTCGGTGAGCCTGAATTCAGAAGACAGAGATCATGATCCGATATAAAATCCTCAAGAACTTTCCCTTGAGAATTGGTGCAGTTACTTCCCCACTGTGGAGAATGGCCATTCAAGTCACCCAATAAAAGAAATGGGCGAGGGAGCTGAGAAATTAAACCATCCAACTGACTCTTCGAAATCACAGAAGATGGAGACAGATACAAACAACATATCGTAACGACCTTGTTTAACGAGATACGAGCTGCCACTGCCTCCAGATCCGTCTGAAGTGGAATTTCTGTATGTAGTACCGAATTATGAATATAAAGAGAAACGCCTCTCCTTGAAAAGTCTGCAGAAGCTGGCTTGAGTAAGCAGGAGAAACCAGGAATCTCATGCTTCTTACTTGCAGTTAAAAGGGTTTCCTGAAGAGCAATTACCGAAGATCTATACTCTGTCAATAATAGCTCAAGGTCCCGACAATTTGCTTTAACTCCCCTTATGTTCCACTGGAGTATGTCCATGTTAGGTTGTTAAAAGAATATCTATCAGCCCTCTTCTCCAGAAACTTCACTGTCCACCAAAGAACTAAAACGGTTCTTCAAGACAAGGTCAGAAGCCGATGCTCCTGATAAATTTCTAAGTTGTTTGTTGCCATGCTTGGAATTTGCTCTTACTGGACTGAAACCTGCTGCACCAAATACCTGACTTCGAGATTTTCCCCTAGGAGGGTCTGGAGTCCGAAAAGGACGCTCCTCACTGCGTGCCTGTCTCGTACTGCTGTTATTGGCCTGTGAGCGAGGGGACATCTCTTTCCTCCGATCCTTCACCCCTGACCTCTGATCCACAGCACTTTGTACAACTGAAACACTTCTTCCCTCACCAGCAGGGACTGAAGCCTGTTGTACACTGCTGGACGGAACACTATTGCATTTCTGAGACAAAACCTCAACTGATTGTTCGAGTATAGTAAGCCGATCCAAAACCGATGACAACAATTCTGTCAATTTCTTCTCCAGAGCAGTGAATGGAGCTGCTCCCAGATCATCACCCGATGACCGGTTCGCAGAATCGTTAACCACCTTCTGTGCATAAGTCGCAGCCGAAGGAGTCCTGGCCTCCACTAGCCTTCTAGCCTCAAGAAAGGAACATTTCCTCTCAATCTTTACTTTCTGAATCTCGCATTCCTTTTTCCACACTGGACAACTTTTTGAATTTGCTGGATGATCACCCTTACAATTGACACAGTATACAGCATTTATACAAGATTCATCATGCTTCTTCTGTCCACAGTCACGACAGATCTCCTGACCCCGACAAGCTCGGCTGGAATGCCCAAAGCGTTGGCACTTGAAACACCGCAAAGGAGATGGTACAAAAGGCGTAACTTTCACTCGGACATAACCCACTTTGACAAACTCTGGGGGAGATGGCATAGCAAAAGTCAAGAATAGTGTGTTGGTTTCGATTAAGTCACTTCCTTTAGAGATTTTAACTCTATGGACCTGCAGAACACCCTGACTTTCCATCTCAGTCCGAATTTCTGATTCAGCAACTCCAGCCAAGTCAACACATCTGATTACCCCTTTCGAGTAGTTGAGAAAGGGGTGAATGGAAACCTTAACTGTGATCTGCATGAGTTGAGAACCATCCCTTTTCAGCAGCAACCGAGACGCCGCTTCCGTAGCACAGTTAACAAGGTAACTACCAGATCGGAGTCTTTTGATCATTTTAAATCCTGTGGACGAAACTCCCTCGAACCACTTGCAAACAGCGAACGGAGAAATCCGAGCAATGGATTCTTTCGGATCTTTTGCTTCCACTAAAAGGAAGCTTGGCCATGTGTTTTGGATACCCTTTCTCTTTGCCACTTCTCTTATCTCATTATCTGAATCTGAATCTCTATTCATAGTCTCGTCCATAAGCGTGCCATGTCCATCATCATTTCTTCTCTTTTTGTTAGGGGGTAGTTGTTTAGATGTCATAATGAAAGAAAAAAACTTCACCTCCCCTACTCCCCACCCGCCATCGAGTGCCCACAAGGGCGATGCCCCTAAGCGGTCCTCCAGCAAAGGGAAACACCAGGGTTATAGTGCAGGTATACACCGCGTGGCATGCGCTCCACCCCATCCACCAGGCTCATGACCAACTGCCGGGAACGGACAGGAGGCCACTCACCTGGCTTCCAGGACAAGCAACGTGGCACACGGTTTGACCCATGCCATGCCCACACTGTGAAGGCGACCGGTTGACAGCATTGGGCCCCATGCTGCCCCCCGTCTAGGGGAAGTCCGGGCCAAAGTGGCGTGTTGAGGGGCGCGGATCCTACTCCGAGTCCCTCTCAACCACCAGGACACCATTCTCCCCCGACACGGGCCGCACCGCACGGTCAACACGGTGGACCAAGAGGCCACAGAGAAAATAGAAAGTGCTACAGAAGACTTGTGAAAAAAGGAAAAGAATAGGGTAAAGATCCGTAAAGGCAGAAGATAGACAAAACAGAAAACTGCAGATTAATAAGGAGAATGCTGAAAGAGAAATGCAGGTGAAAGAACCATGGGTAGGCAGAAAAAACACAAAAAACAGAGAAAAAGAAAGCCCACTTAAAACAAAGTCCCACCCTCAAGGGGCACAAGAGGGTGACCCTGAGAACTAAAAATAAGACACCCCACCCAGGTCCCCCAGGGCAGACCCCGGTGGGGGAGTTTGTGATGTTGGCAATGTCGTGTGTTTGTGATGTTGGCAATGTAGTGTGTTTGTGATGTTGTCAATGTAGTGTGTTTGTGATGCTGTCAGTGTGTTTGTGATGTTGTCAATGTAGTGTGTTTCTGATGTTGTCAGTGTAGTGTGTTTGTGATGTTGTCAGTGTGTTTGTGATGTTGGCAATGTAGTGTGTTTGTGATGTTGGCAATGCAGTGTGTTTGTGATGTTGTCAATGTAGTGTGTTTGTGATGCTGGCAATGCAGTGTGATTGTGATGTTGCCAATGTAGTGTGTTTGTGATGTTGGCAATGTAGTGTGTTTGTGATGTTGTCAATGTAGTGTGTTTGCGATGTTGTCAGTGTAGTGTGTTTGTGATGTTGGCAATGTAGTGTGTTTGTGATGTTGGCAATGTAGTGTGTTTGTGATGTTTTCAACATACTTTGTAATGTTCTAAACCTACTGTGTGATGTTGTCAATGTCCTGTGTTTGTGATGTTGTCAATGTACTGTGTTTGTTACGTTGTCCGTGTACTGTGTTTGTGATGTTGTCAATGTAGTATGTGATGTTGTCAACGTATTGTGTTTGTGATGTCGTCGATGTACTGTGTTTGTCATATTGTCAATGTACTGTATTTGTGAAGTTGTCAATGTACTGTGTCGGTGATGTTGTCAATGTATTGTGCTATTGATGCTGTCAACATATTTCATGTTCACCTGCACAATGTTCCTCCTCAATATTTTCTCTGGATTTTGTGTGTCTGTTCTGTTTTCACTTTCTGCAAGAAAAGCATCACTCTTCAGTTAACATGCGGAAAACAGAATCCTCCGATATGGCAATGGGCCAACCCACAATGGAGGCAGCATTGTTCATCGGAGCTGGGCCCCCTTGGCACACTGTCCTTTGATCGGGGGCCAAGGAGGTTCTGGCCAGTTCACATTCTCACTGAAGCTAAGTGTGTGTGTGTGTGTGTGTGTGTGTGTGTGTGTGTGTGTGTGTGTGTGTGTGTGTGTGTGTGTAGTTCCCAGGCAGCCAGGACGATGCAGAAATGTGCAAACAAACGAGGAGGCCAACTGAAAGATGTAAAAAATCAAGGTGATTTTCACGGTAGCAGAGCGTGAAGTAAATGTGTAACACCATCCATGAGACATGGAAGAATGAATCTGAAAGGAAATATATAACACCAGCCATGAGACGTGGAAGAATGAATCTGAAATGTGTAACACCATCCATGAGACGTGAAAGAATGAATCTGAAATGTGTAACACCAGCCATGAGACGTGGAAGAATGAATCTGAAATGTGTAACACCAGCCATGAGACGTGGAAGAATGAATCTGAAATGTGTAACACCAGCCATGAGACGTGGAAGAATGAATCTGAAATGTGTAACACCAGCCATGAGACGTGGAAGAATGAATCTGAAATGTGTAACACCAGCCATGAGACGTGGAAGAATGAATCTGAAATGTGGAAGCTGGCCATAGAAAGAAGGCCTGGCAGTTATGTCACCGTTAATCAGGCAAGCGTGAACTAAAGCCCGAGATGCCACACAACCAAACACAGACTGGAACTCTTTAGTGGCAGAACTTGATGTTCTTTTTCTACACGATTTAAGCTGATTTAGCATACTCACCATCCTCAGATTTTGAGACATCTAAGAAAGAAGAAAACATGACTATTGCCAAAGATATCAATTATCATAGAGTATGAGAGAAACACAAGAATGAATATCCAGATACAATGCTAGCTTTCAACTGCTAGATAAGGTATTATTGAGTCCTTGAGGACCTCTTAATGTGTTGCACTGAAAATATGGTTGTCTGATTATGTGAGGTCATAGTACTTAGAAAGTCTGAGATTACAATGAGAGGGCTGTACTCTATGTTTGTTTTCATAATCTGCCCCGGCGTTAACCAGGCCGTAGAGATACAGACACCTGCAATGTTGGTCAGGAACTTTGAGCAACACTCTGAGAGACGTATTCATTAAGTAAATGAAACTTGATTGTATGGTACGAGTCTTACCAATGGAGTCCATAGCATACTCTGAACAGGGAACAGTCGGGGCTGAAAATCCCACCAAAAAATGGCTCTGATGGGAATCGAACCTAAGACTCCCAGCCGGATGCACATGATGTCATCCACTTTGCCTTGGCAGCTGGTTTGTAGCAAGTTGCATGGGGGAGAATGCAAGCAGCTTCTGAATTATACGCTGAACATGACAACACGATCCATAGAAGCTAGGGTTCAGGGTGACGATTGTGGACTGCTTTCATTAACAAGCATGAACTTTAAAGTGAAACCACCAAAGATTTTGTGAAGGGGGCCGAGGGTGGAGGAGGAGACCTATCATCTTTAAACTATTTGTAACATTGGGAACTAACTTTGGACCGTATCATACCATGGTGTTTTCATTGGAACGTTCATGGACGACACTTTGTTGTGGCAAGCCCCTCTTAGAATTATTCTTTCTGTGGATCATTTTCATTTTAGGCCCAGAGAAGAGTTGCCAGAAATCTGCCAAAAGACAAACATTTTAATGCCTGGATTTCACACATGCACAGATATCCACACCAGAAAACTCACCATCACTCTCTGTGGACTCTCCACTGCTTTCCGTGACATTTCCAACCTTCGTCATGATCGTCGTCATCCCATGTAGTCCAGCCTCCTCTTCTCCGCCATACAATTCTGCCAGAGTAACCAGCCTCCCACCTCGTGTCACATCTACTGGAGCCTTGACGTTGTCTCCACCGGCAGCACTGGGGGTGGGTTGGCGGGGATCTCCATGGCCTCCTCCTCATCTCTCCCATCGCTGCTGGCTGACTTTGAAGACAAGTCTGCAGAGAAGCCACCACCAGCAGTCTCTTTGGAGATGGGAGAATTCACAGCAGATGTCTCTGTGGAGATGGGAAAATTCACAGCAGATGTCTCTGTGGAGATGGGAGGATTCACAGCAGATGTTTCTGTGGAATTGGGAAAATTCACAGCAGATTCTGTGGAGATGGGAGAATTCACAGCAGATGTCTCTGTGGAGATTGGAGAATTCACAGCAGATATCTCTATGGAGATGGGAGAAATCGAAGCAGATGTCTCTCTGTAGATGGGAGAAATCACAGTACATGTCTCTGTAGAGATGGGAGAACTCGAAGCAGATGTCTCTGTGGAGATGGGAGAACTCGAAGCAGATGTCTCTGTGGAGATCGGGGAATTCACAGAAAATGCCTCCGTGGAGATTGGAGAATTCACGGCAGATGTCTCTGTGGAGTTGGGAGAATTCACAGCAGATGTCTCTGTGGAGATGGAAGAATTCACAGATGTCTCAGTGGAGATGGAAGAATTCACATATGTCTCTGTGGAGATAGAAGAATTCACAGATGTCTCTGTGGAGATGGGAGAATTCACAGCAGAAGTCGTTGTGCAGATGGTAGAATCAAACGCAGCTGTGGTCTGTTTGACAATAGATTTCAAGGATGCCAACAACTCTTTGGAGACCACAGGCTCCAGGGTCACTGCAGTCTGTTCGGAGGTGGGGAAATCTGAAGTGTTCAGGTGTAGACCACCCAGGGTGGGGGAATCTGAAGTGTTCAGGTGTAGATCATCCAGGATGGGGGAGATGGGGGAAGACAAGGTCAAACTGGAGATGACAGAAGTGTCAGAGGTGGAAGAGTCATGACTCCCACTGCCGACCATCTGGCCTCGTGTGGTCCTGCCCCATTCCATTCTAGGGAAACAAAACAATGTTTTAAATGACACAAAATCTCAACCACAGTGAAACTGATGAGGCTGTAAGAAACAGAAATCAGCTGTGCATGCCAACAGTCACATCAACGCCAGTAGAATTTCTGTGACTGTTTCTGCCCCTGACTCTTTAACATCCAAATCTTGTTTGTCAGTAAGCCATGAGGGACTCATTTGTCTTCTGTCAAAATGAGTACTTAAGCTTAACATAAGTATACCTCGCTAAATACTTAATTCAGTGTGCCATCATGTATACATTATGAATTATGTCGACATCTGTGCGCCATCTGCTTAAAAAATATTGACTCCCTGCTTACATGTGGTGAATACCCAATTGGCGGGAGGTAACTCCAATTGCATACTATGAATTATAGCCCGGTCAACCCTGCCAGGTCCTATCATGTCCCCCCCCCCCCCCCCCCCAACACAGTACCAGCCCAGACAACTCACACTTCATGGAAATGAAGCATCATCACTGTTGGAAAATCAATCATTGTCAACTGTTACAAGAATGACGAAATACAGACTGAACTGTGAAAACCACGTGATGGTCTTCGCGTCCACAGCACTGAAAAACAATCTTCACTCCACGTGCCATAAATAAAGTCAGAGTGAGGCACACCAGTACTTTTTCACCGATTAAAAAAAATGTATGCTTATGACCTGAACTCCTGCTTCTGGGGCATGAGTAACCTGACCATGTCCTCGGCGATATGAAGATGATTCTTGCCAATAGCTTGACCATGTCCTCGGCGATATGAAGATGATTCTTGCCAATAGCTTGACCATGTCCTCGGCGATATAAAGATGATTCTTGCCAATAGCTTGACCATGTCCTCCGCGATATGAAGATGATTCTTGCCAATGCTCTGAGCATTGTTTGCTTACAGGCTAGTTCTTCCTTGTCTTATCAGGTCAACATGCATGATAACAATGTGTGTTTGGCACACCTGTGATAGGAACTGATCAGTCAGTGCGCAGGGTCAGGTAATAACAATGTGTGTGACACACCTGTGAAGGGAAGTGATCAGCCACAGTGTGCAGGGTCAGGTGATAAAAATGTGTTTGACACACCAGTGATGAGCCTGATAAGTCAGTGCGCAGGGTAAGGTCAACATGATAACAATGCGTGTTTGACACACCTGTCAGTTACAGTGCGTAGGTCAAAGGGATGGATGAAAACACAACCTTCAACACAAGAAGCAGAAAAAAATGGCAAAGCTTGGGGAAAAAAACAACAGGAAAAACAAAAGAAGAAAATCTTTATGGAGTTTTGCCAGAACAAAAGCAACGTACAGACATAATTATCACAGGTATAATTACCATTCAGACATTATCACATAAAAATAACTAACATACAAATATAGTTATAATTTAGATAAAACCATTATGAAGACATAACAAACAGATATAATTATACAATGATCATGTAGACATAATGCAGACATAATTATCATCATGTATAATCATCATGCAGACATAATTACCATACTGACGTAAACATTATGCAAACATACTTATCATACAGACATGATTATCATAAAGACATAATTTACATAATTCAGAGAAATGATTATCACTCAGAGAAAATTAACATGCAGATGAAATTATCCCACATACATAACTAACATGCACACATAGATATGTTACAGATATACAGTCATTGTTGACACACAGACATAATCATCTAACCAACATTATTCTATATAATAATAGACTCATTCCCCTCCCCTCCCTCCCTCAGGGGAAGCTAATTTCTCTCTTTCCATTGCAAATAGATCTACTTTTTCTTGGTTTATAGGTCAAGCAAATAGATCTTGAGTCAAACATTTGATCTGAACAGCACGCCAACATAACCATCCGGACATCGAATGTCTGCATTCCCGGTGCCCTTGTCACGCCCATGTTCTGGTATTTTCTCTCTCTCATTGAACTGTTAGACTGACTGTTGGCGTAACGTTGTTCAGGGCGTGCTGCCTGTGGCATCTGTGCCTTGAATGCCAGCTCTAACACAGGTTACCACCTTTGCACGTTTCCAAGGCAACACATGACCAGCTGCCATTGCGCAGTGGTTAACGTCAGACTCCAGGCACCAGGCTCCAGGCTCCAATTTTCAGGCTATAGGTTTCAGGCTATAGGCTGCAGGTTATAGGCTACAGGCTCCAGCTATAGGCTCCAGGCCAAAGGCTCCAGGACATAGGCTCCAGGCTCTAGGTTCCAGGCTGCGGATTCCAGGCTATAGGCTCCAGGCTATAGGCGCCAGCCTGCATACTCCAGGCTCCAGGCTATAGGCTTCAGGCTATAGGCTCCAGTCTACAGGTTCCAGGCTATAGGCTCCAGGCTAAAGGCTCCAGGCTAAAGGCTCCAGGCTCTAGGCTGTAAGTTCCAGGCTATAGGCTATAGCTCCAGGCTCCAGGATATAGGTTCCTAGCCACAGGCTATAAGCTCCAGGCTCCAGGCTCTAGGCTATAGGCTCCAGGCTCTAGGCTATAGGCTCCAGGCTACGGGCTCCAGACTACAGGCTATCGGCTACAGGGTATAGGCTCCAGGCTATTGGCTCCAGGCCACAGGTTACAGGCCAGGCTATAGGTTCCAGGCTTCAGGCTATAGGTTCCAGACTACAGGCTCCGGGCCCCAGGCTAAGGGCTCCAGGCTAAAGGCTCCAGGCTACGGGCTCCAGGCTATAGATTCCAGTCTGCAGGCTCCAGTCTACTGGCTCTTGGCTCCAGGCTATAGGTTCCAGGCTCCAGTCTATTGGCTCTTTGCTATAGGCTCCAGGCTATAGGTTCCAGGTTCCAGGCCCCAGGCTATTGGTTCCAGGCTACAGGCTATAGACTCCAGGCTACTGGCTCCAGGCTATTGGCTCCAGGCAACAGATTCCAGACTCCAGGCTCCAGAAGATTTGGGTCCCATGCCCATCATCTGAGGCCTACAGAGACGGGACCTAGCTTGCACTCACAGTGACGGAGTGTGCCATGAGCTCTGACAGGAAGACTGACAGACACCACAGTCACACTTCATCCACCACAGTCACACTTCATCCACCCCACAGACATGTCCAACAGTGGTGCTCTGAGCATAGACACAGGATTAAGGAGACAACAGGTTATAGTGATGTTTAAAAACGGGCCAGAAAAAGACTGTATCTTGCTCTGATCAGAGACACAGGATTAAGGAGAGAACATGTTAGAGTTATGTTTGAAAACGGGTCACAAAAAGACTGTAAACAGCGTGCAAGATTTGGGCTTAGTAAACTAGAAATGGTGTAAAAGCAACAGTCTGCCATCTTTGGTGAACATGAGACAAAAATGTGAATGTATGGTGCACAAATTCCTGGAAAAGCCAATTGTGAAAGGGACAACTCGGTGGTCAAAGAACAAACAAAGAAAAGAAAAGGAAGAAAGGTGTGAACTCACTTTCCATGGGGATCAACAGAGCTCACAACCCAAACAATCTGCACACGTATTGGGGGAAGAAAACAGTTCACAGTCTTCCTTTCACATATCAGGAACTTATCTGTCATTTCACACAGACTTACACATCATCAGGGATGGGCCACAGTACCTGTGATTTCACACAGACTTACACACCATCAGCGATAGACCACAGTATCTGTCATTTCACACAGACCTATACACCATCAGGGATAGACCACAGGATCTGTTGCTTCACACAGACCTACACATCATCAGGGATGGACCTGAAGTGTTGCAGGAGGGGTCCTGAGAGTCTGAAAACACCTCCCTCCACCTTAAATAAAAAAGAAAGAAAAATCGAGAGAAAGAATAAACGAAAGACTTTTCTCTTTTTGTTTTTTTTCTTTTTTCCCCCCAAACATACATAAGATAGGACGTTGATCGTACCTTCCTGACTGCATCTTAGCTACTTGTATCAAGGGAGACACCTTGTCGACTGAGGCTGTACCCGACTGACCCATTGTGGTGTGTGGGAAGAAGATCCACCCTCTTCCAACTGTAACACGTGGAAGATGTGCTTTCCTGAACAACTCAAGGGCAGCATGTACCATGAGCAGAATCTCGCTGGAGGATGCTGGACCGCACTGTCCCATGTTGGTGGCTGGGATGAACCTCCACCCCTTACCCCCACCCCTCCCCTGTACAAACAGTTGAGAGATGTGCCCCAATCCCTCCCCTTCCACAAGCATTTACAAATCTGGAAGGATAAAATTAGCCCTCTCTTATCACCCCACCCTCTTTTCCACCCACCATCCCAAATCCTCTCACTCCTTAACCCCCCTTCACCGACCCCATCTCCCCTCCTCCTCCACCCAACCCTTTTCGCCCCCGATCTCTTTATCCTCCTCCACCCACCCCTTCCCCACTTCTTCTACCCATACCCTCCCCCTTTTCATTTCCCCTCTCCCCTGGAACTCCCCTTCCACCCTCCTCTTTTTCTAACAAATCTTTCATTCCTGAAAACATTTCTAAACCCATTAGAAAAACCACTCTGAGAAATAATGTGACCTATGCCTGCCTGCAATGCTGATAAATAATGTGAATTGTGCTGCCTGTAATGTTCAGAAATATTGTGACCTATGGCTGCCTGTAATGTTGAGAAATAATGTGACCTGTGCCTGCCTGTAATGTTGAGAAATAATGTGACCTGTGCCTGCCTGTAATGTTGAGAAATAATGTGACCTGTGCCTGCCTGTAATGTTGAGAAATAATGTGACCTGTGCCTGCCTGTAACGTTGAGAAATAATGTGACCTGTGCCCGCCTGTAATGTTGAGAAATAATGTGACCTATGCTTGTCTGCAATGTTAAAAAATAATGTGACCTGTGCCTGCCTGCAATGCTGAAATATAATGTGACCTATGCCTGTAATGTTGAAAAATAATGTGACCCATGCCTGTAATGTTGAAAAATAATGTGACCCATGCCTGTAATGTTGAAAAATAATGTTACCTATGCCTGCCTGCAATATTGACAAATAATGTGACCCATGCATGTAATGTTGAAAACTAATGTTACCTATGCCTGCCTGCAATGTTGAGAAATAATGTGACCCATGCCTGTATGTTGAAAAATAATGTTACCTATGCCTGCCTGCAATATTGACAAATAATGTGACCCATGCCTGTAATGTTGAAAAATAATGTTACCTATGCCTGCCTGCAATATTGAGAAATAATGTGACCCATGCCTGCAATGTTGAAAAATAATGTTACCTATGCCTGCCTGCAATATTGAGAAATAATGTGACCCATGCCTGCCTGCAATTTTTGAGAAATAATGTAACCCATGCCTGCCTGCAATGTTGAGAAATAATGTGACCTATGTCTGCAATGTTTGGAGATAATGTGACCTATGCCTGCCTGTAATTTTGAGAAATAATGTGTTCTCTGTCTGTAAATGTGAAAAATAATGTGAACTGTGCCTGCCTGTAATGTTGAGAAATGATATGAATTTTGCCTGCCTGCAATGTTGAGAAATAATGTGACCTGTGCTGCCTGTGATGTTGAGAAATAATGTGACCTATGCCTGCAATGTTGAGAAATAATTGACTTGTGCCTGCCTGCAACGTTGAATAATAATGTGACCTGTACCTGTAATGTTAAGAAATAACGTGACCTCTGCCTGCCTGCAATGCTGATAAATAATGTGACCTGTGCTGCCTGTAATGTCGAGAAATAATGTGACCTGTGCCTACCTCTAATGTTGAGAAATGATATAATCTGTGCCTGCCTGCAATGTTGATTAATAATGTGACCTATGCATGTAATGTTAAGAAATAATGTGACCGCTGCCTGCCTGTCATGTTGAGAAATACTGTGACCTATACCTGCCTGTAAAGATTAGAAATAATGTGACCTGTGCCTGCCTGCAATGTTCATAAATAATGTTACCTCTGCCTTCCCGTAATGTTGAGAAATAATGTGACATATGGCTGCCTGTAAAATTGAGAAATAATGTAACCTAAGCCTGCCTGTAGAGTTGAGAAATAATGTAACCTATGCCTGCCTGTACAGTTGAGAAATAATGTGACCTATGCCTGCCTCTAAAATTGAGAAATAATATGACCTATGCCTGCCTGTGAAGTTGAGAAATAATATGACCTATGCCTGCCTGTAAAGTTGCGAAATAATCTGACCTGTGCGGCCCGCAGTGTTGAGAAATAATGCTACCTCTGCCTGCCTGTAATGTTGAGAAAAGCTGTGATCTATGCCTGCCTGTAAAGTTGAGAAATAATGTGACGTGTGGCCCACAGTGTTGAAAAATACTGTGACCTATGCCTGCCTGTAATGTTGAGAAATAATGTGACCTGTGCACCAGCCACTGTGGCTAAGTGGTTAGCATCGCGGACTCCCGGCTGGGAGGTCGTGGGTTCGAATCGTATCAGAGTCATGTGGGTTTTTCTGCCCCGATCGGCTCCTACCCAGAGTTGAATTTGCTACGGGCTCAGTTGGGAAGACTGGGACCACACAGTCGAGTTTCATCCACTTAATGGATGCGTCTCTGAGTGTTGCTCAAAGTTTCTAACCAACACTGCAGGTGTCTGTATCTCTCGGGCCTGCTTAACGCCGGGATGTATTATGAAAGGAAGCGTAGAATACAGCCCTCTCGTGCAGTCTCAGACCGGAATGGAAATCCGTAGCATCATCTTCATCATCCTCATTCTCATCAATCAGCATAAGATAAAAAAAAGTCTCAAATCATAGCCCTTCATGCCCTGCTGTCATGGTGACCTCGGTTTCGATGTCCTCTCCGCCTCTGTGGCCTTGGTTTGATTCCGTCGGGGTCACCGGTATCGGCGAGTCCATGGGGGCTGTTGTTGGACGGACGTGGTGGCGCCTTCAGGAGGGAGAGCTCACTCACGCCGGCTCCGCGACTAAGCAATTATTCTGGTCAGTAGGGGGCTTAGTAGGTGGTGTCCTGCGTATATTGGATCAGAACAGGCGCCACTGAACACCACCGGTGACTCGGCAGCAGTGCAGTTTCTCCTCTCGTGGGTTGTCTCTTGACGACTTGACAATGATTGCTCCCTGTGGATTGCCGGTGTCAGGGCTGCAGCAGGACTGACCCGGCTGTGGCTGCGGACGGGGTGTCAGAATGAGCGGCATGGGTGCACTGCCACTGAGGAGGCACAGATGATGGGACAGCATAATAATAATAATAATAATAATAATAATAATAATAAAAGATAATGATAATAATAATGTGACCCGTGCTGCCTTTAATGTTGAGAAATAATGTGACCTGTGCTGCCTGTAATGTTGAAAAATAATGTGACCTGTGCCTGCCTGAAATGCTGGGAAATAATGTGACCTATGCTGCCTATAATGTTGAGAAATACTGTGACCTGCGCAGCCTGTAACGGTGAGAAATAATGTGACCTGTGCGGCCTGCAGGGTTGCAAAATACTGTGACCTCTGCCTGCCTGAAATGTTGAGAAATAATGTGACCTGTGTTGCGTCTAATGTTGAGAAATAATGTAATGTGTGCCTGCCTGCAATGTTGAGAAATGATGTGACCTGTGCTGCCTGCAATGTTGAGAAATGACGTGACCTGTGCTGCCTGCAATGTTGAGAAATGACGTGACCTGTGCTGCCTGCAATGTTGAGAAATGACGTGACCTGTGCTGCCTGCAATGTTGAGAAATGACGTGACCTGTGCTGCCTGCAATGTTGAGAAATGACTTCGATGACGACCTGTGCTGCCTGCAATGTTGAGAAAAGCAGGGAAGCTAGCTGTAATAGAAACAAGTTGTCATGCTTGACACAACATGAATCTTTCAAGGAAATACAAACCGCAAGGGAAACCTGAACATATACACTATAAGGAAAATTTTAACATATATTACACAGGAAATCCAAGGTTACACTACACTGGAAAGTTAAACATACACTACATAGGAAACCCACACTTACACTTCAAGGGAAATTCAAATATACACTACACAAGAAACTCAAACATACTCTACACAGGAAACTTAAACATACTCTACATAGGAAACTTAAACATACTCCACACAGGAAACTTGAACATACTTTACACAGGAAGCTCGAACCTACTCTACACAGGAAACTTGAACATACTCTACACAGGTAACTCAGACATACTCTACACAGGAAACTTAAACATACTCTACACAGGAAACTTAAACATACTCCACACAGGAAACTTGAACATACTTTACACAGGAAGCTCGAACCTACTCTACACAGGAAACTTGAACATACTCTACACAGGTAACTCAGACATACTCTACACAGGAAACTTAAACATACCTTACACAGGAAACTTGAACATACTCTACACAGGTAACTCAGACATACTCTACACAGGAAACTTAAACATACCTTACACAGGAAACTTGAACATACTCTACACAGGTAACTCAGACATACTCTACACAGGAAACTTGAACATACTGTACACAGGTAACTCAGACATACTCTACACAGGAAACTTAAACATATCTTACACAAGAAACTTGAACATACTCTACACAGGTAACTCAGACATACTCTACACAGGAAACTTGAACATACTCTACACAGGTAACTCAGGCATACTCTACACAGGAAACTTAAACACATCTTACACAGGAAACTTGAACATACTCTACACAGGAAACTTGACCATACTCTAAACAGGAAACCCAAACATACACTACACAGGAAACTTACATATAAGGTACACAGAAAACGAACATACTCTACACAGGAAACTTGGGCACACTCTACACAGGAAACTCAAACATACTCTACACAGGAAACTTAAACATACACTACGCAGGAAACTAAAACATACACTGCTAGGAAATATCAAACGTATGCTACAAGGATAACTTAAACAAACATTACGCAGAAAACTTAAAACATACCCTACACAGAAAACTTAAACATACACTACACAGTTAACATAAAGATACTCTACACAGGAAACTTCAACATACACTGCACAAGAAACTCAAACATACTCTACGAGGGAAACTCTGTCATACACCAAACAGGAAACTTAAACATACACTGCACAGGAAACTCAAAGATACACTACATGGGACACTTCAATATACACCACACACGAAACTCATACATGCACTACACAGGAAACTCAAACATACACTGCACAAGACTCTCAAACATACATTACATGGGCAACCTCAAAATTTACTACAAGGAAAACTCGAACAAATATTACACATGAAACTTAAACAGACATTTCACAGGAAACTCAGGTATACTACACAAAAAAATTAAACCTATACTATACAAGAAATTTAACCTATACTATACAGGAAACTTAAAACATTCTCTAGACAGGAAAGTCAAGCATACACTACAAGGACAATTATAACATACACTGCACAAGAAATTAAAAAAAAAACTGCATGAGAAACTCATACACGAAAAAGGGGAAAAATCAAACATACACTACAAAGAAAGTCAAACATACACTGCAAGAAAACTCAATCATATACTACAAGGAACATTCAAAAATACATTACACAGGAGACTTAATACAAATTCTCCACAGGAAAGTTAAACATACAGTGCGAGGAAAACCCAATCATACGCTACAAGGGAAACTTATACACTATGACTTTCATAATATCAGACAATATATGGCATTCAGTCAATCATTCACACATTTTTCACATGCGTATTGGCCATAACAATAACATGCATACAGTCCTTACCCTTTTCCACACTGCGGAATTAACACAAAATAATAAAACAAGATCTTTCATATGTTGTTTTTTCCCACACATAATTCTACCAAAGAATTTTACTGAGAATATATGTTCCATTACCAAAGAAAATTTGCGTCAATCTGACAAGTGACAGTGACACGGTTCCACGTTGCTTTTCAGCTATTAAAAGAACGGATGTTCATGAAGCAAAGAAAAGAAAAAGATCAATGTCAATGTGCAGAGCACCACACAGTTCATGAGAACCCATTTGTTTCTAACTTGTACTATGTTGGAAGTAGAGACTACTGTAAAAAACATAAAGGCACAAATATGCAGAGCACCACACAGTTCATGAGCACCCATTTGTTTCTAACTTGTACCATGTTGGAAGTAAGGACTGCTGTGAAAAAATAAAGACACAAAATGAATGAATGAGGAACGCACCGTCAGCAGGAAGGGTTAGGGAAAGGAACTAAAGGATGACATGGTCAATGGCCAGACAGGACTCAAGGCAATTCCACCACAGTGGACTGAACCAGCTATTCTGATGTTTCCTGCCGACTGTGTGAACACCTGTCATGCCTCACCTTCTCTAGTCCTCTCATGAATTTGTCCCCACGCTTGTAGTACCGTCTGTGGTCTGACAGCAGCTCACACAGTCTCTGGATGGTGAATGGAATCCTGAAACACATGAACTGTACAGTTCACTTCTTGGCAATGATGCATACACACACATGGAATCCTGAAACACATCAACCGTACAGCCCACTTCCTGGCAATGATGCACACACACACACACACACACACACACACACACACACACACACACACACACACACACACACACGGAATCCTGAAACACATCAACTGTACAGTTCACTTCTTGACAATGATGCACACACACACATGGAATCCTGAAACACATCAACTGTACAGTTCACTTCTTGGCAATGATGCATACACACATGGAATCCTGAAACACATCAACTGTACAGTTCACTTCTTGGCAATGATGCACACACACACACACACACACACACACACACACATGGAATCCTGAAACACATCAACTGTACAGTTCACTTCTTGGCAATGATGCACACACACACATGGAATCCTGAAACACATCAACTGTACAGTTCACTTCTTGGCAATGATGCACACACACACACATGAAATCCTGAAACACATCAACTGTACAGTTCACTTCTTGGCAATGATGCATACACACATGGAATCCTGAAACACATCAACTGTACAGTTCACTTCTTGGCAATGATGCACACACACACACACACACACACACACACACACACACACACACACACACACACACACATGGAATCCTGAAACACATCAACTGTACAGTTCACTTCTTGGCAATGATGCACACACACACATGGAATCCTGAAACACATCAACTATATCGCTCACTTCTTGGCAATGATGCATTCACACACATTGAATCCTGAAACACATTAACTGTACAGCTCAAAGGCCAGTCCAGTGTAGAACTGTGAGCCAAGACACGACGATGTGACATGGTAAAGCCAATCAGTGTAGGAGCACTGTCAGTCAATCAGTGTAGGAGCACTGTCAGTCAATGAAGTGTAGGAGCACTGTCAGTCAATCAGTGTGGGAGTACTGTCAGTCAATCCAGTGCAGAACTGTCAGCCAATGCAGTGCAGGAGCACTACCACTGTAGGAGCACTGTCAGTCAATCAGTGTAGGAGTACTGTCAGTCAGTCCAGTGTAGAACTGTCAGCCAATGCAGTGCAGGAGCACTATCAGAGTAGGAGCACTGTCAGTCAATCAGTGTAGAAGCACTGTCAGTCAATCAGTGTAGGAGCACTGTCAGTCAATCAGTGTAGAAGCACTGTCAGTCAATCAGTGTAGGAACACTGTCAGTCAATCAGTGCAGGATCACTGTCAGTCAATCGGTGTAGTACTGTCAACCAAGGATGCCTCCGTCCTCACCATACTGCTCTAGGATCAAACCTGACAACCCGTTCACCTTGTCTATCCTATACACTGCACTAGGATCAAACCTTGTCTATCCTACACACTGCACTAGGATCAAACCTTGTCTATCCTACACACTGCACTAGGATCAAACTTGTCTATCCTACACACTGCACTAGGATCAAACTTTGTCTATCCTACACACTGCACTAGGATCAAACTTTGTCTATCCTACACACTGCACTAGGATCAAACTTTGTCTATCCTACACACTGCACTAGGATCAAACCTCGTCTATCCTACACACTGCACTAGGATCAGACCTCGGCTATCCTACACACTGCTCTAGGATCAAACCTGACAACCCGTTCACCTTGTCTATCCCATACACTGCACTAGGATCAAACCTTGTCTATCCTACACACTGCACTAGGATCAAACTTTGTCTATCCTACACACTGCACTAGGATCAAACCTTGTCTATCCTACACACTGCACTAGCATCAAACCTTGTCTATCCTACACACTGCACTAGGATCAAACCTTGTCTATCCTACACACTGCACTAGGATCAAACCTTGTCTATTCTCCACACCGCACTAGGATCAAACCCTGTCTATTCTACGCACTGCATTAGGATCAAACATCACACCCCATTCACCTTGTCTGATCCTACAGCTGTTGGCCCATCTCCCTGTTGCTGACAAAAGTTGCAGTCCCACGGTTTTGCTGCATGACTGATATACGGTAATTCTTTATTCAGCGTGTTTTCGGGCCAGGGAATTTTTCTAACAATGAACTGCTCCTATTTTTGTCTCCGTAAAATCACAGTCCATTATCAAGGTTCAGGACTACTCCTGTGCCGATTTGGGGTATGGCTGACCTTCAGTCCTGAACAGTGCCGAATTTGGGTATGGCTGATCTACAGTCCTGAACAAATAATCCAAACCCTATACCTTATGTCCTTCTGACCTCACATGGTAGTATCTGCATCAGACTTACACAAGGTAGTACCTGCATCAGGCTTACACAAGGTAGTACCTGCATCAAGCTTACACAAGGTAGTACCTGAATTAGGCTTACACATGGCAGTACCTACATCAGACTTACACAATGTAATACCTACATCAGGCTTACACAAGGCAGTACCTGCATCAGGCTTACACAAGGCAGTACCTACATCAGGCTTACACAGGCAGTACCTACATCATGTTTACACAAGGCAGGACCTACATCAGGCTTATATAAGGCAGGCTTACTAAGGCAGTACCTACGTCAGACTTACATAAGGTAGTACCTACATCAGGCTTACACAAGGTAGTACCTACATCAGGCTTACACAAGGTAGTACCTACATCAGGCTTACACATGGCAGTACCTACATCAGGCTTACACAAGGCAGTACCTACATCAGACTTACACATGGCAGTACCTACATCAGGCTTACACATAGCAGTACCTACATCAGGCTTACACAAGGTAGTACCTGCATCAGGCTTACACAAGGTAGTACCTGCATCAAGCTTACACAAGGTAGTACCTGAATTAGGCTTACACATGGCAGTACCTACATCAGACTTACACAATGTAGTACCTACATCAGGCTTACACAAGGCAGTACCTGCATCAGGCTTACACAAGGCAGTACCTACATCAGGCTTACACATGGCAGTACCTACATCATGTTTACACAAGGCAGGACCTACATCAGGCTTATATAAGGCAGGCTTACTAAGGCAGTACCTACGTCAGACTTACATAAGGTAGTACCTACATCAGGCTTACACAAGGTAGTACCTACATCAGGCTTACACAAGGTAGTACCTACATCAGGCTTACACATGGCAGTACCTACATCAGGCTTACACAAGGCAGTACCTACATCAGACTTACACATGGCAGTACCTACATCAGGCTTACACATAGCAGTACCTACATCAGGCTTACACAAGGTAGTACCTGCATCAGGCTTACACAAGGCAGTACCTACATCATGCTTACACATGGCAGTACCTACATCGTGTTTACACAAGGCAATACCTACATCAGGCTCATACATGGCAGTGCCTACATCAGGCTTACACAAGGCAGTACCTACATCAGGCTTACACAAGGCAGTATCTACATCAGGCTTATACATGGCAGTACCTACATCAGGCTTACACATGGCAGTACCTACATCAGGTTGGCCAAATGTGGGGAAAGGCACTGGGATGTGGTGGTGAGAGGTTAAAGATGCTGATGGGGACTCAATACAAACATGAAACGCCATCACAAGCATTTATGACGTTAGCGGAAGCACTGCTAACCTAGAAGCAGGGGCAAGGGAGACAAATCACTTGCTGAAGCAGAGAAAAAAAATGTCCTCAGGGATTCCATTTCTTTTTTCTTCTGATACTTTTTTCTAACCTCACATAGTCACAAAACGCTCAGCGTGTTCTTCCCTTTGTTTTCATTTGTTCTATTGGCTATCTGACTGAATAGACATGTTTTCGTCCTCCCATTGTTTTCATTTCTTCTATTGGCTATCTGACTGAATAGACATGTTTTCGTCTTCCCATTCTTTTCATTTGTTCTATTGGCTATCTGACTGAGTAGACATGTTTTCGTCCTCCCATTCTTTTCATTTCTTCTATTGGCTATCTGACTGAGTAGACATGTTTTCGTCCTCCCATTCGTTTCATTTGTTCTATTGGCTATCTTACTGAATAGACATGTTTTCGTCCTTCCATTGTTTTCATTTCTTCTATTGGCTATCTGACTGAATAGACATGTTTTCGTCCTCCCATTCTTTTCATTTCTTCTATTGGCTATCTGACTGAGTAGACATGTTTTCGTCCTCCCATTCTTTTCATTTGTTCTATTGGCTATCTGAATGAATAGACATGTTTTCGTCCTCCCATTCTTTTCATTTGTTCTATTGGCTATGTGACTGAATAGACATGTTTTCGTCCTCCCATTCTTTTCATTTGTTCTATTGGCAGTCTGACTGAGTAGACATGTTTTCGTCCTCCCATTCTTTTCATTTGTTCTATTGGCTATCTGACTGAGTAGACATGTTTTCGTCCTCCCATTCTTTTCATTTGCTCTATTGGCAATCTGACTGAGTAGACATGTTT
Source organism: Conus canariensis (assembly GCA_033310375.1). NCBI lineage: Eukaryota > Metazoa > Mollusca > Gastropoda > Neogastropoda > Conidae > Conus > Conus canariensis. The sequence continues at coordinate 32,043,497 of CM065734.1, read as the reverse complement.
CCGTCCTCCCATTCGTTTCATTTGTTCTATTGGCTATGTGACTGAATAGACATGTTTTCGTCCTCCCATTCTTTTCATTTGTTCTATTGGCTATCTGACTGAATAGACATGTTTTCGTCCTCCCATTCTTTTCATTTGTTCTATTGGCAATCTGACTGAATAGACATGTTTTCGCCCTTGCTGGTCCCTGTTTGATCTTTGTATTTTACCTTCAGCTCAACACCTTGCCCCCTTCCTGGGAACCAGCTTTATCCATTTTCATTTCAAACTTGACTCATTCTTTTTGTTTTGCATTCATTTATCATACTGTCTTATTCTAACCCAATGTAATGAGACAATACATTAAAGACACTGAACATGTACCACAGTTCTCTAACATCTCATCACTCACTTGTCCAATATGTTTCTTCTCACAGAGAAAATCACCTACTTTTTGTACTTGTGGAAGTGCTCAATTACCCCCCCCCCCCCCCCTCTCTAAAAAAGAACTGTTACGGAGCAGTCGGTCATGAATGGGAAGCATTGATGACGTTGGATTTTGACCACTGGAAAACAGTCCCTGCCCTCCCAACAGGACAGGAGCACTATTGATGACGTGGGATTCAGTCCCTGCCCACTAACAGGACAAGGGTACCATTGATGACGTTGGATTCTGACCACTGGAAAACAGTCCCTGCCCTCCCAACAGGACAGGAGTACTATTGATGACGTGGGATTCAGTCCCTGCCCACTAACAGGACAGGGGTACCATTGATGACGTGGGATTCTGACCACTGGAAAACAGTCCCTGCCCTCCCAACAGGACAGGAGTACTATTGATGACGTGGGATTCAGTCCCTGAACTCCCAACAGGACAGGGGGACCACTGATGACGTGGGATTCAGTCCCTGCACTCCCAACAGGACAGAGGTACCATTGATGACGGTGGAGTCAGTCCCTGCACTCCCAACAGGAAAGGAGTACCGTTGATGACGTGGGATTCAGTCTCTGCACTCCCAACATGACAGGAGTACCGTTGATGACGTGGGATTTTGACTACTGGAACACAGTCCCTGCCCTCCCAATAGGACAGAGGGACCTTGATGAGTGGGATTTTGACCACTGGAAAACAGTCCCTGCCTCCCAACAGGACAAGAGTACAATTGATGACGTGGGATTTTGACCACTGGAACATAGTCCCTGCCCACCCAACAGGACAAGAGGACCATTGATGACGTGGGATTTTGACCACTGGAACACAGTCCCTGCCCTCCCAATAGGACAGAGGGATCTTGATGAGTGGGATTTTGACCACTGGAAAACAGTCCCTGCCTCCTAACAGGCAGGAGTACCACTGATGACGTGGGATTTTGACCACTGGAAAACAGTCCCTGCCTCCCAACAGGACAAGAGTACCACTGATGACGTGGGATTTTGACCACTGGAAAACAGTCCCTGCCTCCTAACAGGGCAGGAGTACCACTGATGACGTGGGATTTTGACCACTGGAAAACAGTCCCTGCCTCCCAACAGGACAAGAGTACTATTGATGACGTGAGATTTTGACTACTGGAACATAGTCCCTGCCCATCCAACAGGACAAGGGGACCATTGATGACGTGGGATTTTGACCACTGGAACATAGTCCCTGCCCACCCAACAGCACAGAGGGACCACTAATGACATGATCAGTCCCTACCCTCCCAACAGGTCAGGGGGACCACTGATGACGTGGGATTCAGTCCCTGCCCACCCAACAGCACAGAGGGACCACTGATGACGTGGGATTCAGTCCCGCCCACCCAACAGGACAGGGGGACCATTGATGACGTGGGATTCAGTCCCTGCCCTCCCATAGGACAGGGGGACCATTGGTGACGTGGGATTTTGACCACTGGAACACAGTCCCTACCCTCCCAACAGGCAGGGGGACCATTGATGACGTGGGATTCAGTCCCTACCCTCCCAACAGGACAGGGGGGCCATTGATGACGTGGGATTCAGTCTCTGCTCACCCAACAGGACAGGGGACCATTGATGACGTGGGATTCAGTCCCTGCCTACCCAACAGGACAGGGGGACCATTGATGACGTGGGATTCAGTCCCTACCCTCCCAACAGGACAGGGGGGCCATTGATGACGTGGGATTCAGTCTCTGCCCACCCAACAGGACAAGGGGACCATTGATGACGTGGGATTCAGTCCCTGCCTACCCAACAGGACAGGGGGACCATTGATGACGTGGGATTCAGTCCCTGCCCACCCAACAGGTCAGGGGGGCCATTGATGTCGTGGGATTCAGTCTCTGCCCTCCCAGCAGGACAGGGGGACCATTGATGACGTGGGATTCAGTCTCTGCCCTCCCAACAGGACAGGGGGACCATTGATGACGTGGGATTCAGTCCCTGCCCACCCAACAGGACAGGGGGACCACTGATGACGTGGGATTCAGTCCCCGCCCACCCAACAGGACAGGGGGACCACTGATGACGTGGGATTCAGTCCCTGCCCACCCAACAGGACAGGGGGGCCATTGATGACGTGGGATTCAGTCCCCGCCCACCCAACAGGACAGGGGGGGGGGGAGGGGGGCTGATGACGTGGGATTCAGTCCCTGCCCTCCCAACAGGACAGGGGGACCATTGATGACGTGGGATTCAGTCCCTGCCCACCCAACAGGACAGGGGGACCACTGATGACGTGGGATTCAGTCCCCGCCCACCCAACAGGACAGGGGGACCACTGATGACGTGGGATTCAGTCCCTGCCCACCCAACAGGACAGGGGGACCATTGATGACGTGGGATTCAGTCTCTGCCCTCCCAACAGGACAGGGGGGGCCATTGATGACGTGGGATTCAGTACCCGCCCACCCAACAGGATAGGGGGACCATTGATGACGTGGGATTCAGTCTCTGCCCACCCAACAGCACAGGGGGACCATTGATGACGTGGGATTCAGTCCCTGCCCACCCAACAGGATAGGGGGACCATTGATGACGTGGGATTCAGTCCCTGCCCACCCAACAGGACAGGGGAACCATTGATGACGTGGGATTCAGTCCCTGCCTACCCAACAGGACAGGGGAACCATTGATGACATGGGATTCAGTCCCTGCCTACCCAACAGGACAGGGGGACCATTGATGACGTGGGATTCAGTCCCTGCCCACCCAACAGGACAGGGGGACCATTGATGACGTGGGATTCAGTCCCTATCCACTCAACAGGACAGGGGTAACTGACTCCGTTCAGGAAACCTTAGGGCACAGGGTTGTGCCCTTTAAACCCTGATTATGTGTGCGTGCGTTTAAACATTCACGTGTGTGTGTGTGAGTGTGTGTGTGTGGGGGGGGGGGGGGAGGGGGTGGAGGGGGGAGGGGGAGGGGGAGGATGGAGGCGGGTGCGTGCGTGCGTGCGTGCGTGCATGTGTGTGTGTGTGTGTGTGTGTGTGTGTGTGTGTGTGTGGCGCGCGCGCGCGCGCGTGCATATGCACATGTGCATATAATTTACATGGTAACACTGAGCATTGCCCACTCTTCATGCCGAAGGTCCCAGCTCTCAAGTGTACTGAAGATTCATGACAGGTATCATTAACACCTGCAGTGAAAGAAACATGTTGCAAACAGAAACCACCACCAGCCCAGCAGAATAAACCACCAGCTGTGAGTTTTAATAATACGCCTGGTATAGCATGCACCATAAACATAAGGGATGGGCAATTTGGGGTGCGCACTATTTCTGTTCGAAAATTTATTGAACTGGCTGGAAATCTGTCTCACCCTGGGCTCATGTCTGTACCATGCTCATTATCTCGAAGGTTTAGACAGACAGGTAGGTAGTGATGTGTGTGTGTGTGTGTGTGTGTGTGTGTGTGTGTGTGTGTGTGTGTGTGTGTGTGTGTGTGAGAGAGAGAGCGAGAGCGTGCGAGCGTGCGTGCGTGCGTGTGTGTGTATGTGTGTGTGTGTGTGTGTGTGTGTGTGTGTGTGTGTGTGTGTGTGTGTGTGTACACGCGCGCGCACGCGCGCATATGCATGTGCAACTGCAAGCATGCACGCATGTATGCATGTGGGTGTCAAGTCAGATTTATCTTTATCGAAGATTAAAGGATAAGTTTTACAGCTTTTTTCGTCCTGCCCTCACAAAGAAGTATAAAATGTCCATTACAATAATGAAGAAAAAGGAAACACGAAGCTACATATGTAGAAATTTAAAAAACCGCAGTGTAATTAAAACAATGCAACATCTAACAATTATCACAATCAATATCTTGATGAACAATATAAAACATATCAGAAAAGGCACATCAAGAAAATTCAAGAGAGAGAGAGAGAGAGAGAGAGATAGAGAGAGAGAGAGACAGACAGACAGACAGACAGGCAGAAAGGCAGACAGACAGGCAGGCAGAGAGACAGACAAATTGACAGAGAAACTAATAGAGCAAGGGAGAGAGGGACAGGCAGACGGACACATAGACATAGAGGCAGACAGACAGACAGACAGATAATCTGCAACAATATAAATAATCATAGATTATAATCCATCCATCAAATTCTTTTTCGGTGCTTTATTAAAAGCTAGTTTAGAAGGACATGATTTTAAAGAAGAAGATAATTTGTTCCATGTCTTTCCTCCAGAATATGTGAGGCTAGATTTGTAAAGATTGTTATGGGCTCTGGGAAATGAAAGTTTGTGAACATATCTATTTTCATTATTTACAAAGTTTCGGATAATTTTTCTTTGGAGCTATTTTCTTAACTACCTTATACATACATAAGCACTTATTGAATAAGAGTGTCTTTGAATGGAAGAACGTTTAACTTTTTATAATCATCACCTGTCAAGAAATTAGCTTTCAAATGTAATAAATTTATAGTCCTCTTATGTAAACCACTGTTTGTTTCAAATTTGTTTCAATAGAATTTCCCCACAACGTGAACGCATGATTAATGTGAGAAAATATGTGCATGAAAAAATAATTTCCTTGACTGGAAATTCAGAAAATGTGTGTGCGTGTATGTATGTGTGTGTGTGTGTGTGTGTGTGTGTGTGTGTGTGTGTGTGTGTGTGTGTGTGTGTGTGTGTGTGTGTGTGTGCATGAGAGTGTGCGTGCATGTGTATGCGACTTACAAGAAAAGAAAACGATGTGTTAAAAATAAGAGAAAGCCCTAATCGGACCATGGCTGAAGGAAAAGGACAAGCCTACCCCATCCATCGCCCGACAGCATCCATGATGCTTGCCCTGTAGTCCTTGAAAGACTTCTGCCCCTCGTCCCTCTGGAACGAGTCCTGACTAAGGTCCACCATCACCGCCTCCATCTTGGCCACCACCAACGGCTGCACCAAGCACCAAGGAAACCTGCCGGAAGAGTCACACCTCTGTTAGGGTCATGTGGGATTTTTCTGCCCTGATCAGCTCCTACCCAGAGATGAGTTTGCTACGGACTCAGTTGGGACCACTGGGACCACATGTGCATATGTATATGTATATGTATAATGGAATGTTTCCTTTCTTTTTTCTTGACTTTGGAAATTAAAATCTATTTTCTTTTCTTATCAGCACATAACATTATATCTGGTCACACATTTCGTGACATATTCACCCATAATCATCAAACTATATCACTTTTGTTTGTTCTAGCAGATGCATAACTACTGAGATAATAGAAGAAAGAACAACACACTTGAAGATCCAGACTCACCTTAAAGTATTTCCCAAACTCACTCAGTTAGCATGACAGCCAAGGAATAATCAAAATACTATGCTGTGCTGTTTTTTTGACATACAGAACACACACACACACACACACACACACACACACACACACACACACACACACAACACAAACACATAATATATATATATATATATATATATATATATATATATATATATAAACAGGTCTACTTCATGGCACATGACGTCCCCAACACAGTGTACGTCATATGTGAGTTCACATGTATTATATAACAATGTTTGCCCACTAATTGCTAGATATGTTTAGATGAAGACGGAAAGTAAGAAAAAGTTTGAGATGATTTATGTGGCATGATCATTATTTTTCATAAACACATTATGATGAATGCTTCTGTGTATTGTCTGTCAAGGTGCATCAGTTATCGTTTTTCTTACTTTGTGCACGTGTTGGTGGTAATGGCATGTTCATCAGTGTGAAGTATGGGATCAGTTTGCTTTCAAACTCATTCTTATGCACTTATAAACAATGAATATATTTTTAAGTTTGGCAGATGTCTTGCAGTTCTCTGATGAGTGAATGAATTTCAAGTTTGATTTTGTAAACTCTATATTTATAGATCAAATATTTTGGCTGATAATGTTTTGGACCAATTATCATGTTTTTTGTTTGTGTTTTCTCATATCTGAACAAAACTGATGATGAGGATGGATTCTCCCGTCGTGTCGACGGACGGGTAGGCAATCAGGTCATCTGCTGGCATCCCCTCTTGTGGGAATGAAGGCCAATTCTTAAGGCACAAAGTCGTCCACAGACGCTGCATGGAACGGAGTCCTGCAACGATGGGTCCCGTTTTCTCCGATTTTTCTTTTCCTGGGTGGCGGCTGCTCTGTTGCACTCAAATGTCTTTGTGCCCTGGGCACACTGTTGCTTCCACTGTGTTCTGTCAAGGGCGACATCTTCCCAGGAAGCAGCGTCGATGTTGCAGCTTCTGAGGTTGGCCTTCAAGGTGTCTTTGTATCTCTTGAGAGGCCTTCCTTGGTCACATTGCCCTTCCATCAGTTGTCCATAGAGCAGCACCTTTGGAATTCTGCTGTCCTCCATACGGACAAAGTGTCCTGTCCATCGGAGCTGGCTTTTGATGAGTATACACTCAATGCTGCGTAAGCCACACTTCTTCATGACCTGTAGATCGGACACCCTGTCTTGCCATTTGATGTTGCAGATCTTGGGCAAGCATCGTTGATGGAACTGTTCGAGTTGTTGGATATGTCGGTGGTACGTGGTCCAACTCCCTCAACAGAAGAGTAGAGCACTCAGAACCACAGCTCTGTACACGGCAACCTTTGTGCGCAGTTTGATGCCATGGTCTTGCCACACTCTTTGAGAGTCTGCCAAAGGCAGGGCTGGCCCTTGAGATGTGCAACATCACTTGTGCATCCAGAGATCCATTGTTGCTTACAGTGCTGCCCAAATAGCAGAACTTGTCCAGTTTTGATCTCTGTGTCGCTGATGACCACAGGTGATGGTGAAGCACTGCCAGCTCCGGACGGTGAAGATTGGAACATGGCTTCAGTCTTACCAAGACTGATAGTAAGTCCAAAGCGTTGACAGGCCCTTGCAAAGCGATCTGTGGTGCACTGGGTGTCTTCATGGGAGTGCGCGGCCAGTGCACAGTCTTCTGCAAAGAGGAACTCTCTCAGAAGGGCATCAAATACTTTAGTCTTGGCGTGAAGTTGTCGAATGTTAAAGAATTTCCATCTGAACGTAACTGGATGTACACCCCCCTGTCACAGTCCCTGAATGCATCAATCAGCATTGCAGCAAACAGAATGGAAAAGAGGGTGGGAGTTAAAACGCATCACTGCTTCAGTCCATTTTTCACTGGGAATGGGTCACAGTATTTCCGCTTTCTTGCACCCATGCCTGTATGCCATCATGGAATGAAACTATCAGTGAGATGAGCTTTTCCGGGCAACCAAACTTACGAAGGATCTTCCACAAGCCAGTCCGATTAACGATGTCAAAGGCCTTGGTGAGATCAACAAACACCATGTGGAGTTCCTGATTCTGCTCACAACACTTCTCCTGCAGCCGACAAACAGCAACCACCATGCCAGTTGTGCCCCGCCCCTGCCTGCACGAAAGCTGCACTGTGATTTAGGGAAGATGGAGTCAGTTATGTGGTTGATGAGTCTGTTCAAGATGACCCTGGCAAGAATCTTTCCTGCAATAAACAAGCGGGAAATCCCACGATGATTGTCACAGGACACTTTATCAACCTTCCTCTTGTAGATGTGTACAACAGAGGCGTCTTTGAAGTCTTGGGGCACTTCTCCTTTTCCCCATATGGATTGGAAAAGGTTCATCAACTTTGCCAAGAGTACTCACTTCCATTCTTGTAGATGTCTGCAGGAATTCCGTCTGCTCCTGGTGCTTTACCGGGCGTGGTCTGCTTCTGAGCCTTCGCTGTCTCTGCACTGAAGGGTAGGTCTGCCAGAGATTCCTTCACTTAAACGTTAAAGGATAGCCTTATGCAGTGTTTACTTTTCTGTTTTAATGCTTTTTCCAATTGTCAAGAAATTTCACGAAAATCTACTATACCACAATAATGGTGGATGGAGTCTTTTTCATTTTCGTAAAAAGTGTGTTTGTACCAGCCGCCATGGCGAAGTGGCTTGTGCCGCAGACTCCCAGCTGGGAGGTCGTTAGTTCGATTCCCATCAGAGCCATGTGGGTCGAGTTTTTGCTACAGGCTCGGTTGGGAAGACTGTGACCACACAGTCGAGTTTCTTTCACCAAATGGATGCGTCTCTAAGAGTGATTGAGAGTGATGCTCAAATTTTCTGAACAACACTGCAGGCATCTGTGTCTCTCGGGCCTGGTTGACGCTGGGATACATTACGAAAGTAAGCGTAGAGTACAACACTGTTATGCAGTCTCAGTCCGGAGTGGAAATCCGTAGCACCATCTTCATCATCCACATCCTCATCGATCAGCATTCGGAAAAAAAAATTGTCGTTTTTAACTATGCACGTATTTTGAGTATGCAACTGATGACCAAAATTCTGAAGCAGATTCAGAGCTGAAACCATTTTCATTTCATTTCTTTTATTTTACTGATTTTCGAACAGACTATTTACTAGTTTACAGGCTAAAACAATTCAAATTGTTAAACTTGAATTTGAATATTTCGCGAAACATTATGTATTAAAAAAAAACCCTCCCATTTGATTTCAAAATATATTTCACTAAGAATACATCCTTAACTGTCCAGTTTTTGAAAAAAATGGTATTGCCTATTTTGAATTTGTTGAAAAGAAGAAGAAAAAAAAGGGGGGGGGGTGGGGTGGGGGGGGGGGGGGGGGGGGCAGGTTCTGCTGTAAAACACTTTTCCGTCCTTCAAATCTACAGAATTGTAGAAAACATCAAATGCTGAAAAACATCCTTCCAAAAGCGGTTACACGTTCTTCCCATGAACCTTTTTGAGCCAAAATACTTCAGAAGTTTTGTTTCAGGTATTGTCATTCAGTATTGTCATCCACTTTGGTTTCCTACATTCAGTTGCTTAATGCTTACCTGACTCTTTGTCCCATACAAACTGGAAACGCACGTCCTGCCATGTTTCAAATAAATTGTCTGGTGGGTGTGGTATCAGAATCCACAAGTAAATAGCTTTGAGAAAATGAGTCATTCTAGTATTGCTACTCTACCAAAAAGAGTACATATTCTATTTGACCGTATCTTAAACAGAATCTTAATTACAGCAAGCCTGCCTATGGCAATAATTTCAGTTAATTTTGATATGTCATTTGAAAACCATAGACGGATTTTGAACTTTTGGGGATTCCATTCCATGACTGTGTGGGCTGGGTTTACTTCAAGAGAGCCTCCTTTGAGACCTGAAATCTTGTCCAAGTCACCAAGTGCTGTAAGCAATGCTTCATTGGAGTTCCTATCCTCATCTAGGGTGATCGTTGTGTCGTCTGCACACTGACTTGCTTTGGAATCCCTTTCTGATATTTCAATACCTTCTCCCCCCCCCCCCCCCCCCCTCTCCCGCACCCCCTCCCCTTTTTTTTTGTTAGACTGTGGTGGATGGAGGATGGGGGCAGTTTATGGCTGGTCATTGTGATTATTTCTATAATCGACCAAAATGGCACTGGATACAAACGTTGCATATGGACATCATTGTGATCATTTCTGTAATCGACCAAACTGGCACTGGATGAAAATGTTGCACATGGACATCGTTGTGATCATTGCTATAATCGACCAAAATGGCACTGGATAAAGATGTTGCACATGGACATCATTGTGATTATTACTATTATGGACGAAAATGGCACTAGACGAAAATGTTGCACATGGACATCATTGTGATGATGACTATAATCGACCAAATCTGCTTAGCTCTAGATGAAACTGTGGCACATGTAAATCATGCAGAGATTTCATTTCTTTCCATCCACTCCCATTCCCCACCCAAGCACTTTTCCTGTCAAAGATTGATGATCATTGTGCTTGTATTAAAGATCATGTTTATTTCGACTGTATTAAACATCATTATCACTTCGGCTGTATTGCAGAGCAATGATCATTTTGGTTTCATCACAGTTCACTGATCATGAAAATGTTGCTAAACTCTGAAAGGCAAAAGGAACACAGAATTTGTTCATGTGTAACTAGGGAGGGGTCGGTGGAAGGTGTGAACGAGTGTAGAGAGTAGGGAAAGAATGGAAATCTTTCCCATCATAAACACACACACACACACACACACACACACACACACACACACACACACACACACACACTGCTTACTCACCTGGTAGTCCCAGTTCGGGCCACATATCGTAGGTATTCTTCCAATATCTCTGGAATTTCTTGCTGTCGTTTCTGATTCTCTGCAAATCCTGAAGCGAGACATGGTATGAGTGAATAAGAGCGCAACGGGATAAACGCACACTTGCGCATCAATGACTGAAAAGAGCACATAAACAACATGATACACACCAATAAGAGCATCCAAAACGGCCTCCTCGTTCTCCATCGTGTACTTTTACTTTCACCGGTGAAGACAGTGAAAGATCAACCCAACCCTGGATGTGACGTCAGTTATCGTACATTTTGCCTGTGGGGTGAGTTATGTACAAAGCAGTTCACATCACTCAGCTTCTTCGATTCCGAATAGGTTGCGAAGATGTCGAACTAAGATTTCCTGTTCGTTGTCATGTTCTTCATTGCGTAATGTGGAAAATTTACTCGTGCAGTTTTTAAATTTTACAAAACGCAAAGCGACAGTAACCCCCACAAGACATTTCTGGACTCATCTTTTGCCGATACTTCCCCCCTCCCCTCCCCCCTCCTCACGGCTCCCTCCTCACGGGAAGTGTAAAAATAGCACTGTCTGACCAGTCGGGCGGCAGATCGTTGTTGTTCCGCCTCAGTTCGAACAATCAGGGAGCGTTGGGGGCTGGGGGAGGGGGGAACATGCGTGCTAAATGCGGCTGCCTATACTGGCCCCTGTAATCCTGATGGACTGCCCCCATCCCAATGGCGTGCCAGCAGCTCGGTGAGTACCCCCACCTCCCCATTCCCCTGCCTGTTTTCCTCCCGAGCCGCTCCATGTGCTTGGTCCTGAAAGTAATAATGATAATAATGATAATGACTAGAACAACAACAAGAACAACAACAACAACGACAACAATGATAATAATAGTAATGATAATAATGGTAATAATAATAATAATATTGATAATATTAATTGTAACAATGAGAAGAAGAAGAAGAAGAATGATAATGACGATAATAATAACAATAATAATAATGGCAAGATCAACAACAAGAACAACAATAATAAGAAGAACAAGAAGAATGATGATGATGGTGATGATCATAATAATAATAATAATATAATAATAATAATAATAATAGAGAAGAAGAGAAGAAGAAGAAGAAGAAGAAGAAGAAGCAGATGAAGAGAAGAAGAAGAAGAAGAAGAAGAAGAAAAAGAAGAAGAAAAGAAGCTGAACAGACATGGAAACATGATTGTTCCGGTTGAGAATTGTCCGCACTGCAACAGAATGTAGCCCTGGCCGAGGCTGATTTGAACACTGGCACCAATAGCTGGACTGCCACCTTTCCATTGGAGCCACAAAATAAGAATGATGAGGGTAAAATTAATCCCCCGTCTTTCTGACCTGACACCTTTTCATTGGAGCAATCAATAAGCACGATAGGCGCAAAGAAAACCCCCCGCTTTTACGTCACCCATGTCAATGGTCCCACAAGCACTCCTTTATGTCTATATCCTCCCCCCCCCCCCCCCCCCCTCACCTTCCTTTCAGTTACCCCCGCCCAGCCAGTCCCTATTTTTACCCTGTGCCGCTGCTGGCGCGCGCGCGCGTGTGTATGTGTGTGTGAGACAGCGCCGCGGCTGTGTCTCCGAGTCAGGTGTGAGGTCAACTTTGGTGTGTGTGTGTGTGTGTGTGTGTGTGTGTGTGTGTGTGTGTGTGTGTGCGCGCGCGCGCGCGCGCGTGTGTGTGTGTGTGTGTGTGTGTGTTTCTTGTTTTTTTCTGATACTCATTTTTTGTTCTTGCTTTATTCGTGCGAGTCAAAGACAGTTTGTTTTGTTTTTGTTTGTTTGTCTGTTTGATTTTAAAGGGATTAAATAATTCGAGTATAAATTCCTTGCCCATGGAAATGCGGGTCACGTTTTGGGGTTATCTTCAATCTGAACATGAATCAAACTTGACTGAAATGATTCTGCTTGAAAGGCGCAGTCAGTGTGACTGATATGATTCTGCGTCAAAGGCACACTGTCAGTCCCAAGGTCGGAAGCTGAAGAGCTTTCCACAGATCTCTGTCCAACATCACTTTCCACAGATCTCTGTCGACATCACTTTCCACAGATCTCTGTCCAACATCACTTTCCTCAGATCTCTGTCCAACATCACTTTCCACAGAACACTGTCCAGTATCACTTCCCACAGATCTCTATCCCACATTACTTTCCACAGATCACTGTCCAGTATCACTTTCCATAGATATCTGTCCAACATCACTTTCCACAGATCTTTGTCCAGTATCACTTTCCATAGATCTCTATCCAACATTACTTTACACAGATCTTTGTCCAGTATCACTTTCCATAGATCTCTATCCAACATTACTTTCCACAGATCTTTGTCCAGTATCACTTTCCATAGATCTCTGTTCAACATCACTTTCCACAGATCTATGTCCAGTATCACTTTCCAGACATCTCTGTCCAGTATCACTTTCCACAGATCTATGTCCAACATTGATTTCCACAGATCTCTGTCCAACATCACTTTCCACAGATCTCTGTCCAGTATCACTTTCCACTGATCCCTGTCCAGCCTCGGCCTCATTTTCCACAGATCTCTGTCTAACATCACTTTCCAGAGATCTCTGTCCAACATCACTTTCCAGAGATCTCTGTCCAACATCACTTTCCATAGACCTCTGTCCAGTATGACTTTTCACAGATCTTTTGTCCAGTATCATTTTCCACAGATCTCTGTCCAGCATCACTTTCTACAGACCTATGTCCAATATCACTTTCCACAAATCTCTCTCCAGTACCACTTTCCACAGACCTCGGTCCAATATTACTTTCCACAGATCTCTGTCCAACATCACTTTCCACAGATCTTTGTCCAGTATCACTTTCCACAGATCTTTGTACAACATCACTTTCCATAGATCTCTGTCTAGTATCACTTTCCAGAGATCTCTGTCCATCACTTTCCACAGATCTCTGTCCAGTATCACTTCCACAGATCTCTGAACAACATCACTTTCCACAGATAACTGACCAACATTACTTCCCACAGATGTCTGTCCATCACTTTCCACAGATCTCTGTACAAAATCATTTTCGACACATCTCTGTACAACAATCACTTTCCACATAATCTCTGTCCAGTATTACTTCCACAGATCCCTGTACAACATCACTTTCCACAGATCTCTGTCCAGTACCACTTTCTGTCAGAAGGACTCCCCCCATCCCCCACCCCCCCCCCCCCCCCCCCCCCCCCCCCCCGCCCGTTATAGAATTTGATTTATGGATAAACCAACAATGTACTGTCCCCTAATCTTCAACAACCATGCCTTCACCTTGGGAAACATAGAGCCGGGGAAAGATAGATTCTGGGGAATAAACACTATCTCACAAACAACTAGGAGACAGACTTGAAAATACTAAGACCGCTATCATTAAAAAGCAAACAAACAAACCAAACCAGCCAACAACCAGCCAAAAACACAAAGGCCTCCCACCTCTGAGAGAAGGTGACGCTGTTTTTCATGCAGCCAGTCACTCTTAGCAAGAACTGGAGCACACACACACACACACACACACACACACACACACACATGCGCCCACGCACACACATGGGCCCATGCCCACACATCATACACACACGTGTACATCCACTTAAAAGAAAAAAAAATGGTAGGTAGGCACTCAAGGTCTGACCAGCGCGTTGGGCTAATGCGTAGGTCAGACATCCGCTGAGTCGTAGCCTCGAGACCCTCTTCTTCAATTGTCTCATCTTTGTTGTTAATTCATTTATCCATCAGCTTCAAATCATGCGTAGTGTGGTCTCAAAACTGCGGATGTGGTGTAGCGTATATGGGCTAGTCCGCACGCGGTGACACCTCCTTGATGAAACTGAAACTAAAACTGGAGCAATTTAAGCTACAAATGCCAGTGTTGGGCACAGAAATTTAGAATGAAAAGCATAACGGACCAGCAGATGACAGAGAAAAGGCAACAGGGGAGATGGAGGTGGTGACTGGGCGTGGGCCGAGTGGGGTCATGTAGACTGTGGCTGCTAATGAGTAAAAACTGGAACTGCCTCAGACACGATGTATCTCTAGAACTGGACTCTGCAATGAATTTATTTTTATGTGGATTCATCATTTGACGGGTACTCCATGCAGCTTGGAGTGCCGTAGTGTTTTGGTTCTAACCTGTACATATATCTGTGGACTAGGGCCTGTACAAAACAGAGCTCTGACTGCATAGATCCTACTGCAGGTTCATCCTCACTGCGGCCCATACCTGCCTTCCTGATCCCTTGCCATTTCTCTATGGTAGCATTCAAATACTGTGTGATTTATCACTAGCCATATCTCTATAGTAGCATTCAAATATTGTGCGATTTATCCCTTGCCGTATCTCTATAGCACCATTCAAATACTGTGTGAGTTATCACTTGCCATAATCTCTATAGCAGCATTCAAATACTGTGTGATTTATCCCTTTCCATTTCTCTCCCCGTCATAATTATACATTATGGGGAGAGAAATGGAAAGGGATTTGAATGCTACTATGCTACTATGCTCTCATCAATTCAGAGATCTGCTAGAAGGAAACGTCTTTTCTCATAATAATCTGGGAAATGAAAATTACATTGATGAAATTGATTACGACGATGACAATTTAAACTGTCCTATTTCCAAAGAAGAAGCTATAGTTGCGCTAAGAAAGGTAAAACCTCGCAAAGCTGCTGGTCCAGATGAAATTATCGGTGAACTTATAAAACCTGCGTGCCAGTCGAGCTTATTTGTAGATTTTCTGGTTAAACTCTATATCTCCTTATTTGATCAAGGAGCATATACAGAAGTTAAGTCCGAGTGTATTGTCATCCCATTGTATAAAAAAAGATGATACAAATGATCGAAATAATTATAAAGGAATTTCATTGTGTAATATTGGCAGTAAACTGTACAGTGCTATCATCAACAGAGAATTACAGGAGTGGGTGGCAGAAAATAACATTACAGCGGAATTCCAAGCTGGGTTCAAGAAAAACTATTCTACGGTTTATCACATGTTCGCACTGATGGCATTTATACAAAACCAGTTTTGTGTAAATCATAGATTATGTGTTGCATTTATTGACTTTGAGAAAGCTTTTGATTCAGTCAACAGAACCTTGCTGTGGCCTATCTTGTTTAAAAATTGTATTCATGGAAAACTTTATAAATGTGTTATAAGTATGTATAATTGTATAAAGGCAAGAGTGCAATCTGGTGCTGCTCTAACAAACTATATAGATTGCACTTCTGGTGTGAAACAGGGCGATGTCTGTAGCCCTGTCCTGTTTTCTTCATTGATTAATGAACTAACACAGGACGTTATACATTGTGGAAGGCTAGGTGCAAATTCCATAAATGACGTTTTGGAGATTTTCATTCTTCTTTTGGCTGATGATGTGGCCTTGGTATCAGAAACAGTGGACGACAAACCCAATTCAATACTTTGCAAAGAGTTGCTGCTTCATTAGAATTAAAAGTTAATATGGCAAAAAGTAATATAATTGCATTTAGAAGGGTGGATATCTTTCAGCGACAGAAAGATGGACGTACAATGGATCTACAATGCCTATATTCAATGTGTATAAATCTTAAGGAATCTACTTCTCAACATGTTTGAGTTTTTGTCTTTGCTTGCAAAGATTTGGCCAGCAGAGCGAAAAATGCGTTACTGTGCATACTATAGAAAATATTAATGCTAAATAACTATTCCCTTACTTTGGTTTTTGAATTATTTGATGGCCAAGTTCAACCTAGGTACTGTACAGAGCTGAAGTGTGGGGTCTTGATGCAGTTGCTGTGTACATTGTGAGAAGATCCATCTGTTTGCTTTGAACAAATTTCTTGGTGTATTATTGCAAATGCCAAATGGTTTAGTATCTACAATGTTTACCTCTCTATATATCAATGAAAATAGACAAACATCTAAAACGTATTATGTCTAAGTTTAGATTTGGTGTTTCCCATCTCTTTACTCACTACCTTCCTTATGAACAGTCATGTAGTAGAAATTTGATCTGTCCATTAAGTCGAAATGCAAAAGAGAATGAAGTTCATTTTGTATTGGCTTGTCCAGTTTTAGACGAACTTAGAGAGGAAATTCATCAATCCACGAAAGTATTTCAATAATCCTTGGCCTTTTTCAAATTAACCTTGTTAATGTCATCATCAAATGAAAACACGGTCAAACCGTTAGCTATTTATTTATATAAAGCATTCAAGAAGCTAACTATGTATGTAACATCAAAATTATCAAGATCAGTCTGCAACATGATTTATGATGTATATCCCCATTCTAAGGGGCTATGGCCTTTAAGAATAAAACCTTTGAGTCTTGAATCTTGAGGGCCCCATCATAATAGCACTCAATACTGTGTTATGTATCCCTTTCCCCTTTTTCCTCCA
>CM065734.1:32010963-32026465 GCA_033310375.1 Conus canariensis | reverse complement strand
AGGAGACAGACTTGAAAATACTAAGACCGCTATCATTAAAAAGCAAACAAACAAACCAAACCAGCCAACAACCAGCCAAAAACACAAAGGCCTCCCACCTCTGAGAGAAGGTGACGCTGTTTTTCATGCAGCCAGTCACTCTTAGCAAGAACTGGAGCACACACACACACACACACACACACACACACACACACACACATGCGCCCACGCACACACATGGGCCCATGCCCACACATCATACACACACGTGTACATCCACTTAAAAGAAAAAAAAATGGTAGGTAGGCACTCAAGGTCTGACCAGCGCGTTGGGCTAATGCGTAGGTCAGACATCCGCTGAGTCGTAGCCTCGAGACCCTCTTCTTCAATTGTCTCATCTTTGTTGTTAATTCATTTATCCATCAGCTTCAAATCATGCGTAGTGTGGTCTCAAAACTGCGGATGTGGTGTAGCGTATATGGGCTAGTCCGCACGCGGTGACACCTCCTTGATGAAACTGAAACTAAAACTGGAGCAATTTAAGCTACAAATGCCAGTGTTGGGCACAGAAATTTAGAATGAAAAGCATAACGGACCAGCAGATGACAGAGAAAAGGCAACAGGGGAGATGGAGGTGGTGACTGGGCGTGGGCCGAGTGGGGTCATGTAGACTGTGGCTGCTAATGAGTAAAAACTGGAACTGCCTCAGACACGATGTATCTCTAGAACTGGACTCTGCAATGAATTTATTTTTATGTGGATTCATCATTTGACGGGTACTCCATGCAGCTTGGAGTGCCGTAGTGTTTTGGTTCTAACCTGTACATATATCTGTGGACTAGGGCCTGTACAAAACAGAGCTCTGACTGCATAGATCCTACTGCAGGTTCATCCTCACTGCGGCCCATACCTGCCTTCCTGATCCCTTGCCATTTCTCTATGGTAGCATTCAAATACTGTGTGATTTATCACTAGCCATATCTCTATAGTAGCATTCAAATATTGTGCGATTTATCCCTTGCCGTATCTCTATAGCACCATTCAAATACTGTGTGAGTTATCACTTGCCATAATCTCTATAGCAGCATTCAAATACTGTGTGATTTATCCCTTTCCATTTCTCTCCCCGTCATAATTATACATTATGGGGAGAGAAATGGAAAGGGATTTGAATGCTACTATGCTACTATGCTCTCATCAATTCAGAGATCTGCTAGAAGGAAACGTCTTTTCTCATAATAATCTGGGAAATGAAAATTACATTGATGAAATTGATTACGACGATGACAATTTAAACTGTCCTATTTCCAAAGAAGAAGCTATAGTTGCGCTAAGAAAGGTAAAACCTCGCAAAGCTGCTGGTCCAGATGAAATTATCGGTGAACTTATAAAACCTGCGTGCCAGTCGAGCTTATTTGTAGATTTTCTGGTTAAACTCTATATCTCCTTATTTGATCAAGGAGCATATACAGAAGTTAAGTCCGAGTGTATTGTCATCCCATTGTATAAAAAAAGATGATACAAATGATCGAAATAATTATAAAGGAATTTCATTGTGTAATATTGGCAGTAAACTGTACAGTGCTATCATCAACAGGAGATTACAGGAGTGGGTGGCAGAAAATAACATTACAGCGGAATTCCAAGCTGGGTTCAAGAAAAACTATTCTACGGTTTATCACATGTTCGCACTGATGGCATTTATACAAAACCAGTTTTGTGTAAATCATAGATTATGTGTTGCATTTATTGACTTTGAGAAAGCTTTTGATTCAGTCAACAGAACCTTGCTGTGGCCTATCTTGTTTAAAAATTGTATTCATGGAAAACTTTATAAATGTGTTATAAGTATGTATAATTGTATAAAGGCAAGAGTGCAATCTGGTGCTGCTCTAACAAACTATATAGATTGCACTTCTGGTGTGAAACAGGGCGATGTCTGTAGCCCTGTCCTGTTTTCTTCATTGATTAATGAACTAACACAGGACGTTATACATTGTGGAAGGCTAGGTGCAAATTCCATAAATGACGTTTTGGAGATTTTCATTCTTCTTTTGGCTGATGATGTGGCCTTGGTATCAGAAACAGTGGACGACAAACCCAATTCAATACTTTGCAAAGAGTTGCTGCTTCATTAGAATTAAAAGTTAATATGGCAAAAAGTAATATAATTGCATTTAGAAGGGTGGATATCTTTCAGCGACAGAAAGATGGACGTACAATGGATCTACAATGCCTATATTCAATGTGTATAAATCTTAAGGAATCTACTTCTCAACATGTTTGAGTTTTTGTCTTTGCTTGCAAAGATTTGGCCAGCAGAGCGAAAAATGCGTTACTGTGCATACTATAGAAAATATTAATGCTAAATAACTATTCCCTTACTTTGGTTTTTGAATTATTTGATGGCCAAGTTCAACCTATGGTACTGTACAGAGCTGAAGTGTGGGGTCTTGATGCAGTTGCTGTGGTACATTGTGAGAAGATCCATCTGTTTGCTTTGAACAAATTTCTTGGTGTATTATTGCAAATGCCAAATGGTTTAGTATCTACAATGTTTACCTCTCTATATATCAATGAAAATAGACAAACATCTAAAACGTATTATGTCTAAGTTTAGATTTGGTGTTTCCCATCTCTTTACTCACTACCTTCCTTATGAACAGTCATGTAGTAGAAATTTGATCTGTCCATTAAGTCGAAATGCAAAAGAGAATGAAGTTCATTTTGTATTGGCTTGTCCAGTTTTAGACGAACTTAGAGAGGAATTCATCTCACGAAAGTATTTCAATAATCCTTGCCTTTTCAAATTAACCTTGTTAATGTCATCATCAAATGAAAACACGGTCAAACCGTTAGCTATTTATTTATATAAAGCATTCAAGAAGCTAACTATGTATGTAACATCAAAATTATCAAGATCAGTCTGCAACATGATTTATGATGTATATCCCCATTCTAAGGGGCTATGGCCTTTAAGAATAAAACCTTTGAGTCTTGAATCTTGAGTCCCCATCATAATAGCACTCAAATACTGTGTTATGTATCCCTTTCCATTTCTCTCTCCATCATAGTAGCATTCAAATACTGTGTGATTATCCCTTTCCATTTCTCTCCCCATCATAATAGCATTCAAATACTGCGTGATTTATCCTGGTTTGGCATTTCAGTCTTCACTAATTCCTGGGGGGGGGGGGGGGGGGGGGGGGGGGGGGAAGCACTGGCCTCACTGGCAAATATATGCCTGGCGCCTGCAATTCATGCTGATCCCGAAGCTCTTGTGACCTCTGCTGATACACAACAGCTGCACTGTGAAAAGTAGGGGTGGAGGGTATGGTCCTCGTGGGCATGGACTCAGAAAATGGTGCCAGGAGAATGGAGTTCTTGGTCCTTGCCTTCTTTAAAGGCAAAGAGAATGGAGAAGAGGGGAGGGTGTGTGTGTGTGTGTGGGGGGGGGGGGGGGAGGGGGGGGAGGGGGGGAGGGGGGGGGGGGCTGGTCGGCCGGAGGAGAAAATGTGAGGGGGCTTAATTCATATCTACAAAATTTTACCCAGACAAATGAGTATGCAATGAGTATAACTGATTTAACTGCTACCAGCCAGACAATAAGGATGACAACATCTTCGAGAAATGACACCGTGCTAAAGAAACATTACGTTTAACGATAAAGTGGCCGGCTAACTTATGGAATGAACTAACAGAATCCATTAAACATGCACCCAGTACAAACCTTGTTTAAAAGGAAAAAAAAAAACACAAACGAACAAGTAGGGTAACTCTTGCTCCCATGGTGAAATAAACACGTGCACATAGGCCCTAACTTCAAACGAATGTTGCTTACGGCACCGAATCGCCAAGCAGAGATGAGAACACAGAATAAACAAGTGCCGTAAGCAGCATTCGTTTGAAGTTAGGGCCCTTCTGTTGGCTGTCGAGAAATTTTAGATAATATTATCTTTCGAAATCATGTTCAATACACACCTTGCAGCATGAAAATTTGCTAGACATTTGCTTTACTGAAAATCGGGGGTGGGAGGGGGGGGGGGGAGCTCTTAAGGTTATAACAGTGATCTGAACCCGAGGGCTTATCCACTGACTGATGGTAGTACATTCAGCTTTCAGATAAATTGGTGTCCTAGCTTAATTTGTATCAATCAGGAGATGGGGTGACTTTAGCTGACAGCATACGGGCATTGACACCAGAACACACAGGCACACTCAGGGAGGCACCTTTTTGCTGTTTATGCAATTTCGACATTTTTCTATGTCATATTTCCCGTGTTGATATCTTTCTGCTGAAAATGACAGTATTCTGAGAAAGTTCATAGAAAGTGAAGTGTAGATGTGATCATGCTAGCACTTTTAGTTGTGGAGAACAAACCATACGGACAGCCTGAGGGTGATTACCTAGACACACTTAGTTTACACAAAAGCAAAAACAGTTTAAGAGTGTTGCACATGATATTCAGTTCAAAACCAGACATAGCAATTCCATGTTTTTAACTGTGGAGTCAGACCAGTTGTGGAATACAATGGTGAGGCATACAGCCAACACAACTGCAGGAACCTGATGTTGTAGTCTTGAGTGTAGTGCCCTGCTGACTTCACACTCAGAGTTAAAGTAGAAGGAGAAGCAGTGGAACAATGTGGTGTACACCTCTGATCTCAGGAACTGTATAGCTTTTAAAGATAGTGTGCAGGGATGGATAACTAGTTTAAACAACCTGAAAAGTATAGAACTGTCAACACTGAATTTGTCCACCCAACACTATTGAAGAGCAGAAAGTGAAAATGACTTATGCGAGATGTTTAAGATTCTTGTAATCATCATGGTATCAAAACCATCAATCTGCTTGCATCAATTGAACAAGTAACCATTTGGCATTTTGTGAAATGAATAAACCTTTCATTAAAACCAATGCATGTACACACTTTTTTTTAAACAAAAAAACCTTGTTCATCTCCAGAATTATGTGCCAATGTCTGTTGTTACAACAAGAACAATGAACAGTTTTAGAAATCAGAGAAATATAGGAAGAATTTGCTTCCAAGCAGATTTTAACATTGGAAGATAAGCATCCATAACATGCCATGTGCATCCTTAGTAATTATATGTATAAACTTCCAGTGAAGCCTCATTGAACAATGGAAAGGCTGGTTCAAGTCAATAGGATTCTGTAATATGTTATGATGATATGCAAAGCTTTAAATAAGAGAAAACATTTTATAATGAAATATCACATCACAGTGTCAAAGATCGGTCGACAGTATTTACTATAGTATGAGAAGAAAACTGAAGAAAAACCCTGAGCAGTGAGATCAGTTTCAAGGTGCTGGGAGTCTAGAGAAATTTGCTACAAGAATACCCATAATGTTTTATGCTTAAGGATATCTTGGTTTTATTTTAATCTGAAACTTATTTGCTGCTGGATGCCTGCTCTTGTTTTGTACTGAATGTTACAGCTACAAACATAGCAACACAAGCAGCCTGTGGCATGTTTCAGAGTCCTCCAGGGGTGGTGTGAGAGGAATCCTGTCGATCACTGCCTCAGCACAGCCAGCACTGGAGGGCACCTGCTGCAAGCCATCAGCTTCTGTCTCAACATTCGAAGTCAGGCAAAGGTCAAGGTCTTCCAGTTGACCCCAGCGTGACATGTATCACCAGTTCCAGTCATCAGACCGCAGACAAGCACAAACACACAGACAGATAGACAGGCATCAAGGTATTCCAGCTGACAAGCTGACACCAGTGTGACAATAGACATGTTTTCCCAATTCCCGTCAGTTGGTGACAGTAAAGCTCAGTCTTTTACCAATGAGGATGTTTCCTCAACACCAGTGGATTCAGGGACTGTACCTAATGCTGAACATAGTGGGCTGACACCCTGGAAGGACTTGTCAAAAGTCAAGGTTGAGTCCAATGCTTTTTATACTTTCATGCAATCATACTGTGATAACACCAGCAGACTTGAATCTGTTAATACATTTGCCGGTACTAATGTTGAAATAGGTCTTGTCACATCACACATCTGTAATAATGTCATCGAAACTGAACCAGTCAAACCAAACTTTAGTAGTGATGTCGTCAAAAGTGAATCATTGACTCCCAGTATTAGCAGTGATGTCATCAAAATTGAGTCTGTCCCTGCAAGCCACAGATGTGATGTCATCAAAACTGAATCAGTAAGAGCAAACATCAGCAGTGATGTCATCAAAATTCAACCGGTCCTACAAAGACTCAGCAGTAATGTCAGCAATATTGAACCAGTCATAGAAAGCCTTAGCAGTGATATTATCAGCAGTCATGTCATCAAAATTGAATCAGTCAGAGCGAACTTCAGCCATGACGCCATCAGAGTAAAGTCAGCCACAGCAAACTTCAGCAGTGATGTCGTCAAAATTGAACCAGTCATAGAAAGCCTTAGCAGTGATGTTATCAACAGTGATGTCATCAAAACTGAACCAGTCACAGAAAGCCTTAGCAGTGATGTTATCAGCAGTGATGTCATCAAAACTGAACCAGTCATAGATTGTTTTAGCAGTGATGTTATCAACAGTGATGTCATGAAAACTGAACCAGTCCTAGAAAGCCTTAGCAGTAATGTTATCAGCAGTGATATCATCAAAACTGAACCAGTCATAGAAAGCCTCAGCAGTTATGTTATCAGCAGTGATGTCATCAAAACTGAACCAGTCATAGAAAGCCTCAGCAGTGATGTTATCAGCAGTGATGTCATCAAAACTGAACCAGTCATAGAAAGCCTTAGCAGTTATCAGCAGTGATGTCATCAAAACTGAACCAGTCATAGAAAGCCTTAGCAGTGATGTCATCAGCAGTGATGTCATCAAAACTGAATCAGTCACAGCAAACTTCAGCAGGAATGTCATCAAAACTGAACCAGTCATAGAAAGGCTCAACAGTAATGCCATAAAAACTGAACCAGTCCCAGAAAGCCTCAGCCATGGTGTCATCAAAGTGGAATCTGTGTTACCCAATGCCAGCTACGTCCTGAAGATGGAAGCTGTCGCATGCAGCCCCAGTCGTGCTTTGCAGAGTGAAACAGAGCCACACCTGATGGCGGTGACCTGGGAAAACGTGAGATGTCACTACAGCCCCAGCACACCGCAGGACAGGGACAGACAGGCAGGCAAGGACCAGGTGGCTCAGGTGACTGTCACTTCACACGATCTGCTTTGTTTTGTTAAGAATATGTGGCTCAGATGACTAGCTCTTTCACTTCAGACATTCTGTTCTTTCATCTAAGTGAGCAAGTGGGTCAGATGATTGTCATGTCAGGTATTCTGCTCTATCGTGTGTTAAAGCACAGGTGGATCAGATGACTGCATCTGTACATATTCTGCTTTGTCCTCCTAATGAACAGGTGGGTCAGATGGCTGCATCTGTACATATTCTGCTCTGTCCTCCTAATGAACAGGTGGTCAGATGGTGCATGTGTACATTTTCTGCTCTGTCCTCCTAATGAACAGGTGGGTCAGATGGCTGCATCTGTACATATTCTCCTCTGTCCTCCTAATAAACAAGTGGGTCAGATGGCTGCATGTGTACATATTTTGCCCTGTCCTCCTAATGAACAGGTGGGTCAGATGGCTGCATCTGTACATATTCTCCTCTGTCCTCCTAATAAACAAGTGGGTCAGATGGCTGCATGTGTACATATTCTGCTCTGTCCTCCTAATGAACAGGTGGGTCGGATGGCTGCATCTGCACATATTCTGCTCTGTCCACCTGATGAACAGGTGGGTCAGCTGACTGTCTCTGTCACTTTGTCATTCTCTGTCCATTGTTAACGAGTTGGTGGGTCAGACAACTGTCTTTACCTCTTCTTTCATTCTGTTCTTTCTTCTGTTAACTTTTTTTTTCCTCCAGTCATTTGAAACAGTCTGTTTTTTTCTTTTTTGCTTATTATGCCACAGTGAATTCCTGAGTGAAGCTTTGATTTACTTTCCAGGGACATCAGAGTGGGACAGGTTTTGTTTCATTTCCTGGATGTGAACATTGGTAGTACTGGTGCATTGAGGGGCTTGATTTTTCCTTTTCAGAAGTTATTCTGGAAAAGTTTCAACAAAACGTTTGTAGTGCATGTTTTACTTGACTAAAGGACTCTTTTCCGCCAGAGCAGTAATGCCATTGGAGCTCAAAATCTTACAGATGACAAATTGTTTGCGTACTTCGCACACTGACACTAGCTATGAAGAGATGCAGTATAATTAATATTATCAATGCCTATCCACACACATGTTGTTACCATATAAGCAGCTACCTTTGTTTTAGTTATCATCCCAAAGCGATTGTTACTGTCTATAAGTGTTACTGTTTCAAAATACACTACTACTTTTATTGATAAGACTTTGCATGTGCATGCAAATGTTGTTAATGAGTGAAGGTTTTATACTGTACTCATGCAGTAAACATGTTTGAGACAGAGTACTGCTCATGTAATCATATGTACTTTTTCTTAGGGTATTGATGGGATGGGTAATGGTGTTACTTTTTCTCTTTTCTTTCTGCCGTATACTCCCCCCCCTTTCTCCTCCCCCCCCATTTTTTTCTTAAACGTTTCACTCTTTTTTGTTTGCTTGCTTGATTGTTTGCTTTTTAGGCTTTCTACTCTCTTTTTTTCCCTTATATCTTTTAACATCGCATAACATTAACAACTCTCTCTCTCTCTGTGTCTCTCTCTCTGCCGTTAATATATATAGAAATGGTTAGTTTCTGGGGGTAAGTAAGGGGAGATAATAGGTAGATAGGTAGACAGACAGACAGATATTTACATAGATAGGTCCTGAAACAAAATCAGAGGACTAGTCTCAAGAAGATCCATGAAGGGGAGGGGAGAAAGGAAGGGGGGCCGGGGGAATGAATAGATTGATAGATATGTGGGTAGGTAGGTAATACAGATTCGACTGAGTTACTGATTAATTGATTGATTGATTGATTAAACGACAATCTTTACTTACAGAGGTAACACATTAATTGACAATCTTTACTTCCAGAAGTAACACATAAGCAAGAAGATGCCTTTTTTTCATCAGGCCCTTAAAGTTGTCACTTCAGGGACTACCAACACATTAACACTATCACACAATATAAAAGTGATTAACAAAACATTGATGATTTCACATTATCATAAAAGAAAACATGCATAAACACTAAAACTGTATACCCCCCCCCCCACACACACACACACATACACACAAGAACACACACACCACACACACACACACACACACACACACACACACACGCACGCACGCACACACACACACACACACACACACACACACACACACACTCACTCACTCACTCGCACACATACCTACACAAACACACGCACACACATTAACTCCATGCAGAAAGAGCACATAAGAAATATCAGTCATAATCTTTACTTCCAGTGGTAATAGATAAGCAAAAAGATGTTTTTTTTTCATCTGGACTTTGTTCCTTCAGGGAGCACCCACATTTTAACACTACCACACAATTTAAAACTGATCAACAAACCAAATTCATGTTATCATATACAAAAAAATCACTAAAGCTGTATAACACACACACACACACACACACACACACACACACACACACCACACACACACACACACACACACGCACCCCCCCCCCCCCCCCCAAGGAAACAGCATGATAATAAGAAGCAACAGTCATCATGATAGTGCACACACACACACACACACACACACCACACACACACACACACACACAAACGCACGCACGCACGCACGCACCACACACACACACACACACACACACACACACACACACACACACACACACACACACACACACCTACCTACAGACACACATGCACATGCACATACATTCCTTGTGGAAAGAGCAAATAAGAAACATCAGTAGCCATAATAGTATCATCAGCATTGCCTGTGGAGGACTGAACAGGGATTTATGTGGCAGTCATGTTCAAGCACATAAGCACATATTCATATATATCATTTTTGTTCATGCAAGATTAATTTCAACTCTGCGAGAAACAGGTGATAAATAAATGTTGTTTTTTAAAAGAAAATCTTTAAGAAAAAAATGAATAAACACAGACTTGCCATTTTTTCAAGTTATGTTTATAAATGACTGAGAAACCACAAACAATATCGCAAAGTTATTTTTCGTTTTATTTGGTAAGACAGTATGCATGACAAAGAAAATGAGATTTTGCATGTCATGTAAAAATAGGGGTGGTACACACCCTACCAACAAAAAATGTACTTATCTGGGTTTATGCCCGGAAATATTCAACTGTTTTCAACTATTCAATGCTTCAGTCACATTGTAACGGCAATTTGTAGTGTTTCTTTCAGCACGAGTGCTTGACGGTGTAGCAGACGATGCCATGTTGCCACGTCAAGCCAAACCGAGCTGGTGACGTGGTCTGAAAAGCGTCTGCTTGCAAGCATTCAGCTTGCAAAGCCTAAGTACCAGTGTGCCTGCACTCTAATTAGTATGCAGGAGCTATCTGTAACAAGACGTTTCGTACAAAAGGTGCGCCCACTTCGGAGAAAAATTCCAAAGCTTTGGACCGCATATGCGGTCCTTGGTATACAAAGGTTATGAACATAAGGACCGGATATGCAGTCCTTAGTACAGAAAGAGTTATGGTCGTTTTGCATGCTGTAACTATATCCCAGCCTCATCTGTGGAAGGTAGTCATCATTACGGTTGGCAGTAATCCAAATGAAGTCACCTCACCCTACCCCAAGCGGTAAATGGTACACAGACCTCTGATAGGCAGCAATCAGAGGGAAGAATAATCAAGCCCACAGCCGCCTGCGTACACATAATTATAAAAGCCATCAAGCGAAACGAAGAGTAACTGTACCTCATGCACCTGTAAAAGGTAAAGTTTGTTACACACCTATGCATGGTCCTGTTCTACTAGAAAACAACACGTTTCATGGCGCAAACCTCTGACAGGCAGTTGTGGGTCTATGTGACTCTAAACACCGTTAACAGTGAATGCAGAATGCCACTATCAGATACAGGGCCAATGACGGGTTGTGATTTAAGCCTTCAAGCCAACCCTGCTGTACCTCAGTTTCTGCTACAATGCATTAACGAAGGCTGTTTGGTCGTAGCTTAATGTCAAACAATGCATTAACGAAGGCTGTTTGGTCGTAGCTTAATGTCAAACAGTAACTTTTATGTGGGCGAAAGCAAATATATGAATTTTAATTGAACATTTCACCAACTATGTTCAAAGAGTTAAAAAAAAAAATCCCAATTCGCATTTATCAAAACCACAGTAGTAGACTCGATCATTTCAAGGACTGTTTCACGTTGCTCTAGTGATGTCCACGGGAACCGTCTATGACCGACACTGAGCCAAACTTCCGCACTGCTGATTTTCCCTTCACTGCATAGTGCAAAGTTCAACCCTTTCCTTGCCTTGTTTACACATGCCCAGTTCATTACAAAGTACAAAGTTCAACCCTTTCCTTGCCTTGTTTACACACGCCTAGTTCACTGCATAGTGCAAAGTTCAACCCTTTCCTTGCCTTGTTTACGCATGCCTAGTTCACTACAGAGTACAAAGTTCAACCCTTTCCTTGCCTTGTCTACACACGCCTAGTTCACTGCAAAATGCAAAGTTCAACCCTTTCCTTGCCTTGTTTACACACGCCTAGTTCACTGCATAGTGCAAAGTTCAACCCTTTCCTTGCCTTGTTTACACATGCCTAGTTCACTACAGAGTGCAAAGTTCAACCCTTTCTTTGCCTTGTTTACACACGCCTAGTTCACTGCAAAGTGCAAAGCTCCAACCCTTTCCTTGCCTTGCTTACATATGCAAGTTCACTGCATAGTGCACATCTCCAGCCCTTTCCTTGCCTTGTTTACACATGCCCAGTTCACTGCAAAGTGCAAAGCTCCAACCCTTTCCTTGGCTTGCTTACATATGCCAGTTCACTGCATAGTGCACATCTCCAGCCCTTTCCTTGCCTTGTTTACACACACCTAGTTTACTGCATCGTGCGAAACTCCAACCCTTTCCTTGCCTTGTTTACACATGCCTATCTCACTGCATAGTGCAAAGTCCAACCATTTCCGTGCCTTGTTTACACATGCCTAGTTCACTGCATCGTGCAATGCTCCAATCCTTTCCTTGTTTACGCACGCCTAGTTCACTGCATAGCGCAAAGTTAAACTCTTTAATTGTCTTGTTCACATACGCCTAGTTCACTGAATTGTGTAAGGCTCCAATCCTTTCCTTGCCTTGTTTACACACGCCTAGTTCACTGCATAGTGCACAGCTCCAATCCTTTCCTTGCCTTGTTTACACATGCCTAGCTCACTGCATAGTGCAAAGCTCCAACCCTTTCCTTGCCTTGTTTACATACGCCTAGTTCACTGCACAGCGCAAAGCTCCCACCCTTTCCTTGCCTTGTTTACATATGCCTAGTTCACTGCATAGTGCTAAGTTCAGCCCTTTGTCTTGTTTGCACATGCCTAGTTCACTGCAAAGTGCAAAGCTCCAACCCTTCCCTTGCCTTGTTTACACACGCCTAGTTCACTGCATTGTGCAAGGTTCCAACCCTTTTTTTGCCTTTTTACACATGCCTAGTTCACTGCATAGTCCAAGGCTCTACCCTTTCGTTGCCTTGTTTACACACGTTTAATCCATCTAAATCACGTCTGACCAATTTACAAGACTCAAACTGAAGTCTGCAGTACTCCTTCAGAATAACTTGTAACACACAGGTCTCCACAAGGATGCGTCGCTGTGACGAGAGTTGGGAGTGTGTTGGTGTATCTTCAAGGGTAAGGACTTGGAATAACATTCTCAAATAGTTATGTTAAAATTTCACCTCCGCCTTCTGTCTTACTAGTTATGGAAGAAGCAACTTTCTGGTACTAGTCATCAGAAGAAATTTTATTTTTCTCGGAACTGTTAAAACTACTCAAGAACGGTCAGGAAAAATTTTCCTCAGTCTTGTACACTTAAAAGTACTTGTAGCTTCGAGAGACAGAATTACAGATAAGTTCGCACATTTAATAATGAATGAACAACAAAGAACTGACACAAGTTTAGTGCACTTTCAGACATCAACTTTACTTGTTTATACAAGGGTGAAATATTCAAATCTATTTCACTAATTCACTTCGGGCTGACTTTTGGTTCCCACTGTTTCATCATTAAGAGAGGGAAAGTTCTGGATGAGTTGAGTTGGAGTCCACATGGAATATCAGAACTTATCTGATGTTGGAGAGAATAGTTGATCTCTCTCTAGTTGCTGGTGACTGATCCACTTCTCTTAAGACCTGATGATCATGTGCTGGGCTGCGGTGTTTGTCCACTACCAGGCATGCCCTGGGTAGGTAGGAACCCAGGTTCTAAAACAAACAGAACCTGGTCTGTAGTTAAGTAGCTCTCACACCCGCCCTCTGGCTGTCAGTAAATGTCTGAGATCTCAACCAACAAAAGATTAGACTAGTATAAAGATATCTGCCACAATTATCAATCTCCACTTTTGTTCAGATTTTGAGTGGAGTTTAACAAAGAGTAGGAGACACTAATACAATGCGAGACAGTTTTAGTCAAATGACTCTTCAATCTTTCTTATGAATTAAATTGCAGTAACTTGGAATACACTTAGCCCAAGTACACATGTGGTGTAGACTTAGAGTTACACACTACAAAGTATTCGGACACTCAACAGTATTCATAAATCAACAGTTGTCAACTAGTACAGGCATACAGTTTTTCCGATCAGAATTTATCATTCAGTTATCATCTTAACAGATTGTATTGAATACTGGCAAAATTCAGATGGTTAACAAAGAATGCTGCTCAAGCATCTTAATAGTTTTTACTATGTTGTGGCGAACAAACTATTACAAAAGAATGCACATTATCTTCACTCATCACGGCTGACGTGAAAAACTCCCCTCAAGACCGTGGTCCAGAGCACGGAGTTGTGACAGAGCTCTAAGCGCTGCAGTCTGGAATGAAAAGGACTGGATCCCCGTCAGGATTGGAGCAGCGTGGCTAGCTGTCAGTGCCTTGGGGAGGCAGCCTACCTGTCTGTTTATCAAGACGCACGATTTTTGATAACGTGATACTTTTATTTGATTGTAATTCAAGTTTTCTATTACGAGTCCGGATTTCACGGATTGTTTCCAATTTGCAGCGTTTTATTCACTCTCCGAAAGAAACATAATTATAGTTTAGAGATGTATGCACCATCGAAATGACTAACTGAATGAACAACGATTACAAATAGATGAATCAATAAATAAGCAGAACTGATAAATGAACAAATTAAAAAAATGCTTTTTCAGGCGATGCTCATTAACTCCTGCATTTTCCTGGACAGTTGTATGGCCCTCACGAAAGTCTACGTTTCTACTTTTTATGTGTTCTGATGTTTTATAGTGTTTCCTGTATATTAATAAACTGCAACGTTAGTTAATGTAACAATAAATGGAGAGATAAACAGACCAAAAATGAATTACGCTTTACTAAAGAAAATCTGAGCATCCATAGGTGTGTTAGCTGAATACGCAACTTCTGCACGTATTTACACAAATAGTCAAATATTTTACACTAAAAAGCTTGAACAAAGAACAGAAACAGTACTACAAAATGATATAAAACAGTAACTTTAACATTTACTTAGGTAGTAGCGCCGACAGTGACAGAACTCATCATCATCATCATCATCATCATCATCATCATCATCATCATCATCATCATCATCATCGTCACTATCATCAACACCATCATCATCACCACCATCATCATCACCACCATCATTATCATCATCACCATCATCATCATCATCATCATGACCACAATCTTCATCATCACCATCACCATCATCATCATCATCATCATCATCAACAACAACAACAATATCACCATCATCATCAGCAGCAGCAGCAGCCCAGACTGTAGCGCCGTCAGTAATAAAACTATTCATTATCATCATAACGATCCATTTGTCCACGAGGACCTTGGCATCACAGTAAACTTCCACCGGTGCTGCTGTACACAGCTTGGATCTCACACAGCGTTGACATAGTTCAATTTTAATCTCGTTCATATCGATGTCGTGATGAACACACAGACACACACACACACACACCCCCCCGCACACACACACACACACACACACACACACACACACACACACACACACACACACACACACACACACACACACTCTCTCTCTCTCTCTCTGTGGTTCTCTGCTGTCTCTGTGAGACGGCATCATCTGCTAATGACACGCCTTGCCTTAACATGATTCTCTGGATCCAAGGGGACACGGGTTGCTTTTCCCACTTGAATCATTCAAGTCACAGAAGATGTTCTCTGTGGAGTCACTATCCGTAGAGACTGATCTCTTCCTCATTCCCTTCCAGTGAGATAATGAACCAGGAGTGGACGCCTTAAACTCGCACATTGACACGCATAGAAAACCATTCCATTCCAAAGATACAAACAAAGCAAAACTTACAACATCATCACAACAA
>CM065734.1:32003463-32005963 GCA_033310375.1 Conus canariensis | reverse complement strand
GTCTTTACCAGTCACTCTGTCCTGTCTTTTCCAATGATCAGTCACTGCTGTCCTATCTTTATCAGTCACTCTGTCCTGTCTTTTCCAATGATCAGTCACTGCTGTCCTGTCTTTATCAGTCACTGCTGTCCTGTCTTTTCCAATGATCAGTCACTGCTGTCCTGTCTTTATCAGTCACTGCTGTCCTGTCTTTACCAGTCGCTGCTGTCCTGTCTTTATCAGTCACTGCTGTCCTGTCTTTTCCAATGATCAGTGACTGCTGTCCTGTCTTTTCCATTGATCAGTCGCTGCTGTCCTGTCTTTATCAGTCACTGCTGTCCTGTCTTTTCCAATGATCAGTGACTGCTGTCCTGTCTTTTCCATTGATCAGTCACTGCTGTCCTGTCTTTATCAGTCACTGCTGTCCTGTCTTTATCAGTCACTGCTGTCCTGTCTTTTCCGATGATCAGGCACTGCTGTCCTGTCTTAATCAGTCACTGCTGTTCTGTCTTTTCTCCAATGATCAGCCAGTGCTGAAGATCAGCAGTCCTTGACATGTTTGCTGCCAATACTCCACAACTAGATTCTGTCCCGCTTCCAACGTGCTAGGGTATTTTTTCCCTATCTGGTTTCTGCCGTCCCTAAACTGTCTAAATTTTCTGAATAACCCTGTTTGGTTATGAGCCTATGCAATCACCACTTTGTTGCCACTACAAAACAGAAACCAGATTTGGAAATACAGTAATTCATAATGGGATGGTATGCCCGTTCTGTTTTACATTAATCTGTACATTCATTCTGGGTTGCTTTTCTCATTCACTCGTACAGAATATTACATTAGTCTGTTCATTCATTCCTGGTTTGTTCCTTCACTTGTAAAGAATACAACATTAGTCTGTTCATTCATTCTTGGTTTGTTCCTTCACTTGTAAAGAATACAACATTAGTCTGTTCATTCATTCCTGGTTTGTTCCTTCACTTGTAAAGAATACAACATTAGTCTGTTCATTCATTCTTGGTTTGTTCCTTCACTTGTAAAGAATACAACATTAGCCTGTTCATTCATTCCTGGTTTGTTCCTTCACTTGTAAAGAATACAACATTAGTCTGTTCATTCATTCCTGGTTTGTTCCTTCACTTGTAAAGAATACAACATTAGCCTGTTCATTCATTCCTGGTTTGTTCCTTCACTTGTAAAGAATACAACATTAGTCTATTCATTCATTCCTGGTTTGTTCCTTCACTTGTAAAGAATACAACATTAGTCTGTTCATTCATTCCTGGTTTGTTCCTTCACTTGTAAAGAATACAACATTAGTCTGTTCATTCATTCCTGGTTTGTTCCTTCACTTGTAAAGAATACAACATTAGTCTGTTCATTCATTCCTGGTTTGTTCCTTCACTTGTAAAGAATACAACATTAGTCTGTTCATTCATTCTTGGTTTGCTCCTTCACTCGTAAAGAATACATTAGTCTGTTCATTCATTCCTGGTTTGTTCATTGACTCTTATTAAAGTCCACCCTGACCACCCCTGGGCCTACCTTCATGGTCAGGTTGAAGTAGGTGTCCCGCAGTCCCTGCCACTGCACGATGTCCCCATACTGCAAGCTCTCATTGTTCACGGCCTCCGACACCTGGGGTTGAGGTGAGCGTTCCTCCCCCAGCAGGAAGACAACGCCCAGACCTTCCGGCACTGTCTGTGGTGGGCTGCCTGGCCACAGCTCCGTGCGCACCACGCTGCCCCATGTCTGGCGGATGGCCTGGCGTTGCCCATAGTTCTGAGGCAGTGACAGGGTCAGCACCAGCATCTTCACGGAGGGCGGACACGCGCGGCTGGCCCGGTGCAGGTAAGAGTACCCCATGGAAAACTGTTCCTCCTGTCGGGGCTGGAAAAATTCGGGCCAGTCGTTGGGCACCTTCAACTTCTTGCTGGGCCGGCGCAGTTTGCCGGGCGTCTTATCCCGGGCTAGTTTGTCTGGAAGCGGCATCTGATCGTGCTGGAAACGAAATCCTGCCTGGAAATGGGCGGCAAACACGTTGTTAGTGGCGACAGGGCTGTCAGCAGGGAGCAGGGCTGGGCGGCGGTGGACGTGGTCCACAAAGAGGTGGCCGGTGAGGTAACGGGCCGTGAGGAAGGCAGCCAGCAGCAGGACACACAGCTTGACGTAATAGCGACAACGCCGGACTCCACAGAACTGCAACATCTAGCACGTTGGGACCACTCACAGACATCAACAGAGCAAAACCGCAGAGCAAACAAGATTATACAACGCCAGTACCAGACTTGGTCTGCACAGAGCAAAGGCACAGAGGAAACAGGATTATGTAACGCCAGTACCAGACTTCATCTGCACAGAGCAAAGCCACAGAGCAAACAGGACTGCGTCGCGTCAGCCACCACACTTGTTCCGGACAGCGCAAAGAGGATTGTGTCACGCCAGCCACCACCCTTGTTCTGCACACGGGATCCAGCCCTGGACTGCAGAATACAGGTAAGCGGCAATGGATGACAGCCAACC
>CM065734.1:31985963-31988463 GCA_033310375.1 Conus canariensis | reverse complement strand
TGCAACAGGTCAATGACGTCATGGAGCAGGAACATGGGGGTGGGTTTGGGGTGGAGGGTGGGTGAGGTGGTGGCTAGTCGTGCACGGAAAGTTCCAGAGTGAGGCTGGTATTGATTAGTGTGCAGAATTACAGCACAAACCTTAGTCATCCTTAGCACATCAAGACATTTTGCTGACATGAGTATGCGGAAATGGTCTACGATGCCTACATCAGGCGGCTTACTGATGAGTTTCTGTTGTGTGGAATAAGGTCAGTGGTGTGCAAATGAGAAGTTTAGTCTCACTGGACAGGAGAGCCGCCAAGCTCGTTGGACCTGAGCCCTATCTGTAGATGGAACAAAGGATGAACACAGCTGCACACCCCACCTCTGACTGGGCATCTCTACTTCAACAAAAGCGTAATGGTGTATACAGTTTTGAACAATGAATACCAAAACATCTGCCAAACTGTTCACAAAACCAGTCCTAAAGAATTTCAGGTCAAACCAGCTACCATTGTTACCAAAGCTTGAAACTGATGTTGTCAAAACAAGCTCGTCATTGTCAAAAGCACACTTGTGGAATTTCTTCTCACTCAATGATGTAACACTGGTAGTGCTGTTTACTTGTGGTGTCTAAAGTTGAACAGC
Source organism: Conus canariensis (assembly GCA_033310375.1). NCBI lineage: Eukaryota > Metazoa > Mollusca > Gastropoda > Neogastropoda > Conidae > Conus > Conus canariensis. The sequence continues at coordinate 31,987,834 of CM065734.1, read as the reverse complement.
TAGTGGACCTGTTGGAAGCCACCATCAAAACTGTGCAACAGCAGCACACCTCTCAGCACTGGGTAGGCTGGGTACCAAGGTGAACCTGATCAACACCACACTCCATAAACCTTTTCCTCCCAACAGATCTTATGAACATTTTTGTCGACATGTTCTTTTCATATACAGGCCCTTGGGCACATTTGCTCTTTGTCTGTCCGTCGGTCTGTCTCTCTTTTTCAGGCAGTACGTTTGAGAGAATAAGTTATATATACAAACCGGGAAATAACTCCAAAGTCTGTCAGTATCTATAGCAAAACAAGTAAACAAAACTATTACTCTCATCAGAACCGACGGAGAGCAAGCTTTTGTCTCACAATAGTTTGTATTGTCACGGAAGACAAACCCTTGTCTAATGATGATCCAACACGTCACATGCAACAAACTTTGTCCAACAATCATCCATGATGTTACAGACAAGTCTTTGTCCAACAATTATTATTGTGTCACAGACAACGAACCTTTGCCCAACAAAAATCCATGATGTCATAGGCAACAAGCATTTGTTCAACAGCAATTCATGATGTGACAGACAACAAGCCTATGTTCAACAATAATCCATGATGTCTTGGACAACGAGATTTTGTTCAACAGTAACCCATGATGTCACAGACAACAAGCTGTTGTTCAACAACAATCCATGATGTCACTGGCAATAAGCCTGTTTAAAAAAGATAATCCATTATGCCAGAGACACGAAGAATTTGTCCAACAGGAATCTATGATGTAATAGACAATGCTTTCCCGCCCAGAATTATCCACGACGTAACAGACATTTGCCCAGCAATACTCCATGATGTCATAGACAACAAGCCTTTGTCCAACAATAATCCATGATGTCACAATTAGCAAGCCTTTGTTCAACAACAAGTCATCTTGTCATAGATAAAAAGCTTTTGTCACAGACAACAAGCCTTTGTCCTATATAAATCCATAATGCCACAGGCAAGCATTTCTCTCAGCAGTCATCCATGATGCCATAGGTGACAAGTATTTGTCCAACAGTAGTTCATTATGTCACTGGCAGCAAGCCTTTGTCCTACCAAAATGCACGATATCACAGAAAAGTCTTTGTTCAACAATAATCCATAATGCCACAAACAAGAAGCCTTTCATCAGCAAAAAATCCAGAAGTCATAGATAACAAATCTTTGTCCAACAATAGTCTACTATGTCACAGACTACAAGCCTTTGTCAAAACAAAAACAAAAAAAGGAAAACAGAAAGAAAATCCATGATGTCACAGATTTCAAATCTTTCTTCAACAATAATCCATGGTGTCACAGACAACAAGCCTCTGTCCAACAACAATCCATGATAACACAGACAACATGCCTCTGTCCAAAAACAATCCATGATAACACAGACAACAAGCCTCTGTCCAACAACAATCCATGATGTCATACACAATGAGCACTTGTCCAACAACAATCCACGATGACACAGACAACACACCTCTGTCCAACAACAATCCATGATGATACAGACAACACGCCTCTGTCCAACAACAATCCACGATGTCACAGACAACACGCCTCTGTCCAACAACAATCCATGATGACACAGACAACACACCTCTGTCCAACAACAATCCACGATGTCACAGACAACACGCCTCTGTCCAACAACAATCCATGATGACACAGACAACACGCCTCTGTCTAACAACAATCCATGATGACACAGACAGCACACCTCTGTCCAACAACAATCCACGATGTCACAGACAACACGCCTCTGTCCAACAACAATCCATGATGACACAGACAACACGCCTCTGTCCAACAACAATCCATGATAACACAGACAACAAGCCTCTGTCCAACAACAAT
>CM065734.1:31968463-31973463 GCA_033310375.1 Conus canariensis | reverse complement strand
AGGAGATAAAGAACGGAATGAGGAAGAACGGGTAGATAAAGAACGGAATGATGAAGAACGGGAGATAAAGAACGGAATGAGGAAGAACGGGGAGATAAAGAACGGAATAAAGAACGGAATGAGGAAGAACAGGGAGATAAAGAACGGAATGAGGAGGAACGGGGAGATAATGAACGGAATGAGGAAGAACGGGGAGATAAAGAATGGAATAAGAAGAACAGGGAGATAAAGAATGGAATAAGGAAGAACAGGGAGATAAAGAATGGAATGAGGAAGAACAGGGAGATAAAGAATGGAATGAGGAAGAACAGGGAGATAATGAACGGAATGAGGAAGAACGGGGAGATAAAGAACGAAATGAGGGAAGAAGATGGGAGAGGAGATAATGAACGGAATGAGGAAGAACAGGGAGATAATGAACGGAATGAGGAAGAACAGGGAGATAAAGACGGAATGAGGAAGAACGGGGAGATAATGAACGGAATGAGGAGGAACTGTAGATAATGAACGGAATGAGGAAGAACAGGGAGATAAAGAATGGAATGAGGAAGAACAGGGAGATAAAGAACGGAATGAGGAAGAACAGGGAGATAAAGAACGGAATGAGGAAGAACAGGGAGATAATGAACAGAATGAGGAAGAACAGGGAGATGAAGAACGGAATGAGGAAGAACAAGGAGATAAAGAACAGAATGAGGAAGAACAGGGAGATAATGAACGGAATGAGGAAGAACTGTAGATAAAGAACGGAATGAGGAACAGGGAGATAAAGAATGGAATGAGGAGGAACTGTAGATAAAGAACGGAATGAGGAAGAACAGGGAGATGAAGAACGGAATGAGGAACAACGGGGAGATAAAGAACGGAATGAGGAAGAACAGGGAGATAATGAATGGGAAGATCAAGAACGGGTATACAAAAAAACGGAAAGAGGAAGTACGGGTAGATAAAAAACGGAATGAGGAAGAACGGGTACATGAAGAACGGGATAAGGAAGAACGGGTAGATAATGAATAGAATGAGGAAGAACGGGTAGCTAAAGGATGGGGAGATGAAGAAACGGGTAGATAAAGAACAGAATGAGGAAGAACAGGTAGATAAAGAATGGAATGAGGAAGAACGGGTAGATGAAGAATTGGGAGATGAGGAACGGGTAGATAAAGAACGGAATGATGAAGAAGGGGTAGATGTATATAGAAATGAGGAAGAACAGGTAGATAAATATCACAATAAAGATGAGCGGGTAGATAAAGAACGGAATGAGGAGGAACGGGGTGGGGTAGGGAGGGTAAAGAATGGGAGATGAAGAACTGGTAGATGAAAAACGGATAATGAAGAACGGGTAGATGAAGAGCAGATAGATGAACGGGTGGAAACAGATGGAAAAAGATCTATTTCCACTGATATGAACAGATATGTGTCCAAAAAGGAATAGATTTATTTCACTCACATTAATAGATTTTTATCTAGAAATGGAAAGACGTATTTCCACACACATTGATAGATCTCTGTGTTGAAAGGAAAAGACCTCATTTCCACTCACATTAATAGACTCATGTCCAGAAAGGAAAAGACCTATTTCCATTAACATTGATAGATCTGTGTTCCGAAAGATAAAGACCCATTTCACTCACATTCATAGATCTGTGTCCAGAAAGGGGAAGACCTATTTCCACTAACATTGATAAATCTATGTCCAAAAGACAAAGACCCATTTCATTCACATTAATAGATGTGTCCAGAAAGGAAAAAGACCTATTTCCACTAACATTGATAGATTTATGTCCAGAAAGAAAAAGACCCATTTCACTCACATTAATAGATCCGTGTCCAGAAAGGAAAAGACCACTTTCACTCACATTAATAGATCTGTGTTCAGAAAGGAAAAGACCCCTTTCACTCACTTTAACAGATCTGTGTTCAGAAAGAAAAAGACCCATTTCACTCACATTAATAGATCCGTGTCCAGAAAGGAAAAGACCCCTTTCACTCACATTAATAGATCTGTGTTCAGAAAGGAAAAGACCTATTTTACTCACATTAATAAATCTGTGTCCAGAAAGGATAAGATCTATTTCCACTAATATTGATAGATCTGTGTCCAGGAAAGAAAAGACCCCTTTCACCCACATTAATAGATCCGTGTGCAGTAAGGAAAAGACCTATTTTACTCACATTAATAGATCTGTGTTCAGAAAGGAAAAGACCTATTTTACTCACATTAATAAATCTGTGTCCAGAAAGGATGAGATCTATTTCCACTAACATTGATGGATTTGTGTCCAGAAAAAAGACCCCTTTCACTCACATTAATAGATCCGTGTGCAGTAAGGAAAAGACCTATTTTACTCACATTAATAGATGTGTGTCCAGAGAGGAAAAGAACTATTTTACTCACATTAATAAATATGTGTCCAGAAAGGATGAGATCTATTTCCACTAACATTGATAGATCTGTGTCCAGAAAAGAAAAGACCCCTTTCACTCACATTAATAGATCCGTGAGCAGTAAGGAAAAGACCACTTTCACTCACATTAATAGATCTGTATTCAGAAAGGAAAAGACCCCTAGGCCCTTTCACTCACATTAATAGATCTGTGTCCAGACAAGAAAAGACCCTTTTCACTCACATTAATAGATGCGTGTGGCAGTAAGGAAAAGACCTATTTTACTCACATTAATAGATCTGTGTTCAGAAAGGAAAAGACCTATTTTACTCACATTAATAAATCTGTGTCCAGAAAGAATGAGATGTATTTCCACTGACATTGATAGATCTGTGTCCAGAAAAGAAAAGACCCCTTTCACTCACATTAATAGATCCGTGTGCAGTAAGGAAAAGACCTATTTTACTCACATTAATAGATCTGTGTCCAGAGAGGAAAAGAACTATTTCCACTAACATTGATAGATCTGTATTCAGAAAGGAAAAGCTATTTCACTCACATTAATAGACCCGTGTCCAGAAAGGAAAAGACCTATTTTACTCACATTAATAGATCTGTGTTCAGACAGGAAAAGACCTGTTTTACTTACATGAATGGACCTGTGTCCACAAAGAAAAGTAAAAAAAAAAAAATCCTCACAGTAAGGGACATGGATTCTCTAAGGAAAACAAAAAAATACTCACGTTAACGGAGTTGTTTTAACAGAGAATATGATCAATTTTAATGAAATTAATGAACTGGTGTCTAGAAAGAACTTTTTTCTTCACATTAACGAACTGGTGTTTAGAAAGGGAAAGATCTTTCCCTCACATTAATGAACAAGTATCCGGAAAGGGGAAGATCTTTTTCCCTCACATTAGTGAGCTGGTGTCTGGAAAGGGAATGATTTTTCCCCTCACATTAATGAACTGGTGTTGGAAAGAAAAACATCTTTTCCCTCACATTAATGAACTGGTGTCTAGAAAGGGAAAGATCTTTTCCCTCACGTTAATGAACAAGTGTCCGGAAAGGGGAAGATCTTCTCCCTCACATTAATGAACTGGTGTCTGGAAAGGGAAAGATCTTTTCCCTCACATTAATGAACTGGTGTCAAGAAAGAAAGAAAAAAAATTCCCCTCACATTAATAAACAAGTGTCGGGAAAGGGAAAGATCTTTCCCTCACATTAATGAACTGGTGTCAAGAAAGAAAAAAAAAATCTTTTCCCTCACATTAATAAACAAGTATCGGGAAAGGGAAAGATCTTTTCCCTCAATTTAAGGAACAAGTGCTGGGAAAGGGAAAGATCTTTTCCCTCACATTAATGTACAAGTGTCCGGAAAGGGAACGATCTTTCCCCCTCATATTAATGAACTGGTGTCTGAAAGATCTTTTCCCTCACATCAATGAACTGGTGTCTGGCAATGGAAAGATCTTTTTCCTCACATTAATGAACAGCTGTCTGGAAAGGGAAAGATCTTTTCCCTCACATTCATGAACTGGTGTCTGGTACTGGAAAGATCTTTTTCCTCACATTAATGAACTGGTGTCTGGAAATGGAAAGATTGTTTCCCTTCACATTAATAAACAAGTGTTAAGGGAAACGTAACGATTTTTCTTTGAAGTCACCACACATCTACAGACAAATACTCGTGGAGATAAACCTTGGTGGTAGTGGTGATCGTGGTTGTGTGTGTGTGTGTGTGTGTGTGTGTGTGTGTGTGTGTGTGTGTGTGTGTGTGTGTGTGTGTGTGTGTGTGGTGCGCGCGCGCGCGCGCGTGTATTAACGGTGAGATTCAGAACTACCGTTTTCTTCAAGGCAATATCACTTTTTTCACGGTCACGTCAATATTTATGATGCGTTTATGAAGTAACAAATACATTTCCGTGTGGATTAAAACATTATTATAGACTTGAACTGAACGGTTAATCATTATTATGTTTGTTATGAGTTTGTGATGTCACAAATAAATCTGCGTGTGGATTGATAAATTATCATAGAATTCAACTGAACTGGTCAGGCGTACTGAAATACCATCTTGTAGCCAAGGATGGCTTAAGAAGTCTTTCCGAAAGTATGGGTCATTATGACCGCTTTACTGCCCACGCCAGCTTACTGTGGTCAATACTGATGATTGGTTCTTCCCTATTGACTGGTGCTTCAACGGTGTCAAAACCAATGATAATTACAGTTCTGATGATCATGCTCGCCGTTCTCTTCACACTAAGAGTAATTTCAAATCCTTTTTCTCGTGGGGGGTAAATGATCCTTTTGACACAGGTTGTTTTCAGTATTACTGACCGGTGGGTTTGTCAGTAGGCGTGACGTGCTGGGAGGGGGGCGGTGTGACCCCGCCAGGCGTGTTAGTGCCAGCGTGGCAGGAGTCCATGGCGGCCACCAGCTTGAGCAGCAGGGGGTCGTACATGTTCTGCATGATGGTGGTGCGGACGTAGTCCCACATGTTGCGGACACAGCCGTTCTCAGCCGCCACCTCATCAATCACGGCCTGGCACCCCACGCGGCACGTGCCGGCTGGGTCACAGTGCTCCAGCACCTGCCGCACATGCACATAA
>CM065734.1:31948463-31963463 GCA_033310375.1 Conus canariensis | reverse complement strand
CAAAACAGAGAAACGTGGCCTCTAAGACACACAAAAGGAACAGGGGAATTTGGCCTCTAAGACACACAAAACCAACAGAGAAATTTGGCGTCTAAGACACACAAAACAAACAGGGATCCCTGTTCTGTAGCGCACACAGATCGTATCATAGAACAAGCCACAAAGGTTGTCTTACAAGGTACACAGAACAGCCATTGACACTTGTCCCACAAGGTATACAGAAAAGACATGGACACTTGTCCTACAAGGTACACAGAACAACCATTGACACTTGTCCTACAAAGTATACAGAAGCGACATGGACACTTGTCCTACAAGGTACACAGAGCGGACATTGACACTTGTCCTACAAGGTACACAGAACACGCAATTAAACTTGTTCGATTAGACACACAGAAGAAATAACGAGTGTGCCCTACAGCTATATAGAACAATAACACTTGCCATATAAGGCTCATAGAACAAAGAAACTTGTCCTAAAAACACGCAGAGAAGAAAGGAAACTTGCTCTATGAGAGCTCAAAGATACTGTCCCTATTTAGACATATTCATCATTCCTATTCGCTTCACTATACGTCTCAAGATAGACAGTGACCAAATGGTTAGTGATTTTAGACCAAGTGTACTACTAACATGAACAAATGTGTATAGCGTTCTTAGATCAAGTGTACTACTAACATGAACAAACGTGTATAGCGTTGTTAGATGAGGTGTACTACTAACATCAACAAGCGTGTATAGCGTTCTTAGATCAAGTGTACTACAAACATAAACAAACATGTATAGCGTTCCTAGATCAAGTGTACTACTAACATGAACAAACATGTATAGCGTTCCTAGATCAAGTGTACTACTAACATGAACAAACGTATATAGCGTTCTTAGATGAGGTGTATTACCAACATGAAGAAACGTGTATAGCGTTCTCAGATCAAGTGTGCTACTAACATGAAGAAACGTGTATAGCGTTCTTAGATGAGGTGTACTACCAACATTAACAAACGTGTAAAGCGTTTTTAGATTAGGTGTGCTACTAACATGAACAAACGTGCATAGCGTTCTTACATCAAGTGTACTGCTATCATCAACAAATGCTTATAGCGTTCTTAGACCAAGTGTACTACAAACATGAACAAACGTGTATAGCGTTCTTAGACCATGTGTACTACAAACATGAACAAACGTGTACAGCGTTCTTAGACCAAGTGTACTACAAACACGAACAAATGTGTACAGCGTTCCTGGATCAACTGTCAATGAAACATGGAATCCCAGCAACACCAGGAAACAAAAGAATCCGACAGCAGAAGGCCATCTACGAGTCATGATCTGGATGCGGCTCAGCCCCCGTAGAGTGTAAAGTCTTCATGTGGAACACTTGTCTGGGGGTTTTTCCTCTCTACAGACCTTCTGGCGTCAAGCTCTCCCTACAGTTTCTTCCTTTTTGACGGATGGTTAGACCACTGACTCTTGGGGACAATTTGGAGGACGTCCCGGGAAGGGATGGATGACGCTGGAAAAGACCGGATAACACTGAGGAAGACCAAATGTCACTGGGATAGACTGAGAAAGGCCGGATGACACTGGGGAAGAACGACAAAACTGGGGAAGACCAGATGACATTTGGGAAGACTGGATGACACTGGGGAAGACCAGATGACATTGGGGAAGACTGGATGACAGTGGGGGAATACCGGATGACACTGGGGAAGACCGGATGACACTGGGAAAGACCGGATGACATTCAGAAAGACTAGATGTCACTGGGAAAGACCGCATGGCATTGGGAAAGACCGGATAACATTGGGAAAGACTGGATGACACTAGGAAAGACCGGATAACAAAGGGGAAGACCGACAACACTGGGAAAGGCCGGATGACACTGGGGAAGACCGTATGACACTTGGAAAGGCCTGATAACACTGACGAAGACCAGATGTCACTGGGAAAGACCAGATGACACTAATAAAGACGGATGTCACTGGGAAGGGTCGGATGACATTGGGAAAGACCGGATGACACCGACAAAGACCGGATGACACTGGGAAAGACCGGATCACACTGGGAAAGACTGGATGACACTGGGAAAGACCGGATAACATTGGGAAAGACCGGATAACATTGGGAAAGACCGGATGACACTGGGAAAGACCGGATGACACTGGAAAAGACCGGATGACATTGGGAAAGACCGGATAACATTGGGAAAGACCGAATGACACTGGGAAGGACCAGATGATATTGGGAAAGACCAGATGTCAATGGGAAAGACCGCATGACATTGGGAAAGGCCGAATAACATTGGGAAAGATCGGATGACACTGAGGAAGACCGCATGACATTGGGAAAGACTGAATAACATTGGGAAAGACCGGGTGACACTGAGGAAGACCGTATGAAATTGGGAAAGACCACATGATTCTGGGAAAGACCAGCTCTGTGCGCTGGCCCCCAGCTCGCCTTTCTCCAACTGGCCACTGAGACCCAGAACGAAAAATGTTGCAAGGATTCACCAAAAAGGGGAAAAAAAATCATTAATCTGTTAGCATCATCCCCATTACGACTGGAAATCTACAAGTGACAATAAACAATGAACAAATAGAATTTCCATGTGTCTGAGGGAAGAAATTCCCCGTGAGCTTAGGATGATGATCCACAGGACGAAAAGAGGGCTGCATAACGACTAATAAATGAACAGCAATGCACTGTGTTATTAGATCAGATGTCAGAAAACCAAGGCCATGCTTCAATCCATAGTGCCGAGAATATCCGCGCTGATTATTTCTGACAAGAAAATGGACAGTCTGTCGATGCAACACACACACACACACACACACACACACACACACACACACACACACACACACACACACACACACACACACACACACACACACACACACACACACACACACACACACACACCGATTGCCACCTACAAGTGCAAGCGGGAATGGGAAAATTTAGATCAAAATATAGTCTACAATCTATGTGCGCTGACAGGAAAGATCCCATTGGAGCACAAATTGGCCACATTGTATACAGAACCTATTGGGACGCGTATGGAGTGAAACAATCTAACGTGAAGATACGTCCTCAAAAACCCAGACGCCAATGGAAATCAGGTATCACCCAAAAGAGAAAGAGGAATCTCAGGAAAAAAGAACGGCTGCTCAACAGGCTGAGAAGGCAGGGCTAGAGAGGATACGGGAAGCAATAAAAACTCAACACGGTGCCTACAACAAAGACAATTGACAAGACGAGAGGACAAGTTCAATGAAAATCACCAACACTGGATGAGGTTAACCAAATGGTTAGGAAAGCTAGAGCCAAATCTTCGCCTGGACCTGATAGAATACTCTATCTGCTGCATAAGAAGAGTTCCTATGTCCTGAAATGCTCCACAAAATGATGAGACTGGCATCAAGGAAACTCAAGATCAGAGACCAATGGATGATAGCTAATAGAGCGTACATTTCTGAAGAGGAGAAAGGCGAGTGGAGCTTAAAGATACTGCACACAACTTAAGATACAGCAAACAACTCCACATACTGTCACACAACTTAGATACTGCCACACAACTTTAGATAGTGCCAAACACAACTAAAATTGTCACCACTTACAACTAAAGATTACTAAAGATGCAGTCACACACCTTAAATTACACTTACACAACTTAAGATACTGTCACACAACTTCAGATACTTTCACATGGTTTAAAACACTGTCACACAACTTTCCATACTGTCTCACACACAACTGAAGACATTGTCACAGAACTTAAGATACTGTCACATAGCTTAAGACATGGCGACACAGAATTTAGGATACTGTCATCCAACTTAAGATACTGTAATTCAACTTAAGATACTGTCATTCAACTTGAAATTTTGCTACACACAACTTAAGATACAGCCACACCACTTATGATACTGTCTCTCAACTTCAGGAGCTGTCACACAACTTTAGATCACCTATCAGCTATCCCGGAGTCTTGAAGAGCGCTGGGGCGCCACAGAAGACTTCGTAACCAGCTTCCTCCACTCCTTCCGGTTCACAGACGCTCGTAGGCAGATTCTGAATGTGACGTTGTCCTCCCATCTCTCCTTCTGCCTCCTCGCACTATTCCTTGTAGAATGGTTTTGGCAAGTCAAGTCCTGTTGATATTGATACATGACCATATCATCTCATTTTCTTTCTCTTTACTGTGGACTACGTCTTCGTATGGTCCAATGGCTTGCCGTACTCTGCTCTGGACCTCCAACTTGGCAATGTGGTCTTTGAATGTGATTTCAAGGACCTTGCCAAAGCATCTCATCTCTAATGCCTGAACCATTCTCTCAAGTTCAGCTGTCAGGGTCCACGTTTCACAGGCTTAGGGAAATATGGCAATGACCAGGGAGCACTAGTGCTGCTGTTGTTTGCACTACACTGGAGAGCACTTCAGGTTTCGATCCCTCATCTGAAAGAACTGCCCCGAGGTACTTGAAGTTCTGAATTGTCTCTAGATTTTCTCCCGTAATAGCGATGTTAGCGCTGATGCAGTTGATGTTGTTGGTCATAAACTTTGTCTTTCCAGCGCTGATCTCCATGCTGAATGCAGCAGAACATTTGTCAAGGCGCTCTGCCAGATTGTCTAGTTCCTGCTCTTCCACTGCTAGCCCGTCGATGTCAGTAGCAAAGTATAGATTTATTACTATCCTGCCACCAATGTTTATTGAGCCTTAATGTCCCCCCAGTGCGTCAGTTATAATTCTCTCCAGGTGAATGCTGAAAAGAGTGGGTGAGAGTAAACAGCCTTGCCTCATTCAAATAGTTGCCTTGAGCCAGTCTCTTACGGTGCCATTGAGGAAGACTGCGTGGTGGCATCATCATAGAGGCATTCTATAGTCCTGATCAGGGTGGCGTTGATGTTGCACTGTCTCATGGTCACCCATAAGGCTGCATACCACACTCTATCGTAAACCTTTTGGAAATCCACAAAAATGTGGTGCACGTCCTGCTGGTGCTGATATCTGTCACACATTATCCTTAAGTTAAAATCTGTTCGGTGGTACTATGACCGGCTCTAAACCCTGCCTGTTCTTCAACAATGGTCTTCTCTGTTTGCAGTTCAGTCTGTTCTTCGGCATCACCTTGCTCGAGTGACTGATCAGATTGATGGTTCAGTAATTTTGTCAAAGTTGTAAATTGTCTTTCTTGGGGACAGTAATGATCAGCGATTGAGTCCATGGTGTTGGCCACTCACCAGCTTGTCAGATCTTGTTACAAGTGGCTGTGAGGGCACTGGTCATGGCATCTCCTCCTTCCTTCACTAACTCTGCTGGTGTGTTGTCAACCCTTCCTGATTTCCCCTTTTTCAAGGACCTGACTGCTGCCTCTACTTCTTCACGCGGAATGGGGAAGTTGTCACTGTCTGTTACTGGGGGACATGCAGGACTTGTGGGTCTCGTCTCCTCTTGTGATGAAATTGTGTAATTCGGAGCAGTATTCCGTCCAACGGTTGAGAATGACGTTGCACAACTTAAGGTACTGTCATAATATGCAAGATATTGTCACATAACTTAAGAGACTATAACACTACTTACAATACTGTCACACACATCATGATGGAGGCACACAACTGGAAGCTACTATCACACGTAAGTTATGATACAGCCACCCAATCTTTATCATAAAACTTAAGATACTGTGACACACAAGTTATGATACAGTCACACAACTTAAGATATTGCCACTCACAGCTTGAAGATACTGCCACTCACAAACTAAGATACTGACGCACACTACTTAAAAACCTCCACCATACACCTGAAGATACTGCTACATTACTGAAGAAACAGCCTATTCCCCATTCTCTCTCTCTCTCTCTCTCTCTCTCTCTCTCTCTCTCTCTCTCTCTCTCTCTCTCTCTCTCTCTGCCGGTTCAAAACATATTCTTTCCATCTGGACCGTTTATACAGACAAGGACATAAAAACACCACAATTGTTTCAAACGCTGCTACATGACTCATTCAAGTCAAATGTCAACTGGCCTTTCAAACCGTACGATTCAAGTGGTTCCTGTAAGAATGCAATCAGCTCTTGTGGACCTCACTTATTCAGATAATGCATGTGCCATTAGGTCTTGGTGGACTTCACTCACCCAGATAATGCATATGGTTAAGGGAGTCGAACACCTGGATGTCCCCTCGAAGCAGTTTTCGGCTGCAGCGGCTGGTGCAGATGCCCTGGTGCGTCCATGAACTTTGACCTGGGGGAATGTTGAGGTAGGCCTGGCCAAGAACCAGAGTGTGGGCATTGTACTGTCTCATCTTGGGGGTGTAGTACAGTGTCATGCCTGAGGAGTCGAACCATTCGTCCACCAGGCCAGGATTCGTCCAGTGAAGCTGTGTGCAGTGCCAAGATAGAAGATAGATAGATAGTAGATAGATAGATAATAGATAGATAGATAGATAGATAGATAGATAGATAGATAGAAATAGATAGATGAACAAACGAGTATACGAAGAAATAAATAGTGGCATAACTAAATACCTATCATGTACAAATAAATACGAATGAATATTAAAGATACTTACTACTCAAATATATCATCAAAACTCTGGCAGGACCAACTAGCTCGATATCAATTTATTACGCAGGGAGAAAACTCCCTGATCAAACGCTTCTTAAATGGGAGCACAATGGCGGTCATTCCACATGACAAAAAGTGCAGACTCTAATGAGGCGACCACAGGCCACAGAGTTAGAACTGGGGGTCATTCTGAACGCACAGCAGACTAATGAGGCGACCACAGGCCACAGAGTTAGAACTGGGGGTCATTCTGAACGCACAGCAGACTCTAATGAGGCGACCACAGGCCACAGAGTTAGAACTGGGGATCATTCTGAAAGCACAGCAGACTCTAATGAGGATACATCACTCCACAGAGTTAGAGCTGGGGGTAATTCGGAACGCACAGAAGACTCTAATGAGGCGACTGCAGGCCACAGAGTTAGAACTGGGGATCATTCTGAAGGCACAGCAGACTCTATTGAGGCAACCTCAAGCCACAGAATTAGAACTGATGTCATTCTGAATGACAAGAAGCGAAGGCACAGCAGACTGTAATGAGGCAACCCCAGGCCACAGAGTTAGAACTGGGGATCGCTCTGAAAGGTGTACAGTGAAGGTACTGCAGACTGTAATAAGACGTCCTACAGGCCATAGTGCTGGGTCTGAAGGTTGTTCTGAATGGTGCAGAGTTAAGATATAGGAGTCTTACATTACGTACTGTTAGAGCTGAAGAGTGTTCTGAATGGTGCGGAGTTAAGGTATAGGAGTCTTACATTACCTACTGTTAGAGCTGAGCATTGTTCTGAATGGTGCCTAGTTAAGGTATAGGAGTCTTAAATAACCTACTGTTAGAGCTGAGGATTTGTCTGAATGGTGCGGTATAGAGGTCTTACATAACCTACTGTTAGAGCTGAACATTGTTGAGGATGCTGAGGGAAGACAATGAAAACATGAGGTGTACGTGTTCTACATGGAAGACAATGAACGACCAACAAACAGTACAACAAATGAGAAGGTAAATATGCAAAGGGTGTATTCTCTTCAAGGAAGACAATGAGGACACAATGTGTAGGTATTCTACGTGGAAAACAACATAGACACAAGGTGCACGTTATTGTATAAAAAAACAACATAGACACAAAGTGCAGGTTTCTGTATGGAAAACACTATAGACACAAGGTGTAGGTTTCTGTAAGAAACACAATGTAGACACAAGGTGTAGGTCTGTATGTGGAAAACACTATAGACACAAGATGCAGGTTTCTGTATGGGAAACACTATAAACACAAGGTGCAGGTTTCTGTATGGATAACAATATACACACAAGGTGTATGGAAAAAAGACGAAAAAGACGCAAGGGGTGGGTTTGTGTATGGAAAACAAAATAGACACAAGGTGCCGGTTTCTGTATGGAAACAATATAGACACAAGGTGCAGGTTTCTGTACGGAAAATAATATAGACACAAGCTGTAGGTTTCTGTATGGAAAACACTATAAACACAAGGCGCAGGTTTCTGTATGGATAACTATATAGACACAAGACGTAGGTTTCTGTATGGAAAACACGATAGACACAAGGTGCAGGTTTCTGTATAAATAACAATATAGATGCAAGGGTGGGTTTGTGTATGGAAAACAAAATAGACACAAGGTGCAGGTTTCTGTATGGAAAACAATATAGACACAAGCTGTAGGTTTCTGTATGGAAAACACTATGAACACAAGGTGCAGGTTTCTGTATGGAAAATTATATCGAAGACAAGCTGTAGGTTTATGTATGGAAAACACTATAGACACAAGGTGAAGGTTTCTGTATGGATAACAATATAGACACAAGTGGTAGGTTTCTGTATGGAAAACAAAACAACCATAAGGTGCAGGTTTCTGTATAGAAAACACTATAAACACATGGTGCAGGTTTCTGTATGGAAAACAATATAGACACAAGGTGTAGGTTTATGTATGAAAAACAATATAGACACAAGGTGTAGGTTTGTGTATGGAAAACAATATACATAAAAGGTGTAGGTTTCTGTATGGAAATCAATATAGATACAAGGTGTTGGTTTGTGTATGGAAAACAATATAGACACAAGGTGTAGGTTTCTGTAACAAAAAACAATGTAGACACAAGGTGTAAGTTTCTGTATGGAAAACAATATAGACACAAAGTGCAGGTTTCTGGAAGGAAAACACTATAGACAGTGGGCGTAAGTTTCTGGATGAAAAACAATATAGACACAAAGTGTATGTTTCAGTATGAAAAACACTATAGACACAAGATGCAGGTTTCTGTATAGAAAACACTATAGATACAAGGTGTAGGTGTCTGAATGCAAAACAATATAGGCACAAGGTGTAGGTTTCTATACAAAAAATATAGACACAAGGTGTAGGTTTGTATGTGGAAAACAATATACGCACAAGAAGCAGGTTTGTGTACGGAAAACAATATAAATACAAGTGTAGGTTTCTCTATGAAAACAAAATAGACGCAAGGTGTGGGTTTGTGTATGAAAAACAAAATAGACACAAGGTGCAGGCATCTGTATGGAAAACACTATAAACACAAGGTGCAGGTGTCTGTATGGAAAACAATATAGACATAAGGTGCAGGTTTCTATATGGAAAACAATATAGACACAAGCTGTAGATTTCTGTAGGGAAAACACTATAGACACAAGCTGCAGGTTTCTGTATGGAAAACACTATAGACACAAGGTGCCGGTTTCTGTATGGATAACAATATAGACACAAAGTGTAGGTGTCTGTATGGAAAACACTATAGACACATGGTGTAAGTTTCTGTATAGAATACAATATAGACACAAGGTGTAGGTTTCTGTATGGAAACAATATAGACACCAGGTGTAGGTTTCTGTATGGAATCAATGTAGACACAAGGTGTAGGTTTCTGTAAGGAAACAATATAGACACAAGGTGTAGGTTTCTGTATAGAAAGCACTATAGACACAAGGTGTAGGTTTGTGTATGGAAAGTACTACAGACCGAAGGCGTTGGTTTCTGTATGGAAATCAATATAGATCTAAGGTGTAGGTTTGTGTATGAAAACAATACATGTAAAGGTGTAGGTTTGTGTATGGAAAACACTATAGACAGAAGATGTAGGTTTGTGTATGGAAAACAATATAGACAGAAGCTGTAGGTTTGTGTACGGAAAACACTATAGACAGAAGGTGTAGGCTTGTGTATGGAAAACAATATAGACACAAGGTGAAGGTTTGTGTATGGAAAACACTATAGACACAAGGTGTAGGTTTCTATATGAAAAACAATATAGACACAAGTTGCAGGATTTTGTATGGAAATCAATGCAGATAAAGGCGTAGGTTTTTGTATGGAAAAGAATATAGACACAAAGAGTAGGTACGTATATGGAAAAATATAGACACAAGGTATAGGTTTCTGTATGGATAACAATATAGACACAAGGTGTAGGTTTTTGTATGGAAAACAATACATATAAATGTGTAGGTTTCGATATGGAAAACAATATATAGACAAAACCGTAGGTTTCTGTATGGAAAACACTATAGACACAAAATGTAGGGTTGTGCATGGAAAACAATATAGACACAAGGTGTAGGTTTGTGTATGGAGATCAATATAGACAAAAGGTGTAGGTTTCTGTTTGGAAAACAATACAGACACCAAGTGTAATTTTTGTACGTAAACCAATACAGACAAAAGCGTAAGTTTCTGTATGGATAACAATATAGACAGAAAGTATAGGTTTCTGTATGAAAAACACTATAGACAAAGGCGTAGGTTTCTGTATGGAAAACACTATAGACACAAGGTGTAGGTTTCTGTATGAAAAACAATATAGACACCAGGTGTAGGGTTTTTGAGTGAAATACAATACAGACAAAGGCGTAGGTTTCTGTATGGAAAACAATATAGACAAAAGTGTAGGTTTCTGTATGGAAAACACTACAGATACAAGGTGTAGGCTCTGTATTGAAAACAATATAGACACAAAGTGTAGGTATGTGTATGAAAAACAATATAGAGAGAAGGTGTAGGTTTTTGTATGAAAAACAATATAGACACAAGCTTTAGGTTTGTGTATGGAAAACACTATAGACACCAGGTGCGGGTTTCTGCATGGATAACAGTATAGACAGAAGGTGTAAGTTTCTGTATGTAAAACAAAATAAACACAAGGTGTAGGTTTCTGCTTGGAAAACAATATAGACAAAGGCGTCCGTTTCTGTATGGAAAACAATATAGACACAAGGTGTAGGTTTCTGTATGAAAAACAGTATAGACACAAGCTGTAATTTTTGTGTGGAGAAGAATATTGACAAAGGTGCAGGTTTCTGTATGGAAAACAATATAGACACAAGGTGTAGGTTTCTGTTTGGAAAACAATGTAGACACAAGGTGTAGGTTTCTGTATGGAAAACAATATAGACAAAGGTGTAGTTTTTTTTTTTTTCTATATATAAAACACCGTAGGCACAAGGGGCAGGTTTCTGTATGGAAAATAATGTAAACACAAGATGTGGGCTGTCTGCAGGAAAGACAATGACAAGACAATGTAAACACGATGTGTGGCTGTTTGTTTGTTCGTTTTTGTATTTAAAAAAAAATATTTTATTTAATTAATTAATTTTTTTTTGGGGGGGTGGGGGGTGGGGTGGGGGGTGGGGGTGGGGGGGGGGGGGGGGGATGACAAACGCTTTTCTGCTTTGTCTTGTGCCTGGTTGAGCTCAGCTTTCATCCTGCTGTTGGTGATGACGAGCGACTGAAAGAGCATCTATTTCTCACCCCCACCCCCCACCCCCACCCCCATTCTGCCAATGCACAGAAAAATATCTCCCACCCCTCCAGATCTGCCTCATACGTGAAATCAACAGAAAAAGCCTCCTACCTTGCCCTTTATGCTACGTGGAGGCCATAGAAATTTGCAGAAAACTTCTGTATATCCCCCCTCCTCCTTCCCCCTCCCCTACCTATCTCAATCTCCTTTGCACACTTCTTCACCACCCTATTTCTCTCTACATGCCCTTGGAGCTATTTTTGGGCTGCACATTCTACCGGTCCAGAACAAAAGAGACATAATTGTTGCGTAAATGTACGGACATCATTTCCATGACAGCCATTGTTGGGATGAATCAAGGAGATGCAACTGTAGTGTAAATCTATAGACAGCATGGACATGACAGCCATTGTTGGGATGAACCAAGGAGATGCAACTGTAGTGTAAATCTATAGACAGCATGGACATGACAGCCATTGTTGGGATGAACCAAGAAGATGCAACTGTAGTGTAAATCTATAGACAGCATGGACATGACAGCCATTGTTGGGATGAACCAAGAAGATGCAACTGTAGTGTAAATCTATAGACAGCATGGACATGACAGCCATTGTTGGGATGAACCAAGGAGATGCAACTGTAGTGTATATCTATAGACAGCATGGACATGACAGCCATTGTTGGGATGAACCAAGGAGATGCAACTGTAGTGTATATCTATAGACATCATGGACATGACAGCCATTGTGGCATGGACTAAAGGGATGTAACTGGAGTGTAACTGTATGGACAGCATGGACATGACAGCCATTGTTGGCATGGACTAAAGGGATGTAACTGGAGTGTATCTATACGGACAGCATGGACATGACAGCCATTGTTGGGATGGACTAAAGGGATGTAACTGGAGTGTATCTATACGGACAGCATGGACATGACAGCTATTGTTGGCATAGACCAAAGGGATGTGACTACAGTGAATTTCTATGGACAACCTGCACATGACGGTTATTTTGGCATGGACCAAAGGAAACAGAATGTGGTGTACCTGCATGGACAGCATGGAAGTGCGTCCTTTGCCAATGGGGAAGCCAGCCTTTGGGTGGACGCAGTATCCAGTCTGACCCAGCGTCCAGCCGCCCAGACCCCCCACACAGCCTGCCATCCCCATCAGACAGTCCGCCGGCTGATCCATCAGCTCCACTGCAACAGACACCACCACCTTACACTCAACGGACACCACCACCTTAACCTGCAACAGACACCACCATTTGCACTGCAACAGACACGATCACCTTACATCGAAAAAGACACCACCACCTCACACTGCAACAGACACTACCACCTTACACTGAAACAGACACCACCACCTTACACTGAAACAGACACCACCACCTTACACTGCAACGGACACCGCCACCTTACACTGCAACGGACACCACCACCTTACACTGAAACAGACACCACCACCATACACTGCAACAGACACCACCACCTTACATTGCAGCAGACACCACCGCATTACACTGAAACAGACACCACCACCTTACACTGAAACTGACACCATCACCTTACACTGAAACTGACACCACCACCTTACCCCAGACCACACACCACTACCGTACACTGCAGCAGACAGATCACCTTAGCCTGAAACACACACCACCATCTTACCCCCTGATCAGACATTCCACTGGTTGCTCCAGCACCTTCACTAAAACAGGACGTATCACAGTACGTGCCCATCACACCTTGCACCAACTGTCACCTCCCTATCATACATTGCACCAACTGCCACCTCCCCATCATACATTGCACAAACTATCACCTCCCCATCATACATTGCGCCAACTGTCACCTCGCCATCATACATTGCACCAACTGCCACTTCCCCATCATACATTGCGCCAACTGTCACCTCCCCATCATACATTGCACCAAATGCCACTTCCCCATCATACATTGCACAAACTGTAACCTCCCCATCACACATTGCACCAACTGTCACCTCCCCATCACACATTGCACCAACTGTCACCTCCCCATCACACCTTGCACCAACTGTCACCTCCCCATCGTAAATTGCACAAACTATCACCTCCCCATCACCTTGCACCAACTGTCACCTCCCCATCACACATTGCACCAACTGTCACCTCCCCATAATTGCACCAACTGCCACCTCCCCATCATACATTGCACCAACTGCCACTTCCCCATCATACATTGCACAAACTGTCACCTCCCCATCACACATTGCACCAACTGTCACCTCCCCATCACACATTGCGCCAACTGTCACCTCCCCATCACACATTGCACCAACTGTCATCTCCCCATCACACATTGCACCAACTGTCACCTCCCCATTATACATTGCACCAACTGCCACCTCCCCACCACATTTTGCACCAACTGTAACCTCCCCATCACACATTGCACCAACTGTCACCTCCCCATCATACATCGCACCAACTGTCGCCTCCCCATCACACATTGCACCAACTGTCACCTCCCTATCACACATTGCACCAACTGTAACCTCCCCATCACACATTGCATCAACTGTCACCTCCTCATCATATATTGCACCAACTGTCACCTCCCCATCACACATTGCACCAACTGTAACCTCCCCATCAAACCTTTCACCAATTGTCACCTCCCCATCACACATTGCACCAACTGTCACCTCCCCATCATATATTGCACCAACTGTCACCTCCCTATCACACATTGCACCAACTGTCACCTCCCCATCGCACCTTGCACCAACTGTCACCTCCCCATCGCACCTTGCACCAACTCTCACCTCGCCATCACACATTGCACCAACTGTCACCTCCCCATCACACATTGCACCAACTGTCACCTCCCCATCACACATTGCACCAACTGTCACCTCCCCATCACATCTTGCACCAACTGTCACCTCCCCATCACACCTTGCACCAACTGTCACCTCCTCTTCACAGATTCTAGCGGCTGTTCAGCAGCTGTACTGACACAGGGTGTACCGTGAGATCCCCCCCCCCCCTTACATTTCACCAGCTGTAATGAAAACTTTACTGCAAAAGGGTGTACCACTTTAAATCGCCCTTAGACATTCTATTGCCTTCTATAACAAGTTTACTTAAAAAGGGTGTATCACTTTAAATCCTCATTAGACACTCTATTGCCTGTTTTGACAGCTTCACTGAAAAGGTTTGCCACTTTAAATCCCCGTTAGATATTCTATTGCCTGTTATAACAAGTTCACTGTTAGACATTCTATTGCCTGTTATAACAAGTAAACTGAAAAAGGGTGTGCCACTTTAAATCGCCATTAGACATTCTATTGTCTGCTATAACAAGTTCACTGAAAAAGAGTGTACCACTTTAAATCCCCGTTAGACATCATATTGCTGTTGTAACAACTTCACTGAAAAAGGGTGTACCACGTTAACGCCCCCCCCCCCCCCCCCCTCCACTCTAGACATTCTATTGCCTGTTATAAAAAGGATGTACCAGTTAACCCCCACCCCCACCCCCCTTAGGCATTCTCTTGCCTGTTATAACAAGTTCACTGAAAGAGGGTGTACTGTTACCGCCCCCCCCCCCCCCCCCTCACATCAGACATTCCATTGCCTGTAACAACAACATGACTTACACAGG
>CM065734.1:31925963-31943463 GCA_033310375.1 Conus canariensis | reverse complement strand
TCTCTCTCTCTCTCTCTCTCTCTCTCTCTCTCTCTCTCTCTCTCTCTCTCTCTGCATCTCCTCCAGTCCCTCCCCCCCTCTACCTTCCCCTTGTCTGTGTATCTGTCTATCAATCTCACCGGGGTCATTGATGTGTGGACAGTCAAAGACTTCATCGCGACTGCAGTCCAGCCACGCGTTCCTGGCAACACACTCCACTTCATTCCACGGGTCACACACACCTGGAGGACACACGTGACAGTTATCATGACGACACATTTCTGACTACACACTGCCCTTCACGTCACGGGTCACACACGCCTGGAGGACACACGTGACAGCATCACTGCACATCCCTGGCAACACACTCCACTTCATTCCACGGGTCACACACACACCTGGAGGACATACGTGACAGTTATCACTACACATTCTTGGCAACATACTGCCCTTCATTCAGCTGGTCACACACACCTGGAGAATACACGTGACAGTTATCATCATTACACATTCTTGGCTATACACTGCCCTTCATTCCACTGGTTCATGCACACCTGGAGAACACACATGACAGTGATCATCACTAACATTCCTGGCTACACACTGCCCTTCACTTCACGGGTCATACTTCTTTAAAGGAATACTGTTGTTCAACACAGTCAGTATAAAGTAACACAGCATAACACAACATAACACAACACATTATAACTCCATTATAACTCAGCACAACACAACATATTGTTATAACTCGGCATAACACAACAGATTGTTATAATTCAGCATTACACACCAGATTATTATACTTCAGCACAACACAACAGACTAAAGCACAGTAAAACACAACACATTATAGCACAGTACAACATAAGAGATTATAGCACAACACAGCACAACACATTACAGCACAGCAAAACACAACACATTGTAGCACAGCACAATGCTACACATTTTTGCACAGATCAACACAACGCATTATAGAGCGACAAAACAATACTTTACAGAACAGCACAACAAAACCAATTATACCACAGCACAACACAACTTATTATAGCACAGTACAAAAAATATTATAGCACAGTACAACACAATATATTATAGCAGAACAGAACACTACACATTATAGCATAGCACAACACAACCAAGTATAGCAGAGCTAGACAATGCATTTTAGCACAGCACATCACAACGTATTTTAGCAGAGCACAACGCATTATGGCACAGCACAACACATTATAGCACAGCACAACACAACATATTATAGCACAGCACAGTACATTTTAGCACAGCACAACAAAACCCATTATAGCAGAGCACAACATAACCCATTAAAACACAGAACAGCACAGCATATTATAGCACAACACAACCGTTTTCAGTACGCACAACGCAACGCATTATAGCACAGCACAACACATTATAGCAGATCACAACACAACACATTATTCCAAAGCACAACACAAATCATTATATCACAGCACACCACACACATTGTAGCAAAACACAGCGTAACAATTATAACACAACACAACATATTATAGCACAACACAACACATCACATAACATCACAGTCTGACACAACACATTATAGCACAACACAACACATAATAGCATACTATATTTTAACACAGCACAACATATCACATCATAGCACAGCGCAACACATCACAACATAGCACAGCACAATACAAAACATTAAAGCACAAAACAACACATCACATTATGGCAAAACACAGCACAGCACATTATAGTTCAGCACAACAAAAGGCATTATAGCACAGCACAACAACACTTATTATAGCACAACACAGTATATTTTTGCACAACACAACACCTTGCAACGCAGCACAACACAACACATTATAGCACAACATAAGACAACACAACGTAACACACCATGGCATTACATTATAGATTACACAACACAACATATCATAACACAGCACAACACAACCCCTTATAGTACAGCAAAACAAACACATTATAGCACAGCATAACACATGCTAGCACAATACAACACATGTTAGCACAGCACAACACATCAAAATACATTATGCACGGAACAACGCAACACAATACATTATAGCACAACACAACACAGCACATTAAAGCACATCACATCACAACACAAGACATTATAGCATGGCACAACAAACACATTATAACACGGCACAACAAAACGCATTACAGCACAGCACAAAACAATACATTATTGTACAACACAACACATTGTAGCACAGTACAACACAACACATTAGAGCACAACATAATACATTGTAGCAAAGCACAACACAAACATTAAAGCACAGCACAACACAACACATTATAGCACAGCACAACACATCACATTATAGTACAACACATCACTGTACATTATGGCACAACACAAAACAAGATATTGTAGCACAATACAACACAACGCAAAAAGCAGAGCATGTCGTTACTTTATAGTAAAACACAAAACAACACACTATAGCATAACACAACGCATTATAGCACAACAACACACATTGTGGTATAGCACAACACGACTCATTGTAGCACAACACAACAAAAGACATGATAGGACAACATAGCAATACATTATAGCACGACATAACTCAACACATTATAGCACAGCACAACGTAACACATTATACCCCAACATAACGCAACACATTATAGCACAAGACACCCCATTTTAACACAACACAACACATTGTAGCTCAGCACAAAGTAACACATTAAAGCACAGCACTAACAAAAACCATTACAGCACAGAACTACAAAATACATTATAGCGCAACACAGCACACTACAAAACCACATAGTGCAACAGATTATAGCATCACACTACGTAATAGCGCAGCAAAACACATAATGGTACAACACAACACGTCATAGCACAGCACAACACATAACAGTACAGCACAACACAACGTGTTACAACAGAACCAACTCAACGCATTATAGCACAGTACAACACAACAAATTACAGCACAGCCACAACACAACAAATTACGGCACAGCACAACACATTATAGCACAGTCTAACACAACATTAGAGCACATCACAACTAAACACATTATAGCACAGAACAACACATTATAGTACAGCATAACAGAACTAAACCCACAGCACATTGTAGCACAACACAACATTCCACATTGTAACACAACACAAGACTGCATGATTTAGCACAATACAGCACAGTACAACACAACACATAATAGCACATCACAACAAACCACATTATAGCACAATACAACACATTATAGCCCAGCACAGTACATTATAGCACATCAAAGCACAACACAACAAAAGACATTGTAGGACAGCACAACACAACATATCATAGCGCAGCACAGTACATCGTAGCAAAGCACTGTAGCCCAGCACAACACTACACATTGTAGTTCAACACAACACATTGTAGCTCAGCACAACACAACACACTGTAACACAGCACTACATAACACATTGTAGCTCAGCACAACAAAACACATGGTAGCATAACAGAATACAACACATTGTAGCACAGCACAACACATTGTAGCACAGTACAACACAACACATTGTTGCACAGCACAACACAACACACTTTTCACAACACAGCACAACACTTTGCAGCACAGCATCTCACAATACAATATATTGTAGCACAGCACAACACAACACACTGTAGTACAACAGAACACAACACAGCACTTTGCAGCGCAGCACCACACAACACAACACATTGTAGCACAGAACAACACAACACAATGTAGCACAACACAACACACCACATTGCAGCACAGCACCACACAACGCAACACTTTGTAGCAAAGCAGGCACAGCACAGCAGAACACATTACAGCTGTCACACTCTTGCTCACACAACGTTCACAACCATCCACTCAGACAAAATGAAGGAGTTCTCCTTTTAATTAACTACTAAACTTTTTACCCTACACAATATTTCTGCTCTCACACAAAAATTAATTAAGCATATTTTTCAGAATGACATAGCTGGTCCTCAGGGACCGAAAAACCACTATTACAAAAGTTCACATCCACAGTGCCCCCCCTCCCCCCACACACAACACAAACGCACGCACGCGCGCGCGCGCACGCACGCACGGACGCACGCACACACACACACACACACACACACACACACACACACACCACCCCGCGCGCGCACGCACGCACGCACGCACGCACGCCACGCACGCAAGCACACACACATCATTTCCATAAACAATGTTTTCTTGTACCACAGATGTATAACAAATAACAATTAACAGCTTTTGCACAAATTGTGCTTGTGCCTCTCTCAATAACAACAACAGAAAAACAACAAAAAGAAACTGAAGCCCTGTTCTCATTTGGGAGAAAAGTTCCTGAGAGAAGGAGAAAAATATATCAATCATCATCATCCTTTATCTAAAGAACATTTGTCTTTCTTTTTTCTCACCTTTCATTTTCTTCACCATGACTTACCTGATGGTTTTCACTTCACTATGGCCTGCCGTGGCCTTCAATTTACAATCTGTACAAGACACCTCCTGTGTGTTTGACAAAAACTAAGGCATGCGTTCCCGCAGTCTCGCTGTACCTACAGCGCTGTCGACTGGTCTCTATCTCTTCTTCAACTGCCCATCCTACAAGTAACAAATCTCCCTCAGCTCTCTGTTCACCGCTCTGCATGCACGCATGCTGCGCGGCTTTCTTGAACAGGTAAAGGCAGGCACAAGACTCTAAAATCCTTTCTTTTTTCGATAGTCTGCACAAGCAATCCATGTTTTCCGTCGATACACACTCCCTTAGCAAATAAACATACTAAACCACCGAGAACTCGGGCACAATTTCTGACAACACAGCACAGCACAGCACAACACAGCACCGAATAACACAACACAATTCATTACAGCACAATACAACACTTTACAGCACAGCATAACACATTATGACATAGCACAACACATTATAGCACGGCACAACACATAGCCCGGCAAAATACAACATTATGGCACAGTACAACACAAACATATTTTAGCACAGCAAGTACAATCACAACAAATCATAGCAACACAGCACAACACAACAAACTACATACCACAGCACAACATAAGAACAATGTAACAGTATACAATTCCGAACGCACCAGGGTGTGTGATGTTTTTGGTGAAGGAGGGGATTTGACCCTTGGACCACACACACTCAGGGTCCCCTAGCTCCTGTCCGTTGGTCCGACCATCCCCGTCACTGTCCTTGCGACACAGGGCCTCCGTCCACTGCACGTGACAACGGGCGCATGATGACAGAGGATACGGGGTGTGGGGGCTGCAGGTCTGGACCCCAGATCGTGGGTCAACCAGACCTTGCCCACTGGTTACAACCTCTGTCTCTCATGGTAGTCAGGTACACTTCTCTCAAAACAGTCTCTTTCAGGTTACACTTGTCTCTCAAAACAGTCTCTTTTCAGGTAATATTGTCTCTCACAAACAGTCCCTTTCAGGTAATGCTTGTCTTCAAAAGTCTTTTTCAGGTAATACTTGTCTCTCAAAACAGTCTCTTTCAGGTAATACTTGTCTTCAAAACAGTCTCTTTCAGGTAATATTGTCTCTCAAAACAGTCCCTTTCAGGTAATGCTTGTCTTCAAAACAGTCTCTTTCAGGTAATACTTGTCTCTCAAAACAGTCTCTTTCAGGTAATACTTGTCTCTCAAAACAGTCTCTTTCAGGTAATACTTGTCTCTCAAAACAGTCTCTTTCAGGTAATACTCGTCTCTCAAAACAGTCTCTTTCAGGTAATGCTTGTCTCTCAAAACAGTCTCTTTCAGGTAATGCTTGTCTCTCAAAACAGTCTCTTTCAGGTAATGCTTGTCTCTCAAAACAGTCCCTTTCAGGTAATAATTGTCTCTCAAAACGTCTCTCAAAACAGGCCCTTTCAGGTAATAATTGTCTCTCAAAACAGTCCCTTTCAGGTAATACTTGTCTCTCAAAACAGTCCCTTTCAGGTAATACTTGTCTCTCAAAACAGTCCCTTTCAGGTTACAACTCCTGCCTGTCATTTCTGTCTGTCTCAGGTTATAAATCCTGTCTGTTAGTCTGTCCCTAGTTATAATTCCTGTCTGTCAGTCTGTCCCCAGTTATAATTCCTGTCTGTCAGTGTGTCCATACTTGTAATTCCTGTCTGTCAGTGTGTCCCCAGTTATAATTCCTGTCTGTCAGTGTGTCCCCAGTTATAATTCCTGTCTGTCAGTGTGTCCCTACTTGTAATTCCTGTCTGTCAGTGTGTCCCCAGTTATAATTCCTGTCTGTCAGTGTGTCCCCAGTTATAATTTCTGTCTGTCATCTGTCCCCAATTATAATTACTGTCTGTCAGTCTTTCCCAATAATAGTTCCTGTCTGTCAGTCAGTCCATCTCCAGTTATAATTCCTGTCTGTCTCAGGTTATAACTCCTGTCTGTCAGTCTATATCCAGTCATAATTCCTGTCTGTCGGTTTGTACACAGTTATAATTCCTGTCTGTTAGTCTGTCTCGTTAGTTGTAATTCCTGTCTGTCATCTGTTCCCAGTTATAATTTCTGTCTGTCATCTGTTCCCAGTTATAATTTCTGTCGGTCATCTGTTCCCAGTCATAAATCCTGTCTGTCAGTCTGTCCCTAGTTATAATTCCTGTCTGTCAGTCTGTCCCCAGTTATGATTCCTGTCTGTCAGTCTGTCCCCAGTTATAATTCATGTCTACCAGACTGTCCCCTGTCATAATTCCTGTCTGTCAGTGTGTTACACTTACAACTCCTGTCTATAAGTCTGTAACAGTTACAATTCATATCTGCCAGGGTGTTACACTTACAATTTCTTTCTATCAGCCTGTGACAGGTACAACCACTGTCAGTCTGTGTGTAACACTTACGCCCTCTGACTGTCAGCCAGGCATAGTTATATATCTTGACTGTCTGTCAGTCTGTCACAGTTACATATGTCTGTCTGTCGGTCTGTCACAGTTACATCTGTCTGTCAGTATGTCACAGTTACATCTGTCTGTCAGTCTGTCACAACTATATCTCCTGTCTGTCTGTCAGTCTGTCTCAGTCACATCTGTCTGTTTGTCTGTCACAGTTACATCTCTCTTTCTCCCAGTCTGTCACAGTTATATCTGTCTGTCTGTCTGTCACAGTTACATCTGTCTGTCTGTCTGTCACAGTTACATCTCTCTTTCTCCCAGTCTGTCACAGTTATATCTGTCTGTCTGTCTGTCACAGTTACATCTGTCTGTCCGTCAGTCTGTCACAGTTACATGTGTCTGTCAGTCTGTCACAGTTACATGTGTCTGTCAGTCTGTCACAGTTACATGTGTCTGTCAGTCTGTCACAGTTACATCTGTCTGTCAGTCTGTCACAACTATATCTCCTGTCTGTCTGTCAGTCTGTCTCAGTCACATCTGTCTGTCTGTCTGTCACAGTTACATCTCTCTTTCTCCCAGTCTGTCACAGTTATATCTGTCTGTCTGTCTGTCACAGTTACATCTGTCTGTCTGTCTGTCACAGTTACATCTCTCTTTCTCCCAGTCTGTCACAGTTATATCTGTCTGTCTGTCTGTCACAGTTACATCTGTCTGTCCGTCAGTCTGTCACAGTTACATGTGTCTGTCAGTCTGTCACAGTTACATGTGTCTGTCAGTCTGTCACCGTTACATCTGTCTGTCAGTTTGTCACAGTTACATCTGTCTATCTGTCAGTCTGTCACAGTTACATCCGTCTGTTTGTCTGTCACAGTTACATCTGTCTGTCTGTCAGTCTGTCACAGCTACATCTGTCTGTCTGTCAGTCTGTCACAGTTACATCTCTCTGTCTGTCTGTCACAGTTAAACCTGTCTGTCTTTCTGTCACATTTACATCTGTCTGTCTGTCAGTATGTCACAGTTACATCTGTCTATCAGTCTTTTATAGTTAAATCTGTCTGTCAGTCTGTCACAGTTACATCTGTCTGTCAGTCCGTTACTGTTACATCTGTTTGTCTACTAGTCTGTCACAGTTACATTTATCTGTCAGTCTGTCACAGTGACCTCTGTCTGTCCGTCAGTCTGTCACAGTTACATCACCTGTCTGTCTGTCAATCTGTCACAGTTACATCTCCTGTCTGTCTGTGGACTGTATGTGAGAGTAGAGTGACTGTTGGTTATTGAAGAGAAAGATGCAGGTGTAGATGAACCTGTCTGTCTGTGAACTGTAGTGAGAGTAGAGTGACTGTTGTTGGATATTGAAGAGAAAGATGCAGGTGTAGATGAACCTGATATTTTCCTCAGGACTCAATTCATTTCATTCTAACCTTATCTGTTTAATTTCATTTCATTTAATGTTATGGTATTTTTCAAAATTCGTTTTTGTTTTTAATACATTTTCACAGAAACTACAACGTAGATATCGATTCACCCTCTTTTCCTTGCTGCATTCCCCTCTCCACATCTCCTATTTACCTTTTCTCCCTGAGCTTCAAAGTCTTCTCCAAAGGGGTTCCTGGCGCCGCCCCCCTGGGAGATCTGGTGGCCCACTCCGTGCCAGAGGAAGTTGGGTTTACAGGGGTGTGGCACGTGGTCTCCATTGGGGATTCGTTCAGCGAACATGGAGTAGGGGTGAGCAGCGGGCAGGCAGACAGCCAGTACCAGCAACACTCCAGTCCTGGACACAAAGTCACTGCCTTCAGCTGCCAGCACTCATCAGGCTGGACACACACACACACACACACACACACACACGCGCGCGCGCGCACACACACACACGTACGTACGCACGCACGCACGCATGCACGCACGCACGCACGCACGCACGCACGCACGCACGCACACACACACACACACACACACACACACACACACACACACACACGCACGCACGGATACAACACTGGTTCAGAGATCCAGCTACATGTTGTTTCACAAAGCCACATGTAACACGTCCAGATCATATAGCACATCTGCCAGTTATCACACCTTCCAGAAAGCTACATAAAAGACTAGTCAGGAAAGTCAGATATAGCTGGTAGAGAAAGCCTACTATAACGCTAATTCACGAAGCAAGAAATTACTTTGGTCCAGAAATCTACACATAACACCAGTCCAGAAAACTGGATATAACGCTGGTCTAGAAAACTGGATATAACACTGGCCCCCAAAACTAGATGTAAAACTGGTCCAGAAAACTGGATATAACACTGGTAAAAAAAAATGGATATAACACCAGTCCAGAAAACTGGATATAACACTGGTCCAGAAAACTGGATATAACCCTGGTTAAAAAGAAAACTGGATATAACACCAGTCCAGAAAACTGGATATAACACTGGTCCAGAAAACTGGATATAACAATAGTAAAAACAAAACAAAACTGGATATAACACCGGTCCAAAAAACTGTATACAGTGAAACCCGGCTATATTGAAGTAGGCTATATTGACATCCCGGCTATATTGAAGAATTTTTCAGGTCCTGGCCGAAGCTCTACTTTTTCTTTGTTAAAAAATGTTGGCTACATTGAAGTCGGCTATATTGAAATCCCGGCTATATTGAAACAAAAATTCAGCCCAGGGGCGTTTTTACCCGGCTATATTAAATGTTTGCTCAAAAGATTTTTTTAACTTTTTATTTTTAAGAACAATGACTGCGCGGGCGCCGAATGATATGACACGCCTCTGTCAGCGCAATCAGTTGAGGAAGGGGAGAGGCCAGATCAGCATCAACTTTCGAGTCAGGAGGTCTCTGATAACAATTACGGTCTAACAATGCCGCGGTCCTCTGACAGCCACGCCATGTAGTCTTGTGGTGCGTAGATCTCCCCGACTTAATTTCTCTTGTTCATGCGAGTAGTTTCCCTTTGTACACTAGCAAAAATGGCTGCAAAACAAAAAAGGGTGAGTCTGACAATTAAAAGAAAAATCGAGCTTATTCAGAAGCTGGAAACTGGCTGCAAAAAAAGAAAGGAAGTAGCTGAGGAATATGGAATTTCGGCAGGTTGTGTGACCAAGATTGTGAAAGAAAAAGAAACATTGAAAAGTCTTTACTACAGCGGAGAAATAGATCCAAAAATCCAGAGACCACATACAGTAGCTCGACAGGAAGAAATAGAGCATGCACTTCTTCAGTGGTTCAAAGGTGCCAGGAGTAATGCCATTCCTATAAGTGGGCCAGTGCTCAAGACGAAAGCTGAAGAGTTTGCAAGAAAACTCGGCTTAAATGACTGGGAGTGCACGAACGGTTGGCTTAGCCGATTCAACAAGCGACACAACATCAACTGCCGAAAAGTGTGCGGCGAACGTGAAAGCGTAGATGAAGTGTCCACAGATGCATGGGTTAGCGAAGTGCTGACCCCAACTCTTCAAAAGTATAAGGAGAAGGACATCTTCAACATGGATGAATGCGCTCTATTCTTCCGTATGCTGCCTGATAGAACCTTTGAGTTCAAATCTAAGAAGTGCCATGGAGGAAAGCAGTCTAAGGAAAGAGTAACTGTGAGTCTTTGCTGTAACATGGACGGGTCAGAGAAACAGTCGCTTTTGGTCATCGGGAAGTTTGTCAAACCCCGGTGCTTCAAAGGCATTGAGTTGCCACTTCGCTATACATCGAACAAGAAAGCCTGGATGACATCCGACCTCTTCGAGAAGTGGTTGCGCGATTTTGACCGGTCCATGGACAGTGCAAACCGAAAGGTCTTACTTGTGATCGACAGTTGCACTGCTCATGTCAAAGTTCAAGGCCTCCTGGCAACAGAAGTGCTTTTCCTCCCACCAAATGCCACATCCAAACTCCAACCTTTGGACTGTGGTGTGATCAAGAATTTGAAATTCTTCTACAGGTGAGTACGTGTGTGTGTGTGTGTGTGTGTGTGTGTGTGTGTGTGTGTGTGTGTGTGTGTGTGTGTGTGTGTGTGTGCGTGTGTGTGCTCTCTCTCTCTTTCCTTCTCTCACATACACACACACATACACACTCTCTCACACACTCACACACACACACACACACACACACACACACACACACACACACACACACACACAATCACTCACACACTAGCACACAATTAAGGTTTGAAATTGGTATTTTTTCAGAACACGGATGCTCTCCAGGCTCATTCTTCACGTTGATTCAGGCCTGCCCTTGGATGAGTTCAGCGTCACCCTCCTCGATGCCGTCAGGAACCTGAAGCACGCATGGGACAATGTCAAACCATCCACAGTCAGAAACTGTTTCCGGAAAGCAGGATTTAATCGAAGTGACCTGGATGAAGGAGAAGCCTGCACAGAGATGCCATGCGACGTGGGAGCTGACATTGAGACTGCTGACATGGAGCCGCTCCTGTCACGACTCTACAAGGAGCTGGATGTGTCCCTGGAAGAGTTTTGTGACATTGACATTGATGTTGCTACATGCGCGGTTCCTTCAACAGAAGACATCTTGTCCTCACTTAGCTCTACCAGAGGTGACACCGATGAGACCATCAACGACAAAAACGACTCTGATGGGGATGACTGTGGGGAGCAACCTCCGTCTATCTCAAAGCTGGAGGCTTTGTCTGCTCTTTCAACTATTGAGCTGTATCTGTTGCAAACGGGAGCAAATGAAGAGATCAGAAGAGGACTTCAGAAATTCAGCGGTCAATTGGAACATTTGCTTCTAACAACTTCCACAATACAAAGCAGAATCACAGATTTCTTTTCGTCACCATCAAAGCCTGAACAGGCAAGTCATTCATTCACTTGGAGCCATTCCACTTCTCCCCCGTCAACCAGCAAGGACACGCCTCGTCCATCAACCAGTAAGGACACGCCTCGTCCGTCAACCAGCAAGGACACGCCTCGTCCGTCAACCAGTAAGGACACGCCTCGTCCGTCAACCAGCAAGGACACGCCTCGTCCGTCAACCAGTAAGGACACGCCTCGTCCGTCAACCAGCAAGGACACGCCTCGTCCATCAACCAGTAAGGACACGCCTCGTCCATCAACCAGCAAGGACACGCCTCGTCCGTCAACCAGCAAGGACACGCCTCGTCCATCAACCAGCAAGGACACGCCTCGTCCATCAACCAGTAAGGGTTACACCAGGCATACAACAGATGACTCTTTCGCGTTTTTTGACAATCTTGCAACACTGATCAAAGATGCATCATCCTACGAGGAACTTGAGAACATTGTTGCTGCAGAAACGCATTCCTTGTTCGCACAAACGCCCATCACATACAAACCATACCTGCCAGAAAAACCAAACGTGGACTATGTGTCCCTCGAGCTGTATCCTGATGATGCTCCGCAGCGTCTTCCAGTGTAGGTGCGTGGCGACGGAAATTGTCTGCCGCGGTGCGGGTCTCTCCTAGCATATGGAGATGAAGATCATCACACTGAGATGCGGGTCCGTATCATTTTTGAGATGGTTCAAAATTCAGACCTGTATCTTTCTGATGATTTCCTTGCATCGGGGACGGATCTTCAGATTTTGGTGAAGACTTACATCTCATACTCAGGCCAGGCATTTTCCATCAACGTGGCGGAAGAAGACATGAAAAACCTTTTTCAGAATGAGGTGATGAACTGCCGATGCCCAGGAGCCTACATGAGTATGTGGGGAATCCATGGTTTGAGTAGTGTACTGGGTGTGCCTGTCCAGTCTTTGTACCCACAGTATGGAGGTTTCAATGTTAGAAAGGACCTCCATAGAGTTGTGCAGCCTCGCATCTGTCGACAAAGTGAGATCAACACTTCCCAGGAAAGCTTGCCGACTATCATGTGGACGTCCTGTCTGGGGAAAGACAAACCTGCGTCAACCTGGGTTCCCAACCACTTTGTGGTTTGTGTACCATACTTTTGAACCGCGTGTCTGTCAGTGCTGATCCGAAACTTTCGGAAAGGGTTATCAACATAGCTTAATGGCATGATGGCCTTCTTGTGTGTGTGTGTGTGTGTGTGGGGGGGGGGGGGGGTGGTATTTTTTCCGTATTCGACATTGAACTTTTGAACAGCAGTTATGTCATTTTTTCTTGAAATGTTTAATGTGTCTCTTAGTTCGGCTCTAATGGTTATTGCGCGCTTCGCTATTATAGCTTATTCTGAACCATTTTGCACTTACCTCTCTCTCTCTCTCTCTCTCTCTCTCTCTCTCTCTCTCTCTCTCTCATCCTCTCTTAAACATTGTCCATTATGTAACGATATGGAGTCGTATGAAAGTTTTTTTCTTTCTTTCTTTTTCTTGTTTTTGTTGTTGTATATTTACATGTTTTGTGCTAAGCTTATAAAACATATGAGAGTCTAAACCTTTGTGGCAAACATTGTTCTTCTGTTAGCATCGCAGCACTTTGCCATCCTTCAGTCAATAACAGACTGGATTATTTCATATGTCTTCTTTTTCATTAAAGTTTTCATCAAATGCTTAATTTGGTGTCGGTCTGATAGTGTGAATGGCTCTGTGTGTTTGTGTGTGTAAGGGAGGGGGGGGGGGGCGTGCGTGTGTGTGAGTGTGTGTCCGTGTGTGTGTGTGTGTGTGTGTGTGTGTGTGTGTGTGTGTGTGTGTGTGTGTGTGTGTGTGCAGAAAAAAGCAAGGAGGCTCGAAGAACAACAGCCAACAGGTGAAAGATTAATGGGAATATATCTCACATCAAACGCAATGTGTGGACACGGAAATAAGAACCTATAGTGAAAAAAAAGTTCGGTTATATTGAATTTCTGAAGGAACAAGGAGGGAAATTCAATATAACCGAGAATTGGCTATATTAAAGTTCCGGCTATATTGAAGGTCTTCCCGGGTCCCGTGCCACTTCAATATAGCCGGGTTTCACTGTATTATTATAACACCTGTCCAGAAAACTGGATAAAACACTGGTAAAAAAAACTGGAGATAACATTGGCTCCCCAAAACTAGATATAACACAGGTCCAGAAAACTAGATGTAACACTGGCTCAGAAAACTGGATATAACATTGGTTCAGAAAACTGGATGTAACACCAGTCCAGAAAACTGGATGTAACACCAATCCAGAAAACTGGATGTAACACCAGTCCAGAAAACTGGATATGACACCAGTCCAGAAAACTGAATATAACACCAGTCTAGAAAACTAGATATAACACTGGTCCAGAACACTGGATATAACACCAGTCCAGAATACTGGATATAACACCAGTCAAGAGAACTGGATATGACACCAGTCTAGAAAACTAGATATTACACAGATCCAGAAAACTGGATTAGCACCAGTCCAGAAAACTGAATATATAACTGGTCTAGAAAACTAGATATAACACCAATCCGGAAAACTGGATATAACACTGGGCCAGAAAGCTGGATATAACACTGGTCCAGAAAAAATGGAAATAACACTAATCCATGGAGCAAGATACACTTGTCACCAGAACCAGACAGACAACTGATCCAAAAAGCGAACTGTGATAATTTCTAGGAAAGGTGCATCTGACACTGGCCCACAAAGCCTGAGAGATAACCAATCGAAAAGCCAGCAAAGATTATCGCTCTGACAGGCAGCATAACATTGGCCCACTAAAACTAGGCAGATAACCAGTCCAAAAAGCCAGCAAAGATAATCGCCCTGACGGACAGACATAACACTGGCCCACAAAGCCAGACAGATAACCAGTCCGAGAAGCCAGCCAAGATGATTGCCATGACAGGCAGATAAACTACTAGCCCACAAAGGCGGACGCACCTCCGGTGCAGAAGGCCAGAACACACCACTAGTGCAGAAAGTCAGGACACACAACTAATGACACAGCACGGGTGCAGAAAGACAGGATACAGCACCCAGGACACAGCACTGGAGCAGAAAGCCAGGATACAGCACTCAGGATACAACACTGGTACAGAAAGCCAGGATACAACATTCAGGATACAGCACTGGTTGAGAGAGCCAGGATACAGCACTCAGGACACAGCACTGGTGCAGAAAGCCAGGACACAGCACTCATGATATAGCACTCGTGCTGAAAGCCAGGAAACAGCACTGGTGATGAAAGCCGCACTCAGGATACAACACTGGCACAGAAAGACAGGACAGAACACTGGTGCAGAAAGGCAGGATACAGCACTGGTGCAGAACGCCAGGACACAGCACTCGTGAAACTACATGGTACAGAAACCAGGATACAGCACTTGCGATACAGCACTGGTACAGAAAACCAGGATACTGCACTGTGCAGTTAACCAGGATACAACACTCAGGATACAGCACTGCCGTAGAGAGCCAGGACACAGCACTTAGGACACAGCACTGGTGCAGAAAGCCAGGAAACAGCACTCAGGATACACCACTAGTGCCGAAAGCCAGGATACAGCACTCAGGATACAGCACTGTGCAGTATAACCGGGATACAGCACTCAGGATACAGCCCTGGCGCAGAGAGCCAGGATACAGCACTCAGTATACAGCACTGGCGCGAAAAGCCAGGACACAGCACTCAGGATACAGCACTGGTACAGAAAGCCAGGAAACAGCACTCAGGACACAGTACTGGTGCAGAAAGCCAGCTCACAACAATGGTGCAGAAAGGCAGGAGTCAGCACTGATGCAGAAAGCCAGGATTTAGCACTCAGGATACGACACTGGTACAGAAAGACAGGATACAGCACTGGTGCAGAAAGCCAAGATAGAGCACTGGTGCAGAAAGCCAGGATACAGCATTGGTGCAGAAAGCCAGGATACAACACTGGTGCAGAAAGCCAGCATACAGCACTGGTGCAGAAAGCCAGGATGCAGCACTGGTGCAGAAAGCCAGCATACAGCATTGGTGTAGAAAGCCAGCATATAGCACTGGTGCAGAAAGCTAGGATACAGCATTGGTGCAGAAAGCCAGGATAGAGCACTGCATGGTGCAGAAAGCCAGGATACAGCATTGGTGCAGAAAGCCAGGATACAGCACTGGTGCAGAAAGCCAGGATACAGCATTGGTGCAGAAAACCAGAATACAGCATTGGTGCAGAGAGCCAGGACACAGCACTCAGGATACAGCACTGGTACAGAGAGCCAGAACACAGCACTCAGGATACAGCACTGGTACAGAAAGCCAGGATACAGCACTCAGGATACAGCACTGGTGCAGAAAGACAGGATACAGCACTGGTGCAGAAAGACAGGATACAGCTTTCAGGATACCGCACTGGCGCAGAAAGCCAGGATATAGCACTCAGGACACAGCACTGGTACAGAAAGCCAGAATAGAGCACTCAGGATACAGCACTGTGCAGTAAACCAGCATACAGCACTCAGGAAACATCGCTGGCGCAGAGAGCCAGGATACAGCACTCAGGAAACAGCACTGATGCAGAAAGCCAGGATACAGCACTCAGGAAACATCACTGGCGCAGAGAGCCAAGATACAGCACTCAGGACACAGCACTGGTGCAGAAAGCCAGGATGCAGCACTCAGGACACAGCACTGGTGCAGAAAGCCAGGATACAGCACTCAGTATGCAGCACTGCTGCAGAAAGCCAGGACACAGCACTGGTGCAGAAAGCCGGTACACAACGATGGTGCAGAAAGGTAGGATACAGCACTGGCGCAGAAAGCCAGGATACAGCCCTCAGGATACAGCACTGGTGCAGAAAGCCAGGATACAGCACTGGTGCAGAAAGCCAGGAAACAGCACTCAGGACACAGCACTGGTGCAGAAAGCCAGCACACAACGATGGTGCAGAAAGGCAGGACCCAGCACTGTTGCAGACAGCCAGGATACAGCACTGCCGCAGAGAGCCAGGACACAGCACTGGTGCAGAAAGCCAGGATTCAGCACTCAGGATACATCACTGGTACAGAAAGACAGGATAGACCACAGGTGCAGACAGCCAGGGAAAAAGTTGTGAAATGGAATCAGAGCAGGCTGAGGACTGGCAGCAAGGGGACAGATCAGGAGGCAATGTACATGGCAAGCCTTAGGAAATAACGGACATAAACCAAGAGCCAGGGACTAGGGTCAACACACATAAGGTGGCAAAAGGGGAAGCCAAGACAGACATGGCAATAGGAGAGCAGAAAAAAACGAAACAAAGATAATCCAGACGGCAATCGAACAAGGCCAAGAAGTGGGAAGGGGAAGGGGAGAGGACAATGGATTACTGGGAAGACACACTCCAGAGAAATTTTGAAGTGACCGTAGGCCGAAATTGAAACAAACTTAAAAGAAAAATTACAACGGTGCCGAACGATAGAAACAAATTACATGACAAACACGACGCGCAAAGCCCACATCCATTTTGCGCGCCCTATTTGAGGAGATAATTGATTGTTCGTTCTTCGTTTTCATTGTCTTGTATATTGTTTGTCTTGCCTGAAGAAGACCAAAGAGTTCGAAACGCGACGCGTCGTGTTTGTCGTGTAGTTTGTTTCTTTCGTTTCGGCGGCATAGTAGTGATTTTTCTTTTTATTTTGTCACACTCCAGAGAATTTTCAGGTCGAATGAACGAAATGCCCTCTGGCAGGATCCGCTTCGTCCTCAGATCTGTGGACACTCTGCTGTCCAGACCAGACCTTGTGACAGGAGGGACGTCAGTTGTCTGAGTGTCCTCTA
>CM065734.1:31898463-31918463 GCA_033310375.1 Conus canariensis | reverse complement strand
TTATTAGATTATTTGCATCGCCTGTCTTGAATCTGGGTAAAGTTACAGACTCTGTCCAGTTATCTGGAAAGATACCATCATCAAAAATTCTATTGAAAAATGCTTGTAAAAAGTCGACAACTTGAGCTCCAGCATACTTAAACAATTCACCAATAATAGAATCAGGTCCTGCCGATTTGTTAGTTTTAATTTTCCGCATGGCGAACATAACTTCCTCTCTAGAGATGGGGCGATTAAAATACTCCACCTCTCCCTCATCAGTGACATCAGAAAGTTCATCATCACCTGAAATATCTTTATCTAACAAATGCTTAAAATGCTCATACCATGTGTCCAGGGAGATATTATTCTTAGGATATCTTCTTTTAAATGAAACTCTTTTGATAGTTTTCCAGAACTCCTGCTGTGAGGGAAGAGATCTAATCATATCGTCTAGCAAATTTTTATTGAATGTTTTCTTTTTCTGCCTCAAAAGGTTTTAATATTCTCTTCTTGCAATAACATAATCACCTCTGTCGCCATCGTCTAAAGTACGAAGCCATACTCTCAGTAATTTTAGCGCTTTTCTTTTTGTTACCAAACAGACACTGTCAAACCAATCATCCTTCTTAGCACAGTTCCTTTTTTGCACATATTTTTTCATACAATCAGCACTGGTTTTGATACAGTCATTTAACACCTTTAAGGCTTTATTTACATCAACATTAATCAATCCGAAAGCCTCATTAAATGTTGAGCACATTTCCGCTTTGCACAAATTGTCTCTGAAAATCAAGGCATAGTCATCATTCCACACAAACATATCGCAGACAGTAGCCTCAACAGTCTCCATAGTTTTATCGTCATTTTCTGTTGATAAGTTAATGTGAAATTCAAGAGGTAAATGATCAGATTTGATCCGTTCAGAAACAAACAAATAACACAAATTACAAAAACTGGAGAAAAAGTCTTTACAGACTAGGAAATAATCATTTACGCTGCTTCCACTGTCTGCTATGTATGTATAGCAACCATGGCGGTCGCCCTGACATACACCATTCATAATATACAAATCAAAAGCAACGCAGAGATTTAGCAATAACTTACCATAATTATTCAATACATTATCATGAGAACAACGATCTGTGCAAGGCGGCTGACTTTTCACTTGCAAACAGAATCGAAAACATCAGAAGACAAGTCAGGAGAAAAATTAGCCGTCCTGCTGTTCAAATCGCCACACACAACCATATCAATGTCACCTAGTGAACACAAGCAGTCTGCCAAACATTCCTCCAACATGGGAATGCCATTATCAACATTAAAAGAAGTGTAGAAAGGAGAACCTTCAGGTTGAATATACGCACAAACCAAAGTAATATTTTTCAGTGTCCCCAAAAGCGATTTTTTTTTTAAATTAAAAAGACACACACGTTAGAGCAATCAACATCTACATAAGATACGAAGGGAACAAATTCTTGTTTTATTAAGCAAACGAGCCCTCCAGATCGTCTCCCCTGATGACACAGCTTTACGGCAGGTTTAATAAAGGCTTTATACCCGACAAACACGCCCATGTTAAATTATTCAAGGAAAGTTTCTCCAAAGCAAATAAAATCAAAACCACAGGCATAGGAAACAAATGCATTGTCAGTAACTTTTGAGAGTAAACCATTAACATTTCAAGAGAGTACCTTGAACGCATTCTTACATACAGGCACGTCCAGACCACTGTTATCAATATGACTATCATCAAGTACAATATTTTCCATACATATGTTGACATTGCTATCCACATCATCATTATATT
Source organism: Conus canariensis (assembly GCA_033310375.1). NCBI lineage: Eukaryota > Metazoa > Mollusca > Gastropoda > Neogastropoda > Conidae > Conus > Conus canariensis. Next base: position 31,916,674 of record CM065734.1, on the reverse strand, counting down.
TAGAAGAATCAGAATTCAAACGCCTATCTTTCAAACCGTGACACGAATTCATGTAACTGCCAGTGCCAACGCTGACACCGTCCACCACACTGTCGTCAACATCACGTGCTAAGCGGTTCGAGTCACGCACGGCAGGGTCCGGAACGGCCAGTCTTTCCACCGGTGTAAAGCAATCTTTTCTCCCATTTAAATTAGTGTCTACAACATTGCGAGAGGACAGGCCAAAACCCTATTTTAGTTCTTTTAGCTCACCGGAAACATCGAAACCGAACCTCTTGCCGTCAACAACTGTTGAAATACCGAGCCACCTGTGCATTGTAAGTATGAAGGTGCCTAACGATTCTATGGATAGGAGGCGTTTATTTTACAATCTGCATTTAAAACTGCAAGATTTAGATGCTGAAAATATAATTTTATGTGGTAATTTCAACTGTCTTAAACAACAAATATGAACATGTATTAGGAATTCCTTCTAATGAGGCAGATTACACACACACACACACACACACACACACACACACACACACACACACACACACACACACACACACACACACGCACGCACACACGCACGCACGCACGCACGCACGCACACACACACGCACGCACGCACAGGTGTTTTATTTGATCATATCACATACATATAATGTATAATACAAATAGACATTTAAGCATCTATGCATATTTACACAAAGGCCGTCAAAGTTCATGTGGGAGTAGATGAGATCTCTCCCTTCATCTATGTGTATTTACACATAGGTCGTCACAGACAGTTCATGTGGGAGTAGATGAGATCTCTCCCTTCATCTATACATATTTACACGTAGACCGTCACAGACAGTTCATGTGGAGTAGATGAGATCTTTCCCTTCATCTATGCATATTTACACAAACCGCCACAGACAGACAGTTCATGTGGGAGTAGATGAGATCTCTTCCCTTCATCTATGCATATTTACACATAGGCCGTCACAGACAGACGGTTCGAAGGACAGGAAGACAGACAGACTGTCCAAATGAAGACTGTCAGAAAGTCCAAAGGAAGACAGACAGACAGACAGACAGACAGACAGACAGACAGACAGGTACCGCAGAACAACGCGTTTTACAGATTAAAACGGACAAGTTTCTATATGCCATTTGTTGACTGACCATTTTTCTCTGAGAGAAAAGGAACGTCGATCTCCGCCACTACTGGGATGACAGGATGACAAAGGTTGAAGGGGACTGAGGACCTATAAATGAATGTTAACCTCCGCCACTATTGGGATGACAAGGGTTAAAGTGGATTTAGCACCTTTAGTTTCTGGGTAGGAGAGGAGGCGGACAGCGCTATAAAAGTCAGGCTGGCTGTCTGTTGGCTCTAACAGACAGCCATGATGAAGGCCTGGTGAGTAGTCAGTCATTTAGAACTAATTCTAATTGTCTTCTGGTGTCATGATATGCTCCGTGTTTCTTTTAAGTGTATGTTGGGAAAGGGGGGAGGGGGGGGGGGGAGGCAAAAGACATGTGTGTGTGTGTGTGTGTGTGTGTGTGTGTGTGTGTGTGTGTGTGTGTGTGTGTGTGTAGGGGGGGGGTTGGGGGGGGGGGGTTATGATCAGGAGGAGAATGTGCGCCCCAATGGCGCCGACTTGTGTCCACACTGTACTGCTCGTGTCCCGTGTGTCTGCTCACGGACACCAGCTTTAGGTCCTGACACGGTGGAGAAAGCAATGACAGCTTCAGACCGCGTTTTTTTGACACTGCTTGTCTGTGCTTTTGTCTGCGTTTCTATGCTTCACTCTGTGTCCGACTGTTGTTTTGTCTGTCTGTCTCTTTATGCATGTCTTTATCTGTTGTTGCTCTCTTCCACTGCGTTTCCTCTCTCTCTCTCTCTCTCTCTCTCTCTCTCTCTCTCTCTCTCTCTCTCTCTCTCTCTCTCTCTCTCTCTCTCTCTCTCTCCTCCCCCCCCCACCTTTTGCTCTTCCACCCACCCCTCTCTCTCCCTCTCCCTCTACCTCTCCCCCCTCCTCTTACAGGTAGAGTGCTTATATGGATAAGGGATTTTTTAACTAAAAGACAGCAAAGAGTCAGAGTAGAAAGTTCATATTCAGATTTTACAGAAGTTCTGAGTGGTATACCACAGGGGAGTATTTTGGGTCCCGTATTATTTACAATATTTATAAATGATTTGCCAAACTCGGTGGAAAGTATTTGCAAAATATTTGCAGACGATACAAAAATTTATAATACAACTTATAATCATGATACATTACAAAATGATATTGATAATTTATCCAAATGGTCTACCACATGGAATTTGCATTTTAATGCGGACAAGTGCAACGTGTTACATATTGGACGTAAGAACCCAAGATACCAATATACAATGCTAAACAGTAATACTGGTGAGCGTGCAGATATTTCAACATGCGATTATGAAAAAGATCTTGGTGTCACTTTTGATTCTGGCGTGGTATTCGATAAGCATATTCAAAACTCTATAAATAAAGCTAATAAAGTGATTGGTATAATTAAACGTACTTTTATTCACATAGATAAAGATATTTTTTACAAAACTATACAAGGCTTTCGTTAGACCACATTTGGAATATGGCAATACAATTTGGTATCCTCGATTAAAGAGGCAGTCTGCTGCCTTGGAAAAAGTACAAAGAAGAGCAACAAAGCTTGTAAATAATATACAAAATCTTCCCTATGAAGGTAGGTTAAAAGCTCTTGGACTGCCTACCCTAAAAACAAGACGAGTGAGGGGCGATTTGATCCAAGTCTTTAAAATATTTAATTGTGTTGACAATATTCCTATTTCATTTTTTTAAAAACTGCATCAAGAGTTGATATTACCAGAAATAGTGTGGATAAAATTTATCATGAATATTCTCGCACTAACCTAAGGCCATTTTCTTTTAGTAATAGAGTAACACATCTTTGGAATAAATTAACCCTAACATTAAACGTGCACAAAATACTAACCTTTTCAAAAGCTCTATCGATGATAGTGTATTATTGAAGACTATTTATTTTGACTATGATAAATAAAAGCTTGAGCGAGTTAAAGACCTGACCGTATAAAGACCAGATAATACATAGAAGGGACATGTAAAGCCAGTTCTGGCTATAATTGCTAAAGGCAATTGTCCCTACGAACCTGAACCTGAACCTGAACCTTTCTCTGCTCTCTTTCGTTCTTTTTCCTTACTCTCCATCACCTCACTCTCCCTCCTTCCTCTCACTCTCCATCACCTCACTCTCCCTCCTTCCTCTCACTCTCCATCACCTCACTCTCCCTCCTTCCTCTCCATTTTCTTTCTTTGCTTTTTCGCCGTGCTTTCTATATGACTAGACCTGTGAATCAAGTGACATTCAGCACATGACTAGACCTGTGAATCAAGTGACATTCAGCACATGACTAGACCTGTGAATCAAGTGACATTCAGCACATGACTAGACCTGTGAATCAAGTGACATTCAGCACATGACTAGACCTGCGAATCAAGTGACATTAAGCACCTGTAAATCAAGTGACAGACATTCAGCACACGACTAGACCTGTGAATCAAGTAGCAAACATTCAGCAAATTATTATACCTGTCAATCAAGTACCGGACATTCAGCACATGACAAGACCTGTGAATCACGTGACATTCAGCACACGACTAGGCCTGTGAATCAAGTGACAAACATTTAGCACATGATTAGTCCTGTGAACCAAATGACATTCAGCACATGACTAGACCTTGGATCACGTGGCATTCAGTACATGACTAGACCTGTGAATCAAGTGACAAACATTGAGCACATGACTAGACCTGTGAACCAGGTAACCGATATTCAGCACATGACAAGACCTGTGAATCACGTGACAGTCAGCATATGACTAGACCTGTGAATCAAGTGACAATTATTCTGCGCATGACTAGACCTGTGAATCACGTGGCATTCAGCACATGACAAGACTTGTGAATCAAGTGAAAAACATTCAGCACATGATTAGACCTGTGAATCACGTGACATTCAGCACACGACTAGACCTGTGAATCAAGGGACATTCAGCACATGACTAGATCTGTGAATCGGGTGAGAAACATTCCACCTCGTGATGCCAATCCTCATTTCCATATTGGCGATCCCAGACCCTATTGTACACACCCGTGATATTCAATGACCCTTGGAAACCAACAGAATTCTCCAGGTACAGTCCATGTGGACACGAAGATTAGCGCAGAAGTAAGGAGAGAGAGAAAGGGAATGGGCAAAACATGCTCTCTCTCTCTCTCTCTCTCTCTCTCTCTCTCTCTCTCTCTTGTGTTTTAATACTGTAAGCTGGTGTCGTCTAAGGCGAGTGGAGTTCAAACAGTGTTGCTGTACGGCAAACGGACTTGTGTGCTCACTGGTTCACCTCTTTGCACTGTGACCTTTGTTGACTCTTGACCTCCGATGACCTTGGTTTCAATCAGGGTCGAAGTGAGGGGTTATTCTCGAACACAGACCGGTTTTTTCTGTTCTCTTCCGTCAGTGTACACACACACACACACACACACACACACACACACACACACACACACACACACACACACACACACAAACACACACGCGCACGCAACGCACGTACTCACGCACGCACAGCACGCACGCACACACACACACACAACACACACACACACACACACAACACACACACACACACACACACACACAGCGCACATGCGGGCATACATACATGTCTGTCTGTCTGTCTGTCTTCTCGTCTGTCTCTTCTCTCTCTCTCTCGTCTGTCTGTCTGCCTGTCTGTCTGTCTGTCTGTCTGTCTGTCTGTCTGTCTCTGTCTCTCTCTCTCTCTCTCTCTCTCTCTCTCTCTCTCTCTCAAAATAAACTTATAAGTCGTTGAAAAATCTTGCTGTATATCTTTACAAAGTCTTTAAGAGAGGGGATATATCTGTATCTTGAATTATCAAATCTACTTTTATGAATGTGACTTTGTGAATTGAGTGTATGAACGTACGAATGTAATAATTGTCTTTCTCGTATATCCATTATTTATCTTTTTATAAGTTGGTCAATGTTTTCAATATTACATCAAATTTTGATTTGGTTTTCATGCCTATTTGGATGACAGTTTCATTCACATTTGTATCATACGTTTGTTGTCATTGTTTACACCCCTTCAAATGGGGCTTTGACCTGTTTGAATAAAATTCTGTTCTGTTCTGTTCTGTTCTGTTTTCTCTCTCTCTCTCTCTCTCTCTCTCTCTCTCTCTCTCTTCTCTCTCTCTGTATGTAGTATGTATGTATGTATGTATGTATGTATGTATGTATGTATGTATGTATGTATGTTGTGCGTGTAGTGTGTTTCTTTAAAGGAAGGTTATACAGTGAACCAAACTTATCCCCCAACAGATATAAAAGAGGGACAGGAGCATCCTCTGAATCGGGTCATTACGTACCACGAAGTAGAAAAAGCACTGAAGAAAATTAAATGTGGAAAAGCAAGTGGCACAGATGGTATTATTGGAGAAATGCTAAAAACGGCGGGTCAAACTATTGTTAACTTTCTCACTGTGTTATTTAACAAAATTTTTGATAATGGTGTGTATCCACATGAATGGTCGAAAGCCATTGTAGTGCCTATTTTCAAAAAGGGGAATATAGACGACCCTGATAATTATAGAGGTGTATCTTTGATTAATGTCACTTGTAAATGCTTACTTCAATTCTGAACCAGAGACTGTATTCATGGCTAGAGGAAAATAATATAATTGTGAAAATCAAGCTGGTTTTTAGAAACAATTATTCAACGGTTGATCAAATATTCAATTTATACACTATTGTCCAGAGATGTTTATGTTCAAAAGGTCGAAAACTTTATGTTGCCTTTGTGGATTTCAGAAAAGCGTTTGATTCAGTTCACCATGACAAATTACTACAAACCCTGTATAATGAAGGGATACAGGGGAAATTTTTATGTTGTCTGAAGTCCATGTATGATTCTCTCATTTCATGTGTTCGATGCAATGGAGATTTTTCGGAGTTTTTTGATTGCCATGTTGGTGTAAGACAAGGATGTTGACTGAGTCCAACACTGTTTTCACTCTTCATTAACCAACTGGCCAACCACATTAATGAAACGGGGGTCCATGGAGTGCAACTGCTTCCTAGTTTTATTGAGATCTTCATTTTGCTCTTTGCAGATGATGTAGCTCTAATTTCTACTACACCAGGTGGTATACAAGCACAACTAAACTCACTGAAAACATGTTGTAGGTTAAGATTAGATGTTAACAAATCTAAGACTAAAGTCATGGTGTTCAGGAAGGAGGCTATTTAGGCAGACGAGAAAAATGGTATTATGATGGTGAAGAAATCGAGACAGTCAACAGCTACTGTTACTTGGGTTTCACATTTACTACCATGCTTAGTATGAATCTTGGAATAGAGCATATGGTAACAAAGGCAAAGAAAGCACTTTATCTTCTGTGCCGTGCGTTTAACAAATTGCAAAGAAATGTCTCGGGAAGTATTCTTCAAAATCTTTGATTCCAAAATCCAGCCAATTTTACTGTACTCAGCGGAAATATGGGGTCTGCAACGTTTAAAGCACATTGAGAAAGTACATTTATTAGCCTGCAAAAGATTCCTTGGCGTTCCACTTAAAACACCTAATAAACTTGTATATTCAGAATTAAGCAGGCATCCCTTATACATAAATTCATACATGAAAGCATTGAAATATTGGTTTAGATTATTAGACATGGGCTTGAATAGATTACCTAAACAGGCTTATCTTATGCAAGTAAATCTTGATGATCAGGGCATACGGTGCTGGGTAACAGGGATTAGAGAAATTCTAGGGAGCACCGGATTTAATTATGTATGGCTACGGCAAGGTGTGGATGACGTAAGAGTGTTTTTACCAATTTTCAAACAAAGGCTAGTTGATATGTATGTTCAAGAATGGTTGGCATCAATTAGGGATAAAAATAGATATGTCTTGTACAGATCTTTACAGTGTGGTTTCGGAATTAGTCATTACTTTGAGTTTCTGGACATCTTTTGCTTTAGAGTGGCTTTGACACAGACAAGACTTGGGGTACTCCCTCTAAGAAACAATACCGAGAGATATTGTGAAAATCCCGTCGCAAGATTTTGCCCATATTGTTTGAATGTGGATGAGGATGAAAAACATCTTATATTTGTATGTCCTTTGTATACTGATTTAAGAGACAGGTTTCTTGGTCTCTATCTTAATGTTCCGTTACAAATTCTTTTGAATGGTGTAGATAAACAATTATCTCGTGCAGTGGCAAAATACATATTTCACTCACTTAAGCGTAGACAAGAAACAATTAACTACCTTTGAAATATGTAATAGGCTTCAGTTAGATATAGCTTTTGTAATAAGAACAAGTCAGAACGCTCATATTCGGAGTTATGATGAACTTGTTGATCAGGATAGTTATGTTGAATGAGTGAGATCATATCTGAGCTAAGGTTATTTACTTTGAACGTATATGTGTATATCAGAAGGTATGATTTTGTATGTACGTGCTGTTGTTTTCCCGCTATATATCCACTCCCTTCCCCACCCACGTCCCCAATATTTCCCATTATCATTGTGCAAGATGCCTATGGCCTATATGCATTAAACGTTCGCATTCTCTCTCTCTCTCTCTCTCTCTCTCTCTCTCTCTCTCTCTCTCTCTCTCTCTCTCTCTCTCTCCCAAAGCACTGTTTTGTTGCAGGTTGCTTTGTCTTTCATAGCCTATACTTTGTAATCGTAATAAACTTTGTAGTGAATGAATTACTATCTGATTGTTCAGCTCCTTCAAGTATTGGGGAAGGGGTGCGTGTGTATGTGTAAGTGTGTGTGTGTGTGTGTGGGGGGGGGGGCTTGTACTTTCTATTTTATGCAATCCTTCGCCGCCATCACCGTGCTCCCTCCCCTCACCCCCACCCCCCACCCCCCACTCTCGCTTTTTTTTTTAATTCCTCCACTCCCCGCCTCTCTCTTTTCTTTACCCCGTAACCAACCCGTATCCAATCCCAACCATTCTCTCTCCCCACCCCACTCTCCTGCCCTCTCCCCCGCTCCCTCTCCCCAATACGCTTTTTGATTACTTATGTGATTTTAAAGTTTCGTTTCGTGTTCACTTAGTTGTACTGTAACGTTCTCTCTATTGTATTGGTTTTGAATTGAAACATTTTTGTCATACCCGTTATATTCGTAGTTTGTTCTTGAGTCCGGGAGGGTGAGAAGCCTTTATGTGCTTACTCCTTTCCCTCAATGAAAAGATTTTCTCTCTCTCTCTCTCTCTCTCTCTCTCTCTCTCTCTCTAAACACACACACATCTATCTATCTATCTATCTATCTATCTATCTATCATATCTATCTATCTATCTATCTGTGGCTTGATCACAAACACCATATATAAATCTATGACTTGATAACCAAACGTGGTATTAATAGAGGCACGCCATTTATGACTGTGACTTGCTCACCAAACATAGTATCAGTAGAAGCACACTACTTATAACTCTGTGACTTGCTCACATCACAAACGTGGTTTTTACAGAGGTACACCATTTGTAACTCTGTGACCTGATCACAAACGGTGGTATTAACAGAGGCACGCCATTTATACTCTATGACTTAATCACAAACGTGGTATTAGAAGAGGCACGCCATTTATAGCTCTGACTTGATCGCCAAAAGTGGTATGAACAGGCACACCATGTATTACTCTGTGACTTGATCAAAAACCTGGTTTCACCAGGCACACAGGCTCAGTGATTTAATCTCTATCACACAAGATCACAGCTCACCTCTTTCCTTTGCAGTCAGTGAGAGGCAGTGTGGGACAATGCTGAGAGATGTAATCACCTGTTTCCTTTGCTGTCAGTGACAGGCAGTGTGGGACAATGCTGAGAGATGTAACCACAGCTTTCCTTTGCTGTCAGTGACAGGCAGTGTGGGACAATGCTGAGAGATGTAACCACACTTTCCTTTGCTGTCAGTGACAGGCAGTGTGGGACAATGCTGAGAGATGTAACCACAGCTTTCCTTTGCTGACAGTGACATGCAGTGTGGGACAATGCTGAGAAGTGTAACCACAGCTATCCTTTGCTGTCAGTGACAGGCGGTGTGGGACAATGCTGAGAGATGTAATCACCTGTTTCCTTTGCTGTCAGTCACATGCAGTGTGGGACAATGCCGAGAGATGTAACCACACTTTCCTTTGCTGTCAGTGACAGGCAGTGTGGGACAATGCTGAGAGATGTAATTACAGCTTTCCTTTGCTGTCAATGCTAAGAGATGTAATCACAGCTTTCCTTTGCTGTCAGTGACAGGCAGTGTGGGACAATGCTGAGAGATGTAATTACAGTTTTCCTTTGCTGTCAGTGACAGGCGGTGTGGGACAATGCTAAGAGATATAATAACAGCTTTCCTTTGCTGTCAGTGACAGGCAGTGTGGGACAATGCTGAGAGATGTAACCACAGCTTTCCTTTGCTGTCAGTGACAACCGGTGTGGGACAATGCTAAGAGATATAATCACAGCTTTCCTTTGCTGTCAGTGACAGGCAGTGTGGGACAATGCTGAGAGATATAATCACAGCTTTCCTTTGCTGTCAGTGACAGGCAGTGTGGGACAATGCTGAGAGATATAATCACAGCTTTCCTTTGCTTCAGTGACAGGCAGTGTGGGACAATGCTGAGAGATATAATCACAGCTTTCCTTTGCTGTCAGTGACAGGCGGTGTGGGACAATGCTGAGAGATATAATCACAGCTTTCGTGGCTGTCAGTGACATGCGGTGTGGGACAATGCTAAGAGATATAATCACAGCTTTTCTTTGCTGTCAGTGACAGGCGGTGTGGGACAATGCTAAGAGATATAGTCACAGCTTTCTTTGCTGTCAGTGACAGGCAGTGTGGGACAATGCTGAGAGATATAATCACAGCTTTTCTTTGCTGTCAGTGACATGCGGTGTGGGACAATGCTAAGAGATATAATCACAGCTTTTCTTTGCTGTCAGTGACAGGCGGTGTGGGACAATGCTAAGAGATATAATCACAGCTTTCTTTGCTGTCAGTGACAGGCGGTGTGGGACAATGCTAAGAGATATAGTCACAGCTTTCTTTGCTGTCAGTAACAGGCGGTGTGGGACAATGCTGAGAGATATAATCACAGCTTTTCTTTGCTGTCAGTGACAGGCGGTGTGGGACAATGCTAAGAGATATAATCACAGCTTTTCTTTGCTGTCAGTGACAGGCGGTGTGGGACAATGCTAAGAGATATAGTCACAGCTTTTCTTTGCTGTCAGTGACAGGCGGTGTGGGACAATGCTGAGAGATATAATCACAGCTTTTCTTTGCTGTCAGTGACAGGCGGTGTGGGACAATGCTAAGAGATATAGTCACAGCTTTTCTTTGCTGTCAGTGACAGGCGGTGTGGGACAATGCTGAGAGATATAATCACAGCTTTTCTTTGCTGTCAGTGACAGGCGGTGTGGGACAATGCTGAGAGATATAATCACAGCTTTTCTTTGCTGTCTGTGACAGGCGGTGTGGGACAATGCTAAGAGATATAATCACAGCTTTCCTGTTCTACAATTTTATCTTCTTTATTTCCAGCGCTCTGCCATTGTCGGCATTATGCTGTATGATATATGACCCGTTTCCACAGAGTCACCACAAGATTTGACCGATGTGGTCATCCACAAACTGAGGTCACACCAGATGATTCTGACTTTTGTGCAAATAGAACTTTAGTGATAACATAAATTACCGCATATAGACGCTTGGTTTACCCCATATCGATTGATAAAACTTTGAAGTCATTTTCATGATTCAATAGAAGAGCACGTGCATTTATTGTTCAGACATTATCTTTGTATTGTTTAAAGTGTGGGAGACTAAGGTGACGACTAAGGGTTCGTTACTCAGCATGTCAAACATACTCCTCCCATTGTCCCAACATGATCACTCAGCTGCATGTCACCTCACAGACCATTCGCCATGACACACATTGTTCCCCATTGTCCCAACATGGTCGCCCTACTACACGTCAGGTCGTCTGAATGGGACAGTTTCTGTTGTCTGTTGATCACACTGATATCAGTGTTAACTGCATTGCGAGAGGGAGAGAGAGAGAGAGAGAGAGAGAGAGAGAGAGAGAGAGAGAGAGAGAGAGAGATGAATGAATGAATGAATGAATGAATGAATGAATGAATGAATGAATGAGTGATTAATTGAACAAGGCCAAGGCCCCATCTGAAGGGGGTCAAATCCATATGAAGTAAACAACAATAAGAACATCAAAATCAAAATAATCAGTTCATTGAAACGATGTAAAATGTACAAACATGTTCACTCTGCTCGCCCTTATTGAGAAAGGGCTCCGATACGCTGAAATGATTTATACAGGTAAATTGCAAAACTTCTTATTGCATTTTCATTTTTTTGCTGATAATAGCAATACTAAACGAAAACAAGATAGTCTACAATAAATTTTGATGGAATAAATTTAATTCTTAGGTCATTTAACACTGGACTGTTAAATACAAAATGAATTTCATCCTCTATTGCTCAGCTACATAAGCGACATATGGTAGATCTATTTTCGCCGTATGTATATTTCTGGGAGTGCACGGCAATGTCAGATACGCCAAACCTAAACTTGGTTAATGCTGCCCTTACAAAGCTACACAAAGACAATGAAACGTATGGTTCAATCAAATGATTGATTTAAACAATCTGTACAGTGAAAATCTGTCACCCGTTCGGATGTGGGACTCCCAATCCTGCCACCTACAATCTATAATACATTGCTTGAAACAAGTCAAAAAACTGTTTGCACACCCGACACCCTGATTCATCCATACGTAATAAATCCCATAATTACATAAACATGTACGTGCGCTTCCTGCCCATGTTTGCCTACCTCTATGATCGAGTATATACATATTCTTATGAGCCGGAGCAGGTAGTCTGGTATCATTCATTTGAACTACTTTTAACCAGTACCTAATGAGAGAGAGAGAGAGAGAGAGAGAGAGAGAGAGAGAGAGAGAGAGAGAGAGAGAGAGATTCATAAAAAAAGATCAAGGAGAGAGAGAGAGAGAGAGAGAGAGAGAGAGAGAGAGAAAATTCATAAAAAGATCAAGGAGAGAGAGAGAGAGAGAGAGAGAGAGAGAGAGAGAGAGAGAGGGGGGGGGGGATTCATAACAAAAACTCAAGTTCTGGATGATTTTGAACGAACTTTCGCCCATTGGGATTTGTCTGTTTGCAGGACTGTGTTAGCTCTGGCATTGTGCCTGCCGCCCGCCAGTCCCTACGCCATGTACAAAGATGAAATCCCTAATGGTGACCACGTGCCTCACCCCTGCAAACCCAATTTCATCTGGCACGGAGTGGGACATACCAACTGGCAAGGGGGCGGCGCCAGGAACCCCTTTGGAGAAGACTTCGCCTCGTACGGACATAAGGTGTGTTTGATTGAATGATATCAGTTTCACTGCATTACAGCCAGTGAGAGAGACTACTATTATTCTTCTCTTTCTCGCAGGTAAAGAGAGTAAGTCCATTTGCTGAAAGATGAGGACTTCATACAGACTACTATTCTTCTTTTTCTAGCAGGTGAAAAGAGTAAGTTCCTTTCTAGCATGTACAGAGGGTAAGTTCCTTTCTAGCAGATAAAGAGAGTAAGTTCCTTTCTAGCAGGTACAGAGAGTAAGTTCCTTTGCTGAAAGATGAGGACTTCATACAGCTCACGTGTAAATGTGGGCTCAAATAAAAAAAACAACAACAATGGCCACCACTCTCTAAATGAAACAACGACAACACTTGTGGAAATTTGTCACGACCCATCGTCATGGAGATCAGAGCGCTGCAGAGAAGGCGGAAAGCAGCGTACAGTTAGGCGTAGCACCATGTAGTAAACAGCTCTAGAAGGGAAAGATGTAGTAAACAACTGGTAGCTTATTCATTCAGTCCGTCACATACCGCTGTCTGCCTTGCTGACGGCCTCACCTTCTATTGATTCCCAGGTGTGTGTGTGTGTGTGTGTGTGTGTGTGTGTGTGTGTGTGTGTGTGTGTGTGTGTGTGTGTGTGTGTGTGTGGTGCAGTGCTCCTGGCTCTCCCTGCAGCATTGGCAGTCGTGTGACATATCCCTAAACCAGAAAGCTTCCAGACAGCTTCCAGACACTCTGAACTCCTGCAGCATTGACATGGACCAGTTTGTCGTGTGACATGCCCTAAACCGGAAAGCTTCCAAATACTCAGGACTTGGAAAAAAATCTGTGTCTCCCGAGAAAGCAAGAGCATGATCCAAGATGTGATGTCTAGTGACGTCAATGAAATCCATTCACCATCAGAAACATTAAACTAATAAGGTCTAACATTGAAAGAGAGAACAGACTTCAGCTACATTGATCTCCACTCATGGCCCACTATGGACTGCATAAAGTTCCGCCACCATTCACACTGAATCTGTTACATTGAACCTGTTCAGTTCAACGGCTCTGATCACTGCACCATAGTCAGCCACACCACTCACACTGAGCCCGTTACATTGAACCTGTTATCACTGCACCATAGTCAGCCACACCACTCACTCTGAATCTGTTACATTGAACCTGTTATCACTGCATTGTAGTCAGCCACCACTCACTCTGAATCAGTTACATTGAACCTGTTATCACTGCATTGTAGTCGGCCACCACTCACTCTGAACCTGTTATATTGAACCCTGTACAGTTCAACGGCTCTCGTCACTGCACTATAGTCAGCCACACCACTCACACTGAGCCCGTTATATTGAACCCTGTTCAGTTCAACGGCTCTGATCACTGCACCGTAGTCAGCCACACCACTCACACTGAGCCCGCTATATTGAACCCTGTTCAGTTCAACAACTGTGATCACCAGAGTCCACTATGGACTGTACTATCGTCAGCCACCACTCACACTGAGCCTGTTTCATTGAACCCTGTTCAAAACTCAGGGTCCATCATGGACTGCACTATCGTCAGCCATCACTCATACTGAGCCTGTTACATTGAACCTGTTCAGTTCAACAACTGTGATCACCAGAGTCCACTATGGACTGCACTATCGTTAGCCACACCACTCACACTGAGCCTGTTACATTGAACCCTGTTCAACACTCAGGGTCCATCATGGACTGCACTATCGTCAGCCATCACTCACACTGAGCCTGTTACATTGAACCCTGTTCAACACTCAAGTCCACTATGGACTGCACTATCATCAGCCACCACTCATACTGTACCTGTTACACTGAACCCTGTTCAACACTCAAGAGTCCACTATGGAATGCAGTATCATCAGCCACCATTCATACTAAGCCTGTTACACTGAACCCTGTTCAGTTCAATGGCTCTGATCACCACTCATGGCCCACTATGGACTGCACTATGGTCCATCACTACTCACGCTGTGCCTGTTATCATGTGCAGTGGACAGAGACCCTGTGTCGCAAGGACAGTGACGGGGATGGTCGGACCAACGGACAAGAGTTGGGGGACCCTGAGTGTGTGTGGTCCAAGGGCCAAACCCCCTCCTACACCACAGGAATCACACACCCCGGTATGTCAGCAATGTAATGTACTGTATTGTGATGTGTTCTTTTGCATTGCACTCCTCTCTATTGTCAGGTCTTCAACTGTGCTTTATTGTGTTGTATTGAATAGTGAAGGATTGTATCCTGTTGTGTTGTATTGAATGGTGACGGTTGTGTTGTCTTGTCTTGTGTTGTGTTGTGTTGTGTTGTATGGAACGGTGAGGGTTGTGTCGTGTTGTGCTGCATTGAAGTGTGAGGGTTGTGTTGTGTTGTATTAAATTGTGAGGGTTGCGTTGTGTTGTATTGAATTGTGAGGGTTGTATTGTCTTGTGTAGAACTGTGAAGATTGTGTTGTATTGCTGTGAGGGTGGTGTTGTGCTGTATTGAAGAGTGAGGGTTGTGTTGTTTTGTATTGAACTGTGAGGGTGGTGTTGTGTTGTATTGAATTGTGAGGGTGTTGTTTGTGTTGTACTGAACTGTGAGGGTTGTGTTGTGTTGTATTGAAGGGTGAGGGTTGGGTTGTGTTGTATCGAATTATGAGGGCTGTGTTGTGTTGTATTGAATTGTGAAGATTGCGTTGTGTTGTATTGAATTGTGAGGGTTGTGTTGTATTGAATTGTGAGGGTTGTGTTGTATTGAATTGTGAGGGTTGTGTTTGTATTGAATTGTGAGGGTTGTGTTGTGTTGTATTGAATTGTGAGGGTTGTGTTGCGTTGTATTGAATTGTGAGGGTTGTGTTGTGTTGTATTGAATTGTGAGGGTTGTGTTGTATTGAATTGTGAGGGTTGTGTTGTATTGAATTGTGAGGGTTGTGTTGTGTTGTATTGAATTGTGAGGGTTGTGTTGTGTTGTATTGAATTGTGAGGGTTGTGTTGTGTTGTATTGAATTGTGAGGGTTGTGTTGTGTTGTATTGAATTGTGAGGGTTGTGTTGTGTTGTATTGAATTGTGAGGGTTGTGCCTTGTTCTATTGATTACTCTGGGTTGTGTTGTGTTGTATTGTATTGGATAGTGAGGGGGGTTGTCTTATGTTGTGTTGTATTGTGCAGATTGTGTTGTGTTGTATTGAATTGTCTTCCAGCACAGGTGTCGTGGTCACATGTTGTCTACCAGCACAGGTGTTGTGGTCACTTGTTGTCTTCCAGCACAGGTGTTGTGATCACACATTGTCTTCCAGCACAGGTGTAGCAGTCACATATTGTCTTCTAGCACAGGTGTTGTGGCCACGTTTCGTCTTTCGGTGCAGGTGTTGTGGTCACAAGTTGTCTTCCAGCACAGGTGTTGTGGTCACATGTTGCCTTCCAGCACAGGTATTGTTGTCACACGTTGTCTTCCAGCACAGGTCTTGTGGTTGCATGTTGTCTCCCAGCTCAGGTCTTGTGGTCACATGCTGTCTTCCAACACAGGTCTTGTGGTCACATGTTGTCTTCCAGCACAGGTGTTGTGGTCACACGTTGTCTTCCAGCTCAGGTCTGGTGGTCACATGCTGTCTTCCAACACAGGTCTTGTGGTCACATGTTTCTTCCAGCAAATGTGTTGTGGTCACATGTTGTCTTCCAGCACAGGTGTTGTGTCATACATTGTCTTCCAGCACTCTATGGAATTAGGCAGTCAGTGCATGTGGACCTTTTCACCAAGGATTAATCAAAGTTTTTAGCACCTGATTTTATGTATGATATGTATTTTTTGTCTGAAGGGAATGAATAAAATGAGCTGTATCTTTACATTTCAGGTATCAGTCAAGTGCACGCATACACATGTCCATAAAAATGACAGATCTTATCATTTTCATTTGGCTTATCATTGTTCTTCTGCTGAGCATGAAAATTATGATAAATCTTCAATTTGCGTTCGTGTTCCTGGGCATTAGTCGCCACGTGTACGGAACATTTGACCAGAATGAAGTGAAACATTTAATTGAAGTTGTCAGGGAGTAGCTATTATGTTTTATTTCTCCCTGTCCAGTTAGTAACAGGACTCAGATAGTGGCTCAACACCCACACACCACACACTCTAGACCGCTCAGTCTTAATCGACAGGCCTTTGAACTGTGTTCTGGACGAACATGGGATGGGCTGCGTGCTTGACCTGCTGAACGGTGTACAGTATCCAGAAGCATAACCTTGTTGTCATGGAATGAACGGGGTGGGGGGTGGGGGTGGGGGTAAGTGGTGGGAGGAGGATAGAGATACTGGATCATTGATAGCGCTCCTATCCTGGTGATTTTCTATAACAATGGCATCGACAGCTTCCGATCATGTTAGTGATAACTAGCATACGTATAAAGAAACTGACCATAACTTCACACAGGAACAAAAATATTCAGGGTGTGCATGCCGGTAGACTACCAAACTTACATTGTCATTAATGTAAGATGACCTCACTTCCTTACAGCCTGTGCGCTTTGACCTTCAAGGGAAAACTGACAACCCTGACTTGCATTTTATTTTCTGTAACAGAATTTAACATAAACAGCACTAAAATGGTAATAATCCATAAGAAATCTAATAAACATAGAACTAGAAGAGATGTAACGTGCATAGAACCAGAATAATTGATGTCTGTCTGTAAGAGATCTAACGTACATAAAACTACAATAGTTGACATCTGTTTGTAAGAGATCTAACAAAGAAGTACAATACTTGAGGTCCGTCTGCAAGAGATCTAACGTGCATGGAACCAGAATAAGGTGCACAGAACCACAATTGTTGATGTATGTAACAGATCTAACATACTCATAACTACAATAGTGGACCTCTCCCAGATAAGGTGCACAGAACCACAATTGTTGATGTCTATATGTAACAGATCTAACATACTCATAACTACAATAGTGGACCTCTGCCTGCCTCTAACAGATCTAACGTACAGTTGTTCTCAGCAGAACTACAGTAGATGACTTCTTTCTGTAACAGTTTTAACTAGGTCTAAGGATAAAATCCAGCATTACACCTGAGGGAGTCCCCCCCCCCCCCCCCCCAAATAAACAAACAAAAAACATTCATTGTCACCTTTAAAACCAGTATGAGCTATTATATATCTTATGGTGTTACATAAAACACGTTGATTGTCGCCTTTAAAGCTACTATGTGCCATTTCATTGTGCTGTTGAAACACGTCGTTGTTGAACTTGAAACTAGTCTGTGCCATTTCATGGTACTATTAAAACACGTGGATTGTTGCCTTTAAAGCCAATCTGTGCCATTTCATGGTACTATTAAAACACGTGGATTGTTGCCTTTAAAGCCAATCTGTGCCATTTCATGGTACTATTAAAACACGTGGATTGTTGCCTTTAAAGCCAATCTGTGCCATTTCATGGTACTATTAAAACACGTGGATTGTTGCCTTTAAAGCCAATCTGTGCCATTTCATGGTACTATTAAAACACGTGGATTGTTGCCTTTAAAGCCATTCTGTGCCATTTCATGGTACTATTAAAACACGTGGATTGTTGCCTTTAAAGCCAATCTGTGCCATTTCATGGTACTATTAAAACACGTGGATTGTTGCCTTTAAAGCCAGTCTGGGCCATTTCATGGTATTATTTAAACACATGGGTTGTCGCCTTTAAAAGTCAGTCTGGGCCATTTCATTGTACTGTTAAAACACGTTGACTGTCGCAGTTAAAG
>CM065734.1:31840963-31893463 GCA_033310375.1 Conus canariensis | reverse complement strand
GGTTGAAGGAGACAGACAGAGGGGAGGGTGTGGTTTGATTGGAGCTGTTGTTGGAGGTTGAAGGAGACAGACAGAGGGGAGGGGTGTGGTTTGAATTGGAGCTGTTGTGGAGGTTGAAGGAGACAGACAGAGGGGAGGGGTGTGGTTTCGATTGGGGCTGTTGTATAGGTTGAAGGAGACAGACAGAGGGGGGAGTGTGGGTTGGATTGGGGCTGTGGTGTGGGTTGAAGAAGACATTCAGAGGAGAGGCGTATGGGTTGGATCCGGGCTGTGGTGCGGGTTGAAGGAGACATTCAGAGGAGAGGCGTGTGGGTTGGATTGGGGCTGTGGTGTGGGTTGAAGGAGACATTCAGAGGAGAGGCGTGTGGGTTGGATTGGGGCTGTGGTGTGGGTTGAAGGAGACATTCAGAGGAGAGGCGTGTGGGTTGGATTGGGGCTGTGGTGTAGGTTGAAGGAGACATTCAGAGGAGAGGCGTGTGGGTTGGATTGGGGTTGTGGTGTGGGTTGAAGGGAATCAAGGTGTAGATGCGGGTGACAAAACATACTCCATTCGTCAAGACTCGTCCATCCAGGAAGTGGCTACAACAGGAAATAGGTAATCTTTGGAGTAATGTAAGCGTACTCCCCTAAATTGGTCAGGTTCACCAAGTTCACACACACACACACACCACACACACACTTACACACACGCGCACGCACGCACGCACGCACGCGCACGCGCGCGCACGCACGCACGCACGCACATCCTCTCTCTCTCTCTTCTCTCTCTCTCTCTCTCTCTCTCTCTCTCTCTCTCTCCTCTCTCTATATATATATATATATATATATATATAGCTGATAGAATAGTTTCCGGCTTTTTTTGAAAAAGTGCTGAACCATGTGGGAGCAACTAAAATAATGATTATTAAAATAATGATTATTGGCATGGGATCTGAAGAGAGGAAGGACCTCGAAACAAGTTTGTGGTCCCAGTTTTTAAGATTTGCTTTTAATCATTATATATATATATATATATATATATATATATATATATATATATATTATATATATATAATGCTGAACAATTAAGTAGTGGGAGAAAACAAGTGCAGGCTAACAATTCTTCTGTCATTATACTAATGACTTGGCAAAGATTTGAACTTATAGAGAAAAAAAAAATGAAGATGAAGAAAATGGGGGAATGTATTATAAATATGAGAAACCCTTCACTAGCTGCCTGAGGGAACCATCGCAATCCCTCTCGAAGGCAGACCTATTTGTATTGCCTGCTCCTAGGCCTTTCGTCCGCTGGATCAGACTCATCAGGGAGACACGGCTGCTTGTGTCTGTGCTCCTGGTGTCAAATAGAGACACACCACAGTCCATAATTCTGTGGTGTTCTCACCACCAAGGGTTCAAAAAAGAATCCAACAGCACCCCCACAGCAGCCAGCGAAGGATAGTAAAATGGAATAAAACGAAAGTGTGGAGAGGAAAAAAAGTTGCTGAAAAACTAAAAGCATTATGCCAACAGTATAAAATGTAGGGGACAATCTTTGAGCCTATGCTTGAGGATCCATTCAAGGATGCAAGGGAGATCAAAAGATACGGAACAGTCTGAGTGGTCAGCTCTGCTGTTCAATAACTCAAGCATTGTCAGTGGCTAAGAATTGTGCAGGACAACCTTTACTTGGATCTCCTAAGAGATGCAATCTCCCACTAATTGACCAAACAATATAATGCTGAACAATTAAGTAGTGGGAGAAAACAAGTGCAGGCTAACAATTCTTCTGTCATTATACTAATGACTTGGCAAAGATTTGAACTTATAGAGAAAAAAAAATGAAGATGAAGAAAATGGGGGAATGTATTATAAATATGAGAAACCCTTCACTAGCTGCCTGAGGGAAACCATCGCAATCCCTCTCGAAGGCAGACCTATTTGTATTGCCTGCTCCTAGGCCTTTCGTCCGCTGAATCGGACTCATCAGGGAGACACGGCTGCTTGTGTCTGTGCTCCTGGTGTCAAATAGAGACACACCACAGTCCATAATTCTGTGGTGTTCTCACCACCATATATATATATATATATATATATATATATATATATATATATATATAAATAAACTAATAAATTCCAAGGATAAGTACCGAGCACCATTCCAGCAACTTACAGAGCAGCTTGGTGTTGCAATGACTGCAAAAAATATTCAATTATAAACAAAGCTTGCTCCTATGTCTAATTTAGTCCCTTGCGGATTCATTCCAAGAACTGGCCCTCAGCACTTGTGTCTTAAGAGGTTATTTTTTTATGTTCTTTTTTACAAGAAAATGTTGCTTGTTTTGCTCTTTCATGATTTTCTTTTGCTTCTTAGGTGGCACCTTTGGTTGTTTTTTTGAAAACTCAACAAACATACTACGGTATTGCACACCAGCTTTTTGTGGGATAGCATTCTTGTTAAAACCGAAAAGGCAGAGGAGTCAAATTACCACTTTCCGCGGTCACTGAGGAGAAACAATCAGGTTTCGAAATATGGGTATCTGACCAAGAGTTATATGTTAGTGAGTTTCCTCCCTATTGGAGACGGTCTCCCCCTTGGAGACTATAAGCTTGCTGAAGGCTCATTTTGAGAAGCATTTATTTCATTTTTTCCCCATTCACCCACTCAAGCACATACTGTTAGTTAGGTAGATTTATCTACCACTGCAGATATGAATGCTTATTTCCCCCTATTTCTTTAATCTAAGACATAAGAGCAAGCTTTGTTTATAATTGAATATTTCTTGCAGTCACTGCAACACCAAGCTGCTCTGTAAGTTGCTGGAATGGTGCTCAGTATTTATCCTTGGAATTTATTAGTTTATTGTAATTTAGTCCCTTGCGGATTCATTCCAAGAACTGGCCCTCAGCACTTGTGTCTTAAGAGGTTATCTTTTTATATTTTCTACTTTTCATAAGAAAATGTAGCTTGTTTTTTTCTTTCGTGATTTTCTTTTGCTTCTTAGGTGGCACCTTTGGTTGGTTTTTTGAAAACTCAACAAACATACTACGGTATTGCACACCAGACTTTTCTAGGATAGCATTCTTGTTAAAACCGAAAAGGCAGAGGAGTCAAATTACCACTTTCCGCGGTCACTGAGGAGAAACAATCAGGTTTCGAAATATCGGTATCTGACCAGGAGTTATATATTAGTGAGTTTCCTCCCCATTGGAGAATGTCCTCCCCTTGGAGACTATAAGCTTGCTGAAGGCTCATTTTGAGAAGCATTTATTTCATTTTTTCCCCATTCACCCACTCAAGCACATACTGTTAGTTAGGTAGATTTATCTACCACTGCAGATATGAATGCTTATTTCCCCCTATTTCTTTAATCTAAGACATAAGAGCAAGCTTTGTTTATAATTGAATATATATATATATATATATATATATATATATATATATATATGTCTGTACGCGTGTGTATACATCTATGCCTTTCAGCCTGTTTCTGTTGTACTGTCCTCCTCCCCGCCCATCTCCCCCCCCCCCTTTTTTTTTCTTCTCTGTTCCTGATGTTCAGGTAACTTGACCTGGTTTAATCTTTGAAGAGTGGTGTTTCTTTACCTGCCCGCCCTACACTGCTATGTGTTCCCTGAGTGAGCACCATGATCATGTAATGAAGGTCTGATGTTGTGCCTCTAAATGCAAAGGCAATGCAGTTCCGGTATGCTTTCAAGCTGTGTACATCATAATGCCTAGTGTTTGTTACAATAACTTCCCCAAACGAAGAAACTAGGAGATATATGTCAACTCGGACAAGTGCTATATATCTACCATGAAAATCTCAAATCAGGACTGACACGCACTTACTGCGAACAGTTGTAGACTCGACACTATCTATCACGTGAAATAGTTATAGAAACTGTGGACGAATTTTAGAAAGAGAGGGGGCTAGTTAAAGATTTAGACAAACAAAGCAAAAGACAATATTATATATATATAATATATATATATATATATATATATACACACATATATATCTATCTATATACAATCTATCTATCTATCTATCTATCTATCTATATATATATAATGAATACTAAAACAAGTTGAACGTCTTTTCCCACAGGGACAACTTTAATCTCCAAGCTTTCGCCACGAAGGCCTCTTCAGGAATAGTGAGAATTTTACTTGTGAAAAAAAACACACACACACACACACACACACACACACACACACACACACACACACACACACACATATATATAATATATATATATATATATATATATATATATATATATCATAGACAGTATTAAAACGTCCTTTAAAAATCTGAAAGAGCTCGACCCCTTGGGGAGCAACATTTGCTAAAGATATATTTTAAAATGAATGCTAAAATATATCTACAAGCTTTTTCGAGATATATCACGGTATATATCTCTCCTCAGGATGGCTTCAATGTGGCACGCCAACGATCGTTTATGGCGTGCGGGACCTGATTTCATCTCTGTTTGTGCGTGCCGATCTTTTTGCTGCACGTGAGGCTGTGATTTTTGTTAGGGCCTGTTCAGGTGGAATGTGCTAGCAAAGAATTTCCACTTGTGCCTGCAATTATTCACTATCTCTACTTTTGTGTTCAGAGTTGCTATATATATATATATATAACACTTTAAATTAAGGGGATATCATTCACAGACATCTGATCTACTTTAAGCATTTCATCCAGATAGTATGTTTTGCTTCAGATTTACATCTTTCTTTTTCCCTTCCTCCATTTCGCTTCTCCCCTCTCCTCTCTCTCTCTCTCTCCCCTCTCTCCTGTTTTTTCTGTGCTGCCCCTCTCTACTGACTGTCAAGGGAGATGACTCTGAACGTTGCTTGCAGTGTCGACGAAGGCAGAACCGGAAGAGTGCATGATGGGAACTGCGGGGTGCACAGACATCCTGGAGCTGTGGGGGCTGGGCGGCACGGGCAGCTGCCTGACGCCAGAGGCCGGCTACCCCATTGGCAAGGGATACACCCGGGTGGTCTCCATGCAGGTAAACACCACGAGGAGTTATCTCCCTGCAGATAAACACGGCGAAGAATTATCTTCCTGCAGGTAAACACAGTGAAGAGTTGCTTCTCTGCAGGCAAACACAGCGAAGAGTTGCCTCCCTGCAGGTAAACACAGAGAAGAGTTGTCTGTATGCACGTAAATATGGCGAAGAGTTGTCTGTATGCACGTAAACACAGCGAAGAGTTGTCTATATGCACGTAAACACAGCGAAGAGTTGTCTGTATGCAGTTAAACACAGCAAAGAGTTGTCTGTATGTACGTAAAACAGCGAGGAGTTGTCTGTATGCAGGTAAACACAGCGAATATATTTCTCCATGCAGGTTAACACAGTGAAGGGTTGTCTGTATGCAGTAAACACAGCGAAGAGTTGTCTGTATGGACGTAAACACAGCGAAGAGTCGTCTGTATGCACGTAAACATAGCGAAGAGTTTGTCTGTGAGTATGTGAACATAGCAAAGAGTTGTCTGTATGCACGTAAACACAGCGAAGACTTGCATGTGTACACGTTAACACGGCAACGAGTTCTCTGCGTGCAGGTAAACACAGCAAAGAATTGTATGTATGCACGTTAACACAGTGAAGACTTGTCTGTATGCCGGTAAACACAGCGAAGAGTTGTCTGTATGCAGGTAAACACAGTGAAGAGTTGTCTGTATGCACGTAAACACAGCGAAGAGTTGTCTGTATGCAGGTAAACACAGTGAAGAGTTGTCTGTATGCACGTAAACACAGCGAAGAGTTGTCTGTATGCAGGTAACACAGTGAGAGTTGTCTGTATGCACGTAACACAGTGAAGAGTTACACCTTACCTGACCTTCCATGCCTGTTCCAGCCCCCACCATACACATCCTTCCATGCCTGTCCTTGCTGTCCACCATACACACCCTAACCTTCCATGCCTGTCCCTGCTGTCCACCATACACACCTCACCTTACCTTCCATGCCTGTCCCTGCTCTACCCATACACACCTTACCTTCCATGCCTGTCCCTGCTCTACCCATACACACCTTACCTTCCATGCCTGTCCCTGCTTCACCCATACACACCTTACCTTCCATGCCTGTCCCTGCTGTCCACCATACACACCTCACCTTACTCCATGCCTGTCCCTGCTGTCCACCATACACCACCTTACCTTCATTGCCTGTCCCGCCCCCATCATACACCCCTAACCTCCCATGCCTTTTCCTGCTGTCCACCAAACACACCTTTACCTTCCATGCCTGTCCCTGCCGGCCACCATACACACCTTACCTTCCACGCCTGTCCCTGCCCCCCACCATACACCCCCTGACCTTCCATGTCTGTCCCAGCCCCCATCATACACCCCTTGACCTCCCATGCCTGTCCCTGGTGTCCGCCATACACACCTGATCTCCCATGCCTGTCCCTGCAGTCCACCATACACACCTTACCTTCCATGCCTGTTCCTGCTGTCCACCATACACACCTGACTTTCCATGCCTGTTCCTGCTGTCCACCATACACACCTGACCTTCCATGATTGTCCCTGATGTCCACCATACACGCCTTACCTTACCTTCTTTGCCGGTCCCTCCTGTCTACCATACATACCTGGCCTTCCATGCCTGTCCCTGCCCCCCACCGCACACACCCTGACCTTCCATGCCTGTCCCTGATGTCCATCATACACACCTTACCTGACCTTACATGCCTGTCCCTGCTGGCCACCATACAACCCTTACCTGACATTCCATGCCTGTCCCTTCTGTCCACCATACACACCTTACCTGACCTTCCATGCCTGTCCCTGCTGTCCACCAAACACACCTTACCTGACCTTCCATGCCTGTCCTGCTGTCCACCATACATACCTTACCTGACCTTACATGCCTGTCCCTGCTGTCCACCATACACACCTTACCTGACCTTCCATGCCTGTCCCTGCTGTCCACCATACACACCCCTGACCTACCATACCTGTCCCTGCCGTCCACCATACACACCCTGACCTTCCATGCCTGTCCCTGCTGTCCACCATACACACCCTAACCTTCCATGCCTGTCCCTGCTGTCCACCATACACACCCTGACCTTCCACGCCTGTCCATGCTGTCCACCATACACACCCTAACCTTCTACGCCTGTCCCTGCTGTCCTCTATACACATCTTACCTGACCTTCCACGCCTGTTCCTGCTGTCCACCATACACATCTTACCTGACCTTCCATGCCTGACCCTGCTGTCCACCATACACCCCCTGACCTTCCATGCCTGTTCCTGCTGTCCACCATACACACCCTGACCTTCCAAGCCTGTCCCTGATGTCCACCATACACACCTTACCTTCCATGCCTGTCCCTGCTGTCCACCATACACACCCTGACCTTCCACGCCTGTCCTGCTGTCCACCATACACACCTTACCTTCCATTGCTGTCCAGGCTGTACCCATACACACCTTACCTACCACGCCTGTCCCTGCTGTCCACCATACACACCTACCTACCTTCCATGCCTGTCCTGCTGTCCACCATAACACCTTACTTCCATGCCTGTCCCTGCTGTCCCCATACACACCTTACCTGACCTTCCATGCCTGTCCCTGATATCCACCATACACACCTTACCTGACCTTCCATGCCTGTCCCTGCTGTCCACCATACACACCTTACCTGACCTTCCATACTGTCCCTGATGTCCCATACACACCTTACTGACCTCATGCCTGTCCCTGCTGCCACCATACACACCTTACTGACTTCCATGCCTGTCCCTGCTGTCCACCATACACACCTTACTGACCTTCCATGCCTGTCCCTGCTGTCCACCATACACACCTTACCTGAACTTCCATGCCTGTCCCTGCTGTCCACCATACATACATTACCTGACCTTACATGCCTGTCCCTGCTGTCCACCATACACACCTTACCTGACCTTCCATGCCTGTCCCTGCTGTCCACCATACACCCCGTGACCTTCCATACCTGTCCCTGCCGTCCACCATACACACCTTACCTTACCTTCCTACCTGTCCCTGCTGTCCACCATACACACCTTACATTACCTTCCATGCCTGTCCCTGATGTCCACCATACACACCCTTACCTTCCATGCCTGTCCCTGCCCCCAACCATACAAACCCTGACCTTCCATGCCTGTCCCTGCCCCCCCCCCACCCCACATATACACCTCACCTTCCATGCCTGTCTCTGCTGTCCACCATACACCCACTAACCTTCCATGCCTGTTCCTGCTGTCCACCATACACCCCCTGACCTTCCATGCCTGTCCCTGCTGTCCACTATACATACCTTACCTTCCATGCCTGACTCTTCTGTCCACAATACACCCCTGACCTTCCATGCCTGTCCCTGCTGTCCACCATACACACCTTACCTTCCATGCCTGTCCCTTCTGTCCACCATACACACCCTGACCTTCCATGCCTGTCCCTGCTGTCCACCATACACACCTTACCTTCCATGCCTGGCCTTGCTGTCCACCATACACACCTTACCTTCCATGCCTGTTCCTGCTGTCCACCATACATCACCTGACCTTCCATGCCTGTCCCTGCTGTCCACCATACACACCTTACTTGACCTTCCATGCCTGTCCCTGCTGTCCACCATACACACCTTACCTTCCATGCCTGTTTCTGCTGTCCACCATACACACCTTACCTTCCATGCCTGTCCCTGCTGTCCACCGTACACCCTTGACCTTCTATGTCTTTCCTGCTGTCCACCATACACACCTTACCTTCCATGCATGTCCCTGCTGTCTACCATACACCCCTGACCTTCCATGCCTGTTCCTGCAGTCCACCATACACACCTTACGTGACCTTCCATGCCTGTCCCTTCTGTCCACCATACACACCTTACCTTCCATACTGCCTGTGTCACTACACACACTGACCTGCTGTCCGTACCACCATACACACCTTACCTGACCTTATGCCTGTCCCTGCTGTCCCCATACACACCTTACCTGACCTTCCATGCCTGTCCCTGATATCCACCATACACACCTTACCTGACCTTCCATGCCTGTCCCTGCTGTCCACCATACATACCTGACCTGACCTTACATGCCTGTCCCTGCTGTCCACCATACACACACTGACATTCCATGCCTTTCCCTTCTGTTCACCATACACACTTATCTTACCTTCAATGCCTGTCTCTGCTGTCCACCATACACACCCTGACCTTCCATGCCTCTCCCTACCCCCAACCATACACACCCTGACTTTCCATGCCTGTCATTGCTGTCCATCATGCACACCTATGACCTTCCACGCCTGTCCCTGCTGTCCACCATACACACCCTGACCTTCCATGCCTGTCCTTGCTGTTCACCATACACACCCTGACCTTCCATGCCTGTCCCTGCTGTCACCATACACACTCTGACCTTCCAAGCCTGACCGTGCTGTCCACCATACACACCTTACCTGACCTTCCACGCCTGTCCCTGCTGTCTACCATACACACCTTACCTGACCTTCCACGCCTGTCCCTGCTGTCCACCATACACACCTTACCTGACCTTCCATGCCTGTCCCTGCTGTCCACCATACACCCCCTGACCTTCTATGCCTGTCCTGCTGTCCACCATACACACCTTGACCTCCTCCATGCCTGTCCCTGCTGTCCACCATACAACCTCCTGGCCTTCCATGCCTGTCCCTGATGTCCACCATACACACCCTGACTTCCATGCCTGTCCCTGCTGTTTCCACCATACACACCTCTTACCTTCAATGCCTGTCCTGCTGTCCACCATACACACCCTGACCTTCCATGCCTGTCCCTTCGCCACCATACACCCCTTGACTTCCATGCCTGTCCTTGCTGTCCACATACACACCTTGACCTTCCTTCCTGCCTGTCCTCTGTCCACCATACACCCCTGACCTTCCATGCCTGTCCTTGCTGTCCACCATACACCCCTGACCTTCCATGCCTGTTCCTGCTGTCCACCATAACACTCACTTGACCTTCCAAGCCTGTCCTGCTGTCCACCATACACACCTTACCTTCCATGTCCCTGTCCCCCTGCTGCCCCGTCCACCATACACACCTTACCTTACCTTCCATGCCTGTCCTGCATGTCCACCATACACCCCTCTTCTATGCCTCTGCTGTCCATACCACACCTACCTGACTTCCACCCTTACCTGCCTGCCTACCACTACCTGACCTACCTTAACATCCTTCCCTGCTGTCCACCATCAATGCCTGTCCTTCGCCTCCTTCGTTACCATACACACCTTAACCTTCAATGCCTGTCTCTGCTGTCCACCATACACACCTGAACCTTCCATGCCTTCCCTCGTCCACCATACACACACCTGACTTCCATGCCTGTCTCTGCTGTCCCATACATCACCTTGACCTTCCATCCTGTCCTTCCTGTCCACCATACACACCCTACCTTCCATGCCTGTCCTGCTGTTCACCATACACACCCTGACCTTCCATGCCTGTCCCTGCTGTCCACCATACACACCTGTACCTTCCAAGCCTGACCTGCTGTCCACCATACACACACCTGACCTTCACGCCTGTCCCTGCTGTCCACCATACACACCTTACCTGACCTTCCATGCCTGTCCCTGCTGTCCACCATACACACCCCTGACCTTCCATGCCTGTCCCTGCTGTCCACCATACACCCCTGACTTCATGCCTGTTCTGCTGTCCACCATACACACCATGACCTTCCACGCCTGTCCCTGCTGTCCACCATACACACCCTGCCTTCCATGCCTGTCCCTGCTGTCACCATACACACCCTGACCTTCCATGCTGTCCCTGCTGTCCACCATACACACCCTGACCTTCCATGCCTGTCCCTGCTGTCCACCATACACACCCTTCCCTTAGCCTGTCCCTGCTGTCCACCATACACCCTTGACCTTCCACGCCTGTCCCTGCTGTCCACCATACACACCTTACCTGACCTTCCATGCCTGTCCCTGCTGTCCACCATACACCCCCTGACCTTCCATGCCTGTCCCTGCTGTCCACCATACACCCCTGACCTTCCATGCCTGTTCCTGCTGTCCACCATACACACCTCACTTGACCTTCCAGCCTGTCCCTGCTGTCCACCATACACACCTTACCTTCCATACCTGTCCTGCTGTCCACCATACACACCTTACCTTACCTTCCATGCTTGTTCCTGATATCCACCATACACCCTCTGACTTCCATGCCTGTCCCTGACCCCACCATACACACCCTTACCTTCCATGCCTGTCCCTGATGTTCACCATACATACCTTACCTTACATTCAATGCCTGTCCCTGCCCCTACCATACATACCTTACCTTCCATGCCTGTCCTTCTGTCCACCATACACACTATGACCTTCCACGCCTGTCCCTGTTGTCCACCATACACAACCTGACCTTCCACGCCTGTCCTGCTGTCCACCATACACACCCTGACCTTCCATGCCTGTCCCTGCTGTCCACCATACACACCCTAACCTTCCATGCCTGTCCCGCTGTCCACCATACACCCCCTGACCTTCCATGCCTGTCCCTGCTGTCCACCATACACACCCTTACCTTCCATGCCTGTCCTGCTGTCCACCATACACACCCTGACCTTCCATGCCTGTCCCTGCTGTCCACCATACACACCCTGACCTTCCATGCCTGTCCCTGCTGTCCACCATACACACCCTGACCTTCCATGCCTTCCCTCCCCCAACCATACACACCCTGACTTCCATGCCTGTCCTTGCTGTCCACATCACACCATGACCTTCCACGCCTGTCCTGCTGTCCACCATACACACCCTGACCTTCCATGCCTGTCCTTGCTGTTCACCATACACACCCTGACCTTCCACGCCTGTCCCTGCTGTCACCATGCACACTCTGACCTTCCACCTGACCGTGCTGTCCACCATACACCCTCCTGACCTTCATGCCTGTCCCTGCTGTCCACCATACACACCCTTACTGACCTTCCAGCTGTCCCTGCTGTCCACCATACACACCTTACTGACCTTCCATGCCTGTCCTGCTGTCCACCATACACCCCTGACCTTCTATGCCTGTCCTGCTGCCACCATACACACCTTGACCTTCCACGCCTGTCCCTGCTGTCCACCATACACACCTTACCTGACCTTCCACGCCTGTCCCTGCTGTCCACCATACACACCTTACCTGACCTTCCATGCCTGTCCCTGCTGTCCACCATACACCCCCTGACCTTCTATGCCTGTTCCTGCTGTCCACCATACACACCATGACCTTCCACGCCTGCCCCTGCTGTCCACCATACACACCCTGGCCTTCCATGCCGTCCCTGATGTCCACCATACACCCCCTGACCTTCCATGCTGTCCCTGCTGTCCACCATACACACCCTGACCTTCCATGCCTGTCCCTGCTGTCCACCATACACACCCTGTCCTTCTATGCCTGTCCCTTCTGTCCACCATACACCCCTGACCTTCCATGCCTGTCCCTGCTGTCCACCATACACACCTTACCTGACCTTCCATGCCTGTCCCTGCTGTCCACCATACACCCCCTGACCTTCCATTCTGTTCCTGCTGTCCACCATACACCCCTGACCTTCCATGCCTGTTCCTGCTGTCCACCATACACACCTCACTTGACCTTCCATGCCTGTCCCTGCTGTCCACCATACACACCTTACCTTCCATACCTGTCCTGCTGTCCACCATACACACCTTACCTTACCTTCCATGCTTGTTCCTGATATCCACCATACACCCTCTGACCTTCCATGCCTGTCCCTGACCCCACCATACACACCCTTACCTTCCATGCCTGTCCCTGATGTTCACCATACAACCTTACCTTACATTCAATGCCTGTCCCTGCCCCCACCATACATACCCTTACCTTCCATGCCTGTCCTTTCTGTCCACCATACACACTATGACCTTCCACGCCTGTCCCTGTTGTCCACCATACACAACCTGACCTTCCACGCCTGTTCCTGCTGTCCACCATACACACCCTGACCTTCCATGCCTGTCCCTGCTGTCCACCATACACACCCTAACCTTCCACTCCTGTCCCTGCTGTCCACTATACACCCCCTGACCTTCCATGCCTGTCCTGCTGTCCACCATGCACACCCTTACCTTCCACGCCTGTCCCTGCTGTCCACCATACACCCCTGACATTCCATGCCTGTCCTGCTGTCCACCATACACACCCTACCTTCCACGCCTGACCCTGCTGTCCACCATACACACCCTGACCTTCCATGCCTGTCCCTGCTGTCCACCATACACACCCTAACTTCCATGCCTGTCCTTCTGTCCACCATACACACCCTGACCTTCCACGCCTGTCCCTGCTGTCCACCATACACCACCCTAACTTCTAGCCTGTCCTGCTGTCACCTATACACACTTACCTGACCTTCCACGCCTGTCCCTGCTGTACCATACACAACTTACCTGACCTTCCATGCCTGACCCTGCTGTCCACCATACACCCCTGACCTTTCTGCCTGTTTCTGCTGTCCACCATACACACCCTGACCTTCCAAGGCTGTCCCTGATGTCCACCATACACACCTTACCTTCCATGCCTGTCCCTGCTGTCCACCATACACACCCTGACCTTCCACGCCTGTCCCTGCTTTCACCATACACACCTACCTTCCATTGCTGTCCCTGCTGTCACCATACACACCTTACCTTCCACGCCTGTCCCTGCTGTCCACCATACACACCCTGACCTTCCATGCCTGTCCCTGCTGTCCACCATACACACCTTACCTTCCATGCCTGTCCCTGCTGTCACCCATACACACCTTACCTGACCTTCCATGCCTGTCCCTGCTGTCCACCATACACACCTTACCTGACCTTCCATACTGTCCTGCGCCACCATACACACCTTACCTTCCATGCCTGTCCCTCTTCCCCCACAGCACCTCCTGACCTTCCATGCCTGTCCCTGCCCCCCATCATACACCCCTTGACCTTCCATGCCTGTCCCTGCCCCCACCATACACACCCCTGACCTTCCATGCCTGTCCCTGCCCCCACCATACACCCCTGACCTTCCATGCCTGTCCCTGCCCCCACCATACACCCCTGACCTTCCATGCCTGTCCCTGCCCCCACCATACACCCCCTGACCTTCCATGCCTGTCCCTGCCCCCACCATACACCCCCTGACCTTCCATGCCTGTCCCTGCCCCCACCATACACCCCCTGACATTCCATGCCTGTCCTGCCCCCCCCCCCCCCACACACACACACCATGCACCCCTTGACCTTCCATGCCTGTCCCTGCCCCCCACCATGCACTCCTTGACCTTCCATGCCTGCCCCTGCCCCCCACCATGCACTCCTTGACCTTCCATACCTGCCCCTGCCCCCCACCATGCACTCCTTGACCTTCCATGCCTGCCCCTGCCCCCCACCATGCACTCCTTGACCTTCCATGCCTATCCCTGCTGGACAGTTTCACTGGACCAACCCAGGCCTAGTGGACGAATGGTACGACTCCTCCGGCATGGTGCTCTACTACACGCCCAAACTACGGCAATACAGCGCCGGCATCATGTCCATTGGCCAGTTGGCGCTGACCATCCCCCCGGGCCGCGACGCCTGGGTGCAATCCGGGGGATGCAGCGGCAGATGCACGGAGAAGATCTTCAAGGAAGACATCCACATCTTTCAGCTGGCGCACCACATGCACTACCTGGGTCAGTGGGCAGGGAAGGGGGGGGGGAATGGGGCTGGAGGGGGGGGGGGGGGAGATATCATCCCCATCTTTCTGCTGGCGCACCACATGCACTACCTGGGTCAGTGGGCAGGGAAAGGGGAGGCGGGGGTGGAAGAGGGGGGGAGATATCCACATCTTCCAGCTGGCGCACCACTTGGACTACCTGGGTCAGTGGGCAGGGAAAGTGTGTGTGTGTGTGGGGGGGGGGGGGGGGGTGGCGCTGGAAGGTGGGGGTGGGGGTGGGGGTGGGGGAGATATTATCCACATCTTTCAGCTGGCGCACCACATGCACTATCTGGGTCAGTGGGAAGGGAAAGGGAGGGGTTGGAAGGGGGGGGAGATATTATTCACACCTTTCAGCTGGCGCACCACATGCACTACCTAGGTCAGTGGGCAGGGAAAGGGAGGGGGGGGGGGGCGTGGAAGAGAAGGGGGGGGGGGAGATATACATATCTTTCAGCTGGCGCACGAAAGCACTACCTGGGTCAGTTGGCAGGGGTAGCAGCTGGGGGAGGGGGGGGGAGTGGAGAAGTTATTACCAAATCTATCAGCTGCACTACCTGGATTAGTGGGCAGAGAAAGGGGAAAACAGGGGGTGTGGGTGGGTAGGAGTGTGGAGATATTGGTGCATGTGAAGGATGTCAGTGAGTGTGGTGGATACGGGTGAGTTTGGGGATATAGGGCAAGGAGATAAAGGTAAAGGTAGGAATGTGAATGAATGTAGAGATACAGGTGAGTTTGGTAATATGAGTGAAAGTAGGGATACAGGTGAGTTTGGGAATTTGAGTGAATGTAGGTATAGCGATAAATGTGGGAGAAAAAAAAGGCGTGTGTAGGGGCATAGGTGTATATGAAAGTATATATGAATGTGGGGCTACGCGTGAATGTGGGGATATAGCAGTGTGTGAGAATATAGGTGAATGTCAAAGAAAATATTCAAGTGCAGGGTAAAGGTGAGCGTGGGGATGTAGGTGAGTGTGGGGAGATAAGTGAATGTGGGGATATAGGTGACTGTGGGATATGGGTGAGTGTGGGGATATGGGTGAGTGTGGGTATGTAGGTGAGTGTGGGGATATATGTGAATGTGGCGTAGAGATATAGGTGACTGTGGGATATGGGTGAGTGTGGAGATATGGGTGAACCTGGGAATATGGGTGAGCATGGGGATATGGGTGAGTGTTGGGATATGGATGAGTGTAGGCATATGGGTGAGTGTGGGTGAGTGTTGGGATTAAGGATGAGTGTGGAGAAATGGACGAATGTGGGGATATTGGTGAATGTGAAAAAGTAAGTGAATATGGGGGATGCTGGTGTGTGTGTGTGTGTGTGTGTGTGTGTGTGTGTGTGTGTGTGTGTGTGTGTGTGTGTGTGTGTGTGTGTGTGTAGATATGCATTTATGTGTGTGTTTATGCACGGATAAGTGCTGGAAACAAACAAAAAAGACTGTGTCTGTGTTAAAAAGCATTGCACAAATCTGATATGCTCCAAGCTATGAAAATACTCAGTTATCAGTTTATTCATGTATCAGTTGTATCATTTGTTGAACAGGGATCCGTCAGAATGTAACCGTGACCCGAAAAGGAGGCCAGTCTGAAATTCTGGCAGACGAGAATCCTTTCAATTATGACAGCCCTAGAGTACACCAGTAAGTGTGTGTGTGTGTGTGTGTGTGTGTGTGTGTGTGTGTGTGTGTGTGTGTGTGTGTGTGTGTGTGAGAGAGAGAGAGAGAGTATGTGTGTGTGTGTGTGTGTGTGTGTGTGTGTGTGTGTGTGTGTGTGTGTGTGTGTGTGTGTGTGTGTGTGTGTGTGTGTGTGTGGCGCGCGTGCGTGCGTGTGTGTGTGTGACTTCCGTTCTTTTGGCGACATGCAAAGCGTAGCATTAACCCTTACCTGTATGATCGAGCTAAACAAGCTGTGATCTTTAAACCTGTCCAGTTTCGACCCTGCCATCCTAATGCGCCCAGGAGACGCCCTGAGCACCGACTGCACGTACAAGTCAGTATCCCGTGCCACGACCACCCGTTATGGGCCCGGCAGCTACGATGAGATGTGCTTCGCCTTCCTCTTCTACTACCCCTACGCCAATGGTGCGGAGGACCTTAGCTGTTCCACTTACAAAGACGTGGACATGTGTATCTTGAGTGACCTGTGCGATGAGCAGCTGTACAACTCCTCCAACCCCGCCACCGCTTCTATCATCACCAAGGTAAAGGACTGACTGTCACATGTCCACCCCCCCTCCCCCACACCCAACCACCGCTGCTATCAGTACCAAGGAAAGGTTTAGCTGTGATAGGTCCACTCACCCTCCCCCAACCACCGTTGTTATCATTACTAAGGCAAAGGTTTGGCTGTGATAGGTCCAGTCAGCCCTCCCCCCCCCCCCAATCCCCCGCCCCACCACTGTATTCGTTACCAAGGTAAAGGTTTGGCTATGACAGGTCCACTCATCCCCCCCTCCCCCCCCCCCCACTGTTATCATTACCAAGGTAAAGTTTTGGCTGTGATAGGTCCTCTCAACCCCCCCCCCCCCCCCCGTTATCGTTGCCAAGGTAAAGGTTTGGTTGTGATAGGCCCAATCACCCCCCACCCCACACACACACACACACTATTATCGTTACCATGGTAAAGGTTTGTTTGTAACAGGTCCACTACCCCCACCCCACACCCACCCACCGCTGCTATCATTACCAAGGTAACGGTTTGGCTGTGATAGGTCCACTCACCCCCCATCCCATCCCCCAACCACCACTGCTATCATTACCAAGGTAAAAGCTTGGCTATGACAGGTCCACTCATTCCCCATCCCACCCCCACCCACCACTGCTATCATTACCAAGATAAAGGCTTGGCTATGACGGGTCCAATCACTCCCCACCCCACCCCCCACCCACCACTGCTATCATTACCAAGGTAAAGGCTTGGCTATGACGGGTCCACTCAGCCACACAACTCCTGCCATCATTACCAAGGGAAAAGCTTGGCTATGACAGGTCCACTGACTCCACTCCACCCCACCGCCGCCATCATTACCAAGGTATGACAAGTCCACTCAACCCCTGCCATCATTACCAAGGTAAAGTCTTGGCTGTGACAGGTCCATCCAACGCCTGCCGTCATTACCAAGGTAAAAGCTTGGCTATGACAGATCCACTCAACCTCTGCCATCATTACCAAGGTAAAGATTTGGCTGTGACAGATCCACTCCCCCCCCCCCCCCCACTGCTGCCAGATCCACTCAACCCCTGCCATCACTACCAGGGCAAAGGCTTGGCTATGACAGATCCACTGAACCCCTGCCATCATTACCAAGGTAAAGTCTTGGCTATGACAGGTCCACTCAGCCTCTGCCATCATTACCAAGGTAAAGTCTTGGCTATGACAGGTCCACTCAGCCTCTGCCATCATTACCAAGGTAAAGTCTTGGCTATGACAGATCCACTCAACCCCTGCTATCATTACCAAGGTAAAGTCGTGGCTATGACAGATCCACTCAACCCCTGCTATCATTACCAAGGTTAAAGCTTGGCTATGACAGATCCACTCAACCTCTGCCATCACTACCAAGGTAAAGTCTTGGCTATGACAGATACATTCAACCCCTGCTATCATTACCAAGGTTAAAGCTTATCTATGACAGATCCATTCAACCACTGCCATCATTACAAAGGTAAAGGCTTGGCTATGACAGGTCCACTCACCCCCCCCCCCCCTCCACCGCTGCCATCATTACCAAGATAAAGGCTTGGCTATGACAGATCCATTGAACCCTGCCATTATCACCAAGGTAAAGGCTTGGCTATGACAGATCCATTCAACCCCTGCCATCATCACCAAGGGAAAAGCTTGGCTATGACGGGTCCACTCAGCCACATAACCCCTGCCATCATTACCAAGGGAAAAGCTTGGCTATGACGGGTCCACTCAGCCACACAACTCCTGCCATCATCACCAAGGTAAAGGCTTGGCTAAGACGTGTCCACTCAGCCACACAACCCCTGCCATCATTACCAAGGGAAAAGCTTGGCTATAACAGGTCCACTCACCCCCCCCCCCCCCCCACCGCTGCCATCATTACCAAGGTAAAGGCTTGGCTGTGACAGGTCCACTCAACCCCTGCCATCATTACCAAGGTAAAGGCTTGGCTATGACAGGTCCACTCAACCTCTGACATCATTATCAAGGTAAAGGCTTGGCTATGACAAATCCGCTCAGCCCCTACACCACTGCCATCATTACCAAGCTAAAGGCTTAGCTATGACAGATCCATGCAACCTATGCCATCATTACCAAGGTAAAAGGCTTGGCTATGACAGGTCCTCAACCCCGCCACCTCTGCCATCATTACCAAGGTAAAGGCCTGGCTATGACAGATCCATTCAACCCCGTCACATCTGCCATCATTACCAAGGTAAAGGTCTGGCTATGACAGATCCACTCAACCTCTGCCATCATTACCAAGGTAAAGAATTGGTTGTGACAGATCCACTCAACCTCCGCCATCATTACCAAGGTAAAGGCTTGGCTATGACAGATCCACTCAACCCCTGCCATCATTACCAAGGCAAAGGCTTGGCTATGACAGATCCACTCAACCCCTGCCATCATTACCAAGGCAAAGGCTTGGCTATGACACATCCATTCAACCCTTGCCATCATCTGTCCTGGTCCTCTGCTCTCTCCTGGTCCTGCGCTCTGTACTGGTCCTCTGCTCTGTCCTGGTCCTCTGCTCTTTCTGGTCCTCTGCTCTCTCTGGTCCTCTGCTCTCTTGTCCTCTGCTCTCTCTTGGTCCTCTGCCCTCGCCTGGCTCCCGCTTATGTGATTCCCAGTCAAGCCACAAATCCTGAAGAACTTCAGCCTCTCTTTCCTTGTTCATCCACACGACGTCTCTACCTCTCACCTCTTCTCCATCCTCTCACCCCCACCTCCTTCTTCACGCTCTCTTCTAATCCCTCGTGTCATACACTTCTGCTCTTCTGTCTCCTCCATCATCTCACCCCCACCTTCCTCCTCACGCTCTCTTCTAATCCCTCGTGTCATACACTTCTGCTCTTCTGTCTGCTGCACAGCATTCACATCGTCATCTTTGTTTTATTGATTCCATCTCTTTCTCGTCCTCCTCCTCGTCCTCGTCCTCCTCCCCGTCCTAGTCCCCCTCCTCGTCCTCCTCCTCGTCCTCGTCCTCTCCTCCTCGTCCTCCTCGTTTCGTCCTCCACCCCTCCTCCTCCTCCTTAGTCTTGTTCTCCCTCACTGCAGCGGACAGACCGTAGCATACTTTTCTCACTGTTACAAACCGTTGTCACATCATCTGGCCCTATTCCTCCGCCTCCTCCTCCTCCTTCCCGCTTGGCCTTGTCACGCACAGTGTGCCTGTGTGCAGGTGCTGGAGAGCTGTGACGCCTCAGGAGTCCTGTGTCTGGAGGAGTGCCCGGGGGTGGTGCAGCAGGTGCTGGCGGACAACCCCTGTCTGCGGGAGGCTTGGGCCTACATCGAGCAGATCATCCTCACCGCTGTCCCAGACCCCTGGCTCATGCGATTCGTCTCTGCCATGCGATCATGCTCAGGCCCCGGAGAGAACCCAGACACTATGGAACTTCCCCAGCCCCCGACCACTGCACGACCCACCACTTTCGAAAAACCGTCTACTGTCAAGCCTACTGGTACGTACACACACACACACACACACACACACACACACACACACACACACACACACACACA
The DNA here is from genome assembly GCA_033310375.1 of Conus canariensis. Taxonomy (NCBI): domain Eukaryota; kingdom Metazoa; phylum Mollusca; class Gastropoda; order Neogastropoda; family Conidae; genus Conus; species Conus canariensis. The sequence continues at coordinate 31,872,998 of CM065734.1, read as the reverse complement.
CACACACACACACACACACACACACACACACACACACACACACACACACACACACACACACACACACACACACACACCACACACACACACACACACACACTATTAGAAATATGTTTGAATCACCGGTATTAATCTAAGAATTCTTTCTTTCTTTATCAAAGAGTCCAATACATAAGTATTTCTAGCTTCTCACATTTATCATCTCATACTTATGATGTTACTTTAAGTGAGTCAATGATATAGCTATTGTTAAATCTACATAAAATATACGAAAAGACCATCTTCATCCGTCCCCTGCTTCTTACTCTGTGTAGTTTCCAAGTTTCGTCATAAAGGTTTGGTTTTTTGTTGTTGTTGTTGTTGTTGATTGGGTGGTGTCTTTTTTCTCTCTTTTTTTTTCTCGTCTATTATGACCTAGAGTGGATAGACGTTAAATTTGAAACACACACACACACACACACACACACACACACACACCACACACACACACACGCGCGCGCGCGCGCAACACACACACGCACACACACAGTCAGGGAGACAGAGACAGAGAGACAGACAGATAGAGAGAGACAGAGAAAGAGGGGGAGGGGAGGGAGGGAGAGGAGGATGAAGACTGGGAAGGAGCACGCGCGCACGCACACACGCACGCACATTCAGGCTTAACAAATACAGCTTAAATAACATTAAGCACCACGTAAATCAGCCAGAGGCTCGTATGCTCACACAGATTTGCAGGGAGGAAGAAATTACAATACATAAAAAGAACGCCTCTTTAAAGTGAAAATAAAACAGAAACAGTAACTAGAAAGTTCTGCTGTTAGTTTGAATAAACGTCGCTCATTATTATGAAGGATTGTGACTAGCCAACAAGAGAGAACTACATCATGGACAGGTAGAGTCCTTTCTTGTGGTCACTGTTCAAAGTATCGCCTAAAAAGCCACTTTTACCAGAATGGCTGTTATGGTGATTGGTGACACTGCATTTATATACCGATTAACCTGCATCTGAACTACTGTTGTGGTGATTGGTGACACTACACTTATACACTGCTGAATCTATATCTGAATTACTATTATTGTGATTGTGACACTACACTAATACACAGCTGATCCTGTATTTGAATTACTGTTATGGCGATTGTGACACTACATTAATACACTGCTGATTCTGTATCTGAGTTACTGTTATGGTGATTATGACACTACGCTAAACACTACTAATTTTTTTATCTGAATTACTGTTATGGTGATTGTGACACTACACTAACACACTGCATGGTTTTGTATCTGAGTTACTGTTATAGTGATTATGACACTATACCAACACACTGCTGAATTTTTATTTGAGTTACTGTTATGGTGATGATGACACTACACTAAGACACTGCTGAATTTTTATCTGAATTACTGTTATAGTGATTGTGACACTGCATTAAGACACTGCTGAAGTTTTATCTGAATTACTGTTATAGTGATTGTGACACTGCATTAAGACACTGCTGAATCTTTATCTGAATTACTGTCATGGTGATTGTGACACTACACTAAGACACTGCTGAATCTTTATCTGAATTACTGTTATGGTGATTGTGACACTACACTAACACACTGATTGGCCTGTATCTGAATTACTGTTATGGTGATTGTGACACTACACTAACACACTGATTGGCCTGTATCTGAATTACTGTTATGGTGATCGTGACACTACACTAACACACTGATTGGCCTGTATCTGAATTACTGTTATGGTGATTGTGACACTACACGAACACACTGATTGGCCTGTATCTGAATTACTGTTATGGTGATCGTGACACTACACTAACACACTGATTAACCTGTATCTGAATTACTGTTATGGTGATTGTGACACTACACTAACACACTGATTAACCTGTATCTGAATTACTGTTATGGTGATCGTGACACTACACTAAGACGCTGCTGAATCTTTATCTGAATTACTGTTATGGTGATTGTGACACTACACCAACACACTGATTAACCTGTATCTGAATTACTGTTATGGTGATTGTGACACTACACTAACACACTGATTGGCCTGTATCTGAATTACTGTTATGGTGATCGTGACACTACACTAAGACGCTGTTGAATCTTTATCTGAATTACTGTTATGGTGATTGTGACACTACACTAACACACTGATTAACCTGTATCTGAATTACTGTTATGGTGATTGTGACACTACACTAACACACTGATTAACCTGTATCTGAATTACTGTTATGGTGATCGTGACACTACACTAACACACTGATTGGCCTGTATCTGAATTACTGTTATGGTGATTGTGACACTACACTAACACACTGATTAACCTGTATCTGAATTACTGTTATGGTGATCGTGACACTACACTAACACACTGATTGGCCTGTATCTGAATTACAGTTATGGTGATCGGGACACTACACTAAGACGCTGTTGAATCTTTATCTGAATTACTGTTATGGTGATTGTGATACTACTCTAAAACACTGCTGAATCTTTATCCGAATTACTGTTATGGTGATTGTGACACTACACTAACACACTGCTAAATCTTTTCTTTTTTTTTTTCTGAATTACAGTTACGGTGATTGTGAGACTACACTAACACACTGATGAACCTGTATCTGGATTACTGTTATGGTGATTGTAATACTACACTAACACACTGCTCATCTGTATCTGAGTTACGGTTAAGGTGATTGTGACGCTACTCTAACACACTGTTGAATCTTTACCTGAATTACTATTATGGTGATTGTGACACTACACTAACACACTGACCCCTCCAAGCCAGCGGTGTCCCTGTTGACTGCTGACCGCCCATCAGTAAGTGCCGAACGTTCCGAGAAAAGGAAGGTGAAGTGGTGTCATGACTGTTGCAGAACCGTCTAAACCAGCCATGCCCGACGGCCCGGGCGGTTGGCTGCTGAACCTGGTGAAGCACCTGGACGCCCGTCCTCTGCTCCAGAACATCATCATGAACGTCAACTACAACAACTATGGCACCGCGTACAACAGCAACGACGCCGACCACGACAGGGAATGGCATTAACATGCCTGGCGATGCCTTGTTACTTTTTGTTTTCAAACTAAGCCCAGGACATCTTCCTCTGTGAAGCTCCTGGCCAATTTCAGGGGTCTTGAGTAAAGCTGCCTTTACCACGCGCTCACTCCTCTTGTTTCCATCTCATCATCTACCTTTCCCCCACTGTATGTCTAATTCATTTCTATCTCTATCTCCTCTCTATGTCATCTTTCCCTCGTTCTCTCTATCCCTTTCTCTTCTGTACCATAACACGTTTCTCCATCGTCCTTCCCTGCCCGTCTCCTTCCTCGCTCTGCTTTCTTCGCATGGAAGGGCTGCTGCACTAGAACCACTGGCCACTCTCTCTCTCTCTCTTCTCTCTCTCTCTCTCTTTTCTCTCTCTCTCTCTCTCTCTCTCTCTCTCTCTACCGAATTTAAATTATTATCTCCATATTGTAATTTCTAGTTCAGCGCTTCCTTTGAGTTTCTTTTTAAGAAGTAAATTGCAGATAAAGACGTTGGCTTGCGGTTCTGTGGTGCAGTTTGCATGCGTGTGTGTGTTGCATATATGTGCATACGATATTGCAAGTGTGTGTATGTGTGTGTGTGTGTGTGTGTGTGTGTGTGTGTGTGTGTGTGTGTGTGTGTGCGTGCGCGTGCGTGCGTGCATGTGTGCACGCGTGCGTACGTACGTGTGCGCGTGCGCGCGCGTGCGTGTGTGTGTGTGTGTGTGTGTGTGTGTGTGTGTGTGTGTGTGTGTGTGTTCCCCCCACACATTTTATAACAAACCCGTCAAATCGTGTCCGTTCCTTCTCCATACATCTCATAACAGTACCATTAAAACATGTCCCTCGTCCCCCACATATTTTATGACAGCATCATCGAACCATGTGCCCTCCCTTCCCTCCTCACACAGTGTATGACAATACAATCAAATCATGTGCTTTCTCCTTTTCTCCACACATTGTATGACAACACAATTAAACCATGTGCCTTCCCTTCCCTCCCCACACATTGTATGACAACACAATTAAACCATGTGCCTTCCCTTCCCTCCCCACACATTGTATGACAGCACAATTAAACCATGTTCCTTCCCTTCCCTCCCCACACATTGTATGATAGCACAATTAAATCATGTGCCTTCCCTTCCCTCCCACACATTGTATGACAACACAATTAAATGATGTGCTTTCTCTTCTTTCCCCACACATTGTATGACAACACAATTACATCATGTGCTTTCTCGTCTTTCCCCACACATTGTATGATAACTTTATGACATTATGTCATGTTCCTTCGTTCCCCACACATTGTATGACAACACAATTACATCATGTGCTTTCTCGTCTTTCCCCACACATTGTATGATAACTTTATGACATTATGTCATGTTCCTTCGTCTCCACACATTCTGTAACAACAAAACCAAACCATGCCCTTTCCCTTCGTTTCCCGCATATTCTATAACAACAGCATTACAACATCTCCTTCCCTTCTCCCCCTTCCCCCAGTAAACGCATTTAATAACAAAACCATCAATCAAGTAAACCATAAGGACCTCCTCCGCCTTTTGTAATCATACCATCGAACAACGTCTCTTCCCTTACTTTCCCACACGTTGCAGAGCAACACCATCAAACCGTGTCCTGCCCCCTTTGCCAATCCCTCATACCTATTATAACAACACCATTAAACAATGTACCGTTCCTCCACACTTGCCTCACACACACACACACACACACACACACACACACACACACACACACACACACACACGCACACACACACACACACACACACACACACACACACACACACACACACACACACACACACACACACACCCGGTTATGTGAGTCAGTTGTCTGCTCGCGAACATCGTCGTGTTTTGTGTCTGTTTAGATGCAATCGGCTACCTCTGAACAGTGTATGTCACTCGACTCAACAAATCACCGACCCATTTTGTAAACAGTGTGATGGTCATTGTATTGAAGATTTATGTCATTTCATGTTAATTTGTCCTAAATATTCCACACTTCGCAGGAAATTCATACCCTTGTATTATTATCGTTTTCCATCGGAATTTAAGATACAGTTATTAGGTAGACATATGTCAAATGAATTGTTATTCAAAATTGCAGTATACATTACTGAATCCCTAAAATTAAGGAATTGAAATCTCAGTCTATAACTGATTCGAAAGGTAAACGTTTACTTGTGTTGCTATAAGATTTGCCGTGTATTTCTTGTTTCTTTGTCATTATACTCTTTCAAACTCACCTATACCATGCTAATTATTGTGCAATTCAGTTCTCCTGTTCATATGGGCCAGAGGGCCTGCAAAAACTGAATAAACCATTGTTATTGTTATTATTGTTATTGTTATTGTTATTGTTGTTGTTATTGTTATTGTTATTGTTATTATTGTTATTGTTATTGTTATTGTTACACACACACACACACACACACACAACCACACACACACACACACACACACACACACGAGGACGCATGCACGCACGCACGCAAGCACGCACGCACGCACGCACGCACGCACGCACGCACGCACGCACGCACGCACCACACACACACATTCTATAGCAACATTAAATCATCTATTTTCCCTTTACCTCCCCCATCCTATTCTGCAGTAACATCACTAAACCATGTCCCTTCCTTCGTTCCCCCGCATATTCTTTAACACCACCATTAAACTATGTCCCTCCCTCTTCCTCCCACACGTCCTATAACAAAAACATCAAACCATATCCCTTTTCTTCCTGCCCTACACATTCTATAAAAACTCCGATAAAGTATGTCCTTCCTACTTTCCTTTCTTCTCATTTTATGATAAAACTACTAAAGCATGTCCCATTCCTCCCTGACCCTCACATCCTATCATTAAAGCATGTCCCTCCCACCAAAAGCACCAGCATTCAACTATGTCCCCTTCTCGACATTCCCTACACATTGTGAAAACACCATTTAAGCCATGTCCCTTCCTTCCTCAAACAACATGTAGGGGCACCATTAAGCCATGTCACTTCCTTCCTCAAATAACATGTAGGAGCACCATTACGTTATGTCCCTTCCTTCCCCAAACAACATATAGGAGCATCACTGAGCCATGCCTTCCCTTCCCCAAATAACGTAAAGGAACACCCTTAAGCCACATCCCTTCTCCTTCCTTCGCCAAACAACATGTAGGAGTACCATTGAGCCATGTCCCTTCCTTCCCCAAGTAACATGTAGGAGCACCATTAACCCTTGTCCCTTTCCCTTTCTTCCCGAAACAACATATAGGAGCACCAGTAAGCCATGTCCCTTCCTTCCCCAATCAACATGATGAGCACGATAAACCCATATCCCAGCATCTTCCTTCCCAAAACAACATATAGGAGCACCATTAAGCCATGTCCCTTTCTTCCCCAAACAACACTAGGAGCACCATTAAGCCATGTCCCTTCCTTCCCAAAACAACGTATAGGAGCACCATTAAGCCATGTCCCTTTCTTCCCCAAACAACACTAGGAGCACCATTAAGCCATATCCCTTCCTTCCCAAAACAGCATAGGTGAGCACCATTAAGCCATGTCCCTTCCTTCCCCAAACAACATATAGGAGCATCATTAAGCCATGTGCCTTCCTTTCCCAAACAACACGCAGGAGCACCATTAAGCCATGTCCCTTCCCTACCCAAGCTACATATAAGGGCACCATTAAGTCATGTCCCTTAATTTCCCAAACAACACGTAGGAGCACCATTAAGCCATGTCCCTTCCCTACTCAAACAACATATAGGGGCACCATTAAGCCATGTCCCTTCCTTCCCCAAACAACATATAGGAGCACCAGTAAGCCATGTCCCTTCCGTCCAGAAACAACATATAGGAGCACCATTAAGCCATGTCCCTTCCTTCCCCGAACAACATATAGGAGCACCATTAAGCCATGTCCTTCCCCTTCCTTCCTCAATTAGCATATGGGAACACCATCACGCCATGCCCCTTCCTTCACCACAAAACATGTAGGAACACTATTAAGCTATGTCTCTTCCTTCCCCCCAAACCATATAGGAGCACATTAAGTCAAATCCCTTCATTCTCTAAACAACATGTAGGGGCACCATTAAGCCATGTCCCTTCCTTCACCACAAAACAGTGGGAACATCATTAAGCTGTGTCTCTTCCTTCCCCAAACAACATATAGGAGCACCATTAATCCATTTCTCTTCCTTCCCCCCAAACCATATAGGAGCACCATTAAGTCATATCCCTTCCTTCCCCAAACAACATGTAGGGGCACCATTAAGCCATGTCCCTTCCTTCTCCAAACATACAGGAGCACCATTATCCCTGTCTCTTCCTTCCCCAAACAACATATAGGAGCACCATTAAGCCATACCCCTTCCTTCCCCAAACAACACGTAGGAGCACCATTAAGCCATACCCCTTCCTTCCCCAAACAACATATAGGAGCACCATTAAGCCATACCCCTTCCTTCCCCAAACAACATACAGGAACACCATTAAGCCATTACTCTTCCTTCCCCAAACAACATGTAGGAGCACCTTTAAGCCATGTCCCTTGATTCCAGAAACAATAAGAGCACCATTAAGCCATGTCCCTTCTTTCTCCAAACAACATGTAGAAGCTCCACAAAACTATGTCCCTTTCTTCCACAAAAAACGTATAGGAGCACAACTGAGCCATGTCCCTTCCCCTTCCTTCCCCAAATAAAATATAGGAGCACCATTAAGCCATGTCCTTCTTTCCCCAAACAACATATAGGAGCACCATTACGTAATGTCATTTCCCATTCCTTCCCCAAACAACATGCAGGAGCACCATTAAGCCTTGTCCCCTCCCCTTCCACCTCCAATCAAACACGTAGGAACACCATTAAGCCATGTCTCTTGCTTCCCCAAACAACACATAGGAGCACCATTAAGCCGTGTCCCTTCCTTCGTTAAAAGAACATGTAGGAGCACCATTAAGCCATGTCCCTTCCTTCCCCAAACAACACGTAGGAGCACCATTAAGTTCAGTCCTTTTCATGCCCAAACAACACGTAGGAGCACCATTAAGTTCAGTCCTTTCTATGCCCAAACAACACGTAGGAGCACCATTAAGTTAAGTCCTTTTCATGCCCAAACAACACGTAGGAGCACCATTAAGTTAAGTCCTTTCTATGCCCAAACAACACGTAGGAGCACCATTAAGTTCAGTCCTTTCTATGCCCAAACAACACGTAGGAGCGCCATTAAGTTAAGTCCTTCCTATGCCCAAACAACACGTAGGAACACCATTAAGTTAAGTCCTTTCTATGCCCAAACAACACGTAGGAGCACCATTAAGTTAAGTCCTTTTCATGCCCAAACAACACGTAGGAGCACCATTAAGTTAAGTCCTTTCTATGCCCAAACAACATGAAGGAGCACCATTAAGTTAAGTCCTTTCTATGCCCAAACAACACGTAGGAGCACCATTAAGTCAAGTCCTTTCTATGCCCAAACAACATGAAGGAGCACCATTAAGTTAAGTCCTTTTCATGCCCAAACAACACGTAGGAGCACCATTAAGTTAAGTCCTTTCTATGCCCAAACAAAATGAAGGAGTACCATTAAGTTAAGTCCTTTCTATGCCCAAACAACATGTAGGAACACCATTAAGTTAAGTCCTTTCCATGCCCAAACAACCTCTAGGAGCACCATTAAGCCATGTCCCTTCTTTCCCCCAAATAACATGTAGGAGCATCATTAGGTTAAGTCCTTTTCATTCCCAAACAACATGTAGGAGCACCATTAAGCCATGTCCCTTCCTTCCCCAAAGCATGTAGGAGCGCCATTAAGCCATGTCCCTTCTTTCCCCCAAATAACATGTAGGAACACCATTAAGCCATGTCCCTTCTTTCCCCCAAATAACATGTAGGAGCATCATTAAGTTAAGTCCTTTTCATTCCCAAACAACATGTAGGAGCACCATTAAGCCATGTCCCTTCCTTCCCCCAAAGCATGTAGGAGCGCCATTAAGCCATGCCCGTTCCTTCCCCAAACAACATGTAGGAACACCATTAAGCCATGTCCCTTCCTTTCCCCCGAAACATGTAGGATCACAATTAAGCCATGTCCCTTCTCATTCCTTCCCCAAACAACATGTAGGAACACCATTAAGCCAAGTCCCTTTCTTCTCCAAACAACATGTAGGAGCACCATTAAGCAATGTCCCTTCCTTCCTCACAGAGCATACAGGAGCACCATTAAGCCATGTCTCGTCCCTTGCTTCCCCAAATAACCCGTAGGAGCACCATTAAGCCATGTCACTTCCCTTCCCTCCCCAAACAACATGTATGAGTCACCATTAAGCCATGTTCCTTCCTTCCCTAATCATGTAGGAGCACCAATAAGCCATGCCCCTTCCTAAACTTTGGGGCAGGAATAGCTCAGTTGGTAGAGCGCCGGACTCGTGATCCTGGAGTTGCGGGTTCGAATCTCCGCTGGGCCGTTTCAGTACAGGGGGATTTTTCCCTCAGAGTTAACATTGGTTCTGACTCCATTTCCCATACAGTCCTTCGAATTAGACTATAAACCGAGGTTCCCTGTGTGAACGCACGCATAACATCTTGCACACACATAAAATCCCATCACCAACTTTCGGAAGAGAAGGCCAGTTTGGCCGTTGGTATGGATGACACGTTACACATAGCATGCACCCTGCGTAAAAAAGGGAAAGAATGAAGGAAGTAAGGAAATAGAGTGAACGATAGTGAATGAAATGGACTGGATGACACGGGAAACGACTGAATGAAGCGCGAGCTGGCAGCTCTTCAGTCGGCACTACCCAGGTAGGCAGCCCGTTGTGTAAACGAGTGTGGATTGTAAAGCACTAGAGCTTGGTCTGTAGCTGATAATAGGCGCTATATAAGTATTCATTATTATAATAATAAACTATGTCCCTTTTTCATTGCCTCCTACACATTTAACAAGACATAATTAAACCATGTCCTTTACCCCCTCCCCTCCCCCCCCTTTCAACACACATTCTATGAAACACTATTCAAGCATGTCCGTCCATGTTTCTACCCCCACACGTTCATATATTCTACATTCGAGTTTTGTTGTCTGAATGGGGTTGGAAAATTAGCCACAAAAAAGAGACAAATATTACATAATCAAACGAAAACAACAGTACAAATATCAATGAATGAAACAGAAACCACATCACAAATATCACTGAATGAAACAGAACCAACTTCACATATATTATTAAATGAAACAGAAACGACAGCACAAACATCACTGAATGAAACAGAAACAACAGTACAAACATCACTGAATGAAACAGAAACAACAGCACATATATCACTTAATGAAACAGAAACGACAGTACAAACATTACTAAATGAAACAGAACCAACAGTACAAACATCACTGAATGAAACAGAAACAACAGCACATATATCACTTAATGAAACAGAAACGACAGAAATGAAACAGAGACGACAGCACAAACATTACTAAATGAAACAGAACCGACAGCACAAATATCACTGAATGAAACAGAAACGACAGTACAAACATTACTAAATGAAACAGAACCGACAGCACAAATATCACTGAATGAAACAGAAACGACAACACATATATCACTTAATGAAACAGAAACGACAGAAATGAAACAGAAACGACAGTACAAACATTACTAAATGAAACAGAACCGACAGCACAAATATCACTGAATGAAACAGAAACGACAGCACAAACATTACTAAATGAAACAGAACCGACAGCACAAATATCACTGAATGAAACAGAAACGACAACGGTAGAAAGAAACTCGTGGAGAGCGTGGCAGCAGAGAGTCCTCAGAAGAGAAGCCCCCTTCAAGCAAGTGTTTCGGCCCTTATCTCCTGACACTCTAGGGGGTTGGGCCACACCCGGTTCATGACTCCGGATGTCCCTCTGCTGCCCCTTTTTTTTCCCATCTTGGGACGAGCCATGGCTGGGATTCGAACCCATGACCCTCTGGACATGCTCATTTTCCACTTAATGACTCGCGCTTTAACCACTGAGCCACAGGGACACCTGATATTTGTAGGAAATTTAAGCCTTATGAAGTTCACTTTTGTTCCTCCTTGACCAGATCCAGCTTGAACACCTTTCTGCCGCTTCTGCCATTGCTTTCAGGGCTCTGGTTTTTTCCTTCCCTGCAACTGAGAGCTGTTTCATGAGGCTGTATGCAGACGTTCCTACAAACCCCCTAATGAAACAGAAACGACAGAAATGAAACAGAAACGACAGTACAAACATTACTAAATGAAACAGAACCGACAGCACAAATATCACTGAATGAAACAGAAACGACAGCACAAACATTACTAAATGAAACAGAAACGACAGCACAAACATCACTAAATGAAACAGAAACGACAGCACAAACATCACTAAATGAAACAGAAATGACAGCATAAACATTACTAAATGAAACAGAAATAACAGCACAAACATCACTAAATGAAACATAAACGACAGCACAAACATCACTAAATGAAACAGAAACGACAGCACAAACATCACTAAATGAAACAGAAACGACAGCACAGATATCACTGAATGAAACAGAAACGACAACACAACGACAGCACAGATATCACTGATGAAACGGAAACGACGGCACAGATAATTGAATGAAACGGAAACGACAGCACAGATATCACTGAATGAAACGAAAACAACGCAAAAAACAAATTAACAAAATATAGACGACAACACGAAAATCGGTCGTTACAGTATATAGATATGTAAATTAAACGGCATAAATGTAAATTAATAAAATGTATTAGAGAACAGCAGAGAAGTACTATAAATAACAGAGAACGTCAGTAAAATGTGAGGGACAGCACACAGACACCAGTAAATACTGATGACACGACAAAAAAAATAGTTGAACGATCCAACCGCAACAAAGAAAGTCACCATGATAATTCTTTGCTGTGGTTGGAACACGTTTCACTATTTTGACTATTTTCACTCTTGCCCACACAAACGTAACGGCAAAAATGTTTCATGAAGCATAAACGACAGTTCTAGTAAGAACTGTACTTTGGTTAAACAAGATGGCAGCTGCCTTTTAGATCCACGAATAAAAGACCAGGAAGACACGAATGGGACAGCTCAGCCCAAGGTCTTGAGAGAAGGCTGGTGCAACTTCTAGAAGAAAAATACACGTGAATCTGTGAAGACCTGGTAACTGTTTCGTATTGAACGTGTGTATAAGACAGTAATAATAAGAAACCATAGTAAAAGGTATCCTATGTAAATAATATATAAACATTAAGTAATAATCAAAAGAGGGAAACGCTCTTTTGTTGTTAGATTGCGTGTCGACGTTGTACTAGAGAGAGTCTGGCACCAGCCTCCATTTGCGTCCTGAGCACACACACTCCCATGTGGTGCCGCCCCTACAGTCCTTCACTGTGACCCCCATGTAGTGCTCCCTACAGTTCCTCACTGTGACCCCCATGTAGTGCCTCCTACAGTTCCTCACTGTGACCCCCATGTGGTACATCCTACAGTTCCTCACTGTGACCCCCATGTGGTGCATCCTATAGTTCCTCCTCACAATGTGACCCCCATGTGGTGCCGCGCCTACGGTTCCTCACTGTGACCCCCATGAAGTGCCCCCTACAGATCCTCACTGTGACCCACATGTAGTGCCCCCTATAGTTGATCGCTGTGACTCCTATGTTGTACCGTCCCTATAGTTCCTCACTGTGACCCCCATATAGTGCCCCCTACAGTTCTTCACTGTGACCTCCATGCAGTGCCCCCCTACAGTTCCTCACTGTGACTCCCATGTAGTGCCCCCTAGAGTTCCTCACTGTGACCCCCATGTAGTGCCCCCTACAGTTCCTCACTGTGACCCCCATGTAGTGCCCCCTAGAGTTCCTCACTGTGACCCCCATGTGGTGCATCCTATAGTTCCTCACTGTGACCCCCATGTAGTGCCCCCTAGAGTTCCTCACTGTGACCCCCATGTGGTGCATCCTATAGTTCCTCACTGTGACCCCCATGTAGTGCCCCCTAGAGTTCCTCACTGTGACCCCCATGTGGTGCATCCTATAGTTCCTCACTGTGACCCCCATGTAGTGCCCCCTAGAGTTCCTCACTGTGACCCCCATGTGGTGCATCCTATAGTTCCTCACTGTGACCCCCATGTGGTGCATCCTATAGTTCCTCACTGTGACCCCCATGTAGTGCCCCCTACAGTTCCTCACTGTGACCCCCATGTAGTGCCCCCTAGAGTTCCTCACTGTGACCCCCGAGTGGTGCATCCTATAGTTCCTCCTCACAATGTGACCCCGTGTGGTGCCGCGCCCACGGTTCCTCACTGTGATCCCCATGAAGTGCCCCCTACAGATCCTCACTGTGACCCCCATGTAGCGCCCCCTATAGTTGATCGCTGGGAGCCCTATGTACTACCGCCCCTACAGTTTCTCACTGTGACCCCACGTAGTGCCCCCTATAGTTCTTCACTGTGACCTCCATGCAGTGCCCCATACAGTTCCTCACTGTGACTCCCATGTAGTGCCCCCTACAGTTCCTCACTGTGACTCCCATGTAGTGCCCCTACAGTTCCTCACACTGACCCCCATGTAGTGCCCTCTACAGTTCCTCACACTGACCCCCATGAAGTGCCCCCTACAGTTTCTCACTGTGACCCCCATGTAGTGCCCCCTACAGTTCCTCACTGTGACCCCCACGTAGTGCCCCCTACAGTTCCTCTCACTGTGACCCTATGTGGTGCCGCCCCTACAGTTCCTGACTGTGACACCCATGTAGTGCCCCCTACAGTTCCTCTCACTGTGACTCCTATGTGGTGCCGCCCCTACAGTTCCTGACTGTGACCCCCATGTGGTGCCCCCTACAGTTCCTCACTGTCACGCCCATGTGGTGCCCCCTACAGTTCCTCACTGTGACCCCCATGTGGTGCCCCCTACAGTTCCTCACTGTCACGCCCATGTAGTGCCCTCTATAGTTCTTCAGTGTGATCCCCATGTAGTGCCGCCTACAGTTCCTCACTGTCACGCCCATGTGGTGCCCCCTACAGTTCCTCACTGTGACCCCCATGTGGTGCCCCCTACAGTTCCTCACTGTCACGCCCATGTAGTGCCCTCTATAGTTCTTCACTGTGACCCCCATGTGGTGCCCCCTACAGTTCCTCACTGTCACGCCCATGTGGTGCCCCCTACAGTTCCTCACTGTCACGCCCATGTGGTGCCCTCTATAGTTCTTCAGTGTGATCCCCATGTAGTGCCGCCTACAGTTCCTCACTGTCACGCCCATGTGGTGCCCCCTACAGTTCCTCACTGTCACGCCCATGTAGTGCCCTCTATAGTTCTTCAGTGTGATCCCCATGTAGTGCCGCCTACAGTTCCTCACTGTCACGCCCATGTGGTGCCCCCTACAGTTCCTCACTGTCACGCCCATGTGGTGCCCTCTATAGTTCTTCAGTGTGATCCCCATGTAGTGCCGCCTACAGTTTCTCTCACTGTGACTCCTATGTGGTGCCCCCCTACAGTTCCTGACTGTGACCCCCATGTGGTGCCCCCTACAGTTCCTCACTGTCACGCCCATGTGGTGCCCTCTATAGTTCTTCAGTGTGATCCCCATGTAGTGCCGCCTACAGTTTCTCTCACTGTGACTCCTATGTGGTGCCCCCCTACAGTTCCTCACTGTCACGCCCATGTAGTGCCCCCTACAGTTCCTCTCACTGTGACCCTATGTGGTGCCGCCCCTACAGTTCCTGACTGTGACCCCCATGTGGTGCCCCCTACAGTTCCTCACTGTCACGCCCATGTGGTGCCCCCTACAGTTCCTCACTGTCACGCCCATGTGGTGCCCTCTATAGTTCCTCACTGTCACGCCCATGTGGTGCCCTCTATAGTTCCTCACTGTCACGCCCATGTGGTGCCCTCTATAGTTCCTCACTGTCACGCCCATGTGGTGCCCCCTACAGTTCCTCACTGTCACGCCCATGTGGTGCCCCCTACAGTTCCTCACTGTCACGCCCATGTGGTGCCCCCTACAGTTCCTCACTGTCACGCCCATGTGGTGCCCCCTACAGTTCCTCACTGTCACGCCCATGTGGTGCCCTCTATAGTTCTTCAGTGTGATCCCCATGTAGTGCCGCCTACAGTTCCTCTCACTGTGACTCCTATGTGGTGCCCCCCTACAGTTCCTGACTGTGACCCCCATGTGGTGCCCCCTACAGTTCCTCACTGTCACGCCCATGTGGTGCCCCCTACAGTTCCTCACTGTCACGCCCATGTGGTGCCCCCTACAGTTCCTCACTGTCACGCCCATGTGGTGCCCTCTATAGTTCTTCAGTGTGATCCCCATGTAGTGCCGCCTACAGTTCCTCTCACTGTGACTCCTATGTGGTGCCCCCCTACAGTTCCTCTCACTGTGACCCTATGTGGTGCCCCCCTACAGTTCCTCGCACTGTTATTCTGCCCCTGGTTACCCTGGGCCTGTGTTTGGCGTTTGCTGTGAAATGACGGACATCACCGACGTTTGCGGACAGGTCCTGTCAGACAACTATGGATTATCCCCGGCTGGTCGGGAGATGGGGGCCGGTGGGCGACCGAGGCCTAGAAGAGCCGTCAGGATGAGTTATGGCTCCGGGGTCGGAGACAGCCGCTCGATCAACGGTTGTCATCGGGGAGCTTTGAGGCGGGTGAGGTTTGACGTCATCCACGTCGTTGCTCGACCTTTTTTCCCGACCTGCGTACGAACTACTGACCTGTGGGACAATTCGCTGAAAATGGTTATACACACAGGCACATAGCCATAAACAGACGTGAAGGTAGTTTCGCGCGCGCGCGCGCGCACGCACTCGCGCACGCACGCACACACACACACACACACACACACACACACACACACACACACACACACACACACACACACACGTGTGTCACCCTCCTTTGAACTGTGTGTAGCAATAATCAGACACATGCTCAAGTAGCCTGCCTGTATCTTTATAAGTGTGTGTAGCAGTGGGGACAAATATGCCCATGTAGCCTGCCTGTCTCTTCATAACTGTGTGTAGCAGTAGGGACACATGTGTCCCTATAGCCTGCCTGTATCTTTTAACCTGTGCGTAGCAGTAGGGACACACGTGTCCATGTAGCCTGCCTGTATCGTTAAAACTGTGTGTAGGAGTACGGATACATATGCCCCTGTAGCCTGCCTGTCTCTTTATAACTGCGTGTAGCAGTAGGGACACAAGTGTCCATGTAGCATACCTGTGTCGTTAAAACTGTGTGTAGCAGTAGGGATACTTATGCCCATGCAGCCTGCCTGTCTCTTTATAACTGTGTAGCAGTAGGGACACACGTGCCCATGCAACCTGCCTGTATCTTTATAACTGCATGTAGCAGTAGGGACACACGTGTGAATGTAGCCTGCCTGTATCTTCATAATTGTGTGTAGAAGTAGGGACACACGTGCCCATGCAGCCTGCCCGTATGTTTATAACTGTGTGTAGCAGTAGGGACACACGTGTCCATGTAGCCTGCCTGTATCTATATAACTGTGTGTAGCAGTAGGGACACACATACTCACGTGCGTGTTGAGTGTGGAGTGTTGTTATTGTGTGTGTGTGTGTGTGTGTGTGTGTGTGTGTGTGTGTGTGTGTGCGTGCGTGCGTGCGTGCGTGTGTGTGTGTGTGTGTGTGTGTGTGTGTGTGTGTGTGTGTGTGTGTGTATGTGTGTTCTTGTTGTTCTTGTTGTTGTTCTTGTTGTTGTTCTTGTTGTTCCTCTTGTTGTCCATGTTACTAAGTTATCTTCTGAACTTTTCATTCCCACAACCACTCAAAGGCGCACACACGCACGCACGCGCGCGCGGACGCACACACACACACACACACACACACACACACACACACACACACACACAACAACACACACAACACACACACACACACACACACACACACACACACATACACATGCACGAACGCACAAACGCACGCGCACGCACATACACGTATGCGCGCGCATGCGCTCGCGCACACACATGCACATGCATACATGCACACATACATGCAAACACACACACGTGCACACATACACGCACACACACGCACACACACACACACACACACACACACACACACACACACACACACACACACACACACACACACACACACATCCTCTTCTATACTTGAATATATCCTTCTCTTTACCTGAAGTCAATCAATTATTTAGGCAAACCGTCTGGCTTCACTGGCTTTAAATCATAGGCAGCGTACTCTTGAAACTTAGCGGATGTGGTGTAGGTATAAATGACTAGTTCGCACGCAGTGACACCTCCTTGATGAAACTGAAACTGAAACTGTACCATAGTAGATTGTCTGGACGCCTAGTTTGTTTGTATCTGGGTAAAATGTTACTTGGGGGGGGGGGGGGGGGGGGGGGGGGGGGCATTCAAGACTCGTGGGTCTCCTGTTGTGATGAAGCTGCATAATTCGGAGGAGTATTCTGTCCAACATTTGAGAATGACCTTGTCTTCTGTGAGGCACATTCCCGATTTGTCCTGTTTCTTACTCGTCCTTGTTCACAGGTTGTCAAGTCTTTTGCAAGCTTGTATGCTTTCCTACCGTTGTTCTAACGTTGGTTGTCTTCAATTTCTTGGCGCTGCTCCTCTACCCATGTCTCCTTTGCTTTCTTCATAGTTTTCTTTATCTCCCTGCTAAATGCTGAATACTGTTTTGCCACATCTGTTTCAGCTTTACTTGTTCATCAGTTCTCTCCTCCTGTCGCACAAATGAAGAATGTCTGCTGTAACCCCACGCTTTTTGACAGGGCGATGTTTGCCGAGGATCTCACTGGTAGTTTCGGTCACCGCAGTGTTGAAGGTGTTTACAAGTGTAGCGACGTCTGTATCTTCTTCCACATCAAGGATGGCGAGTGCTGCAAATTTCCCGCCTACCATGGCCTGAAAGGTCTCTGCTACCTTAGAGTCAGCTTTTCAAGGTCAAACTTGAGCAGTATGTGCTTCTGTTTGCTGACTGTCTTCAAACGTAGTTGGAAAGTCATCATCAGCTAGTCAAGCTCGCGAGAAGCTGCTTGTCATCGCGATGTTCACGCTTAACTGAAAACGTCTCTTCATCATGTTATAATCAATCTGGCTGCGACATGGTCCATTTGGGCTATGCCATGTCCATCTTCTTGATGCTTTGTGGTGCTCAAAAGTGTTTGCCATCATGAGGTTGTTGAAACTGGCAAACTCTACTAGTCGTAGTCGGAGGCTTCTGTCATTCGTCTCGCTATTGCAAAATTTCCCGCGTGTGCCCCTCCAGTTCTTGTAAGCCTCTTGTCCTATATTGGCGTTCCAGTCCCCCTGTATTAGTAGGATGTATTTCTTGGTAACTTGATCTGAAGTCGATCATAGAAGTCTACTACATCGTCATCAGTGTACTCTGAAGCTGGGCCGTACGCTTGTATGATGGTGATGGTAAAGGTGGTTGCCCTCAGTCGTATGGTGATGAGCCTGCTTGAAACTGGCTGGCACCCCATGACTGCATTGACAGTGCCATGCTCATGTCTGTCCTCTCTTCCAGTGAAATACAGCTTGTGGGTTTTGTGATTGGTTGTTTCTCCAAAGTTCTTCCATCATACATCGCAAAGTCCCAAGACGTTCCAGCAGTTTTTTAATTTATTCCAGTGAGTTCTTCCAGTCTTCCTGATTGTTTCAGTGTTCTCACATTCCATGTGCCGATGATAATCTTATGTCTGGCACGAATTCTGTCTCTTGGTGTACCAGTCGCATACTTTCCACCTCCGCCCTGGTACCCAGCAGAAGGCATGGCCCTTGGTGACCCGGGCGACGACCGATCCAGTATGAACTGAGTTTTCATCTTCATGTGGCGTGTCTTGGGCAGTTTGTCACCTGGCGGAACCCATCCCTCTCCAGATTTGACCACAGCCGACTCAGAAGCTCGCCCTGGTCGCCGACACGTAGCCGTTAGGCTGGGTGGCAGCCCTTCCGCCCCGGCCGTTGACTCAGCAAGGAGGTCCTCCGCCCAATGATTCCGTGTCAACATCACCCCTCACGTGATTAAGCCTGCCAGCTGAAGCGGTGTACCAGGGTGTGGCACTTGGAGCCAGCACGTGAAAAATTTAGGAAATGGATGAGGACTAGTGATGCCCGTCTCACCCTACCACATAGGATGCAGCTGCCGGACAACAAAGGTGTTACCTCTATCGAGAGCCCCCTACACCCTGAACGTTCCCCCAGCAACAGACAGTGACAACTTGCCCATACTGCGCGAAGAAGTGGAGCAGATAAGATCTTGAAATTGGGAAAATCAACGGGGCTGGACAACAAAGCAGAGTTGGTGAAGGAAAAGGAGATGCTATGATCAGTGCCTTTACAGACATTTGTGACAAGATCTGGCAAACTACTGAGTGGCCAACATCATGGACTGAATTCCTGATCATAACTCTCCCTAAGAAAGGCAATTCACAACTTTGCCAAATTTGTCAAACCATCAATCTGATCAGTCACCCGAGCAAGGTGATGCTGAAGATCCTTTTGAACAGACTGAAGCGGCAAGCAAAGAAGATCATTGCTGAAGAACAGGCAGGATTTAGAGCAGGTCACAGTACCACCGAACAGATTTTAACTTAAGGGGAGAGATATCATCAGCACCAGCAGGACCTGTACCACATTTTTGTGAATTTCAAAAAATGTCTTCGATAGAGTGTGGCATGCAGCCTTACGGGTGACTATGAGACTTTACAATATCAACGCCACCCTGATCACGAGACTGCAACATCAACGCCACCCTGATCAGGACCATAGAATACCTCTACGATCAAGCCACCAGCGCGTTCTTCCTCAATGGCGCCATAGGAGACTGGTTCAAGACAACTGTTGAAGTGATGCTGTTAACTCACTCTTTTCAACATTTACCTGGAGAGAATTATGACTGACGCATTGGAGGGACAACAAGGCTCAGTAATAATTGGTGGCAGGATAGGAACAAACCTACGCTTTGCCGATGATATAGACGGACTAGCAGGAGAAGAGCAGGAACTTAGCCAACCTATCAGAGGGCCTTGACAAATGTTCTGCAGCATTTGGCATGGAAATCAGCACCGAAAAGACAAAACTTATTACCAACAGCATCAACGGCATCTGCGCCTAACATCGCTATAAAGGGAGAAATACTAGAGACAGTTCAGAGTTTTAAGTACCTCGGTGCAATTGTTTCAGATGAGGGATCAAAAACGGAAGTGCTCTCCAGAGTTGTGCAAACGACAGCAGCACTAGCGAGACTAAGAGCCATCTGGAATGACATATCACAATCAGTTCCAAGATCAGACTGATGCACTCCCTGGTCATTGCCATATTTCTCTATGCCTGTGAGACGGAGATTCTGATAGCTGAAACTGAGGGGAGGATTCAGGCATTAGAGATGAGATGCTTCAACAAGATCCTTGGCATCTTATACAAAGATCATATTATCAAATTGGTGGTCCAGACCAGAGTAAGGCAAGCCATTGGAGCATATGAAGACCTGTTGTCCACAGTGAACAGAAGGAAACTGAGATGGTATGGTCATGTATCAAGATCAACAGGACTTCCCAAAACCTTTTAACAAGGAACAGTGCGAGGAGGCAGGCGAAGACAGATAAAGAGACAGGAGGACAACACCAGTACATGGTGTGGCCTCACTCTCAGGAAGTTGAGAAAGTGGAGGAAGCTGGTTGCGAAGTATTCTGTGGCGCCCCAACGGTCTTCAAGACTGTGGGATAGGAGGTAGATGATAGGTGATATAATTGTTTGTAAATCTAGCCTGCCTGTGTCCCTGTGGATTGTCTCTGGTCTATTCTATCGATGTCTTTGTGAATTGCTTGTATACGTATTCTTTCTGTAAGTATCCGTGTGAATCGTTCGCCTGTTCCAGCTGTTTCTGTCTGAATTGTCTGTATGCCTATTCTATCTGTATAAGTGTGAATTTCTGCATACTATGTTTGTCAGCATCGGCGAATTTTCTGTCTCTGTGTGAATTGTCTGCATCGGAATCTATGAATTGTCTGTATGACCATTCTGTGTGCATCTGTGTGGACTCTCTGTATACCTTGTCTGTCGGAATCTGTGTGAACTGTATGCATGCTCAGTGTGTCGTTATCTGTAAATTGTCTACATGCCTGATTTGTCTGTATGCCTATTCTGCCCCGTTTCTATGAACTGCTGTATGCCCACTCTGTCCGTAACTCTGTGATGAATTATCTGTATCTGTGAATTGTCTGTAACCTAGTCTGTCCGAATCTCTGTAAATTGTCTCTATGCCCAGCCTACCAATGTCTCTATGAATTGTCAGTGTACGTATCTTGTCTGTATCTGTGTGTATTGCCTGCATACCTTGTCTGTCTGTTTCTACGTGGACTGCCGGTATGCCTTGTCTCTCTGTGTGTGCCAATTGTCTGTCAGCCTATTCTGTCAGTATCTGTTTGAATTGTCGGTTTGCCTCGTGTGTCTGCCTCTGAGTAAATAGTCTGTATGTTTAGTCAGTCTGTATTTTCGTTAATTATTTGCAGGCGTATTCTATGCGAAACTGTTGAATTGTCTGTATGCCTATTCTGCATTTATCTGTATACATTGCCTGTCTGCCTTTTCTGCCTGTTTCTGTGTGATTTGTCTATATGTCTATTCTATCTGCTTCTGTGTAAATTGTTTGCATGCCTTGCCTGTCAGTGTCTGTTAATTGTCTGTATGCCTGTTCTGTCTGTATCTGTGTGCAGTGTCTGCATGCCTAGTCTGCCGTATCTACAAATTGTCGGTAGGCATACTCTGTCTGCATTTCTGCAAATAGTCTGTATGCCTATTCTGTCTGAATCTGTAGATTGTCTGTATGCTTAGTCCCACTGTATTTCTGGGAAGTGTCTTTATGTCTCGGCCGTCTGTATCTCTGTGAATTGTCTGTATGCCTAAACTGTGTGTCCGTCTGATCGTTTCTATGTCTAGTCTGTTTGTATCTCTGTGAATTGTCTATGTGCCTATTTACGTCTAGCCTCTATGTATCTCCGTGAATTGTCTATGTGATAGTTCATCGTATATGTGAATTGCGTGTGTGCCTTGTCTGTCAGTATCTGTGACTTGTCTGTACGATTGGTCTGTCGGTATCTGTGAATTGTCTGTATGATTGGTCTCTCGGTATCTGTTAACTGTCTATGTGATTGATCTGTCGGTATCTGTTAATTTTCTGTATGATTAGTTTGTCGGTATCTGTGCTTTATCTGCATGATTAATGAGTCAGTATCTGTGAATTGTCCGTGTGATTCGTCTGTCGGTATCTGTGAATTGTCTGTGTGATTGGTTTGTTAGTATGTGTGAATAGTCTGTATAATTGGTCTGTTGGTATCTGTGAATTGTCTGTATGATCGGTCTATCGGTATTTGTGAATTGTCTGCATGATTGGTCTATCGGTATCTGTGAATTGTCTGTATAACTGGTCTGTCAATATCTGTGAATTGTCTGCATGATTGGTCTATCGGTATCTGTGAATTGTCTGTATAATTGGTCTATCGGTATCTGTGAATTGTCTGCATGATTGGTCTATCGGTATCTGTGAATTGTCTGCATGATTGGTCTGTCGGTATCTGTGAATTGTCTGTATAACTGATCTGTCGATATCTGTGAATTGTCTGTATAATTGGTCTGTCGGTATCTGTGAATTGTCTTTATGGTTGGTCTGTCGGCATCTGTGAACTGTTCGAATGCGTAGTTCCTCAAGTTCTGTGACATGTGTATAGCCGTGTATAGATCCATGCTCGCATAGCCTCTCTGTATTTCTGTGACTTGTGTGCAGCAGTATGTAGACCCATGCCCCTCTCTGTATCTCTGCGAATTGTCTGTGTTGTGAAAGCCGCGCGACGTGTGGGGAGTTGCGGCCTTGGTGCATGTGTGAGGGGAAGTTTATGGCAGAGACTGTGCAGGGGTGGCTTGTGATGGGCGGTTTATGGCATGGAGCGGAGGACAGACTCACAGGGGGAGGACGGACTCACAGGGCGCGCTGTCAGCCAGGGCCAGGTGGCTGTCTGCTGCCCTCAGACCAGTGTGGCTCGGATCAGGCAGTGCTGGGTTCAGTATGAGGCACTCTGGCAGACTTCTCACTCTTCTTCTCATCTTCCTCTGCATCGAAAAAGGTATGTGAGTGGCGGAGACCATGCCTTCCCATTCACACACACACACACACACACACACACACACACACACACACACACACCACACACACACACACACACACACACACACACTGTTTTCCATTTCTGATGTGAAAAATGAAACGCATTTTCTTGTTTCCCAATTTACAATCACGCTGTTTTGATGGTGCTGTTTTGATGCTGACATTGTTTTATAGCTATAATGTCTGCTTCAGACTGTCCACTCCAAACTAGTGAATGCTTCTTCAGTCTTTTGTCATGACTGTTGTGTGAACAATGTTCTCCTCTTGACAAACACCCCTCATGACAAACACACCCTTCATGACAGACACCCTCATGACAGACACACCTCATGACAGACACACCTCATGACAGACACACCCCTCATGACAGACACCCCCCTCATGACAGACACCCCTCATGACAGACACACCCCTCATGACAGACACACCCCTCATGACAGACACACCCCTCATGACAGACACACCTCACGACAGACACACCCTTCACGACAAACACACCCCTCATGACAGACACACCCCTCATGACAGACACACCTCACGACAGACACACCCTTCACGACAAACACACCTAGCCACACGCCAAGGCAATGACTGGTTCGTTCTCCTCACTGCTCACATCTTTCCTGCTAAAAGTATGAATTAAACATTGAATTAAACATTAGTTAACTCAATAATTCATAAGGCTTGCGCGAATAAAAATAGAAAAAAATACACAATACAAGACTACAAAATCAATACACACATCAACAGTCAGAACCACGCTGAAAACGATATGGAAATACATAAAATAAATACATAAACAGAAAAAAAACAGCAGAAAATAAAACATATCAAAACAAAGAAGAAAACCACAAAACAAAACACTATAACTCCATCACCCAACACGGTACACAAATGGTCGGATACTAAGAATGTATATGGTCGTTCCACCATTGCTCAGGCCAAGAAGCACCAAGTTTTTGTCTCTTTATCATGGCGGTGATTTCATGACATAATGAGCATCACATACTTAACACTGAGGGACCTATTGGAAAGGCTCAGTGACGATGAGGTAAAACTCACTGACCACAGGGAAAGTCCTGTTGACAGCAGGAAAGAGTGTAACCCGGGATCCTCTTTAGAGGGCACGTAACACCTCAGGGCGAAAGCTTGGCCGTGTCTTAAATTATACTGTCTTCACGTGTCAGCGGAACAGCAACGAGTAAGACTGCAGGATGCACATGGTAGTTGCTTGACGGTTCTACAGTCATGAAATATGGTCTGGTACACTCACTGGAACACTCTTGTGGAGATTCTGTCGTGGCACATGCAATGGCCACTACACAATGGCATCCGCCAGAGAGCAGTTATGTCACTTGTCGTCTTAATTGAATGCCCCGTGCGCGTCTGCACTCTATGTAAACACAGTGCAGGCTTCCAATGGTGGTGCAGAATTGCGCTTGGCTTGTTTCGTCGGCTGTTGAGGACAGTACTTCTCTGGGTCCCACCCGCACCTTCAGGTGTACTTTTTTTCTTTTCTTTATTCATTTTAGACCAATGCCTTTTACTGATAGTCTTGTTATAAAATATTGATGTGAACAAATCCATTATAAGTATTATTTGCAGCCATTAACCAAACACCAGGTCAAAAATAATTACATACACACAAAAAAAACACACACCAGACGAACAGAAAACAAGCAAAAAAAAAACAAAAAAAAAACGGCGATCAGGTCTGAATACGTGGACACAGGCCAGGTGTAGCACCAGCATAGTGTGTTACAAGCTGAGGTATGGCACCAACATAGTGTGATACAGGCCGAGGTATGGCACCAACATAGTGTGATACAGGCCGAGGTACGGCACCAATAGACCAACACAGTGTAAGGTAGGCCGAGGTATGCATCAACATAGTGTGAGACAGGCCAAGGTATGGCATCAACATAGTGTGATACAGGCCGAGGTATGGCATCAACATAGTGTGATACAGGCCGAGGTATGGCATCAACATAGTGTGAGGTAGGCCGAGGTATGGCATCAACATAGTGTGATACAGGCCGAGGTATGGCACCAACATAGTGTGATACAGGCCGAGGTATGGCAACAACATAGTGTGAGGTAGGCCGAGGTATGGCATCAACATAGTGTGATACAGGCCGAGGTATGGACCACACATAGTGTGATACAGGCCGAGGTATGGCATCAACATAGTGTGGTACAGGCCGAGGTATGGCATCAACATAGTGTGATACAGGCCGAGGTATGGCATCAACATAGTGTGACAGGCCAAGGTATGACATCAACATAGTGTGGGACAGGCCGAGGTATGGCATCAACATAGTGTGATACAGGCCGAGGTATGGCACCAACATAGTGTGATACAGGCCGAGGTATGGCATCAACATAGTGTGAGAGAGGCCGAGATATGATACCAACACAGTGTGAGACAGGCCAAGGTATGGCATCAACATAGCGTGATACAGGCCAAGGTATGGCACCAACAGACCAACATAGTGAGACAGGCCAAAGTATGGCATCAGTATAGTGTGAGACAGGCCAAAGTGTGGCATCAACATAATGTGAGACAGGCCAAAGTATGGCATCGACATAATGTGAGACAGGCCAAAGTATGGCATCGACATAATGTGAGACAGGCCAAAGTATGGCATCAGCATAGTGTGAGACAGGCCAAAGTGTGGCATCAACATAGTGTGAGACAGGCGAAAGTATGGCATCAACATAGTGTGAGACAGGCCAAAGTATGGCATTGACATAGTGTGAGACAGGCCAAAGTATGGCAGCAACATAGTGTCGTCTTTTCCCAGACTCAAAGAGAACTGAGGCTATCCTTTCTTCTGCTGACAGCACGTGCCACGCGGATTGTTGGCAAATGTACTGTCTCTCCCAGACATTCACGTTGACACAATAGCAGAGAAGGGGAGGCCCTCGACACATGAAGCCAGCTATCGATCGGCTGGTTTTTTTTTTGTTTTTTTTTTTTTTTTAAATTTAGGCGTAAATTGTTTGGCACTTTGTGACCTGACTGGTTTGCACTGCAAGGTTTCTCCCTCTGGACAACACAGGATTCCTTTTTTTTTTTAACAACGTTTCACATCAACTCAGACATTCTGCCTCTCTTTCCTCTTTTCAATCAAACACAAAAACTTTTCCCATCTGCTTGATATATATATATATATATATATATATATATATATATATATATATATATATATATATATATATATATATATAATTAAGGTTAAAAGACCTCTCAGTTTTCTAAAAATGCTCAACCAGAAATTGGGAGCGACACAACAGTTTAAAAGATTTAAAACATGGAAGTGTAAAAATCTACAGGCCACGTGCTACACGTGCAGAGCTCACACACCCACACATTATAACATTGGTGGCGGGCCCAGATCACACATTCCCTGAAGAGAGTTCCCGCTCGAAACAGATTTGTAGGGTGATTTTTACACTTCCATGTTTTAAATCTTTTAAACTGTGGTATATATATCTATATATATATATTATATATATATATATATATATATATATATATATATATATAATGCTGAACAACTAGGTAGTGGGGAAAAACAAGTGCAGGTTAACAATTCTTCCATTATTATTATTATTATTATGAACATTTATGACGCCTAATCAATTGAATGCCCTAGGCGTTTACAATATCACAACAGACATCAAATCACACAATATATAACAATCATACATGAGAAAAAGGCATCAAAATCCAAAGCAAGGACACAAACTCACAAGCATGCATACACGCAAACACACACTCACACAGACACGAACGCACACAAAGCAGACACTCGCATCACACATTGCAAACGTCGGGTCACAGGGAAGACGAAGTTACCTAGGAAACAGATGAGTTTTGAGAAGGCGCTTGAATGTGGGCAGTGAGGGTGAGTACATGAGAGAGCGAGGCAATTGATTCCAGGTAGTTGTAGCTTGATAGGCAAAGGAACGTTGACCAAAGGTTTTCGTGCGAACAGTGGGGATACTGTAGATACGAGTGTCACATGAGGAACGTAAAGCTCGAGATGGGGTGTAAAGATGTAACAGGTGGGTGAGATACTCAGGACAGGAAGACTCGATAGATTTGAAGCAGAGAGAGGCAATCTTGTAGGATATTCTTAGCTGAACAGGGAGCCAGTGGAGAGAGCGGAGCAATGGGGTAACATGGTTATATTTAGAAGTGCGGAAGATGAGACGGGCAGCATGATTCTGAACTCTTTGAAGTTTGTTGATGAGATGAGAGGGAGAGCCAGATAAAAGAGCGTTACAGTAATCCAGGCGGGATAGAACAAATGCGCAGACAAGAGCTTTTGTTGTGTTTACTGAGAGAAGATGGCGAATAGAAGCAATTCGGCGGAGTTCAAGAAAGCAAGTGCGACAGACATTGCTGACATGCTGTTGGAAGGACAGGGTTTGATCAAGAGTTACACCGAGGTTGCGGGCAGAATGAGAGAGAGTGATAGGTGAATCAACAAGTTTGATGGAAGTCGGAACAGAAGGGTGGTTTTGAAGTTTTGGTGGGGTGATCAGGATCAGTTCAGACTTATCTTCATTTAGTTTTAGTTTGTTTCGGGTCATCCAGTCCTTAAGGTTGGCTACACAAGACTGGGTGTTTTGGATCATGAGAGGAAGGTCAGAGAGAGGCCCAGAAACATACAGCTGATTGTCATCAGAGAAGGAATGATGCTGAAGTAGGTGTTCTTGGACGATAGAAGAGACAGGATAAGAGTAGAGAATGAAGAGTAGAGGGCCCAAGACAGATCCTTGTGGCACGCCGTAGGTCAGACAAGAGGGATTAGAAGAAAGGCCGTTGATAGAAACTACTTGTTGACGATCAGTGATGTAGGAATGAAACCAACTCAAGACTGTGTCATCAAGCCCAAAAGAGTGATGTAGGCGGGAAATGAGGATAGAGTGGTCAATAGTGTCAAAGGCAGCAGATAGGTCCAAGAGAGTCAAAAGTGATACATTGTTACAGTCAAGGGCAGTCACAATGTCGTTACAGATTTTGAGAAGAGCAGTCTCAGTACTATGTCCAGAGCGGTAAGCAGACTGAAGGGGATAGACAAGGCTGTTGGAATGAAGGTGGTCTAACAGTTGGTCAAGAACAACTTTCTCTAAAATTTTTG
This sequence comes from Conus canariensis, assembly GCA_033310375.1. NCBI lineage: Eukaryota > Metazoa > Mollusca > Gastropoda > Neogastropoda > Conidae > Conus > Conus canariensis. Next base: position 31,844,534 of record CM065734.1, on the reverse strand, counting down.
AAAGAAACGGAAGATTTGACACAGGTCTGTAGTTTTTCAAATTGTCAGGGTCAAGAGTAGTCTTTTTCAAAATTCATCATTATAGTAATAGCTTGGCAAAGATTCGAAATTTAAGAAAAACAAGCAAACAAAAACAAACAAACAAACAAACAAAAACTAGTATACTAGTCACAACAGGTTAAGGGCCATCTCACAATAGCACCACCAAAGACAGAAAAGGCACAGACGAGGCAATTTAAGATATGACATTGTTAATTTCATCATTAACCATCGACTTCATAGAGGTTGCGATCAAATTCATTCAAAATTAGAGCAACAGTACAAGTTCAAATCCCTACACCTCTCTTTTCAAAAGTCAGGAATCAAGTAAGCACATTTTAACAAAGTCAATATTGGGTGTGACCCCCGTTAACCGCCAGACATTCAAGGCGGCACCGGCACATGGAATGCACAAGAATCCTGAAGGTGTTCTGGGGGATGTACTGCCACTCCTGTTGTAGAAATTGTACCAGCTGGTTGACATCCGCAGGAGGGGGTGATTGTTGGCCACCCTTTGTCCAGAAATGTCCCACAGGTATTCAGTTGGTGCAATGTCAGGTGAACGAGTAGGCCAGTCCATCCTTGGGATTCCTTATTGATGCATGAAGTCAGTGACGACTCGTGTTCGATGAGGAGGAGCGTTATCGTCCTGCAAGGTTGCCCTCGGTCCCATGGCTTGCAGAGCTGGCTGGATGAGAGGCTGAACAATCTCATTCCTGTAGCACAGTCGGGTCATAGAACTCTGGATGACGTACAAAGATGTTCAGCCGTTGACATGGAAGCCACCCCACACCATTACTGAGCCTCTTCCATAGCGGTCAACCTCACGAACAGCGCAGGCTACAAACTGCTCTTCTTGCCTGCGCTAGACCCGTCTTCTGCCGTCATTGAAGGCAACAGTGAAGCAGGACTCGTCAGTGAACAAGACCCGGGACCATTGCTGCCTGGTTCAGTGCTGATGTTGCTGACACCAGGCCACACGGGCCTGACGATGAGCCGGTGTCAGGGGGATCCTGATGGCTGCACGTCTTGAGTGGAGGCCAAACTCGTGTAGCCGGTTGTGGATGGTGCTGGTGCTGACGTTTCTGTTGACAGTTGTCCTCAGTTTATGTCTCAGAGTGCTGGCAGTAACAGTACGATTGCGCAGCGTGGACAGCCGGAGGAAACGATCGCCCTGTCTGTTGGTGCTGCCTGGACGTCCGGAGCGAGGGCATTCTTCTGTTTTGCCTGTGGCCTGGAAACGTTCCCGCAGCCTCTGGATTACAGAGTGGTTCACTCCCAGTCGTCTTCCAACTTCTCGGGATGAGAGGCCTTCGTTCAGCCATGCCAGGGCGCGTCCGCGGTCCAGGGTGCAAAGTTTTGTTCTCGGAGACATGCTTGAAGGAGCCCAATTTTTCGGGACTTTTATACCCATCCCTGGCTAGCTAATGCTGACAAGTGTTAACATTAAACTGAACGTTCATGTGCGTCATGCAGTTTTTGTCCTGTAGTCCTGCTTTCGCAGGTAAAGCAGCCGAAAGTCGACTAAAAAATTCACGAATATCACTGAAGTTCACAAAGCTTTCACTCAATGCATAAAGTGACTGCACGTGAAAGCGTGATGCACGTGCTTTCATATGTTGGTAGGCTACACCTGTAACCTGGTCTACCGGTCCATTTGTCATAACATTTTTTATTCACGTATTTTTTCTGCAGTGGTCGAAATCGACCTGTGGCCCTTAACTTGTTGTAACTTGTATGTAGAAATATGTGATGGTGCAGTTTTCAGAAGTGTTCTGTGTGTTTGGATATCTGTGTTTATTGATTTGATAGAATTTTTTTTTTATCGATAGGTTGATGATGGGTGGAGGCTAGTGTGAGATGGCAAGGCTGGGTGATGGTACGCGTGGATGTGGAGCGAGTTTGTGAGTGCGCGGTGAGTTGTGATGCTTTGCCTGTTCTCATTTATTTGGGTTGTTATTTGATGTTTGTTGTATATTAATATTTATTCTAAACGCCAGTGACATTCAATTGAACAGGCATATAGATTTTTTTTTTAAACAACAAGAACACTAATGATAATAACGACGATTATTGTAACACTAAGAATAATAATGACTCCAATAATAACAACAGCAAAAACCACAACAACAATAGTAATAGTAGTAGTAGTAGTAGTAGTGTAGTAGTAGTAGTAGTAGTAGTAGTAGTAGTAATGCCATAACAGAGAGATTGATTGATTGCTTGATTAATTGATTCATCAATACTGCTCAAGGATAAACATTCTAGCCCGAGGCACACATTACACAAATTATCACTGTCATGCACACATCAAGGGGAGAGAGAGAGAGAGAGAGAGAGAGAGAGAGAGAGAGAGAGAGAGAGAGAGAGAGAGAGAGAGGGGTAAGGACTACGATATCTGTTAGATATATTTCAGTGATTCTGTTTTGGTGTCCCCAGCCATACCTCGTTATAAGCAGTGCCCCTACATGCCCACAGTGATGGCGGGACCGCCGGACCTGGTGGGATCCATGTACACAGGATCTATCAGCTTCAAGCCCACTGCATTCCACCAGGACTACCGCAAGGTAAGAACCGTTTTGCTGGCCACCACTAGAATCTGTCCCAACCTCGCTTTTCACCGCCAGGGTTGACACTGGGATCGTCCGCCGATCATGAGTGTTTCTTACGTGACTGTCCAGAGCCTAGGAGCCAAAAGGACCATGCGTTCTGGTCACTGCTGCCTTCTGACGGCTGAAACTGTTTCCACCTGTCATTCCACCTGGTGACTGGTTTTGGTGCTGCTCTCTCCACCTCCTGTCTAGCAGGCGTGTGGCGGATCTCAGCGTGGCCGCTGTGTGGATGGTCTCCCGTCCTTTGGACGGTTGTGGACCCCTTCCCTCTTCGTTGTCGTTCTTCACCTGTTCAGCACTGGTCGGCGGGCAGATCAATCTTTGCTGCAGGAGCTGTCTGTCTCCCCCTGCCATGCCGAGGAATGGAAGTTGGAGGAGGCCACTGGGTCGCCCTCACCCCTCCTTGCTGTACCTTGATGCCTTCGCCCCACATGGAGCAAGGGAGAGACGGACCGCTAACCTGACCTCTTGCCCCTTTTCCCGGTACATCATTGCAATCACCCTTCTATCTCTTCTGCACTTCCCTTTTCCCAGTACATCATTGCAATCACCCTTCTGTCCCTTCTGTACCTCCCTTTTCCCAGTACATCATAGCAATCACCCTTCTGTCCTTTCTGTACTTCCCTTTTCCCAGTACATCATTGCAATCATCCTTATGTTCCTTCTGTACCTCCCTTTTCCCAGTACATCATTGCAATCATCCTTATGTTCCTTCTGTACCTCCCTTTTCCCAGTACATCATTGCAGTCACCATTCTGTCTCTTCTGTACCTCCCTTTTCCCAGTACATCATTGCAATCACCCCTCTGTCCCTTCTGTACTTCCCTTTTCCAAGTACATCATTGCAATCACCCTTCTGTCCCTACCGTATCTCCCTTTTCCCAGTACATCATTGCAATCACCCCTCTGTCCCTTCTGTAC
>CM065734.1:31825963-31835963 GCA_033310375.1 Conus canariensis | reverse complement strand
GACAATTTTACCGCAGGGGAGAGCTCTTAACACGGTGTGTTTTCGGAGTGCTTTCGGAATGTCCTTTGTGATGCTGTGAAGTTTCCGTAAAAGAATGTATATATGTGACAAAGTACAAAGAATTAATCGCGCCACTAATGATGAATTCAATAAACCCACACAGAAATGCTGTTCTCAACACGACAATGATCATGTGTTCAATGAAACCACGTAGATGTGTCGTATTAAAGGGGCCGAATACGATGTATTCAAATTCAGCATTATTTATACAAGGCGCCACATCACTAATGTACTCACAAGCATCAGTCTTGACAGGTGTGTCGTACAAAAGGGACGTTGAAATACAGGACGGCTGACGCATCATGTAATCATGCCTTTAACTTGGGAGCGGCCAACACGCCTTTGAACCGCATGCTACCGCCAGAGTACGGCGATTGTAAGACTACACCGTCTGTCTGTCTGTCTGTCTGTCTGTCTGTCTGTCTGTCTGTCTGTCTGTCTGTCTGTGTCTTCTGTCTGTCTGCCTGTCTGTCAGTTTGTCTGTCTCTTCTGCCAGTCTGTCTGTCTGTCCGTTTGTCTGTCTCTACCTTCTTACTCTGTCTCTATTTATCTCTATCTTCTTCTGTCTATCTGCCTAGCTGTCTGTCCCTTCTGTCTGTCTGTCCTGTTGAGAGAGAATAAACCATTTTTTAGACATGTGATTTTGAGAGGTAAGTGCTCTTTACAAGGTAATCTGTAGATGGATGGGATTTCAGAGGGGCGTCTCACGTGAAGAAGTCCGGTTTAAAATTTACAAGGGAATGGGCCTTCAGAGGGAGAGCGTCAAACAGGGAATGGGTCTTCAGAGGGAGAGTGTATCACAGGGAATGGGTCTTCAGAGGGAGAGTGTCTCACAGGGAATGGGTCTTCAGAGGGAGAGCGTCAAACAGGGAATGGGTCTTCAGAGGGAGAGTGTATCACAGGGAATGGGTCTTCAGAGGGATAGTGTCTCACAGGGAATGGGTCTTCAGAGGGAGAGTATCTCACAGGGAATGGGTCTTCAGAGGGAGAGTGCCTCACAAGGAATGGGTCTTCAGAGGGAGAGTGTCTCACAGGGAATAGGTCTTCAGAGGGAGAGCGTTACACAGCGAATGGGTCTTCAGAGGGAGAACGTCGCACAGGGAATGGGTCTTTAGAGGGAGAGTGTCTCACAGGGAATGAGTCTTCAGAGGGAGAATGTCTTTTACATGGAATGGGTCTTCAGTCTGTCTGTAGACGGAGCTGTCTGTAGACGGAAGGGTCTTTAGACTGACGGAGTTCTCACAAGGAGGGGGAGGAGGAGGAGGAGGAAAAGGAGGAGGAGGGCGCGGAGGAGGAGGAGGAAGAAGAGGAGGAGGATATGAGGAGAAGTAGGAGGAGGAGGAGGAAGAGGAGGAGGAGGAGGAAAAAAGGGGGAAGGGGGGAGGAGGAGTAAGAGCAAGAAAAATTGACAGTGCAGTCTGTCACACCTTTCCACAATCAATCAAGTGATCAACTCACCACGGAGCAAGGGCGTACACGGATTTGATCTGCCAGCTGCTACAGAAGTGAGTCGACTGATACACCAACAGAAGAATGACTTTGACGGACGAACCGTGATGCTGATGCAGTGGGTCAGTTTATTGACCATGACTTCGCCTTGTCACCAGGTGGGCCTGTGTGTGTGTGTGTGTGTGTGTGTGTGTGTGTGTGTGTGTGTGTGTGTGTGTGTGGTGTATGTGTGTGTTGTGTGTGTGTGTGTGTACGTGCGTGCGTGCGTGCGTGTGCGTGCGTGCGTGCGTGCGTGCGTGTGTGTGTGCGTGTGTGTGTGTGGTGTGTGTGTGTGTGTGTGTGTGTGTGACTCCTGTGTATTTTGTGTGTGTATGTGTGTTGTGTGTGTGTGTGTGTGTGTGTGTGTGTGTGTGTGTGTATGTGTGTGTGTGTGTGTGTGTGTGTGTGTGTGTGGTGTGTGGTGTGTGACTCCCTGTGTATTTTGTGTGTGTGTGTGTGTGTGTGTGTGTGTGTGTGTGTGTGTGTGTGCGTGGGCGCGTGTATGTATGCATGTATGTATGTATGTATGTATGTATGTATGTATGTATGTATGCCTGTATGTATACATGTATGTATGTATGTATGTATGTATGTATGTATGTATGTGTGTGTGTGTGTGTGTGTGTGTGTGTGTGTGTGTGTGTGTGTGTGTATGTGTGTGTGTGTGTGTGTGTGTGTGGCGCGCGCGCGCCCGCGCGTGCGTGAGCAAGCGCGCGTGTGTGTGCGTGCGTGGATATGTGTGTATGTTTGCGTGTGTGCTTGCGTTCGCGCTTGTGTGTGTGTGTGTGTGTGTGTGTGTGTGTGTGTGTGTGTGTGTGTGTGTGTGTGTGTGTGTGTGTTTCTCTGTCTGTCTGTGTGTGCGTGCGTCTGTGCGCACTCGTATGTGTGTGTGTGTGTGTGTGTGTGTGTGGTGTGTGTGTGTGTGTGTGTGTGTGTGTGTGTCTCTGTCTGTGCGTGCACACACGTGTATACTGGCTCTGTGTGTGTGTGTGTGTGTGTGTGTGTGTGTGTGTGTGTGTGTGTGTGTGTGTGCCTCTGTAATTGCTTTTGTTGCTTTTGTTGTTTTGCTGCTGCTGTTGTGCCAATGTGGCTGCTTTTGTTGCTGTTGTTGCTGCTGCTGTGATATCATTTGTTGTTGTTACTGCTGCTTTGCCCCTGTAATTGCTTTTGTTGCTGTTAATGTTGCTACTGCTGTTGTACCCCTGTAATTGTCGTTAGTATGGAGACGGAATCTGTGCTGCCGCTGTCACCCTCTTTTTGTTGCTGTTGTTGTAGTCGTTATTGCTGTTGCTGTACTGTTGTTGTCATTACTGCTACTGCTGCGCAATTCATGTCGTTACTGTTGCTGCTGCATTATTTTTGTTGTCCTTACTGCTGTTGCTGCACTGGTGTTGTTGTCGTTACTGCTGTTGCTGCACTGGTGTTGTTGTCGTTACTGCTGTTGCTGCACTGGTGTTGTTTGTCGTTACTGCTGTTGCTGCACTGGTGTTGTCGTTACTGCTGTTGCTGCACTGGTGTTGTTGTCGTTACTGCTGTTGCTGCACTGGTGTTGTTGTCGTTACTGCTGTTGCTGCACTGGTGTTGTTGTCGTTACTGCTGTTGCTGCACTGGTGTTGTTGTCGTTACTGCTGTTGCTGCACTGGTGTTGTTGTCGTTACTGCTGTTGCTGCACTGGTGTTGTTGTCGTTACTGCTGTTGCTGCACTGGTGTTGTTGTTGTTACTGCTGTTGCTGCACTGGTGTTGTTGTCGTTACTGCTGTTGCTGCACTGGTGTTGTTGTCGTTACTGCTGTTGCTGCACTGGTGTTGTTGTCGTTACTGCTGTTGCTGCACTGGTGTTGTTGTCGTTACTGCTGTTGCTGCACTGGTGTTGTTGTCGTTACTGCTGCTGCTGATGCAACACTTTTGTTGTTGTTGTTTCTACTGCTACTGCACTGTTGTTGTTGTCCTTACTGCTGTTGCTGCACCGGTGTGCTGCTGCTGCTGCTGCTGCTGCTGCTGCACTGTTGTTGTTGTTCCTGCTGCTGCACTGTTGTTGCTGTCGTTACTGCTGTTGTTGCACTGGTGTTGTTGTCATTACTGCTATTGCTGCACCGGTGTTGTTCTCATTACAGCTGTTGCTGCTGCACCAGTGGTGTTCTCATTACAGCTGTTACTGCACTGGTGTTATTGTCCCCACTGCAGTTGCTGCACCGGTGTTGTTGTCATTACTCCTGTTGCTGCACCCGTGTTGTCATTACTGCTGTTGCTGCACATGTGTTGTTGTCATTAATGATGTTGCTGCCCTGGTGTTGTCATTACTGCTGTTGCTGCACCGGTGTTGTTGTCATCCCTGTTGTTGCTGCACAGGTGTTGTTGTCATTACTGCTGTTGCTGCCCTGGTGTTGTTATCGTTATTGCTGTTGCTGCACCGGTGTTGTTGTCATCCCTCTTGTTGCTGCACAAGTGTTGTTGTCATTACTGCTGTTGCTGCTGCACCAGTGTTTGTTGTCATTACTGCAGTTGCTGCCCTGGTGTTGTTGTCGTTATTGCTGTTGCTGCACCGGTGTCGTCATTACTGCTATTGCTGCCGTGGTCTTGTTGTCATTACTGCTGTTGCTGCACCGGTGTTGTTGTCATTACTGCTGTTGCTGCCCGGGTGTTGTTCTCATTACCGCTTTTGTTTCACTGGTGTTGTCGTCATTACTGCTGTGGCTGCACCGGTGTTGTTTCATTAGGGTTGTTGCTGCAGCACCGGCGTTGTTTTATTACTGTTGTTGTTGCTGCACTGGTGTTGTTGTCATACTGTTGTTGCTGCTGTACTGGTGTTGTGTGTCACGACTGTTGTTGCTGCTAAACTGTGTTGTCATTATTGCTGTTGCTGCTGCACTGTTATTGTTGTCATTACTGCTGTTGCTGCACGGCTGTTGTTGTCATTATTGTTGTTGCTGCCACATTGGTGTTGTTGTCATTTCTGCAGTTGCTGCTGCACGGGTGTTGTTGTCATTACTGTTGTTGCTGCTGCACAGGTGTTATCATTACTGTTGTTGCTGCTGCACAGGTGTTATCATTACTGTTGTTGCTGCTGCACAGGTGTTATCATTACTGTTGTTGCTGCTGCACAGGTGTTATCATTACTGTTGTTGCTGCTACGCAGGTGTTGTCATTACTGTTGGTTCTGCTGCACAGGTGTTGTCATTACTGTTGTTTCTGCTGCACAGGTGTTATCATTACTGTTGTTGCTGCTACGCAGGTGTTGTCATTACTGTTGTTTCTGCTGCACAGGTGTTGTCATTACTGTTGTTTCTGCTGCACAGGTGTTGTCATTACTGTTGTTGCTGCTGCACAGGTGTTGTCATTACTGTTGTTGCTGCTGCACAGGTGTTTGTCATTACTGTTGTTGCTGCTGTATTGGTGTTGTCATTACTGCTGTTGCTGCTGCACTGGTGTTGCTGTCCCTACTGCTGTTGCTGCACTGGTGTTGTTATCATCACTACTGCTGCTGCTGCACTGGTGTTGTTGTCATCGCTGCTGTTGCTGCACTGGTGTTGTTGTCATCGCTGCTATTGCTGCTGCACTGGTGTTCTTGTCATCACTGCTGCTGCTGCTGCACTGGTGTTGTTGTAATCGCTGCCATTGCTGCACTGGTGTTGTTGTCATCGCTGCCATTGCTGCACTGGTGTTGTTGTCATCGCTGCTGCTGCTGCTGCACTGGTGTTGTTGTCATCGCTGCCATTGCTGCACTGGTGTTCTTGTCATCACTGCTGCTGCTGCTGCACTGGTGTTGTTGTCATCGCTGCCATTGCTGCACTGGTGTTGTTGTTGTTATCGCTGCCATTGCTGCACTGGTGTTGTTGTCATCGCTGCCATTGCTGCACTGGTGTTGTTGTCATCGCTGCCATTGCTGCACTGGTGTTGTTGTCATCGCTGCCATTGCTGCACTGGTGTTGTTGTCATCGCTGCTATTGCTGCACTGGTGTTGTTGTCATCGTCTGCTGCACTGGGGGTGCTGCTGCACTGGTGTTGTTGTCATCGCTGCCATTGCTGCACTGTGTTGTTGTTGTCATCGCTGCCATTGCTGCACTGGTGTGTTGTCATCGCTGCATTGCTGCACTGTGTTGTTGTCATCGCTGCCATTGCTGCACTGGTGTTGTTGTCATCACGCTGCTGTGCTGCTGCTGCACTGGGTTGTTGTCATCGCTGCCATTGCTGCACTGGTGTTGTTGTTATCGCTGCCATTGCTGCACTGGTGTTGTTGTTATCGCTGCCATTGCTGCACTGGTGTTGTTGTTATCGCTGCCATTGCTGCACTGGTGTTGTTGTTATCGCTGCCATTGCTGCACTGGTGTTGTTGTTATCGCTGCCATTGCTGCACTGGTGTTGTTGTATCGCTGCCATTGCTGCACTGGTGTTGTCATCGCTGCCATTGCTGCACTGGTGTTGTTGTTCATCGCTGCCATTGCTGCACTGGTGTTGTTGTCATCGCTGCCATTGCTGCACTGGTTGTTGTTGTATCGCTGCCATTGCTGCACTGGTGTTGTTGTCATCGCTGCCATTGCTGCACTGGTGTTGTTGTCATCGCTGCCATTGCTGCACTGGTGTTGTTGTCATCGCTGCCATTGCTGCACTGGTGTTGTTGTCATCGCTGCCATTGCTGCACTGGTGTTGTTGTCATCGCTGCTATTGCTGCACTGGTGTTGTTGTCATCGCTGCCATTGCTGCACTGGTGTTGTTGTCATCGCTGCCATTGCTGCACTGGTTGTTTGTTGTCATCGCTGCTATTGCTGCACTGGTGTTGTTGTCATCGCTGCCATTGCTGCACTGGTTTGTTGTCTGTCATTGCTGCGCATTTTTATGTGCATTGCTGCACTGGTGTTGTTGTCATCGCTGCCATTGCTGCACTGTGGTGTTGTTGTCATCGCTGCATTGCTGCACTGGTGTTGTTGTCATCGTGCCTGCTCATGTTTGCTCGCTGCACTGCTGTGTTGTTGTCATCGCTGCATTGCTGCACTGGTTGTTGTTGTCATCGCTGCCATTGCTGCACTGGTGTTGTTGTCATCGCTGCTATTGCTGCACTGGTTGTTGTCATCGCTGCCATTGCTGCACTGGGGTTGTTGTCATCGCTGCCATTGCTGCACTGGTGTTGTTGTCATCGCTGCTATTGCTGCACTGGTGTTGTTGTCATCGCTGCCATTGCTGCACTGGTGTTGTTGTCATCGCTGCTATTGCTGCACTGGTGTTGTCATCGCTGCCATTGCTGCACTGGTGTTGTTGTCATCGCTGCTATTGCTGCACTGGTGTTGTCATCGCTGCCATTGCTGCACTGGTGTTGTCATCGCTGCTATTGCTGCACTGGTGTTGTTGTCATCGCTGCTATTGCTGCACTGGTGTTGTCATCGCTGCTATTGCTGCACCAGTGTTGCTGTCATCGCTGCTATTGCTGCACTGGTGTTGTCATTACTGTTGTTGTCTGCTGTATTGGCGTTGTTATTACTGCTGCTGCTGCTGCTCTGTTGTTTTTGCTGCTGTCGTTCCTACACTGTTATTGTTGTTGTTGATGATGCTGTTGTTCCTGCTCTGTTATTGTTGTTGATGCCGCTGGTACCCTGTTGTTTTCGTTGTTGTTGTTGCTGCTGTCTTTCCACACTGTTGTTGTTGATACTGCTGCTGCTCTCTTGTTGTTGTTGTTGTTGTTGTTGTTGTTGTTGCTGTTTTTCTGCACTGTTACTGTTAATGTCGATGCCGTTGCTGCCCGTTGTTTTTGTTGTTGTTCTTGTTGATGCTGTCATTCTGCAGTGTTATTGTTGTTGATGCTGTCGTTCCTGCACTGTTTATTGTAGTTGTTGATGCTGTTGCTCCTTCATTGTTATTGTTGTTGTTGATGCTGTTGTTCCTGCACTGTTATTGTTGTTGTTGATGCTGTTTGTTCCTGCTCTGTTATTGTTGCTGTTGATGCTGCCGTTTCTGCACTGTTATTGCTGTTGATGCTGTCGTTTCTGCTCCATTATTGTTGTTGTTGATGCTGTCATGTCTGTACTGTTGTTGCTATTGTTTCTGTCGTTCCTGCTCTGTTATTGTTGTTGTTGATGCTCTGTTATTGTTGTTGTTGATGCTGTCGTTCCTGCACTTTATTGTTGTTGATGCTGTCGTTCCTGCTCTGTTATTGTTGTTCTTGATGTAGTTGTCCCCAAACTGTTCTTGCTTTTGTTGGTACTTGTGACGTCAACGTAAATTGTAATGTTAACGTGAAATTACATAAGAACATAAGGTAAAAAAAAAAGACGAGGCGAGGAAAAAAACAAACAGTGAGGCCCCGGAGTATGGCCTGGAATTGATTAACACCGAGTGTGGAGGTACAGCCTGTACCTCAGTCACTGTCTCCGTCAAGACGACGTGTAGAGGCTGACCGCCAGGTTAGTAGTATAATTGTGTAGTGAAGGGCCTGAGGATTCTTCATCAAGACGGTGTGGAGAGGCTGACCGCCAGGTCGGTAGTCCAACGTGATCTTCTGTATGGGTATACCCTACGGGACTTCGTATTGTATTCGTGAGCGGCTCTGCTTGCCGTATGAAGACTGTGACTTGAGGATTCTCTGTCAAGACGACGTGGAGAGGCTGACCGCCAGGTCGGTAGTCCAACGTGATCTTCTGTATGGGTATACCCTACGGGACTTCGTACTGTGTTTGTGAGCGGCTCTGCTTGCCGTGTGAAGACTGTGACTTGAGGATTCTCTGTCAAGATGACGTGGAGAGGCTGACCGCCAGGTCGGTAGTCCAACGTGATCTTCTATATGGGTATACCCTACACGGGACTTCGTACTGTGTTCGTGAGCGGCTCTGCTTGCCGTGTGAAGACTGTGACTTGAGGATTTTCTATGAAGACGACGTGGAGAGGCTGACCGCCAGGTTAGTAGTATAATAGTGTAGTGAAGGGCCTGAGGATTCTCCGTCAAGACGACGCGGAGAGGCTGACCGCCAGGTCGGTAGTCCGACGTGATCTTCCGTGTGAGTGTACCCTGTTGCCGTGTGAAGACTGTGACTTGAGGATTCTCCGTCAAGACGATGTAGAGAGGCTGACCGCCAGGTCGGTAGTCCGACGTGATCTTCTGTCTGGGTCCTATGGGACTTCGAACAGTATTCATGAACTGCTCTGCTTGGCGTATGAAGACTTTGACCTGGGCTCGTTAAAGCCAGCCGTGTGGACTGTATCTGTTGGGACACTACTGACGGTGCCAGTGAGAGATATCCAATGTGTCAGTTTTGAGAGCAATGGTTGAAGCTCCCTGTGTTTATTGAATGCCCTTGTTAGTGGTGACATATGCTGATTTTGTAGCGATTTATATTAATATGTGTTTATCTTTACATCGTTCAGGCAGCATATAAAAGAAAGAAATTTAACTTGTGTGTTGCCTGGCATTCCAGGTTCGTATTGTGTGGGTGCGTGTAAGTAAAAATCGTTACACACATCCAAACTTTTGAATGTGAGAGTCAGACAGTCATACACAAAGCACCACGCCATCTGTAACAGTGCTGTCGTTCCTGCTCTGTTATTGTTGTTCATGCTGCTGTTGTTCCTGCAATGTTATTGTTATTGTTGTTGATGCTGCAGTTGTTCCCGCACTGTTATTTTTGTTGATGCTGCTGTCGTTCCTGCACTGTTATTGTTATTGTTGTTGATGCTGCTGTCGTTCATGCACTGTTATTGTTGTTGATGATGATGCTGTCGTTCATGCACTGTTATTGTTGTTGTTGATGATGCTGTCGTTCCTGCACGGTTGTTGTTGTTGATGCTGCTGTTGTTCCTGCACTGTTATTGTTGTTGTTGATGCTGCTGTTGTTCCTGCACTGTTATTGTTGTTGTTGATGCCGCTGTCGTTCATGCACTGTTATTGCTGTTGTTGATGCTGCTGTTGTTCCTGCACTGTTATTGTTGTTGTTGATGATGAGGCTGTCGTTCCTGCCCTGTTATTGTTGTTGTTGATAATGCTATCGTTCCTGCACTGTTATTGTTGTTGTTGATAATGCTATCGTTCCTGCACTGTTATTGTTGTTGTTGATGATGCTGTCGTTCCTGCACTGTTATTGTTGTTGTTGATGATGCTGTCGTTCCTGCACTGTTATTGTTGTTGTTGATGATGCTGTCATTCGAGCACTTTTACAGTGAAAGCACTAAAACAGTGGGGTTTGTAGTTTGTGTCGTAGAATGGTATGATATATTAGCGATGGTAGTGATTATGGTCGATGATAATAGTGCTTAGTGGGGGGGGGGGGGGGGGGGGGGGGGGGGGCAGGGGGGAATAAAATAGATAAAATAAATCATATAATTAATTAGATAAATAATAGTAAACATAATAACGACAATGATAGCAATAAATAAGTAAATAATTTAAATTACAAAATGAATAAATAAATAAAAATAAAACACTTTAATGGGTGGTGATTATGATGATAGTAGTTATGTGTGGGTAGTTGTAT
>CM065734.1:31765963-31820963 GCA_033310375.1 Conus canariensis | reverse complement strand
CACACACACACACACACACACACACACACACACACATGGGCACATGCTTATCCACCCAAGCACACACACACATGATATTTTGTCTAATATCACGAATAGTGGATAGACGTTAAATGAAAGACACACACACACACACACACACACACACACACACACACACACACACACACACACACACACACCACACACACATGCATACACGTGCACACTCACGCACGTAGAATGATATTGGTGACGCAGAAAATGTTAGGTAAGTAACCAAGGTTAATGCTCGGGTCAGACATTTGTTAATTTGTATTCATAAGGCCGTCGTCTTAAACCCCCTCAGCTCAGTCACTGATTCATTCATCCATCAGCTGTAATTCGTGCTGGGTGTATCTGGAAACTCAGTAGATGTGGACTGGCGCATATGAACTAGTCTGCATACAGTGACACCTCCTTGATGAAACAAAAACTGGTCCATGCAATTCAACTACTTGGTTCATGTGTGGTCCATGTAATTTTTTTTTTTCACTTCATGCGTATATGGTCCGTGTGATTCATTCACTTCGTGCCTGTGTAGTCCAAGTGAATCATTCACCTCATGTGTGTGTGGTCCATGTGATTCATTCACTTCATTCCCCGGGGGTGGAGATGGGGGTCCATGTGAATTATTCATTTTTACTCACGTTTTGCGCATGTAATGCATTCACTTTATAACTGTGTGGTCCATGAGATTAACTTTATTTCTGTGTCGTCATGAATCTTACTTCATATTTGTATGGTTCAGTGGATCCACCGCACTCTTTGGCTGTCCACATGGTGCATATTCTATCTTAATGGTCTAGCTGTCCTCTTTGTTCCTGTGTGGTCCATGTGGTCACGTTATGTCTGGGTAGTCCGTTTGATCCACTTTATTCTTGTTTGGTCCATGTGATTCACTTATGTGAGTGTGGTCCATGTGATTCACTTATGTGAGTGTGGTCCATGTGATTCACGTATCTCTGTGTGGTCCATGTAATTCACTTATTTCTGAGTGGCCCATGTGATTCACGTATGTCAGTGCGGTCCACGTGATTCACGAATCTCTGTGTGGTCCATGTAATTCACTTATTTCTATATGGCCCATGTGATTCACGTGTGTCAGTGTGGTTCATGTGATTCACTTATGTGTGCGTGATCCCTGTGATTCACTTGTCTGTGTGATCCTTTTGATTCACGTATGTCAACGCGGTCCACGTGATTCACTTATTTCTGTGTGGTCCATCTGATTCACTTACGTCTGAGTGATCTATACCATTCACGTATGTCATTGTGGCCCACGTGATTCACTGATTTCTGTTTAATTCTCGTGTCAGGGGAGGAGGGGGATCCGCACTGCTGCCTGCCCAACGTGGTGGACAACGACGACATCTGTCTGCCCATCTACCTGGGTGAGGACGACACACGCTTCAGCCATTTCTGTATGGAATTCACACGGTCCGTTCCAG
This sequence comes from Conus canariensis, assembly GCA_033310375.1. Lineage (NCBI taxonomy): Eukaryota > Metazoa > Mollusca > Gastropoda > Neogastropoda > Conidae > Conus > Conus canariensis. Next base: position 31,819,494 of record CM065734.1, on the reverse strand, counting down.
CCCAAGACCCTTCAGGGACCCGGATTGGTATGTCTGGGAGTAGAGACAAGGTGATACGTCTGGGAGTAGAGACAGGGTGGTACGTCTGGGAGTAGAGACAGGGTGGTACGTCTGGGAGTAGAGACAGGGTGATACGTCTGAGAGTAGAGACAAGGTGATACGCCTGAGAGTAGAGACATGGTGATACGTCTGGGAGTAAACTAAGGGTTATACGTGTGGGACTAGAGACAAAGTGGTACGTCTGGGAGTAGAGTCAGGGTGGTAGGTCTGGGACTAGAGACAAGGTGGTATGTCTGGGTGTAGAGACAGGGTGGTACGTCTGGGAGTAGAGACAAGGTGGTATGTCTGGGAGTAGAGACAGGGTGGTACGTCTGGGAGTAGAGACAGGGTGGTACGTCTGGGAGTAGAGACAGGGTGGTACGTCTGGGAGTAGAGACAAGGTGGTATGTCTGGAGTAGAGACAGGGTGGTACGTCTGGGAGTAGAGACATGGTAATACGTCTGGGAGTAGAGACATGGTGGTACGTCTGGGGGTAGAGACAGGGTAATACGTCTGGGAGTAGAAACATGGTGATACGTCTGGGAGTAGCGACATGGTGATACGTCTGGGAGTAGAGACATGGTGATACGTCTGTGAGTAGAGACATGGTGATACGTCTGGGAGTAGAAACAGGGTGATAGGTCTGTGAGTAGAAACAGTGTTATACGTCTAGGAGTAGAGACAAGCTGGTATCCTGGAAGTAGAAACAGGGTGCCACGTCTGGGAGTAGTGACAAGGTGGTAGGTCTGGCAGTAGAGGCAGGGTGATAAGTCTGTGAGTAGAGACAAGGTGATAGGTCTGTGAGTAGAGACAGGGTGATAGGTGTGTGAGTAGAGACAGGGTGATAGGTCTGTGAGTAGAGACAAGGTGATAGGTCTGTGAGTAGAGACAGGGTGATAGGTCTGTGAGTAGAGACAGGGTGACACGTCTGGGAGTAGAGACAAGGTGATAGGTCTGTGAGTAGAGGCAGGGTGATAAGTCTGTGAGTAGAGACAGGGTGACACATCTGGGAGTAGAGACAAGGTGATAGGTCTGTGAGTAGAGACAGGGTGATAGGTGTGTGAGTAGAGACAGGGTGACACGTCTGGGAGTAGAGACAAGGTGATAGGTCTGTGAGTAGAGACAGGGTGATAGGTCTGTGAGTAGAGACAAGGTGATAGGTCTGTGAGTAGAGACAGGGTGACACGTCTGTGAGTAGAGACAGGGTGACACGTCTGTGAGTAGAGACAGGGTGATAGGTGTGTGAGTAGAGACAGGGTGACACGTCTGTGAGTAGAGACAGGGTGACACGTCTGAGAGTAGAGACAAGGCAGTATGTCTGGGAGTAGAGACAAAGTGGTACGTTTGAGAGGAGAGACAAGGCGGTATGTCTGGGAATAGAAACAAGATTGTTGGTCTGGAAACAGAGACACGGTGATGATCTGGAAATAAAGAAAGGGTGGTAGGTCTGGAAATTGGACATGGTGGAACCTTTAGGAACAGAGGCCTGCTGACACGTCTGGGAGTAGAAATAGGTGTGGAGCAGGTTTACAAATAGAAATCGAGTACTATTTACAGAAACAGGGTGGCAGGTCCATGAACATAATTCTAGTACTACGTATAGAAACACTCCGTGATACCTTCCGGCAACTCCTGCAGCTGCGCTGGCACCGTACTGTACTGGCTTGTCCTTTCCGTTGGATCCTGCCAGCAAGGTCGAGAGGAGGATTCTGGCGATTGGGTACCCCGGGGGGATCTCCCCACACTTCGCCCTTGCCTGCGCCTTGGAGAGGTCAATCCAGTGCCGCTATCTCAGCAACAGGAATAACACGGGAGACCGCAGTTACGAGTTGTAAGCCCTCGGCGTATTGGCGTTAGCTTGGGCGCTACAGGTCGTCTCCGACCGTGGGAGGGACCATCGCGTTCCGCTGGTCAGCTACTGCCTGCCTCAAGCTGGGCAGACCTCCGGGAAGTGCTGACTGCGACACTGACCACTCCCTGGATGGCGGCAAGGTGCGTCTTCAGCCCAAGCGAATCCACCGTTCAAAGCAAAAGGGACGTCCTTGAATCAACACAGCCATGACATCAGTGCCCGAACGGCGAGATTGCTTAGCCAGAGCCATTGACAAGACCCTAGAGGACTGCCCAACAGACAGCGCTTCATCACGGTGGAACCACATCCGCGATGCCACCTACCAGTCCGCCTCAGACACCCATGGAAAGAGAATGGGCAAGAACGAAGACTGGTTTGGAGCTGGAATCGTGGAAATGGAGCCTGCCATTAACGGTGGTTTAATGAAAGTGAAGAGGACGGTGGTTTGATGAAAGTGAATGTGGTTTGATGACAATAAAGAGGACGGAGGTTTGATGAAAGGGAAGAGGATGGTGGTTTGATGACAGTGAAGAGGACGGAGGTTGATGACAGTTAAGAGGACGGAGTTTGATGACAGTGAATGTGGTTTGATGACAGTGAAGAGGACGGAGGTTTGATGACAGTGAATGTGGTTTGATGACAGTGAAAAGGACGGAGGTTTGATGACAGTGAAGAGGACGGAGGTTTGATGACAGTGAAGAGGACGGAGACTTGATGACAGTGAAGACGACGGAGGTTGATGACAGTGAAGAGGACGGGGGTTTAATGACAGTGAAGAGGACGGAGGTTTGATGAAGTGAGAGGACGGAGTTTGATGGCAGTGAAAAGGACGGGGTTGATGACAGTGAAGAGGACGGAGTTTGATGACAGTGAATAGGTTTGATGACACTGAAAAGGACGGAGGTTTGATGACAGTGAAGAGGACGGAGGTTTGATGAAAGTGAAGAGGACGGAGGTTGATGACAGTGAAGAGGACGGAGGTTTGATGACAGTGAAGAGGACGGAGGTTGATGACAGTAAAGAGGACGGAGGTTGATGACAGTAAGAGGACGGAGGTTTGATGACAGTAAAGAGGACGGGGAGTTTGATGACGTGAAGAGGGCGGAGGTTGATGACAGTGAAGAGGACGGAGGGTTGATGACAGTGAAGAGGACGGAGGTTTGATGACAGTGAAGAGGACGGAGGTTTGATGACAGTAAAGAGGGACGGGGGAAGTTTGATGACAGTGAAGAGGACGGAGGTTTGATGACAGTGAAGAGGACGGAGGTTTGATGACAGTGAAATGGTTTGATGACAGTGAAGAGGACGGAGGTTTGATGACAGTGAAGAGGACGGAGGTTGATGACAGTGAAGAGGACGGAGGTTTGATGACAGTGAAGAGGGCGGAGGTTGATGACAGAGAGAGAGGACGGGAGGATTGATGACAGTGAAGAGGACGGAGGTTGATGACAGTGAAGAGGACGGAGGTTGATGACAGTGAAGAGGACGGAGGTTGATGACAGTGAAGAGGACGGAGGTTGATGACAGTGAAGAGGACGGAGGTTGATGACAGTGAAGAGGACGGAGGTTGATGACAGTGAAGAGGACGGAGGTTGATGACAGTGAAAGAGGACGGAGGTTGATGACAGTGAAGAGGACGGAGGTTTGATGACAGTGAAGAGGACGGAGGTTTGATGACAGTGAAGAGGACGGAGGTTTGATGAACAGTGAAGAGGACGGAGGTTTGATGACAGTAAGAGGACGGAGGTTTGATGACAGTGAAGAGGACGGAGGTTTGATGACGTGAAGAGGACGGAGGTTTGATGACAGTGAAGAGGACGGAGGTTTGATGACAGTGAAGAGGACGGAGGTTTGATGACAGTAAAGAGGACGGAGGTTTGATGACTGTAAAGAGGACGGAGGTTTGATGACAGTGAAGAGGACGGAGGTTTGGAGACGTGAAGAGGGACGGAGGTTTGATGACAGTAAAGAGGACGGAGGTTTGATGACTGTAAAGAGGACGGAGGTTTGATGACAGTGAAGAGGACGGAGGTTTGATGACAGTGAAGAGGACGGAGGTTTGATGACGTAAAGAGGACGGAGGTTTGATGACAGTGAAGAGGACGGAGGTTTGATGACAGTAAAGAGGACGGAGGTTTGATGACAGTGAAGAGGACGGAGGTTTGATGACAGTGAAGAGGACGGAGGTTTGATGACTGTAAGAGGACGGAGTTTGATGACAGTGAGAGGACGGAGGTTTGATGACAGTGAAGAGGACGGATGCTTTGATGACAGTAGAGGCGGTTTGATGCATGAGGTACGCGATGTTCTGTGTCCTATGATTGCCTGTTTGATCCTTTGAATCGCTGTTTGTCTTGATCTGTAGTGATCTTTGATCTTGCTGTATGTCTGTGATCTTCCTGTTGTCCTTGATCTGCCTGTTTGTCCTTTGATCTGCCTGTTTGTCCTTTGATACTGCCTGTTTGTCTTGATCTTCTGTTGTCTTTATCATTGTTTACCTTATCTGTTTTTTAGTCCTTTATCTGCCTGTTTCCTTGCAACTGCCTTTTGTCCTTTTTTTTTTTTATTATTGTTTATCTCAACTCTTTATTATCATTTAAATGAATCAGTACACTGGACACACTACACAGACTTACAGGTGATTTCTAGCACACACAACAAAGAAATAAGACATATGAATATAAATTACACTTGGCCAAAATGGCTTTACTTGCCAAGGAGGAGTGTAGCAAACAACTTTTTTTGCCTTTTTTTTTTTGCCTTTTTTTTCTTTCAATCCTTTTTCCCGTTTTTCTTTTTTTTTTTTTTTTTTCCTCCTTTTTTCTTCTTTTGTGGCATCAGTTATCAGATCAGTGGAGCACCTAAGGCAGTGACTTTTTTTTCCTAACTAAGGCCGAAATCCTCTTCCTTTTTTGGTGATACACACTGTCTTCTTCACCTGAAAAAAAAAAAAAAAAAAGCAGAAAAGAAATTTCCACAACTAGCTTTTTTTGCCTTTTTAATCTTTTGTTGGCCATTGTTTACCCGCAACTGCCTGCTAATCTCTATTTTGTACGTCGGCACGCAGTTTTCAGAATCTTTCTCATTTCTACAATGTTTGTTTCCTTGTCAGCACCATTTCACGGTCATCGTTAACCCTATCGTGATCGTGGTTTATCATGTTTCAGTCCCCCGTGAACAACTTAACGTAGCAACGTCGTTCATTGATGGATCTCCTATCTATGGAAGCAGCGAAGAAGTCCAGCACCGACTCCGTTACCGCACAAGAAGTAGGTCAATCACTACACACGTGCGTCATTGAATAGACCTGGATTCAAGCACAAAAATGGGTGAAGGTTTGTTTATTGGGGTGACTTAATGGGCCCTAGTTTGTGGCACAAAATATAGTGAAACATTGTGCACTTGTGCAACCCTGAATCCCCATACAAAAAAAAAAGTGAAACATGCACGTGCGGGATTACCTTCATCTTCTTTACAGCACAAAGTATTGCTCACACATCATGTATATGAATCAGTTAAAAAAAAGACCATGTACTGCCACTGAAAATCAATGGACATTGAGTTTGTGTATGATTAAACATACTACGTTGGAACGCGAAAGATCGTACACGATTCTAAAAAGCTATCAATCGTTGGGTGCATGTGCTACTGGATGCCGTCGGACACACATAAATTTAGGTACCTCATTTTGCTTTTCCATTTTTGTACATGTTTACATTTATGTATGTATGTGTATACGTGCTTGTATACATAGATATGTGAGAGTGCATATATCTATGTATCTTTCTATCTATCTATCTATCTATCTATCTATCTATCTATCTATCTATCTATCTATCCATCTATCTCTATAATTAGTGTGTGTGTGTGTGTGTGTGTGTGTGTGTGTGTGTGTGTGTGTGTGTGTGTGTGTGTGTGTGTGTGTGTGTGTGTGTGTGTGTTGTGTGCTTGCCTCTTCTATTTAGAATATCAACTTTAATAGCTTTCTGCCATTGGCTTTGCCACATTTGTAATTAGAAACATTTGAACACACTATAAGCACTAGCTTGTTGCTGTTCAAATGTTTTACATTCAGTGTAAACCTGTATATGGTTAGGAATCAGAAATGAATTTGTTTAAACCAAAGACGGAGAAAGTTCATACCCACACTGATTTCTTTTGAGATGAGCTGTCCATGTCTGCTTGTTTGTTTCATCAATTCGGACTGTGTTGTTGTTTCTGGTGGTGGTGGTGGTGTGGTGGTGGTGGTGGTGAGGTGTTATCGGCATCACTGCATGTGATGATGTGTGGTTTAAATGAATTCGTGAATGAATGAAGTGTGAAAGAATGAAGGGAGAAATTTGATTTTTTTTTTTTTTCATATTTCACAGGTGCATTCCTCAGAATGAATAGATCCAACGAACTTCTGCCAAAAGCGTTGCACAATAGCTGCCGACATTCACCTGGTCACTACTGCTTCCTGGCAGGTGAGGGGTCACTTCATTGTAGCATTGTGCGGTCACCCTGTCAGGTGAAAGGTCACTTCATTGTAGCATTGTGCGGTGACCTTAGGCATACACTTGATCACTACTGGCAGGTGAGGGGTCACTTCATTGTAGCATTGTGCGGTGACCTTACGCATTGTAAGAACAATGGACCACTGAAAGAACAATGAGAAAAACACTTCCTATTACAGCTGCAGCACACCTTACCATGAAGAGCATGTGGAGCATTGTGCGAACAATGGATCACTGAAAGAACAATGGACCACTGACAGAACAATGGACCACTGTAAGAACAATTGACCACTGTGAGAACAATGGACAACTGAATGAACCATAGATCACTGTAAGAACAATGGACAACTGTAAGAAAAATAGACCACAGTGGGAACAATCAGAACATTAAGCATTGCAGGCGCAGGACATTCTACCACAAAGAACAACATGTGGACCATTGTAAGAGAAATGGACCACTCTAAGAACACAGATAGAGTGCTAATGTTTATATTTGATTTACATAAGACCATGACAAATGACATGGAGACTACCATAAACACAATGAAGCACTATAAGAATAGTGTTAGAAATGCTGAACATAGCAGCTGCAGTACGTTTTATCATGAAGAATGAAACGTGAAACACTGTAATAACAACGAAAGGAATGCTACATTGGACCATGAAGATTAAAACGTGAAGTACGGTAACAATAGTAAGTGTGCTAGATATAAAAGCTGCAGTACGTTGGACAACGAAGAATGAATCGTGAAGCACGGCACAAACAATAGCGTTGAAAGTGCGCTAGTTTGTGACAAAAAGGTGAAAAAATATTAATGACTCAAAGAGAGCTATAAGTTATTACCATTTTATGATTATTTCTAGATCTTTCTTCAAATGCAGGTTATTGTAATTACGAATGATAGGAGATTCATTATGGTTAGTAATCAAAGCAGCCACATTTTCAATTTACTCAATGTCTTGAGAGATTATATTGAAGGAAGATAAACATATGAAAAGATCTTTGAAGATGGTGGAAGCTGCTGTCTCGAAACAAATCCGTATCATTTGAAAAGCCAGTGATAGTAACTACACTGGAGTTTGTTTCTTCAACAGCATTTTTTTTTGAATTAGTGATGTCTCCATCCTCGTGTTTCTTTCCCACTGTCTTCACATTTACTTGCTCTGACTCACAGTGCATGACCTCTAGGTCCTATTACTAACGGATATCTGCTTGCTGATTTGACCTGATCAGCAGAAAAATACAGTCATCATAAAATAAGTATGGCCATTCTGGACTCATTGTGCACTCTGAGACCAAAAAGGCAAAATAAAAGCATACGCAAGGTGAAGCATTTTGATATTTTTTAATGCAATATCAACCAAACGCAACAACTGAAAACAAAGGCAAAACAAAGCAACCACAACTTTAGCTTTGCCTTGACAATCTAGTTACATGTTGTTGTATGTACAGCAGCTTTCTTTTGGCGCATATAAAAGTACTTTTTAGTATGGAAGAAACAAATTCAGTCATTTGGCAATCTGTTAGAAATACACCGCAAACTTTCAGTGTGTAAATTACGTGTGTGCCAATATTTTCTGCAAGCATATGAAAATAAAATATGTAATTAATCATCAGAGATTCGTTAATGATTCTGGCATCAATCAGGCCTGAGAGGTGTAGACACCTGCAGTGTTGGTAAGAAAGTTTGAGCGCCGAATTTGAGAATCAGTGATCGCTCGTTCTTCGCTATCATTATCCTCAATGTTAATCTTACCTGAAGAAGACCTAAGAGGTCGAAACACGTCGTGTTTTGTCTCGTAATTTATTTGTCTCTGTAATCTAGCGGATTTATGTTAATTCTTTTTAAAATTTGTTTCAATTTCCGGCTGCAGTTACCTCAATTCTAAATTTACATAAATAAGGAAATAAATGTAAAACAGATTTATGCAAACTTTCATATGTCTTGGACAAGTAAGTTCTGTCTAATAACAAGGACAATCAAACCCACTTTAACTTGTTTTTGTAAGAGTGATATTTCACGCCCCACCATTGTGCTTCTGAGCTTGAACAAGATAATTTGTTTTGAATGAGAAAATCTGTTTGAAAAACTATTCATGTGTTGATGAAAGTACTTTCAAATTAAAAGGCTGGACCAAGTCTTTTTCTTTCAAATAAGTGGCATGTCCAATAAAACGTTCGTGGGGCTTTATATAAAATTCCCATATACAAGGTATCGAGGGTGAGTGGAGGTGGTTGTGGTGTCACCATCCTGTGTCATGTCAGAAGCCTTACTTTCATACTGCCTCGTATGATGAAGAACCCTCGCTGTTACTGAGATTAAGAAAGAGTACAAAATGTCCCAGTGCTATTGCCTCTATACCTATGAAAGACTACTAATAAACTTTTCCCGTGCCCTTGATGAAATGGAATCCGTGCAGTTATCTTTGTTTTTCGATGATTGCTCTACACATGCTCGGGTTGTGCGAGGGGATCAAACTGTTTGCATGACCACAGTTCTGACAGTTGATCGAACCACACTGACTTTCTCCATTCCACTCACGTACGAACATGTCGCAGATTGTTAATCTCAAGAAAAAATGAACTTGATCTTCTTCTAGACAATGACATCAGAATACATAGGTAATGCTGTAATACCAGGCTTAATCATTTTCAAGCAAAGAAAAGGAACGATAACCCACCTTGTCAGATTGTCTCCTTATGATATGTGACATAGATGAAGACTCTTCAACAAATGGATTCAGCACGTGAATTGGAAATTATTTAGGACTTATGTCCAAACTCACTGGCCTTCATCAGCACACCCATTATAGACGGTTGGGTGGTGGTGATGGTGGTGGGTGGGGATTTTTCCCTAAACCCGCTTTCCCTCAACACACACAACTGAATCATGGGGACAGGAAGTGACTTTGTCTTTATATCCTGGTACCTAAATCCATGTCCATCAACAAATAGTATCTGGCGTCGGTGTGGGGAGTGGTATTGGTCTTAGACAAAACCTAGCCGTTCCTACTCCACTCCATCTTCTATCACCAACACATCCACACGAGAGGGTGTGGGAAAGAGTGAGTTGAGGGCTGTACACACATAATGCTCCAAGTCACATCACTTCAACAAAGTGTCTTGGAAAATGGTTGAGAGTGCTCTGGGTCTAACGTTTAAACTCACCCTGCCCCGACACTGAAGACACATAACTTAATCAAAGGACAGGGGATGATTCTGGTCTAATGCCCAAACTCACACCTGCCCCGATACCCAACGAGAACAGATTTTATCTGCTGCGACATTACTTACTTTACTGTTCTCAATTCTGCTGCTGCTGCTGTTGTTGTTGTTGTTGCTGCTGCTGCTGCTGCTGCTGCTGCTGCTGCTGCTGCTGCTATGTAACCAACAGTGCTGCTGTTGTTACTGTTACTACTACTACAGCTGCTGCTGCTGTTACTATTTGACTACCACCACTTCAACTACTGCTACTGCTGCTGCTGCTACTACTACAACTATTACTGCCGCCACTGCTGCCAATAGCAGTGCTACTACTAGCATTGCCGTCAAAGCTGCTGCTTTTTGGATTACTATTACTGTTTTACTATTGTTAGCATTGTCACTGTCACTGCTGTTGCTGATGACATTGCTGCTGCTGCTATGATAACAACAACAGCCACTACTACTACTACTACTACTACTACTACTAACTACTACTACTACACGACGACGACGACGACGACGACGACGACGAGGGACCATGGCTTTGTTACTATAACTATTCCTCCTGCTGCTACTACGACTGCTACCATTCCTGCTGCTACTGTATTGATTATGCTACAGCTGCTACTACTTCTCCTACTGCTACTGCTGCTAGTGATGCTGCAACTGCTACTAGAGCTATCACGACAGCTGCTTATGCTGCTGCTGCTCTAGCTGCTTGCCCTTCTACTGTGTGTGGGTGCAACTGCCACCACTGTTGCTGCTGCTTCTGTTTTGTTTGTAACTGCAGCTGCAACAACAAACTCAGCAGCAACAACAGCGACAGCAACACAACAACAACAACAACAACAACAACAACAACAACAACAACAACAACTACTACTACTACTACTACTACTACTACTACTACTACTATAAATACGGGCACACTCACATACACACATATATGTACACGTACACGTGAAGATGCATGCTCGTAGGACCACTCTCACGCAGATGTGGTGTAGCGTATATGAATTAGTCCGCACGCAGTGACATATCGTTGATGAAACTATAAAACTGAACTGATACAACTTCACCGAGCTGACCACCTACAAGAGACTGCTGTACTGTCAACAGGGGATCAAAGAGTAAACGAACAGCCAGGTCTTGGGGTGCTGCACGTCGTTCTGAACAAATTGCACAACAGGTGAGCCTGCTCTTTATTTCTCTTTTCCTCCGAGTGGTCTCAGCCTTTGTGTGTCCTTTCCTCTGAATAGTGGTTTAATTACTAGTGTTATCTTTTTTTTCCATTCAATTGTAGTCTGGGTGCTAGTTTTGTTTTTGTTTTTTGTTTTGTTTTTCTGTTCCACCAAGTGGTCTGAGCGATAGTGTTTTCCATCTCCACTGAGAGATAGTTTGGGTGATCCCGCTTCCTCTTTTCATCGAGAGGTGGTCTGAGTGTTATGTTTGCTCTTTCCACTGAGTGATTATATGAGTGCCAGTGGTTCCCCCCTTGTACATAGCGGTGATATGAGTGGAGGTGTTTCCCGTTTCCTCTGAGTTTTGGTCTTACTGTTAGATTTTTCCCTTTCCACCGAGAGGTGGTCCGGGTGCTAGTGCTTTCCATTTCAACTCAGAGGAGATCTGAGTGCTACTGTTTCCCCTTTCCAGTACGTGATGGTCTGTCAATGGTTTCTCTTTCCTACCAAATGGTTGTCCAAGTGCTAATGTTTCTGATGAGACAATTAACATGCGTCCTATTGACGTGAAGTCCTATGAAGGTGAAGTTTCTTTCTGCCTCTACTGAGTGGTCGTGTGAGTATCAGTATTTCCCCTTTACACTGAATGGTGGTCAGAATGCTCGGTGTTTTTCCTTTCTAGTCAGTACTGGTCGAAGTGTAGTGTTTCCTCTTTCCTCTCAGTGGTGCTGAATGCCAGTGTTTCCTCTCTCTACTCAATGGTGGTTTGAGTGCTAGTTTTTCATTTTCAACTCAGTGGTGTTCTGAGTGCTAAAGTTTCCTCTGTCTACTTAGTAGTGGTGTGAATGCTAGTATTTCCCCTTTCTATTCAGTAGTGGTCTGAGTGCTAGTGTTCCCTCTTTCTACTTGGTGGTGGTCTGAGAGCTAGTGTTTCAAAATAAGACAGTGCAGATCCTAGGTAAGACATGCACTTAGTGTATGCAAATTAGTAAATACATACACATACATACATACATACATACATACATACATACATACATACATACACACATACATGCATGCATGCATGCATGCATAAATACATACATACATACATACAATACATACATACATACATACATACATACATACATACAAACAAAAACTGATGATAATCTGATTTTATTTGTGATACCGCTCTAGTGGTAGAAAGTCACTGGCACCCATGTTTCTTAACAATATGGCAGCATATCAGAATCATGCTCTCTGTCAGACAGATTATAAATAAGCTCATGAAAACAGTCCCTGCAGCTTTATTATACAAGTGTCTCTGGCGTCAACTTCATTATACAAGTGTCTCTGGCATCAACTTCATTAAATACAAGTGTCTCTGGCATCAACTTCATTATACAAATGTCTCTGGCATAACAGATCAAAACAACTTCATTATACAAGTGTCTCTGGCATTATAGATCAACACAACTTCATTATACAAGTGTCTCTGGCATTATAGATCAAAACAGACTCTTGCTAACTAGTTGACTAGGCACACAGATCTGTGACGTCCGTGTAGACTAGACACACAGGCCTGTGACATTACAGACCTAAACAGGATCCTGCCAACTCCTGTCTCTGCACAGGAAAAACAGGATCCTGCCAACTCTTTTCTTTGCACAGGATAAACAGGATCCTGTCATCTTTTGTCTCTGCACAGGATTGCAGCCAAACTGAGATCAATCATTCGGGACGAAACTCACGAAACGCTCTTCCAGGAAACCCGAAAAGTTGTCGTGGCCATCATCCAGAATATTCAGTACGGAGAGTGGCTGCCCCTTATCCTAGGGGACACTGTAATGGACTCCTACAACCTCCACACGGGGCGGCGCGTGGCATACTCCGGCAGTGTGGACCCACGTATCCTCAATGCCTTCTCCACAGCAGCCTTTCGCTTCGGCCACTCCCTGATCCCTGAACATTACAACATCAGTGGAAAGTGAGTGTGTGCGTAAGGGAAAAAAGGACAGAAGAGAGAGAGAGAGAGAGAGAGAGAGAGAGAGAGAGAGAGAGAGAGAGAGAGAGAGAGAGAGAGAGAGAGATTTTACATTAACGTTTTTATCATTCGACTTAAAGTGTCCTCCAACTTCTTCAAACTGTGTGTCGCCAGCGTGTCTTATTTCACTCAGAGCCGCAAGGTCGATCTGGTAACGGCCTAGCATGTTGACAATCAGAGCGGTACCACGCTCTGCTTTGTCGTCTCTGTCCAGTTAAGTCTGGGCATTCAATGCCGCAAATGTCGGAAGCATCTGCGTTTCCCTGTGCTTTGTCTTCCGACCGCATTGTTGGATGACCAGGCAGGAGCGGTCACTTGTCAGGTACAGTGAAGGGCAGAATTTGTCTAGGGATCCTTTTATCTCCACCTCCCCATATGGGGAGAGCAGTGCTGTCCCTGAATATGGCTGCTCTGTCGCTGTAGGAGGACACGAGTACCGCATCTGCCCTGGTGTACGACAAACGACCATCAGCCTACACCCGCCGACGTGCAGTTATGGCAAGGGACCTCCAGCAACATCCTTTGGCTGTGTCCGTCACTATTTCTCCATTGCCGGACAATTTGGAAGTAGCTGGCAAAGGTTGCCTTTGGGTTTATCGGCGTACCTGCTTGTCTGACCAGCACAGGGGACTTTTTAAGGTGAAGGAAAGATGTGCTGTCTCTTCTCCACCCTCTCGTCTTCTGAGGTTCATTGCTCCACAGGTGCGGAAGCAGCCACGTGTAGGATAGCACCAGAAGGTGCAGCTTTGTTGTTCGAAGTATCCGTCTCCTAGAGGGATGGTCGACCAAGGCTGAAGAGCTCCCTCTGCCCTGCCATTTGCCCATAGCTGGAGGGTTGGTTCATGAATGCCAGGGCATGTCCACCCGCCGGTGGGCCTACACGTTGCATGTTTAGGGGCCAACCTTCTCCACGTCCCCTGTAGTTTAGCCTGGAAAGGCTCTCTTTTTGCTCTGCTGTTCACAGTGGTGCTAGCCAGCGGTGAAGGATGAAAGCGAGAGGTGACATAGAAACGCACAGTTGGAGGAGGCAACACCTTTCACAGCATTGGGAAGCCTGCAGTAAACCCAAGAACTTCTGGTGTTGAATTTGCCATTCGCACAAAGCTTGCCCGGAAGCTGGATAGCCTGCCACATGGCATTAATGATCGCCTAATGATATTGCGGCTTCGGCTTACAAAGGACCGCTCTGCCACTATCATCTGCGCCTTCGTGACAGTAATGACGAACCCAGATGACATCAAAGAAGCCTTCTGTGAACAAATGTGTCAGGTTGTCAATCACCACATCGGATCAGGTGAGGATCTGCTGACGGCAGCACACAAACCTACAGTGGTATAGCCATGGAACAAGGTCTAAGGGCCATGCTTCTAACCTCCTCCGGGGAACAGTTGTATTGCCATGGAACAAGGTCTAAGGGCCATGCCTCAAACCTCCTCCAGGGAACAGTTGAAGGAGGAAGACGGAAGGCAAGACAAAAATAACAGCAACAGCAGCACCAAAAACGATGGAATGACAACATCGCTGAATGTGCAAAAAACATTTGCTATGCTCCAAGCCCTGACCTGCAACTGTCAGAATTGAATTGTTCTTCACTGTGACGCCTGTGTAATTTTTACGTTGTTACTAGAGGAGGAGGAGGGAGGAGGAGGGAGGAGGAGAGGAGGAGGAGGAGGAGGAGGAGGAGGAGAAGGAGGAGGAGGAGGAGAAGGAGAAGAAGAAGAAGAAGAAGAAGAAGAAGAAGAAGAATCCTCTGCTTTTGCTTCTGTAACCCTAAAAAAAAGGAAGAGGAGGGGAGGAGGAGGAGGACCAGGAGGAGGAGGAGGAGGAGGAGGAGGAGCAGGAGGCAGGAGGAGAAGGAGGAGGAGGAAGAAGAAGAAGAAGAAGAAGAAGAAGAAGAATCCTCTGCTTTTGCTCTGTAAACCTATATACATATATATATATATATATATATATATATATATATATATATATATATATATATATATATAATATAACATATATATATATAATATATATATATATATATATATATATATATAGTGATCCTCCACATACCACTGTCACAGCCGGTCACATATAGTGGTCCTTCAGAAGATCGCTGCCAAAGTCATTCACGTGTAGGAGTCCTATACAATAATGCGTTCAATGTCATTCACATGTATAGGCCCTATAGAATAACTCTGTCAAAGTCAGTCACATACAGATGTTCAACACCCGAGGTATAATACTATGTGGGAATAGTACCAATGTACAGCCACATGCCACTAAGAAAGATGTTAAACATACCAGATACAGCAGATACAACACTACGTATGGACTGTAGTATTGTGCAGGCGAGTGGTCCTGATTGAAGTGCAGTGAAATGCGCCTAAGAAAGATGTTCAACCACCAAGCATAATGTTAAGTGTGGGCAGTAGCACAGTGCAAGAAGTGTGTCTAATAGAAATGTGTAACGTACCAAATATAACATTAAGTGTAGACAGCACCACTGTGCATAAAGTGTGCCTGATAGAAATGTGTAATAACCAGATATAACACCAAGTGTAGACAGTACCACTGTGCAGAGACGTGTGCCTGACAGAGATGTGTAAGATACAAGAAATAACACCAAGTGTAGAGAGTACCACGGTGCATAAAGTGTTTCTAATAGAGATGTGTAAGTTACCAGAAATAACACCAAGTGTAGAGAGTACCACGGTGCATAAAGTGTTCCAAACAGAGATGTGTAAGATACCAGAAATAACACCAAATGTAGAGGGTGCTACGGTGCATAAAGTGTTCCTAATAGAGATGTGTAATATACCAGAAATAACACCAAGTGTAGACAGTACTAGACAGTACCACGGTTCATAAAGTGTGCCTAATAGACTTGTGTAATATACCAGATATAACACTGAGTGCAGACAGTACCACTGTGCATAAAGTATTCTTAATAGAGTTGTGTATTATACCAGATATAACACCAAGTGTACACTGTACTGGACAGTTCCACTGTGCATAAAGTGTACCAAACAGAGATGTGTAATACACCAGATATAACACTGAGTGTAGACAGTACTGCTGTGTATAAAGTGTTCTTCATAGAGATGTGTAACATACCAGATGTACCACCAAGTGTAGACAGTACCGCAGTGCAGGGAAGTGTGTGTAACATACCACATATAACACTGAGTGTGTAGACAGTACTAGACAGTACCACAGTGCAGGGAAGTGTGCCTAACAGAGATGTGTAACATACCAGATATAACACTGAGTGTAGGCAGAGATGTGTAACGTACCAGATGTTACACTAAGTGTAGACAGTACTGTTGTGCAGGGAAGTGTGCCTAACAGAGATGTGTAACGTACCAGATATAACACTGAGTGTAGACAGAGATGTGTAACGTACCAGATGTTACACTAAGTGTAGACAGTACTGTTGTGCAGGGATGTGTGCCTAACAGAGATGTATAACGTACCAGATGTTACACTGAGAGTCCACAGTACCACATTTCTAGAAAGTGTGCCTAACAGACATGTGTAACATACCAGATATAACACTGAGTGTAGACAGTACTAGACAGTACCACAGTGCACAGAAGTGTGCCTAACAGAGATGTGTAACGTACCAGATGTTACGCTGTGTAGACAGTACCACAGTGCAGGGAAGTGTGCCTAACAGAGATGTGTAACGTACCAGATGTTACACTAAGTGTAGATAGTACTGCTGTGCAGGAAAGTGTGCCTAACAGAGATGTGTAACGTAACAGATGTTACACTAAGTGTAGATAGTACCATCGTGCAGGAAAGTGGGGCCTAACAGAGATGTGTAACGTAACAGATGCTACACTAAGTGTAGACAGTACCACAGTGCAGGAAAGTGTACCTAACAGAGATGTGTAACGTACCAGATGTTACACTAAGTGTAGACAGTACTGCTGTGCAGGGAAGTGCCACTAAGGACATTGTTCAACAGCCCAGATGCAGTGTTTACAGACTTCAAAGGATGCTTGAAGGCTCTGATGAAAAGGGAATACCAGTCCCAGAAAATTGACTCCTTCATTGTCGGGGAGCTGACAGGTAAGCACAGCAGACTCGGACAGCTAATTATCTACAGACCGATACATTTTGCATTTCAGATCCTTCCTTGTGCTTCCACAACAATCAGCCAACGTTTTTTTTGGGTTTTTTTCGCCCATCTGGAACTTTCCACTCGGAACCAGTTTCCTTGGTAATACCCTTATGCTATATTTAAACTAATTTACGTGTTACATTTCAGATTACTCTAACGGCTGGTAACTACTATGACACTATGTTACAGACTAGATTCCCCATTTGTGAGTCCACAACGGTACATCCATGTCCAAATTACATGTTGGGTAACTGTTATCTGACACCCATCTGGGGTGGCGTGCAGGAAGACCCAGGCAGTACTCTGTTCGCAAAAAATTCTGTCAGAGTGAGCAAACACTCCAAAACATCTATAGGCAAGGGACCCCAGATTGGATAAGCAGCTCAACAAAGTTCGCATAAATCTATCGGACATTTAAGGATCTATTCGCGTATAGCCTAAATATGGCGTCGCTCCAGTTAAGGAAAAGATGTCAGTTGAGAGGAAATGTTTCCCGATACAGGACCCATTTGAATGTTTTGATGATCAAAGAGCAATTCAGGCGTCCACAGTGATGTATTACGATACAGGACCCATTTGAATGTTTTGATGATCAAAGAGCAATTCAGGCGTCCACAATGGTGTATTTCAAATAGGCTCATTTGATCTAGCACCAGTCTACATATCCACTGTACTTTGGTTTCCTCCATTTGTTACTACTTTGTTCTATTTCGGAGAGAAAGTAAATTCAGAATACCTTTGTCTTCCGAGATAGATCGGCCATTTTGCTTTACTGTAAATCCCCCGCCTGAGTTGGTGACGGAGCCTTCAGTGCATAAAACAATATCTTCTTATATGCAACGTTTTCCACCTGTGTCTGAACATCTGTGTTGGTTTGCTTCTGGCTATTCTCGACAGTCTTCAAAGCTCTGGAGCGATGGCAGTTTGGTAGAGGTGTTTGAAGTGGTCTGGATACTTCCCCCATTCCTTCGTGTCTTTGAATTCTGATAATGGCACACAAGCTATATATCATCTTCAACCTTTCACACACATGACAGTCCACATCCTAGGCGAGTGCCTTTTGTCTCCTTGACTGCCGCATCTTAAGGGCTTTGGGGATTTTTAAGTGCTCTGAAATATATCTTCACCTATTCTAGTTTATGTCTGACCTGCATTCACGGAAGGTAAAGTAGTTATCATATAGTTTGAATTGTTTGTCCTTCATGTTCCCAAGATAAGTCTCGCTGCTTCGTTTTGGATTCTTTTTAATTTTAGGAGATTACTCCTGTAGAGTGTTTTGAGCTATAATCCATAATCAACTATACTTATTCTAAATGCTTCATACAGTCGGTAGAGATGGCAGCGCTGTTCAATGCCTTTAGCTGAATTGCCCAAGAAGCTAGAAACTGTTCAACAGTTTACTAGCCTGGGGATCTTTTATTAGTACCGAGGAATCCAAACCAGAAAATCCCCACAAGGGCCTTAAAACAACTTCAGCCCTGCCTCGAATAAAACTTGTAAAGAAGGGCAATATCATCCCCATGAAACACAAGGTCAGTGTCCATAATTTTTGAGCAAACAAAATGTAGTAAAGTCACTGGTACACATTGAGGTTCAGTGGGGTGCCCTAATGACTACCCACAGTGAAGAAGAGAAGAAGAAGAAGAAGAAGAAGAAGAAGAAGAAGAAGAAGGAAGAAGAGGAGGAGGGGAGGAGGAGGAGGGAAGGTGGTGGTGGTGGGAAGAGGAAGAAGATTACTTGTGTGTGGCAACGATCTTACTTATTTTTTTCTCATCTTTACCTTTTATAACTTACCTTTTATAACGTCTATGGTTTTGTCAAGCGCATGTGCGTGCCAGCTTCGCCCGCGCACGCGCGCGCGCGCGCTCGCGCGTGTGTGTTGTGTGTGGTGCGTGCGTGCGTGCGTGCGTGCGTGCGTGCGTGCGTGCGTGCGTGCGTGCGTGCGTGCTGTGTGTGTGTGTGTGTGTGTGTGTGTGTGTGTGTGTGTGTGTGTGTGTGTGTGATCAGTCCGGCCAAAGCTAAAGACTGGCAGAGAATAGAATGTTCGGGAAGCAGTGGACATGGCAAAGGAAACCTCAAGATAAAGGAAATAACAGGCCACACACAGACCAACATACAGGGGCAGTCCAGCAAAGCCAAGGACAGTAGACTACATGAGAAAACGTGCTCCAAAGAAGTCTCACCTGGAATAACATACGGCACGTGGTACGTCTTAGAGTCAGCTTCATCCTCAGATCTGTAGATGACCTCCTGCCCTCGAATTCAAACCTGGTCAAATGGAGGAAATCTGATGATCCTTCGTATCCACTCTGTCACGGCACACAAACAGTGAACTATGTCCAGAATTAATTCAAAGCAGCGCTAACCCAGGGAATCCACACATGGAGGCAAAACCAACTGCTCAAGGAGACCGCATATGCGGTTAGCACTGCCGGAGGATGCACTGCGCCACCAGCAGGAGGTAAAAAAATCACGGTCTTAAGCAGCGGTGATATCACGAGCATGGAAGCAGAGTTTACATTGATGGAGCAGATGACTGGAAATGAACCTCCCAGGCTGGGAGAACCATCCAGAGATCATCTAGAAGAGTGGCATGAAATCGGATATTGTTCTCTAGTAAGGTTAATCAAAGCAAATTTGATGTTGGTCGTACTGACTGTATCGAGCATTGTCACATTCCCATGACGTGATGCTGTATACTATGTATGATGTCATAGTCCATGCTGTGTATGATGTCACATCCCACTTACGTCATACTGCATACTGTGCATGATGTCATATCCCACTTAAGTTAAAGTACGTACTATGTATGACGCCATACCCCATACTGTGCATACACACTGTGCATGATATCATATTGCAATGACGTTATGTTACACACTGTGCATGATATCAAATCCAAATGACATTCATACTACACACTCTGGATTATATCACATCCCAATGACGTTATACTATACACTGTGCATGATGTCACATCCCAATGACGGTATACTACACACTGCGCATGATGTCACAAACCAATGACGTTATACTATACACTGTGCATGATGTCACATCCCAATGACGCTGCACTGCACATTGTGCATGATGTCGCATCACAATGACGTTATACTACACACTGTGCATGATGTCACATCCCAATGACGTTGCACTACACACTGGGCATGATGTCACATCCCAGTGACGTTAGAGTACACACGAGCATGATGTCACATGCAAATGACACCATAGTACACACTGTGCATGATGTCACATCTCAGTGACGTTATACTACACACTGTACATGATGTCACATATCGATGACGCTATAGTACACACTACGCATGATGTCACAATGCAGGACACCTCTTTGAGCCCCCCGACCAGGAGCCCGGCGCTGCGAGCAAAGGCCTTGACCTGGTGGCCTTGAACATCCAGAGAGGGCGGGACCACGGGCTGCCGCCTTACAACAAGTACCGGCAGCTGTGTGGTCTGCGCCCTGTCGACAGCTTCCACTGGTTTGGACAGGACATCGGAGACCGGCTCGAGTGGCTGTATGAGTAAGACGCCGTGCTGTCTGTGCCTCTCGTCAGCATGAAGTCACTCGTTTTCCTTTAACCTCTCTCTCTCTCTCTCTCTCTCTCTCTCTCTCTCTCTCTCTCTCTCTCTCACACACACACACACACACACACACACACACACACACACACACACACAGATGGACAGTGCTGGGAACTGTGCAAACTGTTAGACGTGAACAAGGCAATGTAACCTAAAATGAGGTAACTTCCTCATTTACAGAGTATAGGATGCTCTCATGTTTGACATATGCTTGTGTAACGTACGATTGTCCCAAAATCTGGATTAAACATAAATTTTCACTAATTAAAAAAAAAAGAAGGACTTCCGACGTAAACGTGTTTACGAATCTGAAAGCCGACAGCAACATATCAATGACTGCATTACCTTCAAACTTTCCCTCGTAAGTGACAGAGGGAAACGGAGAAACTATGTACCGGCACTTCAAACAAGACATGCGGCCTGTTACGTGGATGAAGACTCTGTTCATTGCTTCTGGGATTGTGGAGCTTTTATGTTGAGTGAAAAAGCAAATTCGGCAAGTGGCTGTGGAACTTGCCTGCGCCAACACGTCACAGCCTTGGCCATACAACTCTTTAGAACAGACCAGCAGGGCTCTAGAGTACAGGATCACTCGTACCCCGATAAAGAGGAAAAATGCGCCGAAGAATGCTGTTCAAGGGAAACTACCCACAACGTAAAGCCACGGACAATGAGGAAAGCGAAGAATGCTGTTCAAGTAAGCTACCCACAACATAGAGCCATGGACTATGAGGAAAGCGAAGAATGCTGCTCAAGGGAAGCTACAACGTAAAGTCACGGACAATGAGGAAAGCGAAGAATGCTGTTCAATGGAAGCTACCCACAACGTAAAGCCATGGACTATGAGGAAAGCGAAGAATGCTGTTCAAGGTAAGCTACCCACAACGTAAAGCCACCGACAATGAGGAAAGCGAAGAATGCTGTTCAAGGGAAGCTACCCACAACATAAAGCCATGGACTATGAGGAAAGCGAAGAATGCTGTTTCAAGGTAAGCTACCCACAACGTAAAGCCACGGACAATGAGGAAAGTGAAGAATGCTGTTCAAGGTAAGCTACCCACAACGTAAAGCCACGGACTATGAGGAAAGCGAAGAATCCTGTTCAAGGTAAGCTACCCACAACGTAAAGCCACGGACAATGAGGAAAGTGAAGTCTTGTTGTGAGTTCCTTTAGGGGCATAGCGACCAGCTGAGCTTAGCTCGATTTTTTTTCCCAACCAGCGCCACTTTCACGACTAACAGTATGGCGGCTCTTCTGTTGGGAAGATTTTCTAATGGCTTATGAAATGGGCAGTCAAGTGCACAGGACTGAGTCTTTTTCATGTTTCAGCATTTTATTCTTCCACTGTACCTGACGGATCAAGCGTGAACGATTCCCATTGCATCCAAAGCCTATGGGGTTATTACACGATTGAAGTTTTCCTTGTAAACAATACACAATAGATGACATAAAGTGAGCACATATGTTGGACAAATGAACAACAGCAAAAATCACCACTTTCCAGTTTATCAAGGCATGTGTCGGAAGAGATTAGATGAAAGCGTAAAGCACCCAAACAGATGTAAGCACACAGTTCCAAGAGGGATGGCTTCTTTTTGCACGAACGAGATAAGATATCCAAGCGAGAACCTCTCCAACAAAAACAACGTCAGGCCGAATTAACTTACTTATGTTCTTTCTTTCAAGTTGCTAACATCCATGTCACACTCTAAAACGTTACGGGAGGGTACGTATATGTATACTCCAGTTAAAGAAAATAACAGAAGAAAGCCCCTGCACAACCTAAATGACACATTTAACTTTTTTGTTTTTATTAGAGGATGTCCCAACAAAGCATCCTACCAAATGTATGAAGTGAAATCATGATGACGAGCTGTCTTTTTCTGGAGGAATACATAAATTCGCCTTCATGACAAAGTATCAGAGTGCGGCAAACGACTGGTATGCAATTAAGTAACTAATCTCCAAATGAACTAACGAAGAATCAATCACTTGCATACGTATGTTTTGTTTACATTGTGTGGAAAAAAATCTAAGTCAGGTGTAAATCGCCTATGAACGCCAAACATTTTCATCAGATTGCGATGTTTAACTTTGCCGGTTCCAAGAGGTAACGCCTATCTAAAATGACGATGTTCACTGGAGCACTTGCGCATACAAGATTTTTCATTTGTAATTTCAGGTTCTTATGCATTTCCTTCCACCCGTCTCTTCTTCCACTTCTTCTTGTTGTTCTTTTTTCTTCTTTCCCATAGGGATCCACGCGTGCAAATGGCGTTGTTTGTAATGTGCACAGTATATTGTCCCCAGCATAACGCAATGAAGCTGAACATTGACATGCGTTTCTCTTGTGCCTGGATATGTTTCTACTGCAGTTAGTTTGAAAGCAGGATGGTAGGTATATTTTTGTAGGAATGACGGATTTCATGTCACGTATAAATGCTTACTGTTATAATTTGTCACACACACACACACACACACACACACACACACACACAACACACACACACACACACACACACACATACACACACACACACACAGAGGCAGGACATTTTGCAGGCCCTGTCAGTTTCTCTCCCGTGAATTAGGTTTAAAAGTTGTAACCCTTGGAGTGCCTCAACGGGTTTTTGTTTTTTTTTGCCTTTCGTCTTTTATTTCAGTGAGTGGGTTTGCAATGCTCATTGCGAGGACCGCAGTATACGGCGAAATGACTTGTGTTCAACTTTTTTCCATATGAATATTTTCTGTGTACTGCAAACTTCTTGTCCATGAAGATTGTTTGGTTCGCACGGGATCTTTTGAAACTTTGTTCCTATCTTTGAACGCTTTTCTTCTGACAGATGGCCCGAACACTCAATCATCGTAAACAAGTTTAGGTGCCGAGAGCCCAGGAGGTGTTTTTTTCTTCTGTTTTTTTTTAACCATCTTTCGTCTGTTCCCAACTTCTCCCTATCTATATCTGTTAGGGACGTGTGTGTGTGTGTGTGTGTGTGTGTGTGTGTGTGTGTGTGTGTGTGTGTGTGTGTGTGTGTGTGTGTGTGTGTGTGTGTGTGTGTGTGTGTGTTAAAAAGCATCACCAGGTGGTCTGTGTGTCCCCTTGTATGCATTTGTTAATCTTGCACGTGTAGTTTGCAACTGTACAAGAGCATTTGGTTAATGTAGTGTGTTTGGTGATTGATTCTTTGTTAGTTAATTTCGAGATTAGCTACTTATTAGCATAACAGTCGTGTGCCGCTCTCTGATTCTTTGTCATGAAGGCGAATTTATGTAATCTTCCAAGAAAAGACAGCTCGTAGGCATAATTTCACTTAATACATTTGGAAGGATGGTTTGTTGGGACATCCTCTAATAAAAGCAAAAGTTAACAATGTATCATTCAGGTTGTGTGGGGGCTTTCTTTTGCTATTTTCTTTAACTGGAGGATACATATACGTACCCTCCCGTAACGTTTCAGAGTGTGACATGAACGTTAGCAGCTAGAAAGAAAGAACGTAAAAAAAGTTCACTCGGCCAGACGTTGTTTTTGTTGGAGAGGCTTTTGCTTGGATATCTTATTCCGTTTGTGAAAAAGAAGCTATCCATCTTGGAACTCTGTGCATGTATCTGTTTAGGTGCTTTACGTTTTTATGTATATGTTTAGGTGTTTTACGTTTTTATCTAACCTCTTCTAACATAATATTCATTAGGTCATATTCGTCCACTATTTGACAGTTTTGTTACCCAAGTTTTAAGCGACATTTGTGTTTTGTCAGCATTTTGCATATGCAATTTTGAATGTGTGTAATCCGTGCTCTATTGTCAGCCACCGTTCACTTTTAACATTTGTTTTGTGCTGTAAACTTTGACAGAGTGCATTGATAAATTGAGTACTAGTTCCCTTGTTTTTACTTCCATGTTGGGCTCTTTTTGATTTTGTCATAATGGAATTTGCAAAACAATTTTTTTTTAATCTCTGGGCCGTTCAGGTAAAAAGGTTAGGCATCGAAGACCTGGAAAAGACATAGGCCTACACAGACTCTACCACTGAAAGAGAGCAAAGAACATCGCTGCATGCTGACTAACCAGCGGCTAAGGCAGAGTCAGGGGCAAGGATGGCCACTATTAAGGAGCAAGAAAACAACCTGAGTGGGAAAGCCAATGGAAAGAAAAAAAATTGAGCAGGAAAAGCAAATTGAAAACGGCAAAATCGATCCGGACATGGAATTACAAAGAGAGAGAGAGAGAACAGAGGAGTTTGAGCTATTAACGATAAGGGAAAAAGGTGCATCTCCAAAGTGAAGCAGCTATTAACAAAAAAGTAAAAAAAGCTTTATGTCCAAAGTGAGGCAGCTACCACTACAGACTGTACTGATCACCGTATCACTATTTCCTCCGGAAATCATGCTGGTCGGCGTATCGTCCCTAAAGTCCCTTCTCTTGGAGAGACGCCCAATTATGTCGATACTTCTTATATCGTTTTGAAACACATGCATCATTGCGTCACTGAGAGGAGCAGTGGCCATTTCAATTTTTGCCTCCTTTCAAAGGATACTGTTGATCTTTTATCGTAGTTTATGTACCGCTGCCCTGTGACCTATGATGTGTTGATAAGACATTTCCAGTATTAAATGAAAGCAAAGGTTCAGCCTCTGGCTCCTGTCATTAAATTCAACTGGCTGGACCCGACCCAGGTGATTTTTGTTTCTCTTTTTACCTGACTAGACTAAAATATCACCTGACTGGTGGATTTCAGTTTCTGACATCACAAAAGAGTATGGCGGGCTGCATGACCTCACTGTTCTCTGCAAGTGTTGCCCAGGTGAACTCCAGTCAGACACACTGTGTCCCTTCAGGTAAGTTCGGGAGAAATGCTCAGGGCAGTCCTCTTTCAAGCAGTGGTCCTCCACGTCGTTGTTCGTCGTTCCAGCCTCAAAGAAACACTCAGACCACCGTTCTCCTCCTTTTCTCTCTTTTGCCTCCCCTCTCCCTCCTCTTCTTCGGAACCTGGTCTTTCTAACAAAGTTCATGTGACCGGCCAGAGGCATTTTGCGCACAAGGTTCATTCTAACACGTGGAATGGGGTACGTTTGATGGCATCAGGCACAATGCCCACTTGTGAACCCTTCGACAAGTCTCTGACATGCAAGGCATTGGTTTCCTACTGGAGTAGCAAAACGCCTGGGTGAGCTGACAATCCGCCAAGGCTATGTCAGTGACCAGCGTGTCTGTGTGCTGAGAAATACTGGATGTACCATAGATACTATTTTTACAAAAATCCTCGGTAAACAACGGCCAACTGATGGATAAAACCCAGAAACGCCTTACCTTTGGTGGAAAAGTGGAGGCTTGCCTCCGGCAAGGGTACAGACTTGTACTCCTGTCCTTTCGAATGCAGTTACATGTTGCTTTCTCGACTGGTCAGTGGATGACCTTCTTCTGGGTCACCTTCCTGGTGTCGCTAATGTTCCTCCAACTTCATTTCTGACCAGGCTGTAGGTCTGGTTACCATATGCCTGCAGGAAAAAAAAAGATAAATTCGAATCCAGGTCAATGTCAGCCTTTCTGTCTTATGATCTCAATGTGATTAAATAATTTATTTTCGTGTAGCAGAAGGACCCGCTTCTCAAAAGCTGTTGTGATGCTGCTTGTTTGAGTAAAGCATCCCATGTTGGCGGAGTTAAAGTGCGGTGAACAAATGTGTGATGGACTCCTTCACCGTTTCTCTCAGGATGCTCATAATGTCTCTAGGGAGTTACCTGTTTCTCGCCTGTCTGTTCTGCATAATGCTCAGGACAATATGTCGTAAGCGCAGGGCGCTTCAAAGACTTCTAATGGGATTTTTCCTGGCCAAATCTTCGCGGTTCTGAGCGTGAGTATTCACAATGCGATGTCTGAAAAAACAACACCGTGTTCAGAGACGGTGCCACTAAAGTCAACTGACCCAGTGAATGCAGCCTGCATTGTTTTCCTCAGTGGAGATATTCTTCGTAACTGTGGTACTCAGTTCGTGTCGGACCTGATAAAACGGGACTGAGTGGCATGTAGGGAGCATGGTAGGAGGGGCCGGTGGGGGAGGGGGGGGGGGGTATCTACGAGCGCGCCCAGATCTTCATGGGGTCGAAGAACACTGTGGCCAGTCCAGGCCCATGACCTGAGCCAGGCGTTGATTGATTTGTCCCGATTCGATAAATGACGTGACGTTGATCAGTTCATCGACGGGAGAGGGCAACAGGAAGAGGGAGGGGGGCTGGGCAGTGTGAGCCGTGCATTGGGTTTTTATCGTTCTCAACCGGTTATATGGACCCGTTCACAGGAGTGGTGTAAGGGTGGGGAAATGGAAGAGGGAGGGGTGGGGTTGTCAGAGTGAGCCATGTACTGGTTTACTGTAGTCTAATGGATAGCGCCTGTTTACGGGGTTGGGGATGAGAAGCTGGATGGAGAGGGTAGTGAAGGGGATGGAGAGATGTGTTGGGAGGGGGAAGAAGGAGAAGTGCGTTAGAATAAACCATTTACCGGTTTGTTGCAGTTCAGTAAATGACATGGACCTGTTCTCGCGGCTGAGGATATGGGGTGGTGTGCAAGGAGGGAGAATAGGGTAGGGGAAGGGAGGAGGTCTGTTGGATCGAGCCATACACTGGTTAATTACATTTCACTTGATAACGTGGTGCTGAGGATGAGGGGTGGGGGGGGGGGGTGGAGGGAGGGATGGGGAAGGAGGTGGTCTGTTGGAGTGAGCCAAATACTGATCTGTTGCCGTTCAATAAATGGCATGGATGTTCATGGAGCTAAGGATGAGGGACGGGATGGATGGGGAGGGGAAGGGAGGAGGAAGAGGGTCTGTTAGAGAGCCATATACTGGTTAATTGCAGTTCGGAAGATGATGTGGACTTGTCCAGCAGGTCTGTTAGAATAAGTCAGTGAAATGTGTATGACGTGGTTTCGTCCGATCTGCTGAAAAGAGTCATAATTTGCTTTGTTGCAGTTCGGTCGATGACGTGGACCTGTTCACGGGGGGTCTGTTGGAGCCTCCAGTAGTGGAGGGAAGAGTGGGCCCCACCTTTGCCTGCATCATGGCCACGCAATTCTTCGCCCTCAAGTTTGGTGACCGCTTCTTCTTTGAGACAGAACGCCGACCCGAAGGCTTCACGGACGGTGAGTGCTAACCATTTAGATCTCGAAAGATTCATGACGGGAGAATGTTGACGATTTACATCTTGAAAGCTTTCCGAAGGATGAGAGTTGACAATTTACATCTTGAAAGCTTCAGAGGCAGTTAATGTTGACATAAGGAAAGCTTCACGAATGGTGAGTTGTTTACATTTAACATCTGGAAAGCTTCAGGGATGGCGAGTGTTTACACTTAACATTTGGAAAGCTTCAGGGATGGTGAGTGTTTACACGTAACATTTGGAAAGCTTCAGGGATGGTGAGTGTTTACACTTACATTTGAAGCTTCAGGGATGGTGAGTGTTTACACTTAACATTTGGAAAGCTTCAGGGATGGTGAGTGTTTACACTTAACATTTGGAAAGCTTCAGGGATGGTGAGTGTTTACACTTTGCAATTCAAAGTTTCATGGATGGTGAGTGTTTACACTTAACATTTGGAAAGCTTCATGGATGGTGAGTGTTTACACTTAACACCTGGAAAGCTTCAAGGATGATGAGAGTTTACACTTAACATCTGATAAGCTTCAGGGATGGTGAGTGTTTATACGTTGTAATTATATATATATATATATATATATATATATATGTGTGTGTGGTGTGTGTGTGTGTGTGTGTGTGTGTGTGTGTGTGCGTGCGTGCGTGCATATGTGCGTGCGTGCGTATGTGTGTGTATAAAGGGAGAGAGAGAGAGAGAGAGAGAGAGAGAGAGAGAGAGAGAGAGAGAGAGAGAGAGAGAGAAGGCTGAAACAAGAACTAAAGCTCATCAGGACTGAAAAATAGTTCTTAAGATCTAAAGAAGTAACCTGAGGTTTATTGAAAAAATGCTCAGCATGCAAAACAGAAATGATGATAATATTCAACAGACTAAAGGAGCGCTCACTGGTGGAGTCTTTCTCTAATGCCGTCCTACGAAGCGAAATGTCATTATAACCAATACATTGAAACGATTATTTCTTTTATGTTTTCTGCTGTCATCGTTGCAATAGAAAACACCATCATTTGAAATAAGACTGAATCTGATGATGCTTAAAATAACTGTCACTGAAGAATTTGATCATTTGCATTTCAAGCCCTCTTCTTCAAGATTGTCATCATCATTTTAACATCGTGAACATTACTATCATTTCTCTCATCTTTCTTTGGACATGATTTCAGAACAGCTGAACTCCATTCGGAATGTCACTATAGCGCACGTGCTGTGTTTCTTTTCCGAGAAACCATTATTTGACGAGCTGCAGGAACGGTGCTTCGAATCTCCATCACCAGAGTAAGTACAAGCTCTGATCTACTTTCGGGACTGGGGGCAAAGCGTGGACACCTGCTGGCTGTAACACTGCAGCATCTAGTCTGTCCTTTAAGTATTTTGGTGAAATCAGTAACTATTCAAAATACTATGCAAATACCAAAATGATATGCACATTGGTAGATTTCTACAAAATCAGCCACCATGCTGGACAATAAAAACGTCTTTTGGTGAAAACTGGCCAGTTGTTTCCATGCAGGGTATCTGTAAACTCCAGGTCCACCAAAACACAGGGAAAAATGTTCGCTTCATGAATATTAACAAACAATGACATCACCACCCTGGAGGGTATCTGTAAACTCCAGGTCCACCAAAACACAGGGAAAATGTTCGCTTCATGGTAATTAACAAACAATGACATCACCACCCTGCAGGGTATCTGTAAACTCCAGGTCCACCAAAACACAGAGGAAAATGTTCACTTCATGGCAATTAACGAAAAATGACATCACCACCCTGCAGGGTATCTGTAAACTCCAGGTCCACCAAAACACAGAGGAAATGTTCACTTCATGAGAATTAACACACAATGACATCACCACCCTGCAGGGTATCTGTAAACTCCAGGTCCACCAAAACACAGGGGAAATGTTCACTTCATGGCAATTAACAAAGAATGACATCAACACCCTGCAGGGTATCTGTAAACTCCAGGTCCACCAAAACACAGGAAAAATGTTCACTCATGGCAATTAACAAACAATGACATCACCACCCTGCAGGGCCTGATATGTTACCAAACCCACATGTAAATCTGTGACGTCTTCGTGATGTTGTAGATCTTTCTTGCAAAAATTATGACTGTCATTCAGTACGCTCAGTTTTGTGGGCTATAATGTGCCATGGCTGTGACGATCAAAGTATTAAAAGTAAGAACATCTGCTTCAGGATCATATAAATAAAACCCCCAAAACACCAGAACGCATTCCACTTCTCATTTAGAGCTATATAATGGATTTTTTTTTCAAATTCCTTGATTAGGATCGAACTTTATAGAATGACATTAACTTTTACAAAGAAATAGGAATAATTTTTAACAAATGAAAAAAAAGAAAACGGTTTAAAGTATATAACGTTTTCAGATGTTTTCATTTAAAAAAATAAGGCTGTGCATTAATTACAGTTGAAACATCAAAAATGATTTAAACTTTAACTGTGGCTAACGGTGGTGAAAATGAAATTACTAGGCCTCGAAATGAAGGACCAAACAAATGGCACAACAAACACAACACGTTTTTATCTATTTGGTTTTGGTCTGGCAGGATCCATAACATTCAACACAATGAGAACAATGGACGAACAGACAGGCACTTATCTGCTCGATTTGGGTGCAAAACTAGAAACACTAAAACTACAAAATGGAATTTAAGAGGGTCCGGAGGGGGGGGGGGGGTGGAGGGGCATAAATTGAAGGCGAAAAAAAGGTAAAAAACAACTACTATGATGATGATGATGATGATGATGATAATGATGATGATAATGATGATATGATGATAATGATGATACACTAGACGATGAGATGATGATGATGATGATGATGATGATGATGATGAATGATGATACAACTACTACGACGACGACGACAATGATGATGATGATTGAATGATGATGATGAATGATGATGATGATGATGATGATGATAAGAGGGGGAATCCATAACATCCAGTTATCATACATTAAAGTAAAATATCGGAGAGAGAGAGAGAGAGAGAGAGAGAGAGAGAGAGAGAGAGAGAGAGAGAGAGGAAGTATGTGTGTGTGTGTGCGTGTGCGTGTGTGTGTGTGTGTGTGTGTGTGTGTGTGTGTGTGTGTGTGTGACGTCACACTGGGTCGCCACTAAAGGCAGACCCAGAGTGAGTTTGGTTCAGAGGGAATCACAGTCCAACCTCCCAGGCAGGTTCACAAGCATAGGAAACAAGTGAACAAAGAGGGATGAAAATACCACAAACAGTTTATTCTACACACAAACGAGTGCCAAAGGGATGGGGGTGAGGTGAAAAATGGAACGAAAGAATGGGACAACTAAAGATGGGAAAAGTCAACCAAAGTTTGGGCAACTAAACAGGATAATGGAATCAAGCGATCAAGGACTTGGGGATGGGAAGACTCTCTGCAAGCATTTTCTTATGTCAGTTTTGAAAGTAGACGAGATATTAAAGTCCTCATACAAGCTGCCAAGTTCAAGAGGATAAAGAATCACCCCATGAACAAAAGAATGTCAGAGCCATCAAGTGCAGACTGAAGTGCAGCAGCTTTGTGCACAACGCACGTATACTTGAGAGATAGAATTCTAAGCTGTTGCAAGAAGGGAACAAGACAATTCCATCGCACAGTTCAGTACCATCATGGAAAAGATATCAATTCCCAGAAATCCGAGTCACGTTTCCTGGCATCCTCACAACGGACACACAGTCAGAACCGGAGAAGAAAGCAGTAACCCTTGACTACATGGAGCAAGGATAGCCCAACGTGTTCTGGACACAAGCATATATAGATAGCTCAGCAAAAGAAGCTACCAGAAACGGAGGTGGAGGAATTTTCCAGAAGTTAATGAATGGAACTCCTGTCCGACAAGCCTCTACAAACTTCAAGGCTGAGGCAGACGCACAACAGTCAGCAGCCAGAACGCTGTATGAGAACAGGGGGGCTATACGTCCCAGAGTCGTCATCCTCTCCGATGCTTTGTCAGTAGTGCCGGCTGTTAAAAATCCTCAAAACAAGGAACTCCGCTCCCTTGTCTCCGCCCTGGTCATTCTGCAGCAGTCCACCGAGAACACCGTCACCCAGCGGATACCCTCACACTGTAACATATACGGCAATGAGGAAGCTGACCGACCGGCAAAGAAAAGAGAACAGCAGTCCCAAGTGGAACAGGAAGTCTCCTTTGGAGAAGCCAAAAACATTATCAAGGAGAAGCAGAAAAGAAGATGGCTCGAGCAGCACCCAGACTTCAACGAGAAGGATACGTAACAGCTGCAGCCCAGACCTGTCCAAGTAAGCATTGTGAGACTAAGGACAGGGCACTCCAGACTCAAACACCACATGTTCACAAAATTCCACATTGGCGTCTTCAGGCTGTCTGTGCAGGACTGTCCCACACATGAAATGGTAAGAGCAGAGACCAGGCTTGTTGACATTATCGACCAGGGAGAAGCTCTATGGATCTCTAGAGACCCTCCGTCGTACAGCAGCCTTTGTTAGCGCCCCTAGGATTCTTGTCTGAGTGAACGGAGAAGAGCACTAAAAAAAAAAAAAAAGAAGAAAGAAAGAAGCAGATTCTTGATCAAACAGAGTTTGGAAAACAAACAAAAAAGGACAAAGAAAGAACATAACCTTAATCAACAAAGGCAAAAAGGTCTGAACAGAAGTAAGTTAATATGGAAGCACTTCATTCGCGTTTCACCTTAATCCACATTCATAACCAACCTCAATCAGCTCCTCAGATCTGCCTTCAGTATGGTCTCGAACATATGCCCAGCCCAGCATTTCCATCACACACACACACACACACACACACACACACACACACACACACACACACACACACACACACACACACGCACACACACACACACACACTCACACACACACACACACACGCGCACGCACGCACACATTCACGCACGTACCCACGCACGCACACACACGTGTATCACTATTAACATTAAAAAAAACCTTCACTCGGATGCCACCTTAAACAATTGGAGAGCATAGGCATTCTTATAATGTCCACTTGAAGCAGAATGATCCAGTCTTATAACAGGAATACTTGCTGGTTCAGTTTGGGGGAGAAGGGAAACACTCACTGCAATGGTGCTGCTCCGGACCTTAATAGTTAGGCGGAGGGGGGGGGGGGTTAGGGAGGGGGGGAGGTTCTCAGTTCTGTTCACAGTGTCAGAGAAATGGTCAGGCGGGTGGGGGGGGGGGGGTGGGGGGGGTGGGGTTCTCAGTTGTGTTCACAGTGTCAGGGAAATGGTCAGGCGGAGGGGGGGGGGGAGGTTCTCAGTTCTGTTCACAGTGTCAGGAAATGGTCAGGCGGAGGGGGGGGGGGGAGTGTTCTCAGTTGTGTTCACAGTGTCAGAGAAATGGTCAGGCGGAGGGGGGGGGGGGGGTCTCAGTTGTGTTCACAGTGTCAGGGAAATGGTCAGGCGGAGGGGGGGGGGGGTCTCAGTTTGTTCACAGTGTCAGAGAAATGGTCAGGTGGGGGGGGGGGGGGGTCTCAGTTGTGTTCACAGTGTCAGAGAAATGGTCAGGCGGGGGGGGGGGGGTTCAGTGTGTTCACAGTGTCAGGAATGGTCAGGCGGGGGGGGGGGGTTCTCAGTTGTGTTCACAGTGTCAGAGAAATGGTCAGGCGGGGGGGGGGGGGGTCTCAGTTGTGTTCACAGTGTCAGAGAAATGGTCAGGGGGAGGGGGGGGGGGGGGTGTTCTCAGTTGTGTTCACAGTGTCAGGGAAATGGTCAGGCGGAGGGGGGGGGGGGGTCTCAGTTGTGTTCACAGTGTCAGAGAAATGGTCAGGCGGGGGGGGGGGGGGGGGTCTCAGTTGTGTTCACAGTGTCAGAGAAATGGTCAGGCGGAGTGGGGGGGGGGTCTCAGTTGTGTTCACAGTGTCAGAGAAATGGTCAGGCGGAGGGGGGGGGTCTCAGTTGTGTTCACAGTGTCAGAGAAATGGTCAGGCGGGTGGGGGGGGGGTCTCAGTTGTGTTCACAGTGTCAGAGAAATGGTCAGGCGGAGGGGGGTCTCAGTTGTGTTCACAGTGTCAGAGAAATGGTCAGGCGGGTGGGGGGGGGGGTCTCAGTTGTGTTCACAGTGTCAGGGAAATGGTCAGGCGGAGGGGGGGGGGGGGGTCTCAGTTGTGTTCACAGTGTCAGAGAAATGGTCAGGGGAGGGGGTGGGGGGGGTCTCAGTTGTGTTCACAGTGTCAGAGAAATGGTCAGGGGAGGGGGGGGGAGTGTTCTCAGTTGTGTTCACAGTGTCAGAGAAATGGTCAGGCGGAGGGGGGGGGGGTCTCAGTTGTGTTCACAGTGTCAGAGAAATGGTCAGGGGAGGGGGGGGGGGTCTCAGTTGTGTTCACAGTGTCAGAGAAATGGTCAGGCGGAGGGGGGGGGGGGTCTCAGTTGTGTTCACAGTGTCAGGGAAATGGTCAGGCGGGGGGGGGGGGGTCTCAGTTGTGTTCACAGTGTCAGAGAAATGGTCAGGCGGAGGGGGGGGGGGGTCTCAGTTGTGTTCACAGTGTCAGAGAAATGGTCAGGCGGAGGGGGGGGGGGGTCTCAGTTGTGTTCACAGTGTCAGAGAAATGGTCAGGCGGAGGGGGGGGGGGGTCTCAGTTGTGTTCACAGTGTCAGAGAAATGGTCAGGCGGAGGGGGGGGGGGGGTCTCAGTTGTGTTCACAGTGTCAGAGAAATGGTCAGGCGGAGGGGGGGGGGGGGGTCTCAGTTGTGTTCACAGTGTCAGAGAAATGGTCAGGCGGAGGGGGGGGGGGGGTCTCAGTTGTGTTCACAGTGTCAGGGAAATGGTCAGGCGGGGGGGGGGGGGGGGGTCTCAGTTGTGTTCACAGTGTCAGAGAAATGGTCAGGCGGAGGGGGGGGGGGGGGGTCTCAGTTGTGTTCACAGTGTCAGGGGAAATGGTCAGGCGGAGGGGGGGGGGGGGTCTCAGTTGTGTTCACAGTGTCAGGGAAATGGTCAGGCGGAGGGGGGGGGGGGTCTCAGTTGTGTTCACAGTGTCAGGGAAATGGTCAGGCGGAGGGGGGGGGGGGTCTCAGTTGTGTTCACAGTGTCAGGGAAATGGTCAGGCGGGTGGGGGGGGGGGGGGGTCTCAGTTGTGTTCACAGTGTCAGGGAAATGGTCAGGCAAGGGGGGGGGGGGTCTCAGTTGTGTTCACAGTGTCAGAGAAATGGTCAGGCAAGGGGGGAGGGGGGGAGTTGTTCCTCAGTTGTGTTCACAGTGTCAGGGATATGGTCAGGTGGTAGTGGGAGGGGGGTGGGGTTCTCAGTTCTCTTCAGTGTCAGGGAAATGGTCAGGCTTGGGAGGGGGTGTGTGATGTTTCTCAGTTTTGTATTGTTTCTCAGTTGTGTTAAAGTGTCAAGGATAATGTGGCTGACAATGGAAGGATCTGCCGTGTCCATCTAGTGTGTAGATTTAAAGGCGGCTGATGGAAAATGGATGATGGCTAGGGGGATCAGAGGTTTCGCACAGTATTTAGTGGGAAATCGTAATGAAAGGAATACGGCTGATAATCTCCATTATTGTGAAGAGAGAGAGCGAGAGAGAGAGAGAGAGAGAGAGAGAGAGAGAGAGAGAGAGAGGGGAGAATGACAATGACAGTGAATACAGTTTAATGTCATCAGCAAAACCTGCTATTTGACATGGGGAACACTGCTTGAACAAAATTAAGAACAATCAAAATTAAAGAGAATCAGAAAGCAAAATGAAATTAGTAAACATCATAAATAGCAAGCGACCAACAGGCCTAGTCAATCAGTTGAGAGGACAATAGGACTTAATAAGAAAGAACATTAATTCTACTTAAGTATTGGAAAGCTCCCTTTTTCGAAGAATATTTGCTTCTGCGATAAATTTAGCAATAGATTTTAAGTTGTGTTCACTATCACTCTGTAACAGAGTGACTAAGTCACGTTCTTCTGCTAATACTGATTTAAAGACATCGCATTTTCCCCGTACCTTTTCATACACCTCACACTGAAAGAAAAAGTGAAATTCGTCTTCTGTATTATTTTTTTTTACAAATTGGACAGATACAATTAGGTTCATTATTAGATATACCATACCATCTTTTTTTTTTTCTTTTTTTTTTTAATGTTTGAGTTCTTCCCCCCCCCCCCCCCCCCCCCCCCCCCCCCCCCCCCCCCCCCCCCCCCCCCCCCCCCCCAGAGGAACATGCTTTATTCAGCTAACAGGAGAAATACATATGCGCATAAAGAGGACAGTGCGCAGAGATTTTCACACATACATTAAACTGATAATACATAAATATTTCTAGCTATTGTGAAAAATAGAACCAAAAAACACAAACAGGTATGAATACAAACTTAGGCACATTAAACACAAGCATATTCCAGTAATTTCCACGAATATGGAATTTAACATAGCTGATAATATCAATGGTATGAACAGAAAAACAATAGTCCCCATACATTGCTTTGATACATCATTTCATCATTTCAATTAATTTCAGGAGTTTACATTTTTACAAGGTTTCCCCCCCCCTCCCCCCTCCCCCCCCCACTCCCCCCCCCCCCCCTTATACTCAAACTTCACTCTAAGTCTCATTCTCTCTTTAATCCCACTCCCCCTTCATATGCACACCCTTCTCTGTCTTCCTACAGTGTTTATGGATGTCTGACTATTTCTTGCCGGTTGTTACCTAGTATCTAGGAAACATTATGGAACAAAAAAACAAAAACAAAAAAAAAAAAATGCCAGGAGCATTTAGTTGAAGTTGTTGTTTCTTATGTGTACCGCTTATATTTAAGTGTTGATTATAATTGACATAAATAAGTCAATATACATGTCAAAATAAAAGAAAAAAGGAAAACATTAAAAAAAAAAAAGGATAACCACCTTGGCTTTGTGATGATTTTAACTTTTTTAAGGCATGTTTTTAAAGAATTTGACATTTACTCCTCAAGCAGACCTGTATAAGGTGCCCATTTTCTTTCAAACTCCAACAGCTGCATTTCGGAGCTATATATATATTTTTCAATACGATAATTCCTTTTCAAATCTTTTACGAAAAAATTTAGTCTAGGCTTACTTTGATTAAATCTACATTTGTAGATGAAATATTTTGCCCATAGTATAATAATATTGAATATTTCGTCCGTTTGAGTTATTTCATCAGTGCCAAACAATATTAATTCAACGTTAAATGACATTCGCACATGATGTGCGGTTTTCTGTTTAAGTAACATTTCCAGAGTTTGCCAAAATGTTTTAGAGTAAGTACATAGCCATAAGTAGTGGTGGATAGAATCTCGTTCGCTATTGCAAAAAGTACATCTATCATTTTCAGTTACCCCCATTTGTTTCAAAACAACATTTGTAACAAGGATTCTATGACAAATTCTTAACTGAAACCATTTCAGTTTTATTTCTTTTATTTTATTAGCCAACTTTAAAACCACGTTCAGTCAACAAAAGTATCAATTGTTTTCTCCAGTTCTTAAACGGTTTTATATCAAAAAATTATCTGCATTTTTTGAAGATGATTATAGTATAATCTTTAACCTTTTTTCACACTGCATATTATTTGAAGTGCTTTTGGATGTTGATATCCAACGTTGCTGTCTATTTTGATAGCTCTTATTCTATGTATTCTTTTATTGCTTGTATACAACTGACATACCGTAGATAGTTCACATTTATTTTATATTTTGCAGAAATCATCCCAACTTAAAAAATCACCACTTTCGTTTAGAATATCTTTTACAAGGAAAACATTGTTAAGTGCCAATTTCTCCAGAAGAAGTATGTTTGGTCGATTTTAAATTTATCATTGTAAAAAATAGGTTCAGAGACAATTTCTTTGCTTTCATTTAAATCGATATTAGTATTTAGATCTGCGAATGCTAAAAACACATCTCTCCAGAAAAAATCACATCGGCTGTTAGTGTAGCGTTTTGCTCCATAACTACTGAGATTGTTTACTTCTGGACATAGCGTCTGAATTACTATTTTCATTTTTGAGATCCAATTATACAGCTTTCTTATCCATGCTAGTTTTAATGACTTTATAAAAGTTTTTATGTCTGGGATTCCTAGTCCTCCGTGTTCAATGTCGTACGTGGAATATGTTTTTTTGACTTTTGTTGGTTTGTTGTCCCATATGAAATCAAAGCACATCTTTTGTAGTGATTTAATCTCAACATCTGGTGGGTTAGGTAATAAATCCATAAATAAACTAACTTTGAAAGAATAAGTGACTTCGTATTGCAACTCTGCCTAGTGGGTACACATTCTTTTTGCCCAAATTTTAAATAGAATTTTTACTTCTAAAGTTTGTCCGCTACATTAATTTCCGTTAAATTTGTTAAATCGTTTGAGAACCAAAGTCCTAGGATTTTGAATTTTCTGGGGTTCCATTCCATATGCTTATGTGGTAAGTATTTTTCAGGTGAGTTTTTCTTTTTTTCCTAACCAAACATTTATTGTTTTTTTCAAAATTAAGTTTTAATCCCGAAATTTGTTCAAACTCGTTTAATATTTCAAAGACTTTTTCATACGACTTCTTGTCTCCATGCAGAATAAACGTCGTGTCATCAGCAAATTGATTTATTTTAAACTCAGTGTTCGAAATAACTATACCTTTTATTTCTTGATCTTCTCTTATTTTGCATGCTAGAATTTCAGCACACAAAACAAATAGGTAGGGGGAGACTGGGTCGCCTTGACGACATCCTTTTTTAACATCAAAGCTTTGCGAAACTTTTCCATTAACTGTTAAATAAGATTTTATATTGCAATAGAAGATAGAAATCCAGTTACAGAGATCTTTACCAAAACCAAATGCTTTAAGCGTTTTTTCTATGAACTTCAGCTCACCGAATCGAACGCTTTTTCAAAATCAACTGATACAAGCAGTCCAGGCAAATTCTTCTGTTCTAAATAGTGCATCATGTCGTAGATTATTCTCAAATTATCTCCAATGTATCTGTCTTTTATAAACCCAGTCTGATCTTCATTTATTAACTTTGGAAGCACGGTCTTTATTCTGTTTGCTATACACGTTGACCCGATCTTATTATGTTACATTTAAAAGTGTAATCGGTCGCCAGTTTTTCAAAAAATTCTTTTGGCTTATCGCCTTTTGGCAGACATATTATGATCCCTACCCTTTGTGTTATGGACATTTTACCTTTACTGAAACCTTCGTTAATGCACCTGACTACAAAATCGCCCAATTGCTTCCAGAAAAATTTGAAAAAATTAACAGTCATCCCGTCAGTTCCCGGACTTTTATCATTTTTCATATGCTTTAACGCTATCGTTGCTTCTTCTTTAGATATTATGCCTTCCATTTTATCAGATTCTAATTAGTTAGTTTTGGTAAGTTTAAGATATATTGTTCTAAGTCAACATTTTTGGTTTGTCTTTCTTCATATAATTCTTTATAGAATGTTTTAGTTTCTTCCAAAATCTCGTCTGTTTCTGAAAGTGTCCGGTCTCCATGTGTTACAAGTTTAAACATTTGTTTGCTCACGAAGTGTCTTTTCTGAAGAGAACAAAAATATCGGTTTACTTTTTCTCCATCAGATACCCATCTCGCTTTGGAGCGCAGAATTATACCATCCATTTTTATTTTTCTGATTTCTAAGAATTGTTTCTTCTTTTCTTGTAAGAGCATTAAGTCACTTTTACTTTTGAAGCTATCTTTTTCCAGTTCTTGTATTTCGTGGTCTAACTCTTGCTCTTTCGCGTTAAGTTCCCTTTTCTTTTTTATTGAATATGTAATTGGTTTTGCTCTGATTTCCATTAGTAAAGTGTCTAGGAACAACTGGTCTGATATTGTAAATTGTATTTCGTTGTTTGGAATGTCAGTAATTTTTGTTCTTGCGTATGGTAACACTGCATACTGTTCTTTCACTCTTTCGATTATTTCATTAATAATTTCTACATAGTTGCGATCTTTCAGTAATGCTGCATTAAATTTCCAAAACATTTTTTTTTTTCTTCTTTCTTAAAGTTCAATTCAAAGGGTTTTATTAGTGAATGATCACTCCTGTATCCCATGAGAATTTTCAGCATTTTTTACATTACTGAGCAACGAGTCGGAAACAAGAGAAAAAAATCCAAACGACTTTGTTGAAGCGGTTGCATTCTTCTCCAGGTAAAACGAGTAATTTCTGGGTTGAGTTCGCCCCAGATATCTACCAGCTCTAAATCAGAAATCATTTGTAATACTGTATCACTAGCTTTAATATTATTAATATGCTTGTAATTATAATATCTAAATTTGGATTAAGCACAAAGTTCCAGTCTCTGCTAATACTACATTTGTAACACATAATTCTTCTATTTTCTTTTGGATACTTTTATAAAAATCTGGGTCGTCTTTGTTTGGACCATATATATTCACTAACATAATCTGTTTATCCAGTGTGTTAATAATCAAAATTATATAATTACCTTCACTGTCTTTTATTGTTCTTTTATCTTAAAATCGAAATTGTTATTGAAGAGAATACCTACACCTCGTGATCTACTATTATTTGATGAAAATGCACACTCATATCCCCATTCAGCA
The DNA here is from genome assembly GCA_033310375.1 of Conus canariensis. Taxonomy (NCBI): domain Eukaryota; kingdom Metazoa; phylum Mollusca; class Gastropoda; order Neogastropoda; family Conidae; genus Conus; species Conus canariensis. The sequence continues at coordinate 31,779,263 of CM065734.1, read as the reverse complement.
CGGATTTGAAGTTCTAGGTTTTTAGTAAAATGCGTGTCCTGTAAAAAGTATATTGAGTATTTTTTTTTGCCTCAAGTACTGGAAGACATCCTTTCTTTTTTTCATATTTACCCAGACCCTGGCCGTTTAGTGAACAAATTGTTATGCTAGTCATCGTGGAATGGTTTGTTTACTGACGAATAATCGCCCCTTTTTATTTCACTATAATTATCCATGTGATGTTTCCTTTTAAAACCAAAATTGGCCACGGCTAGTCGGATAATCTTTACACACTCTCTCGCATTCTCGCCGCGATCTCTCCTTTTCTCATTCATGCTTTACTCGTGGACGTCGCTCGTGAATGCAGACCATGGAGATGTGATAGTTTTATCCTTGCTCAAAAACAGTTGCATTTTCTGGTGCAACCCTGCCCCTCGCCGCCCCACCCACTCCCCCGCCCCCTTACCAGTGTTTTGTTGAATGACGACTTCCTACGACACACACCCTACCCTCCGAAGTCCCGGTAGTGTAGAGTAGTAGTAGTAACAATAATAATAATAAAAATAGCAATAAAACATTGCAAAAATCTCTCCTCTCCTTGCAAATACCCCCCCCCCCCCCCCCCCGCCCCTCCCTCGGATCATTGACATTCCATACAAAGGCATACAGTGTTGTACATTGATACACGGTTGTTGTATACACTACCACATACACATGCACATGTCTACTATTCCAAAGACAGATTCACATCAAAAGGCATATAGTTTTACACATCTGTACATGTTGTATAAATCAATGTATACATAAACACATTTCTACTGTTCCAGAGACAAAGCGAGAGAGAGAGAGAGAGAGAGAGGAGACGAGAGAGGGAGAGAGAGAGAGAGAGTGAGAGAACACTGGCTCGAACATGAAAAAAATACTTGAGTCATCGGCATTGGATCTCAGCATGCTTAAGGGTAATGAAACCCCCAAAAACGATAACAATAATAACCGCAGCAGTAATATAGCACAAGAAGAAGAAGATAAAGAAGAAAAAAGAAAGAAAGAAAGAGAAGAAAGAGGCGGGGGAGGAGGAGGAGGCAGAAAAAAGGGCGATGATGACGACGATAATAAACGTACTGAAACACACACCCACGCACGCAGCACGCACGCACCGGCACGCACGCGCGCACGCACGCACGCACACACGCGCGGACACCCCCCCCCCTTCCCCCAAACACACACACAGAAGACACTCATTTGGTACATTTCCAGCATGAAATAGCGTACACATAACCAAACATTAAAAAAAAAAAAAAAAAAAAAAAAAAGGGGGGGGGGGAGGGAGGACTGTTTTCCTGTTCTTTTCTTAACCCTGAAGGATTCTGTATATGTGCGTGCATACATCTTATGTGCAGAGAATGTGAGTGCGCACCCCCGCGCGCGCGCGCGCGCGCGCGCGTGAATCTTTGAAACACTCGCTCAATTTGAAATGACAACCACCGTGAATAGGTAAATACATCCTTCCGACAACACAAACAACATAACTGTAAGGCCAGTTGAAAAATACACAGAGAAACCTCGAGAAACGTTTAGTGTATCCCTCAGTTTGATGTGTCACACCTCAACCAATGTAATTCACACATCAAATAAACATCGACTGTCTTTGTTGCTATTCCTGTCTCAACAACAAATTATGCATGTGTTCACACAACATTTGTAAGCAAAGAGCGAAGATCATGTGTGTGTGCGTATGTGCAAATGTGCGCCAGCGTGTGTACGAGACACAGAGAGAGTGGGATAGAGAGAAAGAGAGACACAGAGAGGGTCAGAGAGAGAGGGAGGGAAAGAGAGAGAGAGAGGAGAGAGAGAGAGAGAGAGAGAGAGAGAGAGAGACTGAAAAAAAAAACACTTAGGTAAACTGAAAAAATCACAAGGAGACTCGAAACCAGAGAGACACTTATTTGTTGCAACTCACAGATTGAAAATAGCGTACACATCAACCAAAGCGAGAGACAAAACAAAACAAACAAACAAGAAAAAAAAAAGAAAAAAAAAAAAAAAAGGGGGGGGGGGGGGGGGAGGGCGGGGCGCTGTTGTCTTGTTTTTTTCCCATCCCTGAAGCATCCTGTGCATGTGCGTGTATACATTTTATGTGCAGAAAAGGTGTATGTGTGTGTGTGTGTGTGTGTGTGTGTGTGTGTGTGTGTGTGTGTGTGTTGTGTGTGTGTGTGCGTGTGTGTGCGTGTGTGCGTGCGTGTGTGTGTGCGCGCGTGCGCGTGCGCGCGTATGTGAACCTTTGAAACACTCGCTCAATTTGAAATGACTACACACCAACCAGTGTAACTCGCACATTGGATACACAAAAATCAGTTATTTTCATTATCATTCCTATTTCTGAATTATTTTGGGCATGTATACATCATTTGTATGGAAGTAGTTTGGGCATGTATACACAAATCATTTGTATGCAAAATATGTATGTGCATCTGCATGTTTATGTGCACATTTCATACAGAGACTGGAATCAGGGAAAGAGAAAGATGTAGGCGGAGAGGGGAGATGGGAAGGGGGCCGGGGGGGGGGAGAGGGGGGCGGAGGGAACAGGGGGGGGAGGAGAAGGGCGGGGGCGGGCGGGAGCGTGGAGGGGGGGGGGGGAGCGAGGTCACACAACAACACCAGCAAGATGGCTGAAAAGGGAATGGAAAACGAAGTAACGATAGTGGGAGGAGAACATGACAAATATAGTGAATGGGAAAAAAAAAAACAACTTCATTAATTATATTTACAGACGTACTGATGTTTGGTGGTCAGACGATGTTTCTTGATTGTCCTGGGGTGCCATAAAGACATCCTTGCTGCCGGAGTCACAGCGTGAGGGCTGGGGGATGTTGACTCCTGGGTCCTCACTGCTGAACCTACCGCTGTGTCGGCTGCTCCAGTTTCCCCGGACACGAGGGCGTTCTCTGCTGGTCGGCTCTCCGGAGGGAGGTTGGCTGGAGGGAGGCTGGCTAGAGGGAGGCTGGCTGGAGGGGGGCTGGCTAGAGGAAGGCTGGCTGGAGGGAGGCTGGCTGGAGAGAGGCTGACTGGAGGGAGGCTGGCTGGGGGCAGGCTGGCTGGAGAGAGGTTGACTGGAGGGAGGCTGGCTGGAGGGACGCTGCACACTCCCGGGTGTGTGGCTGCAGGGGTTGGCTGGCTGGGGACCACGTTTGGGGGTGCTGGAGGAGTGGACAGTCCCAAGGCCTGAGAACCTCTGTCGCTGGGGTCGGCTGTCTGGGGAGTGCGGTACGGCTGACATGTCTGCGATGTCTGGTCTGGCCACTTCACTGCCGGCGTTGTTCAGCACACTCATGTCACCGTTTTGAACATGGACTTTCTTGTCGTTGTACAGAACAGCAAAAATCTTGCCTTCCTTGGTCCAGCAGCTTTTAACGTTGCGGTGATTCTTCACGAGGTTGAGGCGAGTCATGTTTAAGGGGGTAAGGTCTTCCACTATTCCCATGCCTGTTCCTTTGAGAAGCCTCCGTTTGCTGAGAACTTCACTCTTGTGTTTACGGGTGACGAATTTGATGATGATGGGTCTCGGTCGGTCACCTCTTACCCCAACACGATGGGCGACACTGATGTCCGAAGCTCCAATATGAGTTAAAGATAATTTTCTGTTGATGATAGACAACAGTTTTGTCTCACTCTCTGCCCCTGATTCGTGTCCGTTGTCTGGTCCCACTCCCAAGAATCGAACAGAGTCTCTCCTTTGATACTGCTGTATTTCGTTTCTTGCTTCTCTCTCGGCTCTAAGAGTTTTTTTGACACTGGCTACTTCGTCTTGTAAATCTTCTATTTGGTCTTCCGCTTCCGTTAGCTTTTCTTTCAAGGCATCATTTTCCTTCTGTAGATTGAAGATATCCGACCGTAACCTCTCGAATTGTTCTGAAATTTGCCTTGACAGATTTGATTCACTACTTATTATCTTATTTTGTAAGGTGTCGACTGTCATAGAAATTGTATTTTCAATGGTTTTAAGTTGCTCAGAGACTGTATCGACTCCCGTCCCTGTTGTAAAAGTCACATTAGTTCTGTTGTCTGTCGCCATTGTCTCACTTCTCTCCACTACTTCTAATAATGTTCGTTGTTTGGAATTAACCGAACAGGATCTGTGTCTCTTGTTACTGTTAACAGATTTTGTTGATGTTTCACAAAAAGTGTTCTCACCACACGATGAACTATTGTCGGACTGACCGTGGAGTTTTCGTTTACCTTTTTTCTTCGGCGCCATTTCTGTCTCGAAAGCCACTCACCATTATTTTCTTGAGAAATCCAACACTAAGAAAACCAGACTGACCAAAGCCAAACAACTTATTTCAAACTATTTTCTCCCAAAAGGATAAATGCTAACACAGTCTCATGTCACTGCACGCACTTTACACGGGCGCGCTCATACTTGGTGACCGGAGCGACAGCAGAACACGTCCGTCTCCTTCGAGCGCCACTCACTCTACCATACCATCTTTCTCTAGCATATAGACCAAGGGTCCTTGTTCGAAAGCGTGCTAATGAATCCCTATGCCATTTTCGCGTTACAACCGATAAATACTTTTCTGGCTGTAAGTCACTATTAAAGCGCAAGAACCAAGAGTATTTCTCACTATTTTCTAACTCAGAGTGCAGATCTGTTGGTAGGAAAATATCGAACGCTCTTTAAATTCTAGGATAAAAAGTTTGTCGTTCTCAACACCCTGGTTATTCCATACAAAACCAAATCCAGTTTCGAAAAGGAGTTTTTTTTACTCCAGAAACCCAGTTTTGTCTTCCATTTTCATGTTGTCTTAATACCATGTAATATGCTTGTTTATTAATTCTGCTTTGTGGAAGTTTTACAAGACGTAGCCAATACTTGACACACTTAGTTTTGGAACGTATTTGCAAGGGGTATCTACCCGTTTCTCCATATGCCATTTTATTAGAACTGTGTAAAGGGATGTTTAGAAAACGTTTAATCGCCAGTGTGTGCACCTTTTCCATAAGGTCATTTTCCAATAAACCCCATATTTCTCCTCCATATGTTATCATAGGTTCCACTTATGAATCAGAAAGTTTCCAAAATATAGTAGGTTCAATACATTTCAACTTCCTTAAAGATCTTAAAATCTCAATAACTCCTTTCCTTCCTTTTCTATACATTTCCATCCATGCCTTACTCATACTTAGTTTAGTTGTGAAAATCAGACCTAAGTATTTGCAGTTTTTGTAACTTTGGCTTCTAAATCACCATACCACCATTTTTCATGCCTAGCCAAATACCCTCCCTTTCTGAAAACCATTATCTTTGTCTTATCCATATTAACCGTTAATTTTAGTCTATCCGCCTCTCCGTTTAGTGCATTTAATTGATTCTGCAGTCCAACTGGCGTATCTGAAACAAGAATCATATTATCTGCAAATAGCAACAGAAAAACTTCTGTCATACCTGGTATTAACTGGATCCCATGCCTTCCCTTTCTATTAATTTCTATAGCCAATTCATTTATGAGAGAGAGAGAGAGAGAGAGAGAGAGAGAGAGAGAGGAGAGAGAGAGAGAGAGAGAGAGAGAGAGAGCTGTGACTTTCGTTTTCTTCACTGATTGCGGCTGTATTCTGGACCATGCATTGTTTGTAGCTTTCACAAATTCTGAATTCTCGTCAATAATATCATTTTCTTAATTTTTTTCGTAGCTGTGTGTCTGAATGCGTGTGAACGTATGCGCATGTAATGGAGAACGGCAACGAATGCCTTATGTGGCGTTTGAGCTTATTGATCGTGTTTCATAATCTTTCTGTCTCTGAGCAGCAATGGTATGGTGGACTGCAAGACACTGAGCGACAACTTCTTGGATTGGGCCCAATGGCGTTAATTCCGGCTGCATGGAACCACCAGCATACTCCCACTGCCTTACACCTCTTTCCATCTAACTACCAGCCCCCCCCCCTCCCCCTCCCGCCACTGCTTTACTCTAAATCAGCTGCATTAAACCACCAGCCCCCTACCAACGTGTTACTCCAAATTAGTTGTAAGAAACCACCAGCCCCCTACCACTGCGTTACTCCAAATTAGTTGTATGAAACTACCAGCCCCCTACCACTGTGGTACTCTAAATCAGCTGTATGAAACCACCAGCCCCCTACCACTGTGTTACTCCAAATTTGTTGTATGAATCCACCAGCCCCCTACCAATGTGTTACTCCAAATTAGTTGTATGAAACCACCAGCCCCCTACCACTGTGGTACTCTAAATCATCTGTATGAATCCACCAGCCCCCTACCAATGTGTTACTCCAAATTAGTTGTATGAATCCACCAGCCACCTACCACTGTGGTACTCTAAATCATCTGTATGAATGCACCAGCCCCCTGTCACTGTGTTACTCCAAATTAGTTGTATGAATCCACCAGCCCCCTACCACTGTGGTACTCTAAATCATCTGTATGAATGCACCAGCTCCCTGTCACTGTGTTACTCCAAATTAGTTGTATGAAACCACCAGCCACCTACCACTGCGTTACTCTAAATTAGCTGTATGAATCCACCAGCCCCTTGCTACTGTGTTACTCTAAATCGTCTGTAGGAATCCACGTGTTACTCCAAATTAGTTGTATGGAACCACCAGCCCCGGCCACTGCTTTACTCTAAATTAGTTGTATGGATCCACCAGCCCCCTGCCGCCACGTTACTCTAAATAAGTTGTATGGAACCACCAGCCCCCTGCCACCACGCTACTCTAAATAAGTTGTATGAAACCACCAGCCTCCTACCAATGTGATACTGTAAATCAGCTGTATGAATCCACCAGCCCCCTGCCACCGCGTTACTCTAAATAAGTTGTATGAAACCACCAGCCTCCTACCAATGTGTTACTGTAAATCAGCTTTATGAAACCACCAGCCTCCTACCAATGTGTTACTGTAAATCAGCTGTATGAAACCACCAGCCTCCTACCAATGTGTTACTGTAAATCAGCTGTATGAAACCACCAGCCTCCTACCAATGTGTCACTGTAAATCAGCTGTATGAAACCACCAGCCCCTGCCACTGTGTTACTGTAAATCAGCTGTATGAAACCACCAGCCTCCTACCAATGTGTTACTGTAAATCAGCTGTATGAAACCACCAGCCTCCTACCAATGTGTCACTGTAAATCAGCTGTATGAAACCACCAGCCCCCTGCCACTGCATGACTCTTAACCGTATGGATCCGTTATCCCCCTGCTATTGCATTACTCTTGGCCCTATGGAACCCTCAGCCCTTACCATTGTGTCAGTCTTAATTGTATTGAACCGTCAGCCCCCTACCACCGTGTTAATCGTAGCTGTACGAAACCACCAGCCTCATTCTTATATTATTATACTTATTCTTAGCCGTGTTGGAATACTGTCCCTTTCCGCTCTCTTCCTTCCATGGATCCTACAGCTGACTTCATACTGTGGTAGAAGAAACATTGTCATCATCTTGTGAAAGACTGGACATCATAGCCAGCTGTGGAGCACAGTCATCTTGGGAAAAATATGTACAGCCTCCCTTGTGATGATAGGCAACATATCTAAAATTATCCTGTGGAATAACGTCACCTTGTGAAAGATGAAAAACGTGTCTTTGAACCACTTTCTGGAAGATAATTGCTGTGTGAAAGAAATACAACTATTTATAGGCACTCCGAGTGAAAGATAGACACTGAGGAGCCAGGTGGCCACATGGAAATATAGAACGTGTAACCATCATGCGTAATATTATTTCCTTGTGTTAGATAGAAATACTGTTCATTATCTTAGTTTGAATTTTAAAAAGTCTTTTCTACGGAATGTACTCACTTTATGGAAGACAGGTAACATATTCATTGCCACTAAGTGGAAAATACTGTGTAAGAGAGTGGCAACATATTAGCAGCCACTCTGTCGAAGATAATCACCATGTGAAAAATAAGTGACGCATTTAACGTTATCATCTGGAAGATAATCACCACGTGAAAACTTAGAGACGCATTTAACGTTATCATCTGGAAGATAATCACCATGTGAAAGATTAATGACCTATTTATTGTTTTCATGTGGAAAATAGTTTGTGAAGATAGTTTGTGAAAAATAGGCAACTTATTTGAATCCTGGCTGTTGGTTGATAACTTTTTTGAAGATACACAACGTTTTCATAGGTACTCTATGGAAGATGAACATGGAAGATAATCACTTATGAAAATATAAGAAAAAAAAAACAACCTTGCTGCTTTGGGAAGATAAACGGTTCGTGAAAGACAGTCAACATATTCATAGCTACTCTGTGGAATTACTGACTTCCTGAAAGACAAGCAACATATTTAAAAACTGTTGTGTGGAAGATTATTACTTGCTGAAAGATGAGCAACACATTCATAACTATTCTATGGAAGATCATCAGTCCGTGAAATATGGACATATTTACAACCAGTCTGTGAAGATCATTGAAAAATTCTTGGTCGAAGAAAAGAAAGAACATTTTTTCTGCCCTGTAGAAAAAAAGAAAACCATTCTGAGGAAGAATTATTCTTTTTTGATTTATTACCTGTGCGTAATAGTGACATTAAAGGGAAAACAAAAAGCAAAACGACTGACATAAAATGTGAAACAACGAAATATGCAACAATTTAGGCTGGAATCGTACTTGGAAATTCCATAATAGCACCACTATGCAGGATTCAAAACGCACTATACCGAGGAAAACTGCCAGCTAGATTCGTTTTCACAAGTAGACAAATACAACACAACTAGACGCAAAATGACTGTAAAATATCAATCATTTCATTTTCCCCTCGCTTTGTCAACATTTGGCACGAAAATCTCTTCCGTAAATTCAGCAGATCTGCATGCAATGTCGTTAAATACCATACAAATCCTTACAAACATTTCAGTTTAAACACAACATGCATCAGACTTAACGAGTTAAATGTGATGTTGATGAGCCAGACGACTTTTCTTCCTAGAGGAAGGGGGGGGGGGGGGGGGGGTGCACTGGCATTGGTGGTGATGATGGGGGCTTTTCTTTCGAGCGTGTACAGACACGTGGCATTAGAGGTCACCCTTCTTTTTCTATCGTATTCATTTACTTTAAAGAAGACTTGAAAATATGTTTATCTGCTTTGCTGTTGAATCCGCTTTCGAACAGCCGACCCGCAAAATGATCTACAATTAAACTGAAACCAAACCGACCTGGAAGAGGTCTTTGACCAATATGCACATGACGTATTTTGGCAAATTTCTTTGTCTCTGTCTCTGTCTGTCTGTCTGTCTCTGTCTCTCTGTCTGTCTCTCTCTCTCTGTCTGTCTCTCTCTCTCTGTCTCTGTCTGTCTGTCTGTCTGTCTGTCTCTCTCTCTCTCTCTCTCTCTCTGTATGTGTGTGTGTGTGTGTGTGTGTGTGTGTGTGTGTGTGTGTGTGTGCGCGCGCGCGCGCGCGCGCGTGTATGTGTGCTGACAGATTAAAATAGCCACTGGGTTCTTTCTTCTTGCCTGTCGTGATGTGCACACCACTATGCCGTTAGCAATTTAGAACAACACACCACTACTGAATTACTAGACAATCACACACCACTATTGAATTATTAAATCATTGTGTCTGAAATTAGATACCGTTGATGCATTGTAACAGCACACCAATATTGAATCATTAGATAACCACTGCGTCTGTATAAGGTATGATTTGCAAATTATAACAGCACACCACTTTAGAATTACTACATAGATATTGTGTCTGTATAAGGTGCCGCTTGCACATCGTTACAACACACCACCAGCATATTTCAACATCACACCACTGTTGAATTACGAGGTAATCGTTCTTTCTGTTGTAGGTGCCGTTAGCACACTATACCGCACACCGCTATAGATTTACCAGGTAATTATTGTGTTTTTATTAGGCACCTAGCACACCCGAACTGCACAACACTATTGATTTACTAGATAACTATTGTATCGTAATATGTACGGTTAGCTCATTATATTCATTCCAAGAACTGGCCCTCAGCACTTGTGTCTTAAGAGGTTATCTTTTTATATTTTCTACTTTTCACAAGAAAATGTAGCTTGTTTTGCTCTTTCATGATTTTCTTTTGCTTCTTAGGTGGCACCTTTGGTTGGTTTTTCGAAAACTCAACAAACGTACTACGGTATTGCACACCAGCCTTGTTCTGAGATAGCATTCTTCTTAAAACCGAAAAGGGAGAGGAGTCAAGTTACCACTTTCCGCAGTCACTGAGGAGAAACAATCAGGTTTCGAAATACCGGTATCTGACCAGGAGTTATATGTTAGTGAGTTTCCTCCCCATTGGAGATTGTCTCCCCCTTGGAGACTATAAGCTTGCTGAAGGCTCATTTTGAAAAGCATTTATTATTCCCCATTCACCCTCTCAAGCACATACTGTTAGTTAGGCAGAATTAACTACCACTGCAGATATGAATGCTTATATCCCCTATTTTTTCAATCTAAGACATAAGAGCAAGTTTTGTTTTATAATTGATATATATATATATATATATATATATATATATATATATATATCATCATACTCTGCTCCAAGTGTAGTACACCTCGATGTTGTCAGAGTGTAGTACACATTTGTGCTGTCAGACCATAGTATACATCATTGCTGTCAGAGTGTAGTACACATTTTTTACTGCCAGAGCATAGTACACCTCATTGGTGTCGGAGTGTAGTACACATCATTGTTGTCAGAGCATAGTACACATCATTGTTATCAGAGTAAAGTCCATATGATTTTTGACAGAGTGTAGTACACATGATTGTTGTCAGAGTGTAGTACACATCAATGTTCTCAGAGCATAGTTCACATCATAGTTGTCAGAGCATACTACACATCATTGTTGTCAGAGTAAAGTACACATCATTGTTGTCAGAGTGTAGAACACATCAATGATATCAGAGTAAAGTACACATCATTGTTGTCAGAGTGTAGTACACATCATTGTTGTCAGAGCATAGTACGCATCATTGTTGTCAGAGTACAGTACAAACATTATTGTTGTCAGAGTATAGTGCACATCATTTTTGTCAGAGTATAGTACACACCATTGTTGTTAGAGCATCGTACACATCATTGTTGTGAGTATAGTACTCATCATTGTTGTCAGAGTGTACTACACATCGTTGTTGTGAGAGTGTGGTACACATCATTGTTGTCAGAGTAGAGTACAGATTATTATTGTCAGAGTGTAGTACACATCACTCTTGTTAGAGTGTAGTACACATCATTGTTGTGAGAGTATAATACATATCATTGTTGTCAGAGTATAGTGCAGATCATTGTTGTCACAGTGCAGTACATATCATTGTTGTCAGAGTATAGTGCAGATCATTGTTGTCACAGTGCAGTACATATCATTGTTGTCAGAGTATAGTGCAGATCATTGTTGTCACAGTGCAGTACATATCATTGTTGTCAGAGTGTGGTACACATCATTGTTGTCTGAGCATATTACACCTCATTGTTGTGAGAGTGTAGTACACATCACTGTTATCAGCGTGTAGTACACGTCATTGTTGTCAGAGTGTAGTACACATCATTGTTGTCTGATTAAAGTACACATCATTGTTGTCAGAGCGTAGTACATATCATTGTTGTCCGAGTCTAGTACATGTCATTGTTGTCAGAGTGCAGTACACATAATTGTTGTCAGAGTGTAGAACACATCATTGTTGTTAGAGTGTAGAACACATCATGGTTGTCCGAGCGTAGTAGTACACATCATTGTTGTCAGAGCATAGTAGACATATTTGTTTTCAGAGTAAAGTATACATCATTGTTGTCAGAGTGTAGTATACATCATTGTTGTCAGCGTGAAATGCACATCATTGTTGTCAAAGTATAGTACACATCATTGTTGGCATTGTTTGGTAGCATTATTGGTGCCAGAGCATAGTACACACCATTGTTGTCAGAGTGTAGTACACATCATTGTTGTCCGAGTGTAGTGCACATCATTGTTTTCAGAGTGTGGTACACATCATTGTTGTCAGAGTGTAGTGCACATCATTGTTGTCAGAGGGTAGTACACATCATTGTTGTCAGAGTGTGGTACACATCATTGTTGTCAGAGTGTAGTACACATCATTGTTGTCAGAGTGTAGTACACATCATTGCTGTCAGAGTGTAGTAAACATCATTGTTGTCAGCTCTTCAGGCATTAAAGTTTTTCAATTGTACACAAGACCTGAAATGATCATAGAGATAAGTTGTATGATACACATGTTAATTGCAAGAGGAACCCACGTAGCTTTTTATTGGATTCCTTCACATTGTTCTTTCATTATAATGAAAAAGTAGACAGGGCAGCTAAATGTGGAGCCAAACATAGTTTTGATTCAGAATTGTTTGATTTCCCCTTATCAGTACATGAACAGTGTAACTTAGTTAAGTCGCATATCTGGAAAGCTTTCGAATATAGTATGGTAGATCACGTCTATAAAGAACGGTTTGATATTAAAAGAATCAAAGAGAATTTTAACCTTAATAGAAAATTACTCTCATTAATGCACAGGTGGAAACTTAATGCATTTAAAACAAAATATGTAAAAAACGTAGTTTGCGTATGTGGAAACAAAATTACTCCAGTTCATATTGTTTCATGCAATAATATGAAAAAAATCATTCCAGTATTGAAGCAACATACTGTGCATGCCATTTTTGAGTCAGCAGCTTTAACGTACGAATTCTTTGTACACTTAGAACGCACCCCTATTGGTAAATACTTATAATATTTTTTTTATTAACTTTATTTGCGGGGGATAAGAAAGGAAGGGGGGTGGGGTGGATAAAATGGGGGGGGGGGTGGGGGGGGTGGGGAGCGGGGACTGCGAAAGATTTTTTTTGTTTGTTTATTCATTTATTCTTTTTTCTTTTCTTTAATACTGTCATCCGTTTTGACTTTAATTGATTAGGTTGCAAAGCGAGAGGACTGCAGGCGGAAATCTAAACAAATCTTAAATAAATGTTAGCGAACCGCCCAGAGAACGTGGACAAACGAGTCACAAGACGAAACACAACTAGTTTCGACCTCTTAGGTCTTCATCAGGTGAGACATTAACGAATAAAACAATGAAAATTCACTTAGCTTTGATCGCTTCAGATCACTTCGTAGGGTTCAGCGCAAGGAAGAAGGCGTTGATTCAACGCCTTCTTCCTTGCGCTGAACCCTACGAAGTGATCTGAAGCGATCAAAGCTAAGTGAATTTTCATTGTTTTATTCGTTAATGTCTCACCTGATGAAGACCTAAGAGGTCGAAACTAGTTGTGTTTCGTCTTGTGACTCGTTTGTCCACGTTC
>CM065734.1:31750963-31763463 GCA_033310375.1 Conus canariensis | reverse complement strand
CATCTTAAACATACGCGACCGTTTCACTGCTATTGTTCGCTGTACCATCAAAGAGGTCGGCAGCCAAGAGATCCCCTGTGACAAAACCCACCCAACAAGATAGTTCGCACTCCACTATGAAAATCGTAGTAGAACCACTGAGGTAATAGAGTGACATACAACAAAGAAAACGTCAGACGCAGAGAGGGCCACGAGAGAGTGTTGCAATGGGTTGTTGCTCTTGATCCGATGTATGAGTATGGCGGCGATATATCCGGAGTCTGCGAGCAAAATAGACACGGGGGCCACATTTCCCACATAAAACAGTCTGGCTTGTTGTCCAAGAATAGCGTGCCGTCTGCTGTCTGTGTAGAAGTGGTGATCTGTTACATCCTGGCATCATTGTCTGCGCTGTGATCGTATTCACTACCAGCTGATGGTCATTCAGTCTGTTGTCTAAGCAAGAGTTTAGTGTGGATCTGTGGAGAAAGCCGTTATCTACCAGTGCACGACATGATTTGTTGTGTGACATATAACAATACCTATCTGTCAGAGTGCAGCCGTCTCAGCTCGTATGGTGAGACCATCACCTACCGATTTTGTCGCCAGTATTTTTCTTGCAATTTTCCCTCAGAACTTTTGATATAATAAAAGTCCTCTTCCACCATTCTGACCCACCCCCACCTTCACAGCCTCCCTGTCCTCTTTCCACATCCACAACCTCTGATTAATTATAGTCAACACTATGAATTATGGTTTTGGGTGTATGAGAGAGGGTGGGGTATTCTTCGGTTTTTGTTTAGCCATTCAACCTATCGGTCAAAATAAATAAGGAAATCAATAGCACTTTTTCTCCTCTAAATTCTCGGTGAAACCTTTCTTGGTTGGCTGGTTGTCTTTCGTTCTAATCATGATTATCAAAGCATCAGGCCATTAGGTCTTCAGAGTGCCAACATCCTATCTGCCAGGTTTCCTTTTTTGTCATGACATTGACGCTGTGTTGACTTCGTCTTTGTGGACCGACTGGTCCTCAGCCATTTTAAAATGAGAAATTCGTTGGGACAAGAAATGGATACAATGCTCCACAACACAATGCAAGACAATGTGACACAATACAAGACAGTGTAGCACAGTATAGAACGTGGAGCACATTACAGAACAGTAAAACGCGGTAAAGTGTAGTGCAGTACAGAACAGGACTTCTTGATTGAATGTTCTGAGGTCATTCCACGAGTTACGGTTCTGTGAACATTGATGGCGCAACTGTGTGCAAGTGTTTACATTATAATTGACCTTTGTGATGTCGGTTCCATGTTCCCGAGTCCTACTGTCTATCGGAATGAGTGGTTCTTTGTGAGAGACTTTTTTCTGCTCTTCGTCTTGATGTCCATATATCCTTAAAACCTTTTCCATACAACTTAACCACTGAAGACATCAAATCTTACGCTGAAGGTCAGATAACTCTCGAGGACGTATTGAAATGTGCCATGATCGCTGTTTCAAGTGTTTCCTCCTAAAATGAAATGAATTAAACGCCTTTAAATGGCGTACAGCAATATTTGTTTTTCCTTCCATGTGAATACCTGGTAGATGAATTACGGATAAAGTGAACCTGGGCATCACAGCAGATCCATCTCAAGAACTCTCCTCTAAAATTGGAGCCTGTGAAAGAAGTAAGAAGAAAATTGATGGCACTATTCGTGTACCACAGAAGTATGGTCACAGCCACTGGTGCAGAACTTCTGTTTACTAACCCAGCGTCTTTGTCTGTCTGTATATACGAGCATTTCCAAGATATGATAAATAACCACAGGTAAAGTCAGAACTAGAAAAGTGGACAGAGTCAGAATCATGATTGTCGTCCTAGAAGCCGTTCTTCTACGACTGTTGCTGATGTGTGATGGATTGCTGTTTGTGGTTGTGGACATGGCCATGGAAATGCTGGAAGTAGCCTTGAACAAGCTAAGTGACAATATGACGTCCAAAACAGAAGACAGACAGAAAAAAAAGTGAACACTGCCAAATGTCTTTGAGGTTGCTTATAAAATTTAAAACAAAACAAAACAACAACAAAAAAACAAAACAAACAACAGAAAAAAACAAACAAACAAACAAAAATCTACAACGTTTCGGTCATATACCGTCTTCAGGACTTGTCACTTAAAAAGAAAACAAATAAATACGTAACAAACAAGTAGGGTAACTCTTACTCCCACAAGAAAACATAACTCCAAAGGAATGCTGCTTACGAAACCGAATCACTTAGCAGACATGACAGCATAGAGTACACAGAACAAACAAGGAAGCATCCCCCCAAAAGGTTGTTCCAAGCTTGCCCATATACCCTGTACCGAACACATCTATTCATTCGTGTGTGCGTGCGGTGTGTGTGTGTGTGTGTGTGTGTGTGTGTTGTGTGTGTGTGTGTGTGTGTGTGTGTGTGTGTGTGTGTGTGTGTGTGTGTGTGTGTGTGTGTGTGAGAGAGAGAGAGAGAGAGAGAGAGAGAGAGAGAGAGAGAGAGAGAGAGTCTCTGTTAATTAACGTTGCTCTTGAAAGTATGTTTCTGGTTATGGTGGAGCCAAGATATATGAACTGACGAACGACATTGTTAGCTGAGATAGACCATGAGTTCCATGACTGTTACAGATCCATGCATGTGTCAGATAGCTTGTGTTTGTATAAGACTTCTTGGATTTTTAACCCGAGCATTGTAAAGTCAATGTCATAAAGTTGTTTTCAGCACTGTTACAGCCGCCACTGTCAGCAGGGATAATGATCAATGTGACCAAACTTGTGTTAGACTTCACAATATAGTTTTGGTTTGGGGTCTTGCCATCTGTGAAACGTAGGTGTATTCATTGAAAACTGCACCAAATGGGAATGGTGACAAGGATCAAAAGACGTTGGAATAAAAGGTGTGTGACAATGTTTTTCCTCTTGTTTCAGATATAGACAATAATGATAAAAGCATCTTTCCACCAGCCTTACATCACCCACCTCCATGGTCCATACAGACACACAGCTGAAACAAAAACTCGGTTATGAAGGCGTATGAAAAATCAATGTAGTGCTCATACCGTCAACACGCGCGCGCGCGAGCGCGCGCGCACACACACACACACACACACACAACACACACACACACACACACACACACACACACACACATACACGCACGCACGCACGCACGCACGCACGCACGCACGCACGCACGCACCACACACACACACACACACACACACACGCGTGCGCTCGTTCAGAGAGAGGGATTTGGGACGGGAGAATAAGAGAGAGAGAGAGAGAGGGGGGGGGGGGGGGCTCATGCGTCTTCAACAACACACTGTGAATCGATCCAATTATTTGTTTTCCATTTACAAACCATGCAAGCACAAACAGTTGTAAGCAGACAAACCGACACTGAAAAAGAGAGAGAGAGAGAGAGAGAGAGAGAGAGAGAGAGAGAGAGAGAGAGAGAGAGAGAGAGAGAGAGAGAGAGAGAGAGCGAGAGAGAGATTTAACACTCAAGGACGAAGATTTTAGGCCTAGTCTTACAATCTGTTATCGTCATGCGTACATTATTGTAACACGTATCATCCATACTGATGATTTAACGTAACAACTCTGTAATGTAATTCTACGGTGACAAACAGACTATTAATAAACGTAATGATGGTCCAGAGTAAGCTAGGCTTGTTTTGTGTGGATCAATGCGTGAGGGGAGAAGGAATTTCTTCGGGCCAGTAGGGGAGAAGGATTCTTTTCGGGCTAGAAGAGCTGTTCAGTCTTGTAAAACGTGTATGGATATAATATAGAATGGTATACGCCGACATTTGAAACATAAATGATGGCTTGTTGAATTGTTTAGTCAGAGGAAGTATGTTTAGTGCTTTTAGTTTTTCATACGGCTGGAAGGAGTAGCTCTGCTGCACGGAGATGGAGAGCATTCATTTCGCGCGCGCCCCGTGCGTGTGTGTGGTGTGTGTGTGTGTGTGTGTGTGTGTGTGTGTGTGTGTGTGTGTGTGTGTGTGTGTGTGTGTGTGTGTGTGTAGACATCACTACTCCCATCCCATATTGTTGAAAAAACGAAATGGATACGATGCAACACAAGACAATGCCATCGAATGTAATACAAGAGATTCGGTACTGTACAGTAGGGCACCTTGCAGAACACAGAGCACTTTGTAAAACAGTAAAATGCTGCAAAACGTAGTGCAGTATTGAACAGGAGGACTTGATTGAATATTCAGAGGCCATGCTACGAGTTGTGTTCCCGTCAACGTTGAATTTGTTGCGGTTTTATAATGCAACTACACATGGGTACTTAAACAGTTTATCGACGTAAAGTTATGTGTGATGTTTGTATTGTTATTTGCATGTCGCTGAGTCCTGCTGTTTGAGTGAGTGGCACTTGATGAAAGATTTGATTTACGTTCTCCTTCTTGCAGTTCATACAGCCCTATCCGCACACACATTCACACACCCAGACAGACTGTCTCTAACTCTTTGACAGAGAGAAGCGAGACTTGCCACCTGTGACAGAGAACCAGACAAACTGGTTACGGGTCATCTGATACATCCACCCCATTTCATATCAGCGATGCCTGTCACCAACTGTCGAAGGTGCAATTTTTCTTTCTTTATCATAGAACAAATATAGTGCCATCAGGCCAAACTTAGAGCAGGGTGACATCCCCTGAAGTCGTATTGTAGTGTCCTTCGAATGAGACTATAAACCGAGGTTCCGTGTGTGAACGCACGCATAATATCTTGCACACACGTAAAATCCCATCACCAACTTTCGGAAGAGTAGGCCAGTTTGGCCGTTGGTATGGATGACACGTTACACACAGCATGCACCCTGCGTAAGAAATGGAAAGAGTGAAGGAAGTAAAGAAACTGAGTGAACGATATTGAACGATATTGACTGGATGACACGGGAAACGACTGAATGAAGCGCCAGCTGGCAGCTCTTCAGTCGGCACTACCCAGGTAGGCAGCCCGTTGTGTAAGCGAGTGTTGATTGTAAAGCGCTTAGAGCTTGGTCTTTAGCCGAGAATAGGCGCTATATAAGTATTCATTATTATTATTATATTATTATTATTATTATTAGAATAATGCTTCTGCCACACACACCATCACATTATTAATTTAGCCCAATTTAATCATTAAAAACCCTCCTTGATTACGTATGTCAAATATGGCATGGTTGCTGTTGCAAGTTTATCCTTTTTATCTAAATTATCTGAAACAAAGTTTTTAAGTGACGGTCAGCACTGTGTTTTTCTTTCCATGTGAAAACCCGGAAGACGAACTACTGATAGATGCATTTGGGCGAACCTGGGCATCACAGCAGATCCATTTCAAGAATTCTCCTCTGAACTTGGTCCCTGTGAAACAATAAAGAAGAAAATTGACGGCACTGTTCGTGTACCACAGAAGTATGGTCACAGCAACTTGTACAGAATTTCTGTTCATGAATCCGAATTCTTGGTTCGAATAAGCATATATATAAACTTCCAAGACATGATTAATACACACAGGCATGGTTAAAACTAGAAACGTGCAGGACAAGGCAAGAATCATGACTGTCGTCCGTGAAGCCGTTCTTCTACGCCTGTCCTTAATATGTGGATTGTTGTTTGTGGTGATGGACATGGTGGTAATGGAAGTGCAGGCAATAGCCTTGAACAAGGTCAGTGACAATATGACGTCACAAGTCAGAAGACTAACGGATGGAACTAGAGTAAACACTGTCAGGTCGACCCACGCCCAGACATGCAGGACGAATTTCTCGAACCGAATGGACCTGAAAGTGCACTTGGCATTAGAAATCACCATCCCAAACACAAAGTGAAAATGGAGAGTACAGCCGATGGTCACAACAGCTGCTACGACAATCCAGGTTCTTTGCAGGGAGCACACCATCATCATCTTGTGCGGCCATTTCACTGCCATCGTTCGCTGTATTGTCACACAGGTCAGCAGCCAGGAGGACGTAGTGCTGGCAGCGTACTTGAGCCACCAAGACAGCTTACATACTGCAATGTGCAAATCATACACATCTATATGGATAAGGTAGTCGAGCCACTGACGTATTAGGCCGACGGACAACAAAGACAAGTCAGACTCTGCAAGGGCCATAAGAATGACGTGTTGAGAAGATTTGTTGTCCTTGATACGACGCATCACAACTACGGTGGCAATGTTTCCAAAGCTTCCCAACAACAATAGACATGGCGGCCATACTTTCCAAAGAATTATAGCGGTTTCTTCCTCCAAGGCTAGAGCTCTATGTGTCCATTCCGTTGAAGTAGTGACGTTCTGGATTTCAGGACTGTTGCCTGCAGTTTGATTCATGTTTTGACAGTGATTTCTTCCCTTCCAACAGAAGAAAATAGTAGTGAAGAAGTAAGGACACTTCACAAAGAACAGGGGAAGAAAAGTGAGGAACTTCACAGACAGAGAACAGGAGTGGAGAAGTGAGGACACTTCACAGACAGAGAACAGGAGTGGAGAAGTGTGGACACTTCACAGACAGAGAACAGGAGTGGAGAAGTGAGGACACTTCACAGAGAACAGGAGTGGAGAAGTGTGGACACTTCACAGACAGAGAACAGGAGCGGAGAAGTGAGGACACTTCACAGAGAACAGGAGTGGAGAAGTGAGGACACTTCACAGACAGAGAACAGGAGTGGAGAAGTGAGGACACTTCACAGACAGAGAACAGGAGTGGAGAAATGAGGACACTTCACAGAGAATAGGAGTGGAGAAGTGAGGACACTTCACAGAGAACAGGAGTGGAGAAGTGAGGACACTTCACAGAGAACAGGAGTGGCGAAGTGTGGACACTTCATAGACAGAGACAAGGAGTGGAAAATGGAGGATATTTCGCACAGATCAGGAGAAGTGGAGAAGTGTGGACACCTCACAGACAGAGAACAGGAGTGGAGAAGTGAGAATACTTCACAGAGAACAGGAGTGGAGAAGTGGGGATACTTCACAGACAGAAAACATGAGTAAAGAGGTGAGGACACTTCACAGACAGAGAACAGGAGCAAAGAAGTGAGGACACTTCACAGACAGGGAACAGGAGAGGAGAAGTGTGGACACTTCACAGACAGAGAACTGGAGTGGAGCAGTGAGGACACTTCACAGAGAACTGGAGTGGAGAAGTGAGGACACTTCACAGACAGAGAACTGGAGTGGAGCAGTGAGGACACTTCACAGAGAACAGGAGTGGAGAAGTTAGGACACTTCACAGAGAACAGGAGTGGAGAAGTGAGGACACTTCACAGAGAACAGGAGTGGAGAAGTGAGGACACTTCACAGAGAACAGGAGTGGAGAAGTGAGGACACTTCACATACAGAGAACACGAGTGGAGAAGTGAGGACACTTCATAGAGAACACGAGTGGAGAAGTGAGGACACTTCATAGAGAACACGAGTGGAGAAGTGAGGACACTTCACAGAGAATAGGAGTAAGGAAGTGAGGACACTTCAGAGAGAACAGGAGTGGAGAAGTGAGGACACTTCACAGAGAAAAGGAGTGGAGAAGTGAGGACACTTCACAGAGAACAGGAGTGGAGAAGTGAGGACACTTCACAGACAGAGAACAGGAGTGGAGAAGTGAGGACACTTCACAGAGAACAGGAGTGAAGAAGTGAGGACACTTCACAGAGAACAGGAGTAAGGAAGTGAGGACACTTCACAGAGAACAGGAGTAAGGAAGTGAGGACACTTCACAGACAGAGAACAGGAGTGGAGAAGTGAGGAATAGAATACACAGACTATACAGGCAAGGATCAATGAAAGAGTGTGGTGTCTTCACACAATGGGTTTTTTTTTGCGTGCGTACGTGCGTGCGTGCATGTGTGCTTGCGCGCGCGCGCGCGCTCGTGTGTGCGTGTGTGTGTGTGTGTGTGTGTGTGTGTGTGTGTGTGTGTGTGTGTGTGTGTGTGTGTGTGTGTGTGTGTATGTGAGGGAATGAGGGAAGGAGGGGGTGGAGTGAAGGAAAAGACTATCCATCCCATGGGCACATGGTAGCCTACTTCTCCACTAAGGATAGACTATCCATCCCATGGGCACATGGTAGCCTACTTCTCCACTAAGGATGGAATAGATTTAAGATGCATCCAAGCTTTAATTTTTGATACGTATGTTCGCACAGGGCTTGGACTTAGGGCCTCACCCAAAAGACCTGAAGGAGGTTACAGTCTGTACAGATGTAGACTCAACAGAGATCATCTCCTCCAGACTGGTAGACCTAAACTGGAACAGAACCCAAGACTCTGGGATCAAGACAACAATGCATTCCCCACTATATCAACCAGACCTTGTGGCGGTATTGGATGACCTCACGATCTAGGCAGCGAAACTACGTCCTTAGACGGCCGCTTGGAGTCGACAGCCCTATCAAAGCGTCTAAGAGAACCATCCCTTCAAACTGAAAACACTCCGAAGTCAGAAGTCAGACTGGAACTGACCTGTTGGATGCGTAGTGGCAGTAGTGAGCATCTACAGTCATATGGCAGAGAACAATGGGATAGATGGCTGTTATGCTTGTCTGTTGGAATCCCGCCAGAGTAAAAGAGTGCCAGGCTCTATGCCTCAAAGGGTCCACCACTTGAGCCTCATGGTTCCAACCAGTTTTGTGATTGAGCCAGGCAGTGACAGAGGGAAGTAAAAGGGACTGTTCAAGACGGGAAGAAAGATGTAAAACCAAGACAACCGAAAGCGCTACAGTGGAATGGTAAAAGAATCAAAAGAAGAAGATTCCTTTTGCTTAAAGGCTCCACGAAGACAATATTAAACTTGCTTTAATACAGGATGCACACAATTTACAGAGAGCCTCTGTTTCACTGTAACCATCTGTCAGACCTGCCATGTGGACACAGGAGATGGACACCAAGGAGGAGTACTCATTCTGGTCAAGAATCAAATACCAGCAAAGCAGATTACTGTGGACTCAGGTGGACAGACAGAAGTCACTGGTATGGACATCACAGTGGAAGAAAAACAGAGCAGGATCTCAAGTACGTATTGCAAACCAGGCTAAAGTTTTCACTGCGCACCATGAAAGTTCCAGATAATGGATGTCTCATTGCCAGTAACTCCAACAGTTGGAATTACAGAGAAACTAAATGCAAAAGCGAAAGGTATGCATGCAATAAGAGACAGATAGGAAAGCAGTTATTCTTAAGCACATGGAACAAGCCTCCTCAAGAATGTTCTGGACACATGAATGAACGAACGGCTAAGCAGAAGAGGCTTCAGTGATGGAAGCTGTGGAATTCTCATCACACTGTGTTCCCTCTCGCTGTCTCTCTGGAAGGATCTCCTTAAATTACATAGTTGAAGTAGATGCCTTGGGAAAAAACCACACAGTCAGAATGCTCTTGACTACAGGAGGGCAATCCACTCCAGAGTCACCGTCTGAGATGTATTGACCGTATTGCAAGCTATCCAATGAACAATGAATCCAATACCCTTGTTTCTACAATGGCTGCCCTGCAGCACTCCACTAAGCACAAATTTGTCCAGTGGATTCCATCACACTGCAACGTCCGGAGCAACGAAAAGCTGACCCGCTGTCAGAGGAAGTAGAACAGTTGTCGAAAGACATCCAGCAACTGACCGTAAAAAGGTGAAAACGTTTGTGAGGGAGAAGCAACAGACAACATGGCCTCAGCAGTACCCTGATTACAACCACAGAGATGCTTACTACCCTCATGTGCAGAGAAGTCAGCGTGATCATTATGAGACTGAGGACAGAATATTCCACAATAAGATCTACATGTCAAGAAGTTCCACATTGGTGATCCTTTCGTGTGCCCCTGTGCAACGTCTCCCATGGCAGTCGAGCACTCCTTCCAAGACTGTCCAATACTCGAGACCCATTGAGCAGAAATCCGGACTCCTGACGTTCCGATGAGGGAAAACGAAACAGTACAGAGGCAGTTCCAGCCGTGGTATCTAACAGAGAGGAATAAAAGCTAGGTTTCCGGGGAAAGGGAGACAGCTTAAATCTTGTGGTTTTTTTTTTTTTTTTGGAATCCTTATTCCTAAAAAATGATACTTTGAGAAAACATTAGTGAATATTTATTCTGATCGAGTCAGTGCATGCAGATATAATCATACGAGTTTTGGCTATGGTTAGGATTTATATAGGCAGAAATCTTCAGTATTGAATATCAAAACTTTACATCACAGTAGATGAAGAAGTATGAAAACAAATGACGTTTGGATATTGTACAGAAAAAAAGAGAAAGAAAAAGAAAATGAGAAAAACTATTTCACCTGCACATATGCCTTGGACTTATGCTTTTAATTTTTCTTGTTGCTGTTTTATCGACGGTGCCCATTTTTCTCCCCTTCTTCCACCTCTCCTTTCCCTGTTCTCTCACCCCATGGCGTTCCTTCCACGCTGCTCAGTCTGTCTACGCCGTACATAGCCACAGCCAGGTTGTCCTGCCTCAGCCCCAGCACACAGTCCACAGGGAGCAGTCGGTGTCAGGTCTTCATAAGACAGCCCACCAGAACAAACAGTGCACTGATGCAGAATCACTTCGTGGCCTGTTCTGAAAAATACAGGACACTAACTACGAAACCCCCCACTGACGCCAATTATTGCTTTGTTCCAGTCAGCGTGAGTGACGTAGCCTTTAGGAAAGCGCCACATGTCCATCAAGAGGCATTCCCCATGAAGTAACCGACACTGACACAAGCTCACCACAGACATGGAAATCGAAACTGAGATCACTACATGAATATAAAATGAAACGGTACAGAATTTACATTTTAGGATGATCAAGAAGACGACCCAGGATGAGCTGGCGACAGACAGTGGAGAGAGACCTCCGACTCGTTGACAGAGGATGGAGTGACACTAGCAAACTAGCTGAGGACCATGCACAGTGAAGCGTTGCAAGACGCGAGAACATCTAAGTCTAAGTAAGTAAGTAAGATGATCAATAAGAATAAAAGTAACGAACCTGGCACTATGGAGTCCCATTCTGGTCAGAGTACTCTACAGGGTTGTACTATGCAGGCCCACACCTTATGTTATGTCGTCAATCAGGTAGGAGATCCAGTCACCTGTGATGTCGGTTAGGAAACCTGAGCAAATCACTGAAATATCCATCCAGTAAGTAGGCGAAACTCCGCTGTGTGGTTCCAGTCCTTCCGTTTGAGCCCTGGCACATTGAACTCTGTTCAGGAGAAGGCCGAGATAGAAACAATACCACAAATAAATGCCTCCGATAGAACTGGAACCCACGACTCGCCAGCCCACAAGCCTGTGACGCTATCCACGGCAACACAGCAGCTGGTTTCATGTTTGGATGGTAGTAACTTTTCGAGGAATTTAAGTTCAGAATTGCATAACTGAATATTGACACTCTGTTGAAACATATAGAGATTTGACAACTACATCAGTTTCAAATGGGAAACATTTTTGCAACATTTCTTTTTAGAATTTTCAGGGCCATGCGTCACTTACCTGAATACGATATTGTTTTGTTAGAGCAGAAGAAAAAGTATCAACACATTTATATAGCCTTCAAAGTCGTAGTGACAGTGCCTGATGCAGCCCATCCAAAATATTAACGTTTATCAGGCATGTGATTTATAGTGACATCTTACATTTAAAGAAAATGACTCAGCATACACTCTAGGGGTAGTTAAAAAACGTTACGCAACATGTATACGCATTTGCATTATTACTGCAGTGGATACGTTTGTGTTCTCAAAAAAATGTATAGACATTGAAGACGAAAAGTCAAGGACCTCCAGGTGCTATGCTTTTGCTTTTGGAGGAATTCCTGATTCAGCCTCCTGATGTACTGGTTCTTTTCAGCAGCATCACGTGGAACAGTATTAACGCTGGACACCCTTTGTTGTGAATCATGTATTGCCACTATCGTTCATATGGCTTGTCGGCAAAAATACGGTGATTTCCCTGGATTTCTCCTCAGTCTGAACGGTAATCTGAAGAGCAGACAATAGAAGGATGATTCGCACAGCCTGAGGTCACAAGTGTCATTGTAGTCAAGTTTCCTTGGTGATGTGCTAGCTTTTTGTGGGAAGTTGTATTAGGAATTGCTGAAAATCAAAGCTTTGCCTTGAATTTTTGTTGGTAGCATACTAACAGGTTTTTATTTCAGATCCACCATACATAGACAAATATTTAAGGGTGTGTTTTAAATATAGCTCTATAAATCAGATTCAATTTCTTTCTTCTTTTCATTTTTGAAATTTTACTACCTTAAACCCAACAAATATTTTGGAATGGCGTGCTTTCGTCGAAACGAAACATTTGCTTAAGAGACAAATAACCAACTTTGGCCAACAGACACGTTACTGCAGGATACTACTGCAACTCTGTTTATGCTGGGCTTCCCGCAGAACAGATTGCTCAGCTGCAGAGAGTCCAAAATAGCGCTGCACGACTTGTTTTGAAGAGGAGGAGGTGTGAGCACATCACTCCTATGCTGATCGAACTGCACTGGCTTCCCATACAGTAT
>CM065734.1:31725963-31745963 GCA_033310375.1 Conus canariensis | reverse complement strand
AAAAAATAAAAAAAAAACAGTCTTCAGAGCTCCCGGCAAGTTAACCCCGCCCATCGTCATCCCATCTCCAGCCCGACCTCCTGCCTGATGGACCAGTCCTGTAATGTCAGCTGCAGTCCGTGCCTCAGCACAACGATGAGATCACAGGTGGTGACGTGCACGGCTTGCTGCTGCTACTCCAGGGGATCCCAGCCAGGGCCCAATGTCTACCAGCATCACCCATGAGAACGAAACTTCTATACCAACACCACAAACAGCTCCACTCACATGCAAACACAGCAAAACACAAAAGTAAACGAAGTCGACTCAATGACAGAAGCAAGCAAACATGGCTTACTGATAATTTCAATCTCAGAGATAAATACAGCTATTCTGTTGCACATTCTGATAAATAGGGATTCGGCCGACCCGTTACACTTTGTAGACACTTCAGAAATTTGTCCTGTCTCTCCTGGAACGTCGATGGTTTAACCAGTAAGCTGGCAAATACTGATTTCCTTTTTTGGCACAATTGTTTGATAATGTGTGTTTGATAGAAACGTACCTAGATATGTTTGGCTTGGATGGCGTTTTCAGTGGATACATGAAATTTAGGACAAAAGCCATTACACATTCATTTATGGGCCGTAGATTTGGAGGGCTTCTCTTACTTGTCAGTAAAACACTTGATAACCACACTATATCAGCTGAAGTTAACATCGATCACGTGGCTTGTCTTAAGATATCTAAAAGCATACTTTGCTGGGACATTAACATTCTGGTAAAATTTGCTTATGTCCCTCCTTCTGGTTCAGTGCATTACCAAACATTAAGTTTCACTTGCCATATTTACGCCAAATATTTCTACATCCTGGAACTGACCAATCGCTATCCACAGGCTCGGATGATAGGTTGTAGCGATTTTAATGCAAGGGTAGCAGACCTCCAAGTAACGTGGTTACATCTGATCTACAGACTGATTCTTCCCTTTCGACCCCGTTTTTCAAGAAACCACGATTGTTTAAGAATACTGTGTTAAAGGCTTCTGAGAAAAGTTTTGAAAGCAGTGTGCTTGTTTGATTTTTACAGTCTGAATGGGTACAACGGAGGTGCTTTGTTTGTGATTTTAGCTTTGTATCTTCCCATGGGTGTAGTGTCATAAGTTATTGCCTAATTTCTAACTATTTATAAGCAAACGTTATTTTTCTGTAGCTAGCAGGGTAGAATCAGAGCACATGCCAGTCCTGTTGGAAATTGCAGGCAAAGCACCATTTTCACCTCTACCCATTTTAGAAAACGTGACTGTGTTGGAAAAAAAGACAGATTAGGGTAATACATGTATAACAATACAACCGATCTGTTTTGTAGCATTATAGAATATGCTGCCTCCATGATTGATACTTGTGCCACAAAGCACTGTATGAATTTACTGTTTAATGAACGCCAGCACTTGTATGTGCCAAAGTCTTTCCTTAAAAGGCGGGGTTGTGACAAAATCTTGGTTTGATGAGGAATGTCAAAACAAGAAGAAGGAAGTTAGAAAAGTATTATATTCAAAGTGCAGGGACCTGCTTTACGGAACGGAGCAATGTGCGATGATTTTGAGTAGTATGTTTGATACTCAACTGAATTTGTGTAAATTCCTCTTTCTGGCTCTAAAACACAGAGTAAAATAGGTTTTATGAACACATTTTGCTGCGATTACTGCGATTAATATGGAACTTTTGGTAATGCGTGAATCATCTGTTTGCCTCGTCTTCACTTTAACAGAGGCTTCCTGTTCCCCTCACTATGTAGCCTACTGGGAAAACACTCTGTCAAAGTTGTAACGGGCCGCAAGTCTATGTGCCATAAAGCATTTGTCATGTCTTGTGTGTGTGTGTGTGTGTGTGTGTGTGTGTGTGTGTGTGTGTGTGTGTGTGTGTGATCTGTGTGTGTCTGTGTGTTTGCGCGCACGTGTGCGTCGGTGTCCATGAGTGCTTGCGTGCTTGCGCGCGCGCGCGCGCGCGCGCGTGTGTGTGTGGTGTGTGTGTGTGTGTGTTGTGTTGTGTTGTGTGTGTTGTGTGTGTGTGTGTGTGTGTGTGTGTGTGTGTGTGTGTGTGTGTGTTTGTGTGTGTGTGTGTTCTGTATGTGTGTGTGTCTGTGTGTGGATGGGTGGGTGGGTGTGTTGATGTCTCTGGGTGTGTATGTGTCTGTGTGACTGTGCGTGTGCGTGCGAGTGTGTATGTGAATGTGTGTGTTGTGTGTGTGTGTGTGTGTGTGTGTGTGTGGGGTGTGTGTGTGTGTGTGTGTGTGTGTCTGTATGTCTGTCTGACTGTCATGTGTTTATCTTTGTTTACTCTCATACTTCTATCATCTTTGAAAGTGTTAAAGTTAATTCGATTTTCATACGCTTTGATATACGTTTTTTCCCCTGTTCCTTGACTTTATGGGGCAAGGAGGGGGAAGGTGCTGGGCTGGGGGGAGAGAAGACAGGCGTTGTTATCTAAATTGCCTAAATCTGAAACAAAGTAAAGTAGATTGTAAAAAACAACAACAACATTTTATTCCAAAGTCTCCTGACCCTTGTCACCATTGGCAGTTGGTGTCGTGTTCGCAGAAGCCACCGACATTTCACAGATGACAAGCATTTGACCCAAACCAAACCTGCACACTGAGGGTCGACAATGAGCTCTAAATTATGTCAGGTTGATGGTATCCCAGCCGACTGTGGAGACAGGATCAGGGCTGAAAACAAACTTTACAATACAATCGAACACGTCTGACACAAACACAGAGGATCTGACATAAGTCTGGTCTGGTCAAGATGACTCAGGATTTGTCGGAGCTTACCAGCATCGGGTGAAGCATGTGACAGTGGGTAAAGCCAGACACACTGCTGGGGAGACCTGCCTTGTGAACGTTGTGACTTCATGCTCATTGTGGATAATTGATACAGTCAAAACGCAGTTGACGATTTCACTTCAGGGGAGGAAGGGGGGGGGGGGGGGTGATGATTCCAACACACATCAACTTGTGCTAAATATATTAATGTCTGAAGTGTTCTATATGTGAATGTGGATGAGGAAAAGGGAAAGAAAGAGCAAGTGAGAAACGCGAAGGAAAACATCGGGAAAAACACTTTTGCCTCTGAAAGAAAAGTATGTTAGAGAGCGTATGCGTGCACGCACGCACGCACGCACGCGCGCGCGCACACACCACACCCCCAACCCACAACACACACACACACCACACACACACACACACACAACACACACACACACACACACACACACACACACACGCAAACACAAACACTACACACGCGCGCGCATTTAAAAGAAAGAATTCCGTAGACTGCCCACCGAAATAGTAAGGTCCTTTGAGTGATAGTTGATCCGCCCGTACTCCTACATCATTTCTGTCATCAGTGCCCTGATCAGCTGTGTGTCCCCTTCCTCACCATCCCTATCCTCAGTGCCCTGATCAGCTGTCTCCTTCCTCACTATCCCTATCCTCAGTGCCCTGATCAGCTGTCTGTATCCTTCCTCACTATCCCTATCCTCAGTGCCCTGATCAGCTGTCGTGTTCCTCACTATCCTTCCTCAGTGCCATCACTGTCTGTCCCTCCCATCCTCTCAGTGCCCTGATCAGCTGTCTGTCTCCTTCCTCGCCATCCCTATCCTCAGTGCCCTGATCAGCTGTCTGTCTCCTTCCTCACCATCCCTATCCTCAGTGCCCTGATCAGCTGTCTGTCTCCTTCCTCACCATCCCTATCCTCAGTGCCCTGATCAGCTGTCCCCTTCCTCACCATCCCTATCCTCAGTGCTCTGATCAGCTGTCTCCTTCCTCACCATCCCTATCCTCAGTGCTCTGATCATCTGTCTCCTTCCTCACCATCCCTATCCTCAGTGCTCTGATCAGCTGTCTCCTTCCTCACCATCCCTATCCTCAGTGCTCTGATCAGCTGTCCCCTTCCTCACCATCCCTATCCTCAGTGCCCTGATCAGCTGTCTCCTTCCTCACCCTTCCTATCCTAAGCACTGTCCCTGGGTATCATCGCTACGTGCTCCAAGTGCGAACTTCCGTTTGTCCTGCCAGGGAGGGATTATCTGCTCTTATTGGCTGTCACATTTGGTTAACCAGACATGTATGACAATTACTTTTGAATGATTTGGTGGATATCAGTACCAAAGCACTGTGTTGAGCAAATGACAAAAGATTATCTAAAACAGAACCCAAATGAAATGACATATTGTTGCATATTCACCGTCCCCTCATCTCAATTCTGCACCTGTCCGATCGTTTGACCCACATTCTCTTTGGAATCGACGGTAAGTGTTGACTGCATTTGTCTTGAAAATCTTGACTCATATGCAACACTTATAGCATGTTCCACTCCATCCCTGTAGTCATCATTTACATGCCTCAAGGATGGGGAGAAAAAACAAAAAGAAGCCGCGGAGACGCCACGTCCGAATGTATCCCCCAATCCGTTTACACGACAAACATACTGTCAGGTTCATTTTCAAAGCTTTTTTTTCCCCACGACCGAGTATCTGGTCTGTGTGGTCTGTGGCACTGGGTGGAAATGTTCTGCTATCCGTTGGGTGTGAAGACCAGTGTGCAAACATTGCCAGCTATCCATTGATCTTTGTGCTTGCAAATTCCAACAGAAAACACTGACCAGTTGATGAGTATTTAACCAGTTTTGAGTTGAGCTTTGGTGCGCGTAGATTAGTTACCGTATCTATGATACAATACAATGCAATACAATACAATACAATCAATACAATACAATACAATACAATACAGCACAGCACAAAATCCAATATAATGCTTTGCAACACAATGCAAAGAATACAGTCATTGCTGTGCAATACGACACAATGTTTAGATTAAAGCTAAATATAGCACAATACAATACAGTACCATATAAACAAGATCAATGTCTAAGCTCTTCATTGAGGACTGATGTGTTCTTGAAACACTTCTTCAGACTATCCTGTAAACGTTTGCCTTCTGCCAGTTCACCGTAGAATAGCTTAGGAAGACACGTCAGGGCATTTGTGCAAAGTAGCCAGCCCATCTTAGTTGTGGTCTTTTTTTTTTAAAGCAATTAGAATGCAGATATTTGGCAGATTAACTCGACAGAGGACCGTTGTGTCTGAAGTTTATATTTCTAAGCAATCTTTTGCAGATTTCTTTTAGGTATTTCATGTGAAAACGATAAAACTGTTTGATGTGGCGCTTATAGACCGTTCATGTCTCACAAGTGTATAATGGTGTGAGCAGTACAATGACTCCTACACTTTTAGCTTTGTGGCCAATTTGATACCTCCCCTCTTCCAGCTTGTCATTCCACAGAAAAGCTGAACTTGCCTTGGCATTGCACTGTACTGCCGATACATGAGAAATTGTCAAAAGCCTTCAGAATTTCCCATTTGAAGAGAAGTATGGTTCAATACTGTGAATGCAGGCAATGCATGTATTGATTAATAATATTGATTAGTAATTTCCATTAAAGAGAGTGGTCCAACTGACAAAGCAATTATTATTATCACGATCTTTCCAACCAGCCCATGCATAAAGATGTCACTGAATCGTAACGGCTGTGAAATACCACAAATATTGCAGCAATAGTTTCAATATCACAATATCAACTTTTATTTCAGTTATCACTTACAACAGTTGCTTTGATCACAGACATGCTGAATGGTCTTTATGCAAATAACATAAGAAATATTGGGTTATATTCTCCCCACGTCAGGCGGAGATATGAATTAGTATGCTACTGAAAATAGAACTTAAATGGCAAAGCAATATGTTGACATATTTTGTTGAACATATCTAAGCAAACTAAAAACAAAATCAGAATCCAAAGCACAGTCCTTCTTGTTTTAACAGTAACATTTATTCACTAATGCTGTCAGGAAAGCAGTTTAGATTGTTGCCAAAATGATCAGAACCTTCAGGGGACCGGAATAGCTCAGTGGTAGGGCGCCGACTCGTAATCTGGTGATCCTAGGGTTCCGGGTTCGAATCTCAGCCGGGCCGAATCGGTACAGGGGGATTTTTCCCTCGGAGTTAACATTGGTTCTGACTCCATTTCCCTTACAGTCCTTCGAATGAGACTATAAACTGAGGTTCAGTGTGTGAACGCACGCATAACATCTTGCACACACGTAAAATCCCATCACCAACTTTCGGCATGAAGGCTGGCCGTTTGTATGGATGACACGTTACACATAACATGCACCTTCCCCGAAGTTGGAGTATGGCTGCCTTGATGGTGGGATAAAAACAAAACTTCACTCCGTTTGTTGGGTAGATGGGATTAATCCTTGCCTGTCTACACAGGGAGTGTCTGTCGGAGTATCAGCCTGCGTACGCAGAAAAGAAAAAGGAATATCAGAACCTTTGCATTTCGGAGAAAATCCCAATTTGGTGATTTCAGACCCAATACATCCTAGTGTATGATACATCAAAATATTATGTTACATGTGGATGAGTTTGCAGATAAAGGCCATTTTGCATGCGTTGGTTACCTGTCTATCAATCAGGAAATGAGACCTACTCGTCTGAATGAAAAGGATCTCTGGGACAGCCGTTTGACCTACAGAAGCAAACAGGTGTCCATGGGACAGAAGACATGGTAAGAAAGGGGCTGGCAAACGGAACAATGAGTGAAGAAAAGGGAAGCGTGAGGAAACGTGAATATGGGTTGAAAGTGCTGCAGGACACTGAAAAGATACCTCATCACCAGAATCTTAGAGAAGGAAAATTGCTATGTCTACTGCCAGTTCTGTCTGCCATGTAGACTTTCTGTGCTTCTTGTCAAGTGTTGTCCTTGGAACTGTTACCTACATGCTCCTCTTCCACCCACCCATCTTCCACATCTATCATGTTGCTTCATTTATCCATCAGCCGTGAGTGCAACTGGCAAACTGCCTGTTCTGTTTCTGTAATATAGCAGGGAGAAATAATATATATCCCTCTCATGCAGTCTCAAGTCATCCCCACAACTCCATTCAACAGTCTAGACCACACAGACTCTTCATTTTTTTTTCATAACTCTCCATATTTTTTTTTATTAACTCTCCATAATGTCTTCGTACAGCCTGAAGCCTGATAAACCCTCCTTACCGTCTTCATCAGGTCTTGAACTCATTTGCTGTCCATGACTTCCCCCCATAAGCATGAATCACTTTGGCTCTTCATAACCCCCATCAGTCTGAAACTGTATTATATATATATATATATATATATATATATATATATATATATATATATATATATATTTGTTATATTAAAAGCAAGTTAAAATCAAGCTTCTAAAAACATCTACAAATTTGTTTCACGCTGTGCGGTCGTCAGGATGTGATGAGCTTGCGTTGCCAGTGCCACGTATATATATAGCTAGCTGGTTTGCTGTTGTTTTTTTTCCCGTGCTACATGTGTTTCTCAGGTGTTGGTTTTTTTCGCTGATAGGAACTTCCATCTGTGTCTGCAATTGTTAACCATTTCTGTTCTAACATTTAGAGTTGCCAACTGTGGTTTACATAGTATAATGTATTTCTCTGTTAGGCATAGATTGCATTTTTTTGAAATGTTGTTGTATGATGCTGCTCTTTTTAAAATTTTCCAAGATATGTTGTAGTCTATGTTTTTTTCTTTAAGTTTCCAAATGTATTTACTCAATTCTGTTTGGTTTTTGTATCTTTCTTTGTTGAATGATTGTTTATGGTTTGCATATCTAGTTTTGAATTGGTTTTCCGTGATACCTACATATGTTTCTTTTGCGTTCTCTGATGTTACAGTGGCTTGGTACACAATGTTGTTATAAAGGCATTTGTTGCTTAGGGGGCACTGTTCTTTTTTGGTACAGTTACAAGATTTCCTTTCGTTACCCTCCTTTTTTTCTGTGCTGCTTTTCATTTTGTTTGCTGAATCGATGGCATTTTTAAGGTTCGGCATACATGAATATGATAATTTGATGTTGTTTTTGTTGAATATCTTAAATAATTTATGGTCTTTTGGGAAAGATGATTTCAAGAGTTTAAAGAATTCTTTCCCTACATTTGTTTTAACTCTTGCATCATATGGGGGATTGTACCATATGATATTCCTTTTCCTGTTCTTTCTGCATCTTTTTGTATCATTGTCTGGATCGTATCTTAGTTTGTAATTGTAGCCACT
The DNA here is from genome assembly GCA_033310375.1 of Conus canariensis. Classification (NCBI taxonomy): domain Eukaryota; kingdom Metazoa; phylum Mollusca; class Gastropoda; order Neogastropoda; family Conidae; genus Conus; species Conus canariensis. The sequence continues at coordinate 31,737,806 of CM065734.1, read as the reverse complement.
TGTATGTAACGCCTCTTGGTATTCAGCTGTAGCGTTGTTGAATACTGTTTCGTTACATGACAAATTGGATAGTCTTTTATTTATGCTTTTGGGTATTGTTTTCAGTATGGAGGGTGGGTGATTGCTTTTGATGTTTACATAAACAGGCGTGTCATTTGGTTTCTTGTATGGTTTATATGTGTGTTGGTTGAGGTCTAACGTTATGTCTAAATAGTTCACTATCTTTTTGTTTGCTTCTATTGTGATTTTTAAGTTTTGGTTGTGGAAAATTTTACACAATTCTTTTTTCTTATTTTCAATATTTCTAGGGTTGTCATTCAGAGCGGCAAGGCCGTCATCCCTGTACAGTCCAGTTTGTTTTCCAAGTTTTTTTTGAATATTGGATAACATGACTTGGAAAATTTTAAAAAGAGCAGCATCATACAACAACATTTCAAAAAAATGCAATCTATGCCTAACAGAGAAATACATTATACTATGTAAACCACAGTTGGCAACTCTAAATGTTAGAACAGAAATGGTTAACAATTGCAGACACAGATGGAAGTTCCTATCAGCGAAAAAAACCAACACCTGAGAAACACATGTAGCACGGGAAAAAAACAACAGCAAACCAGCTAGCTATATATATACGTGGCACTGGCAACGCAAGCTCATCACATCCTGACGACCGCACAGCGTGAAACAAATTTGTAGATGTTTTTAGAAGCTTGATTTTAACTTGCTTTTAATATAACAAATGTCGCTCCCACTGTGGTTGAGCACTGTTTTTAAGATTGCGCTGATCCTCAGTACCATTCTCTTAACTGCTCCATACGTTGAGCACTTTGAATCAGCAAATTTTAAAATGGAAAAAATCAACTTTAAGCAATCCATCAAAAACATTCCGTTAGCTAAACCCCAGTGCTACATGAAGAAAATGATAGGACAAACGGAAAAATTCATCAAAAATATGAGATGGAAAGCATTTTTCTTTTTAAACCCCAACGCTAAAAAAGAGGATAAAAATACATACGACTTCAAGTCATGGCGAGTACCACCAGCCATTGAAGAAATGAAAACATTTGAAGAAAAAATGAGAAGAATGTTAGCCAACATAGATTTCAAAAAATCTAATAACAAATTTCAATCAGCGTTAGAAAAGGAAATTAAACAAATTCAAAATGACACCAAAATATTTGTGAAGGCGGATAAAACCAATAACTTTTACAAAATAGAACCTGAAGAGTACTCAAAACTCCTTGATAAAAATATCCAGAAAAATTACAGAAAGGCTGACAAGGCTACATATGATCACATCAGAAAGAAAGAAAAGGAACTTGTGCACCAAATGGACCTAAGTGACAGAGTAGAGACCACAGCAGCTAGAGAAGCCTTTATTACACTTAAAGACCACAAACCCAATTTCTTGAACAACCCAACATGTAGACTGATAAACCCTTCCAAATCTGAACTAGGGAAAATTAGTAAAAAAATCTTAGAGAAAACCATAAAAAACATAAAAGAGAACACTGAACTCAATCTCTGGAAAAACACATATGAAGTAATACAATGGTTCAAAAACCTCAATAAACAAGAAAATACAGTTTTTTAACATTTGACATAGTAGATTTCTACCCATCTATAGATGAAAAGCTACTAACTAAAGCTATAAAATTTGCCAACAAGTACACAGAAATATCAGGGTCAGAAATGGAAATCATTTTCCACACAAAGAAAACTTTACTGCACAATAAAAATGAAACCTGGATTAAGAACACAAGCAGGAATTCAACTTTCGATGTCACAATGGGATCATACGATGGTGCCGAGACTTGCGAGCTTGTCGGACTATTCATGTTATCCAATATTCAAAAAAAACTTGGAAAACAAACTGGACTGTACAGGGATGACGGCCTTGCCGCTCTGAATGACAACCCTAGAAATATTGAAAATAAGAAAAAAGAATTGTGTAAAATTTTCCACAACCAAAACTTAAAAATCACAATAGAAGCAAACAAAAAGATAGTGAACTATTTAGACATAACGTTAGACCTCAACCAACACACATATAAACCATACAAGAAACCAAATGACACGCCTGTTTATGTAAACATCAAAAGCAATCACCCACCCTCCATACTGAAAACAATACCCAAAAGCATAAATAAAAGACTATCCAATTTGTCATGTAACGAAACAGTATTCAACAACGCTACAGCTGAATACCAAGAGGCGTTACATACAAGTGGCTACAATTACAAACTAAGATACGATCCAGACAATGATACAAAAAGATGCAGAAAGAACAGGAAAAGGAATATCATATGGTACAATCCCCCATATGATGCAAGAGTTAAAACAAATGTAGGGAAAGAATTCTTTAAAATCTTGAAATCATCTTTCCCAAAAGACCATAAATTATTTAAGATATTCAACAAAAACAACATCAAATTATCATATTCATGTATGCCGAACCTTAAAAATGCCATCGATTCAGCAAACAAAATGAAAAGCAGCACAGAAAAAAAGGAGGGTAACGAAAGGAAATCTTGTAACTGTACCAAAAAAGAACAGTGCCCCCTAAGCAACAAATGCCTTTATAACAACATTGTGTACCAAGCCACTGTAACATCAGAGAACGCAAAAGAAACATATGTAGGTATCACGGAAAACCAATTCAAAACTAGATATGCAAACCATAAACAATCATTCAACAAAGAAAGATACAAAAACCAAACAGAATTGAGTAAATACATTTGGAAACTTAAAGAAAAAAACATAGACTACAACATATCTTGGAAAATTTTAAAAAGAGCAGCATCATACAACAACATTTCAAAAAAATGCAATCTATGCCTAACAGAGAAATACATTATACTATGTAAACCACAGTTGGCAACTCTAAATGTTAGAACAGAAATGGTTAACAATTGCAGACACAGATGGAAGTTCCTATCAGCGAAAAAAACCAACACCTGAGAAACACATGTAGCACGGGAAAAAAACAACAGCAAACCAGCTAGCTATATATATACGTGGCACTGGCAACGCAAGCTCATCACATCCTGACGACCGCACAGCGTGAAACAAATTTGTAGATGTTTTTAGAAGCTTGATTTTAACTTGCTTTTAATATAACAAATGTCGCTCCCACTGTGGTTGAGCACTGTTTTTAAGATTGCGCTGATCCTCAGTACCATTCCTCTCTCTCTCTCTCTCTCTCTCTCCTCTCTCTCTCTCTCTCTCTCTCTCTCTCTCTCTCTATATATATATATATATATATATATATATATATATTTTAAATTTCAACTCTTTGCCAAGTCATTACTATAATGATGGAAGAATTGCTAACCTGCACTTGTTTCCCCCACTACTTAATTGTTCAGCATTATATTGTTTGGTCAATCAGTGGGAGATTGCATCTCTTAGGAGATCCAAGGAAAGGTTGTTCTGCACAATTCTTAGCCGCTGACAGTGCTTGGGTTATTGAACAGCAGAGATGACCACTCAGACTGTTCCCTATCTTTTGATCTCCCTTGCATCCTTAAATGGATCCTCGAGCATAGGCTCAAAGATAGTCTCCTACATTTTATACTGTTTGCATAATGATTTTAGTTTTTCAGCAACTTTTTTCCTCTCCACACTTTCGTTTTCGTTTATTTACTACCTTTCACTGGCTGCTTTGGGGGTGCTGTTGGATTCTTTTTTGAACACTTGGTGGTGAGAACACCACAGAATTATGGACTGTGGTGTGTCTCTATTTGACACCAAGAGCACAAACACAATCAGCCGTGTCTCTCTGATAAGTCCGATCCAGCGGACGAAAGGCCTAGGAGCAGGCAATACACATGTAGATCTGCCTTTGAGAGGAATTACGATGGTTCTCTCATGCAGGTAGCGTAGGGTTTTCATATTTATAATATATTTTCCTATATTCTTCCCCTTCATTTTTTTTTTATATTTCAAATCTTTGCCAAGTCATTACTATAATGATGGACACACACACACACACACACATATATATATATATATATATATATATATATATATATGGTCTCAAATGACATTGATTCTCCAAAATTACCTCTTCACCTGTTTCAACCTCACTTGTCATCATCATATGTAAAAATGTCCTATTCTTATTGCTATTACTCCCTGATCTTCTGATGATTTCAGGTGCCTATGTGGTGCATTAAGATGAAAGTCTGATTTTATCTGAAGATTTCTCCGAAGTGATGGTTGATGAAAATGACGATTGTCTCCTGAGGCTGATTCAGATGGATACTAAACAGTACTAGTTGTCACCAGTTGGGGTCTACTACATGGCCTACTTAGTCTGTTGAAAGCAGAGCAGGCACTACTGAACACCAACATGATGCAACCTAAGCGTGGTTCACAGGTACTTGATGGGTGACATGAGAGGAGACTAAGAAGATTTACGTCTAAAAAAAAAAAAAAAAAAAAAAACATATGGAAAATGAGACAGCACTGCGCCAGCAAGAAACAAATCTACCAACAGAGAAGAAGAAGAAGAAAAGAAGAGAGAGAGAGAGAGAGAGAGAGAGAGAGAGAGAGAGAGCAGAAGTCGCAGCTGCATGCTGAAATGGAAGAACTGAAAATCTGGAATAATTTGGGACTTTAGTAAATATCATTGCTCTATTTTGGCGAATCATGTGCTTGAATGTTTGTGCATCAAAATTAGACAGAAAATTCCGTGTGCTTCTCTAAAATTACACCTCATGTGCTCCATCACACTTTACTGACGACACACATTTAGAACTCGTTGACCCGTGAGCTTTCAGTGCGGATTTTTTTTTTTTTTTTTTTTTTTTGGGGGGGGGGGGGGGGGGGGGGAGGTCCAGGAATTTTTGGGAAGAAAAAGACATTTGGATAGGATGGAGGTGGTTTGGGAACAAGAAGAAAAAATACAGAAAAGTACTTGAGTAATGTGATTTGGGATCAGTCATTTCCTTCCGCAGATGAAAGTGGAACAATGGTTGGTGTCAAGGTCAGAGCTATCTAAGTAGACACTGCTGTCATCTTTACCAGAGGCTGGATGCAATGAGTTACGTGCATACATGAAGCAAGGGACGAGATTAGGGACAGTGAGGAAGGGAGGAGGGTGGCATAAGGGGCGTAAGGGGAGAAGAGTATGGATAGAATAGATGTTCACCCCAGAAGTATCTGATCATCAAAGTAAATGTATATGCCGCCTCCAATACTGTGCTAACTGCTACACGTTCTTTGCAGCTGAAATAATCAGCGTTAGGCACCTGTGTACCATTTTACATCAGGAATAATTCTAGCCAGAGGCGTGAATATGTCAATGGGCTGATCAACAGAATCGGTATTTTTAATCTTTCATGATCCATGAGGCAGTCATGTTTTTTCAGCTTTCTGATGCTAATTGCCAGGCAAGAACGAAAGAGAATGCCATCTTTTATTTGGAGAGAGTGGCTTATGGAGAGATGTGTGAATGAATGTCATCATGAGCAACATGGCTCAAGTTGACATTAGCGTTACTTTGAGACATTTCTACGTCCTTTGTGCATGACAGTACTGTAAGTATCAAACTGAAAATAAAAGACTGATCCGAAGAAACACTGAACTTCTCCAATATGGTGATGACTCAGCCAGATGACACAAACAAGATTCACATTGCCTCTGTCCGTCCTCATGTGCTGTTTGTATTTCAGTGGCTTTGATTTACATTAAATGTGAGTCAAATGGGTAATTGATTCTTTTCTTTTGGTATGGTTTGGTAGACAGTTGTTGGGATAGTTGAGGTATCTTCCAACAAAGGATGGTGCTATGTGCATGCGTTCTTAAGCTTTTAGCTGCGACTAGCGTTTAAATGCCCAAGCTTTTCCTCACTGCATTTGCAAAAGAATCTTACAAAGCTGTTATCACAGTCTATGCCACATTAACGTCAAATTCATCATCAGATTAAATTAGTAAGGGGGTGATGGGTGAGCATGTTAAATGCACTACTGCAAACATCTTTTTATGCACAGTCTGTGGTAATCTATTTCAGAGAATAGAATACTCGAACTGTATATCGAATTGCGGTTTTGTAATTAGCGAATGGATATGGAGTGTTCAGTTTATTGTGACATATTGGAACATGATACTGGGTTATATTCATCCAAACAGCATATTTGCAGTTAAGACACTATTCTCTTCTACTCTTTTTCACTTCTTCTCTAACTCAATGGGCAATCACTGGGACAGCACACTGAAGAACAGTTCACCAGGTTCCTCCAGGTCTGTTGGCCGGGTGCCGAGGCCTGAGTCTCTGCAGCTGTTTTCCCTGTCCATTACGCCTGTTAGTCCATCTTCCCTTCCGTGGCTTTCTTTCAACAGTTTCCTGGATGATCGTTTAAGCAAGGCCGTTGGATCTTGTTTCATGGCCACGCAACCATAGTTTTTTTTTAATTCTTGACTGATGTCAGAAGATCTTTGTATGGTCCAATATACAGTTTGATGATCTGGCACAATTGCTGGTTGATAGTGTAATCAGAGTGCCTGGTGTTTGGAATTCACTTCCGGGCTCCATATGTTGGATTCTTCTTTTCAGATCCACTGTGAGGGTCCATGTCTCGCATGCATACAGGGAGATAGAATAAACCAGCGCATGCAGCAGCTTGATCTCATGTTCCATGGAGATGTTCTTGTCCTTGCACACAAGGCTTAATCTGGACAAAATATTGCGGGAGTCTTCTCTGGCCTTCAGAGAATTTCTAATCTGGATCCCTTACTGATGGATCCTAGGTAAGTGAAGTAAACGTTTTTAAGCTTCTCACCATAGACAGTTATTTATCAGCATTGGTGGTGGTCTTAGGACAGACCATAAACTTGGTCTTTTCAACCTAATTTTCATGCCATGTCTTGTTGCTGTACCAGCCAGTCTTTCAATAAGCTCAGCGAAGTCTTCATCATTACCTGACAGGCTACAGATGTCATCTGCAAATCGAAGACTTGTGACGGTTCTTCCTCCAGTGCTCACTGTGCTGAGATGCTCTTCATGCATCAGCCATGTCACACACACACACACACACACACACACACACACACACACACACACACACACACACACATTTGCAGAGAGAGAGAGAGAGAGAGAGAGAGAGAGAGGGGGGAGATGTTTCCATTAACACACTTCACAAACACACAAGTACTCAGTTGCTCATATTCAAATGACCACAAGTGTGCATGCACGAGCGCGCGCGCGCGCGCGCGCGCGCACACACACCACACACACACACACACACACACACACACACACACACACACACACACACATTCACACACACACACCACACACACACACACACACACACAACACACAGAGAGAGAGAGAGAGAGAGAGAGAGAGAGAGAGAGAGAGAGAGGTATATATATATATGTGTGTGTGTGTATGTATATCTATCTATCTATCTATCTATCTACTATCTATTATATATATATATATATATATTATATATATATATTGTTAAAAAATATTTTTAAAATGAAGTGGTAAAATCTACAAGCTTGTTTCTAGCGTTGCTATCTTCAGGATGTCTTTTGGGGCACGCCAACGATCTTTTATGGCGTGCGGGACTTGATTTCAATTCTGTGTGTGCAGGCGGATCTCATTTGCTGCACGTGCGGCCTGTGGTTCTTATTGGGGCCTGTTCAGGTGGAATGTGCTAGCAAAGATTTCCACTTGTGCCTGCAATTGTTTACAATTTCTACTTTTGTGTTCAGAGTTGCTAAGTGTGGTTTGCATAATATTAACCATTTTTCTGTGGAGCATAGATTGCATCTTTTTGAAATATTGTTGTATGGTGTTGCTCTTTTTATGATTTTCCATTATATGTTGTAGTCTATTTTTTTATCTTTGAGTCTCCAGATGTATTTGCTCAGCTCTGTTTGATTTTTGTATTTTTCATTTTTGAATGACTGTTTGTGGTTTGCGTATCTAGTTTTGAAAGTGTTTTCAGTAATCCCTACATATGTTTCTTCTTCATTTTCTGATGTTACCGTAGCTTGGTATACAATGTTGCTGTGAAGACATTTATTGCTCAGGGGGCACTGTTCTTTTTTAGTGCAGTTGCAAGATGTCCTTTCGGCACCCTTCTCTTTTATGTTGCTTTTCATTTTGTTAGATGAATCAATCATGTTTTTGAGGTTGGGCATACATGAGTATGACAGTTTAATGGTGTTTTTGTTGAATATTTTGGACAGTTTGTGTTCTTTTGGGAATGATGTTGCCAAGATTTTAAAGAATTCTTTTCCTACATTTGTTTTTACTTGTCCATCGTATGGTGGGTTGTACCATATGATCTTTCTTTTCCTATTTTTCTTAATTCTGTTCGTGTTGTTGTCTGGACTGTATTGTAGTTTGTAATTGTAACCACTTTTTTGTAATGCTTCTTGATATTCTGTTGCTGCATCATTGAATGCGTTTTCATTGCATGACAGGTTGGATAGTCTCTTGTTTATACCATTGGGTATTGTTTTTAGTATAGATGGTGGGTGGTTGCTTTTGATGTTTACGTAGACTGGTATGTCATTGGGTTTTTTGTATGGTTTGTACACATGGTCATTGAGGTCTAATGTTATGTCTAGGTAATTCACTACTTTTTTGTTTGCTTCTATTGTGATTTTTAAGTTGTGGTTTTTAAAGATTTTACATAATTCTTTTTTTCTTGTTTTCAATGGTTCTTGGATTATTGTTTAATGCAGCGAGGCCGTCATCTCTGTATAAACCGGCCTGTTTTCCAAGTTGTTTTTGGATGTTGGATAGCATGAATAGTCCGACTAGTTCACAAACTTACACTAAAAAACTGATAGAACAAACCGAGAAATTTGTGCGCAACATGAGATGGAAGGCGTTCTTCTTCCTAAACCCAAATGCAAAGAATGAAGACAAAAATACATATGGATTCAAATCATGGCGATCACCTCCGACAATAGATGAAATGAAACCTTTTGAAGACAAAATGAAGGGACTGATAGCCAATATTAAATTCAAAAAATCAAATAACAACTTTCAAACATCACTAGCAAATGATATAAAACAAATCCAAAATGATAAAAAGATATTCGTAAAGGCTGACAAAACGAGCAATTTTTACAAAATGGAACCAAACGAATACTCTCAACTCTTAAACAAAAACATCCAGAAAAACTACAAGAAAGCTGATAAAACTACACATAGCAACATCCGCAAAAAAGAAAAAGAGCTTGCACATCGCATGGAGTTAAGTGATAGGGTAGAGACAACAGCAACAAAGGAGGCCTTCATAACACTTAAAGACCACAAGCCTAACTTCCAAAACAACCCAACATGTAGACTAATAAACCCATCTAAATCCGAACTGGGCAAAATAAGCAAGAGAATTTTGGAAAAGGCTATAGAAGATATAAAATCAAACACCGAATACAACCTTTGGAAAAACAGCTATGAAGTCATACAATGGTTTAAGAAACTCAACAAACAGAGAAATACAATGTTCATTACATTTGACATAGTAGACTTCTATCCATCCATAGATGAAGAACTACTCAACAAAGCTTTGAAATTTGCCAACAAATACACAAATATAACAGAGTCAGAAATGGAGATTATTTTCCACACCAAAAAAACCTTACTCCATAGCAGAAATGAAACTTGGATTAAAAAAACGAGCAAAAACTCCACATTTGATGTAACCATGGGATCGTATGATGGTGCCGAAACATGTGAACTAGTCGGACTATTCATGCTATCCAACATCCAAAAACAACTTGGAAAACAGGCCGGTTTATACAGAGATGACGGCCTCGCTGCATTAAACAATAATCCAAGAACCATTGAAAACAAGAAAAAAGAATTATGTAAAATCTTTAAAAACCACAACTTAAAAATCACAATAGAAGCAAACAAAAAAGTAGTGAATTACCTAGACATAACATTAGACCTCAATGACCATGTGTACAAACCATACAAAAAACCCAATGACATACCAGTCTACGTAAACATCAAAAGCAACCACCCACCATCTATACTAAAAACAATACCCAGTGGTATAAACAAGAGACTATCCAACCTGTCATGCAATGAAAACGCATTCAATGATGCAGCAACAGAATATCAAGAAGCATTACAAAAAAGTGGTTACAATTACAAACTACAATACAGTCCAGACAACAACACGAACAGAATTAAGAAAAATAGGAAAAGAAAGATCATATGGTACAACCCACCATACGATGGACAAGTAAAAACAAATGTAGGAAAAGAATTCTTTAAAATCTTGGCAACATCATTCCCAAAAGAACACAAACTGTCCAAAATATTCAACAAAAACACCATTAAACTGTCATACTCATGTATGCCCAACCTCAAAAACATGATTGATTCATCTAACAAAATGAAAAGCAACATAAAAGAGAAGGGTGCCGAAAGGACATCTTGCAACTGCACTAAAAAAGAACAGTGCCCCCTGAGCAATAAATGTCTTCACAGCAACATTGTATACCAAGCTACGGTAACATCAGAAAATGAAGAAGAAACATATGTAGGGATTACTGAAAACACTTTCAAAACTAGATACGCAAACACAACAGTCATTCAAAAATGAAAAATACAAAAATCAAACAGAGCTGAGCAAATACATCTGGAGACTCAAAGATAAAAAAATAGACTACAACATATAATGGAAAATCATAAAAAGAGCAACACCATACAACAATATTTCAAAAAGATGCAATCTATGCTCCACAGAAAAATGGTTAATATTATGCAAACCACACTTAGCAACTCTGAACACAAAAGTAGAAATTGTAAACAATTGCAGGCACAAGTGGAAATCTTTGCTAGCACATTCCACCTGAACAGGCCCCAATAAGAACCACAGGCCGCACGTGCAGCAAATGAGATCCGCCTGCACACACAGAGTTGAAATCAAGTCTCGCACGCCATAAAAGATCGTTGGCGTGCCCCAAAAGACATCCTGAAGATAGCAACGCTAGAAACAAGCTTGTAGATTTTACCACTTCATTTTAAAAATATTTTTTAACAGATGTTGCTCCCCAAGGGGTTGAGCACCTTCAGATTTTTTAAGAACTTTTTTATATTGTTCATAATATATATATATATATATATATATATATATATATATATATATATATATATATATATATATATATACTAGTGCATGTGAACAAACTCGCGCGTAAAAATAAAGGTAGTAGTTATCATGACAATAATCATGACATCATGATGATGATGATGATTGCTGCTCTTGTCTCTAAAAGCTTTTTCATTGTATTTAAACACCTGCAAGCTCTTATAGCCCAGTCTCGTTTAAAATGGTAAGTTCTGTGTAAATTCTGATGTTGTATACACGAGGTGGATATTTGAGAGTCATAGGGAGAATGTAGTGTAGGTAGAATCTCCTTTGTGCCCCCCTCCCGACGCGACTCCCTTCTACTGACATTAAAAAAATAGAATTAAAGTCCGTCCCTGATATTTTTTTCTCTTCTAAACAACTGCATTCATTCTCTGTTTCTCATACATTTGTTTGCCGGAATTTCTTTCGACTTAGTTTTGCTTCAAGAGAGAGAGAGAGAGAGAGAGTGGGGAGGGGGGGGGGGGGCGAGGGGGGAGGGGGGGGGTTGACAGTGAGAAAGCGTGTGTCTGTACATGCGCCTCTGTGTGGGTGTTGGGGGGGAGTGGGGATGTGTGTGTGTGTGTGTGTGTGTGTGTGTGTGTGCGTGTGTGTGTGTGTGTGTGTGTGTGTGTGTGTGTGTGTGTGTGTGTGCGTGCGTGCGTGTGTGTGTGTGTTGTGTGTGTGTGTGTGTGTGTGTGTGTGTGTGTGTGTGTGTGTGTG
>CM065734.1:31713463-31720963 GCA_033310375.1 Conus canariensis | reverse complement strand
GAAGCTACTGCTGAATGAAAATGTTGTCCTGTTTGGCTGTGACAATAATTTTAGATCAGATAGAATTTTTTTCATTTAACTCTGTTGCATGCCAAATTCTAAATTTACAAATGTAAATATGACAAGGATTTACCGTTATTTCAAGTTTTCATTGTGTATTTGAAAGCTAGGTATGAAATAGAAAAGCATGCTGCTTGTCTTAACATGTCACACACAAAGTTTCTTACACAATGGCTCCCATGTTCTTCTTTATTGGATTGAGGCATTAATTTGGCAAGGCTTCTAAACGATATGGCAACGGCCAGTAGTTTTGTTTTCTTCGTTTGAGTAATACATTTGCTTGTTTCGGTCATTTTGTTTTTATTTATCCTTTTTGTTCATGTGTCTTTGTCCTTTGTTGTTATTTCTATCTTATATATGTCTTTGATTTGACAAAGAAACACGTGTAATGCTCATTAATCGATAATGACGATAGGGATGATTACGATCATTATGATGATGATGATCATAATGATTATGTTTTATTGTTGTTGTTATTATTGTCGTATGCGTTTTGTTGTCCTTATTTGTAACTTGTGGTTTGTTTTGAAATAAAACATGATTCATTTAAAAGAAAATCACAGGAATATGCATAAGCAAATACAAGGGTATAAAAAAACAAAAAACAACAAACAAATATATGTGAAACTTTGTGCCTTTATCTTGTTTCTTTTCTGTCTGTCTGTCTGTTCTGTCTGTCTGTCTGTCTGTCTGTCTGTCTGTCTGTCTCTCTCTCTCTCTCTCTCTCTCTCTCTCTCTCTCTCTCTCTCTCTCTCTCTCTCTCTCTCTCTCTCCTCCCTCTCACGCTTTTAGCACAATGTAAACTCCTTCGTTGCTTTCAACGTGTCGCATGCATATAAGCTGCTGCAAAAATTCCAATGCTATTTTCGGAGAATAATTTTATCATATTAAAAGCTTCCTTCTGGCTGTGTGTATACATACAAATTACTGTGAATACACATATATGATTTGTGCCAGTAAGAGGAATTAAAAATAAGTTTGACCGTCAAACCTCCCTGTACACTGATTAGTGTATGGAGATTTGAAAGAAAGGAAGCTGTAGTTTTTGTAGACTTTACATGCGTCACTAAAAATAACTATTATACCTTGTGAAAGAGGATCACGCAATGGTTCCAAGTCACCTGATATATCTGCCCTCATCTCATCACAGAGATGCTGCAGTCTCTGGTCATCTGATACATCTCCCCATCTGATCACAGAGAAAGTGCAGTCTCTGGTCATCTAATTCACCTCCCTGACTGTCTTCCTTTCTACACGAAAACCCGATCATGACTTACTGATAGATGCGTTAGACTGCACCTGGGCATCACAGCAAATCCATTTCAAGAACTCTCCTCTGAACTTGGTCCCTGTGAAACAATAAAGAAGAAAATTGACGGCACTGTTCGTGTACCATAGAAGCATGCTCACATCAACCGCTAAAGACGCTTTACTTTTCTGGTTGGCGTTTTGGCTTGCATTGCTGTATGCGTAGTAATCCAGTAGGACTAGATGACAAATGCACACAGGCATGGTCAGAACTATAAACGTGCAGGACAGTGTTAGAATCATGATTGTTGTCCTAGAAGCGGTTCTTTACGACTGTTTTTGATGTGTGATGAATTGTTGTTTGTGGTTGTGGACATGGTCATAGACGTGCTGGAAGCAGCCGTGAACAGGGTCGTGGACAATATGATGTCACAAATCATGAGACATAGGGAAGGAAGCAGTGTAAACGATGTCAGGTCAATCCACGCCCAGACATGCAAGACAAAGTCCTCGTACTCGACGGACATAAATGTGCACCTGTTGTCATCAGATATAACCATCCCAAACATAAAGTGAAAATTTAGAGTACAGACGAAGGCCACAACAGCTGCAACAACAATCCAGGTTCTTTGCAGGGAGCACACCATCCTCATTTTGTGCGGCCATTTCACTGCCATCGTTCGCTGTATTGTCACACAGGTCAGCAGCCAGGAGGACGAAACGCTGGTAGCGTACACGAGCCACATACACAACTTACATACCGCAATGTGCAAAGCGTATATATCGACGTGAAAAAGATAGTTAACCCACTGAGGGAACAGACTCATGTACAACACGTACAAGTCAATCCCAGCAAGAAGCCATGAGAATGACATGTTGGGAAGAGTTCTTGTCCTTGATACGACGCATAACAGATATGGTGGCAATGTTTCCAAAGCCCCCTAGCAACAGCAGACATGGCGGCCATATGTTCCAAAGAAATACGGAGGCTTGGTTTTCCAAGGACAGAGAAAGAGCACTATGTGTCTCTGTGTAGACGTGGTAATGTTCTGGATGTCAGGTATTGCTGTCCGCAGTGTGGTTCATGTTTTTCACTACGCTTTCTTTCCTTCTAATTGATGCTCGTTCTGCTGTTAGAACAAGGGTGAGTGATTAGGATATAAAACTTAAATATAGAAACTAACCAATCAAAATTTGACATTTTTTAGGCTCCTCCTGACCAATTAAGCTGTAATCGGCTTGATTTTATTTACCTCGCAATTTCTATCGGAAGACCAACACTGCTTTGAATTATGATCGAAACTGATGATGACGAATATCTTTTACATAATTATAATATAAACATCCTGGCATAGAGTGAGGTTATAAACTACAGAGGAGACTCTTTCGGGTTCCATGCCTTTAGTTTGCTCCCTTCCCGTCCATTTCACTTACAGTATCCATGACGAAGGGTATTTGATATTTCTCAACTCTTCTGAGGATCCTCAGTTTACGTGTAGAAGATATCACTACTGTTCCAAATCTGAAACAGACCATCCAGTCTCCAGCATCAAGCTGATAGGTTCTGCCTTTCTGGCGAACTCTCTGCTTCACGTTCTTTGATCGTTCCTTTCCATCAGCTGTGTTTTGACATTCCGTACGAACCGTAACAGCCAAACGTTGTTGGTTTTATGAGTTGGATTGCATGCTGGTTGATGGTTTACCAAGACTGCTCGCAAACATCAGATCTGATGAGATTGAAACAGATTGCAGGGTGACTAAATCAAGCCCAAATACGACCAAATAAGCTTACACAAAACAAGGTGTGCAGTAAGAATTACTTAATATATAACATAAACAGGACAGGTGAACTTGATTCTTGTGATAAATGTAGCCTTTGTGGACATTACAAAATTACAGACCTGAAATATACATGCAGTAATACTCCCTACATGGCTATCTGAAGGAGACTCATTCTCCCCTTATGTTGAAGGGGAGTTATTGGAGCAATGCACTGAAGAATAGTTCAGCAGGTTCCTTTAGTCTCTCGGTTGTGTTCCTAAATATGAGTCTCTACAAATGCATTCCCTGTTCACTCTATAGTGTTGTCAGTCTTATCGTTTCTTCTTTTTCCCCTCCATCTCCCTCCTTCAACAGTTCCCTGGAGAACTGTTTCAGTAAGGCCATGGATCTTGGTACATGGAATTTCAACGTCGTTTTCATTTCCTGACTAGTGTCAGTAGACCTTCGTACGGTCCTATGTGCTGTCTGATGGTTTGATGCACTTTTTGATGATGAATTGAACAGTGTCTCTGATGTTTAGCATCATGCGCTAACATCCTATTTGATAGCTTGGATTTTTCTTTCAACATCCACTGTGAGGGTCCACGTCTCGCACGCAGACAGAAACATGGAATGTACCTGTACACGCTGTGGCCTAATCTTGTGTCTCATGAAGATACTCTTGTCCTTACAAACAGGCTTTAAGGTGGATGGTGCTGCAGTTGCCTTTGCTGCTCCTGAGAGGATGTCTGGTTTGGATCCCTCACAGCGTATGATGGGACCCAGGTACGTGGACTGCTGAATAGACCCCAACTTCCGACGGTGGAAAGTTATATCAATGTTGATGGTGGTTATCTTTCAAAAAGCTTTTGTTCACTACCTGTGAGGCCATCGAAGGTTTGACATGTTTTTTTCTTCCTGTGCTGACTGTACCGACATGATCTATACGTGCATCAGTCAAAAGGCGTTCAAGGAGTGTGCTAAAAAGTGAGGAAGATAGAGAGCAGCTCTGACGAACCCCAAGTGATTTATGGAAACATTCTCCAATAGCGCTGTGTATGAGTACCGCACTGGTCACTTTGAATTATAGTTGCTGGATGGTGTTGATAAGTTCTCACACGATGTTAAATTTCTTCATTACGGCCCATAGTACCTCCTGTTACATCCATTTTAAATGCCTCCTTGAAGTCCATCTGGTGCTGCATATGTTTTTTCACAGAATGCATGTAGATTAAAAATCTGTTCGATTGTGCTTCTGTCATTTCTGTTTTTGTAGAATCAGTTTGTTCTTCAACAATGGTGGCATCTGGTACTAGATGTCATCACTGCTGAAGAAGGAGAATGGCCACGTTAAAAACAAAAAAAAACAGGAGTGGAGAAGTGAGGACAGTCAGGAACAGAAAACAGAAGCAACGACAGCAGATATTTTCCTATCAGTCTGCTCGCCAATCTAAGGCTAGTAAATCGGCCAATCACGAAGACCTATACACATTGTGATCAAAATAGACAGAATTGAAAAACGAATACGAAGTGCATACAATCTGCTATCTAATTGAGCTTCCTTTTGTTTAAGATCCCATTCATCTTCAGTCCAAAGATACATGTTAATGCCATCTTTGTGGGCTACAGTTTCTGAAGAAATCTGATTATGCTCTGCCATTATCCTAGGGCACCGAAAGTACAGCTGCTTTGTTCGGTAGAAAAAAGCTTCCCGAATTCTTACTCTCTCAAGAGAGAGACTGAGAGGGAGTGGTGAGGTGGGCAGGAAGGGGTGGTTGTGAAGGTAAGAAGTGAGCTGGTTCTCTTTATCCACAAGTAATTCACGGCAAAGTGCTATTGTGTGACAGCACTGTGGTGAGATTAATACGTTCACAAAACAACTTAAACCGATAGTTAAAAGAAGGGAGTAACTGACCAATAGCCTATTTCAGCAAAACAAGATGTGATTTCACTCTCCGCCCACACCTACACCGTAGATTGCTTCCATTCTGGCACCAAGGGATGAGGGGGAAAACGGAATAAATCTGAGAAAACTGCTGCCCTTATCAATTAAAGAAAAAATAGAGGGGACATGGGTGAGAGAGTGAGTGAGAGAGAGAGAGAGAGAGAGAGAGAGAGAGAGAGAGAGAGAGAGAGAGAGAGAGACAGACAGACAGACAGACAGAATAAGAAGCTATTTACTTGAGAAATCCATTTATACACAACGTGAGATTTGTGCCAGAATAGACATAAACGTTTGCAATAGGGAGGTGTACACACATGGCAAGGATGTTTCCTTTGCTGAAGTGAATGGTGCGTATGACTCACTTTCCACTGAAATGTCATCCAATTACAGAAATCACACAGGTGTGCACTGCAGGTGTGTTTGTCATGAGCAAGTGTGTGTGTGTGTGTGTGTGTGTGTGTGTGTGTGTGTGTGTGTGTGTGTGTGTGTGTGTGTGTGTGTGTGCGCGCGCGCGCGCGCGCTCGCGCGTGTGTGTGTGTGGTCAGGCAGGTGGATGGCATAGAGCAGACCTTGAAGGAACAAAAATGCCCTGTGACCTGCCTGGATGGAAGTGAAGACCATTAAGTCAAGAGAACAATGCTTTGTAAATGAGACCTCGTGGCAAGTGTGATTCACCTTATCATTTAAGTTGCAAAACTTGGCCTGATGAGAATTGAATGTTCTGGGAGAATGAATCTTGATGACCAGTAATGTGTCATAGATTGATGTGGCTTAATGTAACACTGCACAGACACACAAGGCAGTTAAATGTAGATCTTAGGGTCCAGCTTGTATCAAACATTGACCTAACAGACGGTTTGCTATAGTCCTCAGGGTTCAGCTTGCATGACACAATGACCTAACGCAGTTTAATAAAGTCCTCAGGAGTCCAGCTTGTGTCAAACAATTACCTAAGAAACAGTTTGATGTAAACATTTGGAATCTTGTTTGTTATCAAACGCTGATATGTTAAACAGTTTAACGTAGGCCTCAAGAGCCGGCTTGTATCACTCACTTACAGCTTGATCTTTATCTAAGTGTCCAGCTTGTGTCACACACCGACATAACAAACAGTACATCGTGGGTGTTAGGGTCCATGTTGCATCATGCACTCACTAAAGAGACAGTTCAATGTAGGTGTTAGAGTCCAACTCGTGCTACACACTGACGTTACATTTTTATGTAGGCCTTAGCCTCCAGCTCGTATTATACATTGTGAACATAGGTCTTACGATTCACTGTGCATCAAACTCAGACCTAAAAGACAGATTAGGGAATGCTCTAGAATCCAGACTGTATTATGCACTCTTTGTTTGTGGTTCTGATTATTTGTAGATCGGAATTTTCTCTATTTATCCCCGTTCTTTGGTATGTATTTAATGGTGGCTTCCAGGAGCACCCGGCACAAGAGGGTAAGAGACGCCCAAAGCGCTCTGCCAGGATTCCACTCAGAATGAATCCGACTAAAAGACGAAGATGTTATCGTTTTTGATGTTGTTTTCTGTTTGTGGAGACGTAGAAACAGTCCACAATACGTATTAGATTTTTACATATGGCATTGTTTATAGAGATAACGACAAAGAGGAACCGGATTTGGAAGTATAATAGTATGCGTTCATACAACGGCTAAAAATTTGTATCAGAAGTGATTAATATTTTTTGTTCGGTCGCGGCACTGTTTTAAAATGCGGAGAAAAATAATGTTTGAATTTGTTTGTGAATGTAAACGAAAGGAAGCTTAAACATTTGACAAATTAAGAAGAAAAATGATTATGATTTTAGAGCTGTATAGTATCCATCGCCACGCTGCGTGTTGCTGCTGCAAGTGAGAGAAAGAGAAAACTAATCTACGTAATCTTCATATCACCCACACGCGTGCAAAGCAGGCACGGTCCTGAAATATGTTGTCTGTGGATTGGATTCTTTCAGTATCCGTTGTGTTGCACTTAATTCGGGTGCAGAAATCCTAATTTCGCAACCTCCATCATATGCGCACACACGGAAGAAATATTTTTTCGCGTTAAAGATTCCACAATTCTTGAGCGTTTGCAAGTAATCAAAGATTAAAAAAAAACCCAGACATATCGTGGTTTCTTCTAGGCTCTGAAGTAAGATGATTTTGCAAGGAGAAAAAGAAACCAGGTCTCCACATCCATCTTCGTTATGTGATTAGTGTCGTCATGTTGTGAACAGCCAGTGAATGTTTTGAAATTAGTGATAAATCAATACATTTTGAAAACAGAGACAGATGAAACGTGAGGAGGTACCCAAACTGTCAAGTCAGTCACGACATTTACAGGAGATAAATGTGACAAATCTATCTAGGCTTCGTTTGAATGAGAATACCATAAAAGATATATATCAGAACAAGAAATCTTAGAAGCATTAAAAAATCTACGAAAAAGGAACAGTAGTTCTAATTATTTTATATTACTCTTTAATTTACT
>CM065734.1:31680963-31708463 GCA_033310375.1 Conus canariensis | reverse complement strand
GTGTGTGTGTGTGTGTGTGTGTGTGTGTGTGTGTGTGTGTGTGTGTGTGTTGTGGTATGTGTGTGTGTGTGTGTGTGTGTGTGTGTGTGTGTGTGTGTGTGTGTGTGTGCATGTACTGTTGCACATGTTTGAGTCTTTGTCAAGGTATATACGTGCGTAAGACTGTGTAAACACTAATGAGTTTGTTTGTCTGCATAAGTACATGTGTTTGTGTGTGTGTGTGTGTGTGTGTGTGTGTGTGTGTGTGTGTGTGTGTGTGTGTGTGTGTGTGTGGTAAGCAGCATTCCTTTGGAGTTGTTTTCTTGTGCACATCCTAAAGGCAATTCGCTGTTTGTTAGGCGATTCGGTGTCGTAAGCAGCATTCTTTTGGAGTTATGTTTTCTTGTGGGAGCAAGAGTTACCCCGCTTGTTTGTTGTTTATTGTTTACTGTTCCCCGCCTCAGTTAATATTTACTTTCGTTTCACATAAATCAGGTTATTTGGAACTGTTTCTCTTCGTCCTTGTATTTGTCTGACTATATTCGAGTTTAAAAGGCTATGCCAGCCTTGAATAAAAGTTACATTATATTTGTTCATTTCTCCAGTTCTTGTTGCTTTGTAGTTGTGCTCCGTCGGAAGCAGCATTCCTTTGGAGTTATGTTTTCTTGTGGGAGCAAGAGTTACCCTGGTTGTTTGTTGTTTATTGTTTACTGTTCCCTGCCTCATTTCATATTTACTTTCGATTCAATTAAATCGAGGTTATTTGTATTTGTTTCTGTTCGTCCTTTTACTTGTTTGACTATATTCAAGTTTTAGAAGGCTGTGCCAGTTAAGTGCAGTTACAATGTATTTGCTCTTCGGAGATTACGAAGTTGATTTAATCTAATGTGACAGTATTGTAGAACTTTTCAACAGCAGCCATTCTTACACGAACTCACAAAGGACGTGGCCCTAGGAAAAAATGAAAGTGAGCTCACAAGGAGAGAGAGAGAGAGAGAGAGAGAGAGAGAGAGAGAGAGAGAGAAGAGACAGAGACAGAGACAGACAGACAGACAGACAGAAAGAGAGATCACAGATTTGATATTCATTTTTAAATCAGCGAAGTTAAAGGTGATGCCGTTGAGTTCCATACTGGTCAGAGTACAAAACATGGCTGTCCCCGCTGCTTCCTTTCATAATAAATTCCGATGCCAAACAGGCCTGAGAAGTACAGACAACTGCCGTGCTGTTCAGGAAATTTGACTCAACTGTCTGGTTCCAGTATTTCTTGGATCCACGCAAGGGCACAATCATCTCACAATTATATGTCTCCGCTGGGATTAGATCCCAGGACCACCCAAGTCAGCAACTGTGATGACTGCACCAAAGCTGCTGTTTCTGTCTGGTCACCCATTACCCATTTCATTTCGCCTGCGTCATCACTGTTCTGCTTTAGTTGTTTTACAGACCGGCATGTGAGTTGTATTCACGAGTTTCCTTTCATACAGCCATGATGCATTTTAAGAAAAGAAAAAAAAATGTCAAGTGCATGTGTCGAAACCTGTTGCAAACAAGAGGGAAGCTTCAGCACAGGTCTGTTGAAGGAGACATTTGCAAATGGATTAACGTTATGCACTGATGTGTTACTTGGTATTTTTTCATGTCAATCTGTCTTTCAAACCAATACAAAATTAACATATAATTACTGGTTTTTGTTGTTGTTGTTGTTCTGAGGAAATATGTGGTAAATGACATTCATATTGATATTGGCACAATCCAGTTTACATACCCTACCCCTTCCCACATTGCTCCATTCATCCTCTCCCCTCTATCTTCTCGGTCTATAACACGTGTGATGTGTGCTCATTCACACGTATCACAAAACGCTAACATGCTTCTCGTCCGTTTTTTAGGTAAAGGCCTATTCAATTAAATCAAAGATCTTGTTGTTCTGGTGATAAATCTGTAAAGTGTATCACGATTTGTTTTTTTTTCCGAAAATGAAAATAATCGAATTTTTAAAATGGTTTGTTAGTTTCGTGAATTGCTGTTGTCTTTCATAGCATATAAAAAGAAAGGACCACAAATTACTGACGGATTAGGGCTGGGCTAAACAAGCGAATCATGGCAATTAAGTCAAGGACTGTTCTGAGCTTACTTACTTAGGCCCATAGCTCAAGGGTGAGCATAGGCCATCGGCAACACTCTGCCATCGCACTCGGTTCTGGGCTGCTCGCTGAATGCCTGTCCAGTTGGTCCCCTGCCTCTTCATCTCTGCCTCAGTATCGCGCCTCCAGCTGCTGTGAGGTCGGCCTCTCTTCCTTTTCCCCTGCAGGTTCCATGTCAGAGCTTAGCGTGTGGTGCTGGATGATGGCTTCCTGAGAGTGTGTCCAATTCAGCCCCACAACCTCCGCAGAATCTGCTTTGCAACTGGTTCCTGTCCAGCTTGCTTCCATAGATCTTCATTGTCGATCTTCTCTGGCCATCTGATTTTGAAGATGCGCCTCAGACGGGTGTTGATGAAGGTCTGTATTTTTTGCTGTATTGCCTTGGTCATTCTCCAAGTCTCTCAGCTGTAGAGCAGAACCGATTTCACATTTGAATTGAAGATTACATTTATGTTGATCTTTTTCTTGGTTCTGAAGGATGCCGTGATGAATCTTGGGCCATGAGCTTCCCACTCAATAAGCGCTCACTGAGCTGTTTTAGACAACATCAGTGCTACTCCTTGAGTGTGGAGGGCATTGTCCTCTTCATGTCCTGAGTACAGCAGCATCTCTGCCGAGGTCAATCGTTTCTGTCCGGACTGTGTCCAGCGGGTTTCACTGACTCCAAGCAGGGTTAGGTTGTAGTTCTTCATCTCTGACGCTACTTGGAATGTCTTTCCTGTCTCATACATGGTCCTGATTTCCATGTTCCGATGTTGGCTGCCCTCGTTGAAAGAAAGGCGGTCGGCCTTGTGGCTTCCGGAGATTTCAGGCTTTCACCACATGGCGTCATACATCTTGTCGAAGACCCATCCATTCCTAGGGCTGAGGTGTCGATTTGATCCTTGGTTAGCGTTTTTGTAGCTGTGTTTTGTTTTACGGGGTAGGGTAGCTGGCCCCACGCCACCCTTCCTCCTTTATCCGGGCTTCGGACCAGCATGATTCCAAAAAAGGGTCTCCTGGCGGAGTTACAAAAGGTTATAAACTGCGAAATTTCATTTCGTCACACAATTCCTGAAAGCTTCAACTCTAACTACCTTCACTTTTTATGAAAATTGAACGAAATCAATACCTCCTACATGCAGGTCGAAGATCCTGGTATGTGGTGAGAGAGAGATAAGACTCAAGACTCAAGATATTTTATTTATTTTAGGCCTCAGCCCATCACGGAGGGGGATGTGAATATACAACTGAATGAAGTTATGTAGCAAATTCAAAATGAAAGCTAACAATGATATAGAACATATTCATGTCGTCAGAGCATCTCTCATTTTAAATCCTTTGTATAAAAATAATGCAAGATTATGCACGTCTTCCAGAACCGTCGATGACATTAATAAACTCAGTTTAAACAGCGAAGGATTTCTATAATATTTAGGCTTAATTAACGTTTCACGTATACGTCCAAGTGCTCGGCAACACAGAACAAAATGCACCTCATTTTCTTCGCTTTCATTACATAGGGGACAAATTAGGTCGTTTGACATAAACGTTCTATATCGATAACGGTGTATCACTAGATCAGAAATCCCGAGGCTAAATCTAGTTGTAATATATTTCAGATGCTTATCAATATCTAGGTGTAAATAAGGTTTTAAACTGTGGTCACTACAAAAAGTACTGTACAAACTGAACCTGTCACTAGTTTGAATATGATCGGACGAAGTTTGCCATCGGCAGTCGATAAGCCTTTGTTGAAAACAACGTATAAATCCACGCACACTTCCAACACCTTGATTCGTCCAAACAAAACCAAATCCATATTTAAACAAACTCAAGCGAATGTTTGTTACCCAGGTTTTCTTACCTCTTGCATCTAAGTCATACAACATATCATATGCTTTACATGGAATCCTGTAATTCTCCATTTGAGTCAACTTAATCCAATAACGAATGCACTTAACAGCAGAATTTATATATATTGGGTAGCGATTTGTTTCACCATAAACAAGGTCATTCGGTGTTCATCTGTCTACTCCTACAAATTTCTTCAAAGCGAATAAATGAACTGATTCACAATGGACAACCGCATTTTCTAAGCCCCATATTTCAGAACCAGACTGCACAATTGGCTGTATCTAAGAATCAAATAATTTCATGAATAAATCAAAGGAGTTTTTGTTTAACATGTATAACCTTTCCAAAAGAATAAATCAAAACATTGTTTGCTCTGCTTGCAAGGTCTTTGCATGCAGCAGTAAAGCTCTAGCGCGTTGAAAAAAAAGTATTCCTAAGTATTTGTACACGTTAACTACAGGAATTGTAACACCATTATATAACCATTTTCTCTCACACTCAAATAGCCACCCTTCCGAAAGACTATAATATTGCTTTTTGTCATATTAACTTTCAGCTGAAGAGATAGAGCGACATGCTGTAGGCTATTCAATTGTGTCGGCAAACCTGTAACTGTCTCCGCCATCCAAACAACATCATCAACCAACAATAGAATAAATAATTCATACACGTCAAGTGAAAATCTAGTACCATGTCTTCCATTGTTGATAACTCCTATTGCTAATTCGTTAATAAAAAGAGAGAACAGAACAGGGCTGCAGGCATCTCCTTGTCTTAATCCTGATGTGCAGGCAATGTAATCAGTAAACGTAGAACCACATCTAACTCTTGCTTTAACATCATTGTAATGCTTTAAATACATCTAAATAACTTACCTTTAATACCATTCTCCCGTTCACTGCCTGAAAATATTACAAACAAAGGCTTTCCCAGTGCCAGGGAAATCTAATGATTTGGGGGTAATAATTAACAAAAAATTCTAGCTCAGAAACTACAAAAGATATAAAAATGAAATATATATAATTTGTGAAGGCAATTGAATGAAGATTTTGAATCTGGGCTTCTTTTGTTTTAATTTTGATAATAAAAAAGTATTTAGGCATTTAGATTTGGATAGATTTTTTTGCACGATCAAAAGCATATGTATTTACCACTACATCTTCACATCCAAACAAAAACACAAAGCAAAAAAGTTGAAAATAAAGTTTGTATTGTCACACTACACCTGTAAATGAAAGTAAAACAGTTTAGAAGTCTATCAAGACGCTCACACTCTATGCAGACAGGTCAGTCCACGACCACGCCCCCCTCTCCCCACCACGCCCCCTTGCTGGACTTCAACCCTCTCTTTCACTGCTCCTCTTCCCCTACCTTTCCCTCTGCCCCGTGCCACACCGCGAGCAGGCCGCGCTACCCTCTCGCGCTGACTATCACGTCACTGACCACTGGCACGCAGTGCAGAGTACACACTAGGCGAGCTCGTTCGACGCTGGCAAACCAGTCAGCTGAACACACACTGAGGTCACACAGCCCGACACAATAACTGACGAATACGGTCGGCAATTCCATCACTATCATCATCTCACCTTCATGCTCGAGTGAGTCGTTGAATAAAAGATTATTGTCTTTGTCAAAAATCATTAGCAGAGCCTGCTCATCTGTGTAAATACGTTGATTTGGTCGCTGCGCTTGTCGTAGGTTGCGCCGCCATCTTTGCAAGCGAGACGTAGTGCTGGCTGGTCATCCAGTCAGTGATGAGAATAAATGGGCTTTCCCCTCACGTGTGGTCATTTACATATCATTTTAATACTACAGACATATAAGGCTTACTACGCACACTCTATTTAAGTCCGTTGATAGAAATAGTAACGAATGAAAATTCAAGAAAAATGCATGACGTCAGTGGACGGCCCATAGGCACTGGGAAAGCATTTTTAATGCGGCGTCAGCTGACGGCTTAAAGACACTCTACGGGTTAAGAGAACTGGCCAGAGAAGATTTCGATTTATCGTATCAAAAGCTTTTTCGAAATCTATAAATGCAACATAAAGTTTTCGATACAGAACTGCTTCTGTATGAGTGCTAGTAAAGAAAACATGTGGTCGACTGTTGAGTATCCTTTTTTAAATCCAGCTTGATATTCACCTGTGATATTGTTTCCTTCCACCCATTCTTGCAATCTGTTATTTATTACCATACCAAATAATTTACTACTAATATCACTCAAAGAAATTCCCCTATAATTATTGGGGTTATTGATGTCACCTTTCTTGAAAATTGGCTGAATAAGAGATTCAGACCAGTTGTCAGGGAATATACCATCATCAAATAGTTTATTAAGTAATTTCAAGAAAAAATGTATAACCTGTTCATTCGAATATTTAAAGAGCTCGCCAATAATGCCATCGGGACCAGCTGCTTTACGTTTTTTTTTAATTATTTTTTTAAAGCAAGCAGTATTTCTTCTTTAGAGATTGGACAATTCATATAGTCTTCCATGTCTTCAACTGAGTCATCATTTACTATGTTGTCAGCATCTGTTTCCAACAAAGCTTTAAAATGCTGAAACCAAGAGTCAATTGATATATCATTTCTAGGCTGTTTCCATTTGAAAGATGCATTATGAACAACGTCCCAGAATTCCTTTGGATTTCTCAGTCAATACAAGTTTGTCTAAAAAGGCTTTGTTGAATTGCTTCTTCTTCCGCTTTAATAAGTTTTTATGCTCACGTCTGGCAATAATATATTCATTTCTTGTTTTTTTTTATAATTAATTCTTTTTCCTTTTCAAATTTTACAGAACGAAATATCTGCAACAATCTTTTGGTATTTCTTTTACAAAGTTTGCATTCTAAATCAAACCATTTACTTGAATTTTCCTTGTTATCAAATGATATACGTGTTTTCATGGATTGAGCACTTATTCCTATCCAATCATTAAAAGTTTTAAGAGCATTATTCACGTTAACATCAATCAAATTAATCGCAAGGTCAATGTTGGTACGTATTTCCTCACTACACAAAACACTGGTATATTTATCAGCACACTTGTCGTCCCACAAAAGTTTGTATATAACAAAATCCTCTTTTTGCGTACAAATATCAGATAAATGTTGCTTTGGGAAAACACCACCTGCAGTCACTGGCAAATTGTCTGAATCAATACGTTCATCAATAGATAGTTTGCAGAAGTAAAACAATATTATAAAAAGTTCACGTGAGAATACAAAATAGTCTGTGACACTGCTTCCAGAATCAGATATGAATGTGTAGCAACCTTCATGGTCGCCTCTGCACACGCCATTCAAAATACTCAGATCTAATGCAGTACACATGTTCAATAATAATTTCCCATAGCTGTTCAAAGTAAGATCGTTTGATTGCTGGGTCAAATTAAGAGACACATTATTGAATTGTGGGTCAAAATTATTTTCCACAGAGTATTCTTGAGAAATATCAACAGTTCTACTGTTCAAATCACCAACTAAAATAACGCACGTCATTCTGTAACAAAAAATCAGTTAAACACTCTTCAAGCATACTAATGCCAGTGTCTATATCAAAATGAGTGTCGAAAGGAGATCCTTCTGGGGGTATATATGTAAAAACATACAGAATATCTTTATCCACTCCAAACAGCTCTTTGTCAATCAAAAAGATGCAACAATTGACAAGATCAACATCAACACTTTTGACATTCTGGAAAAGGTCATTTTTTATCAAGCAAACAAGTCCTCCCAAATGTCTACCATGTTTAGTAAATTTCACAGCAGGTTTACAAAACAATCTGTATCCGGCAAAAACATCACACTGACATCCTTCCATGAAGGTCTCCACTAAACACAGAAAATCAAATTCACAAACAAAAGAAGTAAAATCAGAATCATACATTTTTGTAAACAACCCACTCACATTCCACAGCAAAAAAGAGAAATGTTTTGATTTAGCACGCAGTGTGTGTTGCACGTTCTCATTCACGCTGTCGCTGGTTGGCACAACCTCGTTCTCCTGAGCAGCATTGCGTCGCTCAAGTGTCACTGACATGAGAGACAGGTGAGCGCACACACGGTGTTAGATTTACTCTGTTCCCTCTCTTGCTGTTATCCGGAGGGGGGAGGGGGGGGGGTACATTCAGAACGTGGCCGGCCGATCTCCTATCTGGATTCGTGCAGAGAGAGAGAGAGAGAGAGAGAGAGAGTCTCTGTTCATTCATGTTTTTTTTGTGCTCTTGGACGTATGTTTCCGGTTTTGGTTGAGCAAGATATATGAACGGACGAACGACATTGAGTCGTCGATGATGATGTCTGGCAGTGATATTGTATCTGTCCCAAGACTTTCACCAATTTCAGACTGTTGATCAGCCCGGAGAAGGTGTAAGCCTGGGAGAAGCCGAATTCCTCCTGGCAGTGGGTCACGACTGCTGGGGACGTCAGCGGACAAAATGCCTGTGATGACAGCTTTTTGTACTGCTGTCTCGGCTCTGAGGCAGGGGAGGTTGAAGAGTCTGCCATATGATCTGGTGTCCAGGTATCCCTAACGTTGTGGTGTCAAGGATGTGGTTTAGGAGCGAAACAGAGAAGAGAATGGGATGGCTATGCGGGGAGCAAGTACTCGGCTGTGCTTTTCTCGCAGTCTGGCACTACTCCACGTTTACCATCTCTTTGTCTCGTTTTCTTGCTTTTGTAGTGTAAATACTGTTTATTCGTAATCTCTGATCACCTGGTGTACTTCTACTGCTGTACATTGATAGTGCTTCCTTATATGTTGCCCTGTAACTGTTGTATACTTGTTCAGTTTTTTTAAAGCCTGTTGTACAGTAAATGCTTTAGATTTGTATGGTTTACCCCGCTGCACTGTTGCTGCGTTATATTTGTAATGTTTTCTCACTTGTACTGTTACTGCTGTATGTTTGTATCAGTTTCTTACCTTCTGTACTGTTAATGCTTATACTTGTATTGTTTTCTGACTTGTACTGTACCTGCTGTACTTTAGAAACATTTGCTCCCTGCTGTTTTGTAACTT
This sequence comes from Conus canariensis, assembly GCA_033310375.1. NCBI lineage: Eukaryota > Metazoa > Mollusca > Gastropoda > Neogastropoda > Conidae > Conus > Conus canariensis. The sequence continues at coordinate 31,699,479 of CM065734.1, read as the reverse complement.
CTGTACATTTGTATTGTTTACACGCATGTTGCACTTCTGCTGTTGTTCATTTGTATTCTTTCCTGACTTGTTGTTCTGTTTCTGCTGTATAATTGTATTGTTTTCCTACCTTTTGTACTGGTATTGCTGTATACGTGTATTCTTTTCTCACCTGTTGCACGGTCTCTGGTGTATGACTATGTTGTGTTCCCATCTGTTGTACCGTCGCTGCTGTAGTTTTAGATGTTGTGCTGTTACAGCCGTATGCTTGTAATGAGTTATCCCCTGTTGTGCTGTTGTCACTGTATATTTGTATCCTACAGGAATTCGTTCTATTGTGTAGAAACTGCGGTTCGATAGAAACCTAGTCAGCTCTTTTCTCGCAAACATGGCGGTTATGGGACCCCTGACCTAGGACACCCAAATATCATAGTCCAGCAAGTGCTACTGTCCACATTCCAAGTGCTACTGTCCACACTTCCAAGTGCTACTGTCCACAATCCCAAGTGCTCCTGTCCACACTCCAAGTCCCACTGTCCACACTCCAAGTGCAACTGACTACACTCCAAGTGCCCCGGTCCACACTCCAGGTGCCACTGTTGACAATCCAAGTCCACTGTCTACTCTCCAAGTGCCACTGTCTACACTCCAAAGCGCTACTGTCCACACTCCAAGTGCAACAGTTTACACTTCAAGTGTCACAGTTTACACTCCAAGTGCCACTGTCTACACTCCATAGCGCTACTGTCCACACACCAAGTGCAACAGTTTACACTTCAAGTGCCACAGTTTACACTCCAAGTACCACTGTCTACACTCCAAAGCACTACTATCCACACACCAAGTGCAACAGTTTACACTTCAAATGCCACAGTTTACACTCCAAGTGCTGCTGTCCACACTCCGAGTGCCACTGCCCAAACTCCATATGCCACTGCGTGCACTCCAAATGCCACTGTCCACTCTTCATGTCATAAACTATCTGTCTATGGGAATAGGTCAATCTGATAAGTAAGGTAAGAGAATACAAACAGAAGTCTGTGTACCGCACACACGACAAACAACAAAACACAAACACAAATTTGCAGTAGAGCATCACATACGATTTGAATCAATGAATCTTTTCCGCCATACACATTCATGCGCAACAGTCGGGAGCATGGCTGAGGGGTCACCATCCGGGCGTCTCAGGAGTCTAAATTCGATAGTAACTTTTAATCGGGGAGAGGAGGGGGGGGGGGGGGCGTTGAGAACATAGTCAGAAATGCTACCGATGAAGCTACACATCAAGGATTGGAAAACCAAGTCCAATGCGCAGAGGAGCCCTCTACTGCACTCCTCAAATCAGAAATCTCTTACGACATAAAGCACCCCTTGACTCGAAACGGAGAGACCTCCACCATAGATAGAAGAAGAAGAAGAAGAAGAAGAAGAAGAAGAAGAAGGAGGAGGAGGAGGAGGAGGAGGAGGAAGAGGAGGGAGAGGAGGAGGAGAGGAGGAGGAGGAGGAGGAGGAGGAGACGTGGCTCAGATCGCCAAAAGCTTATCATGAAAAACGGCCTTCCCGAAGGGAAAGGAAACAGTTTAAATATCAAACTTTTCGATGATTTCTGTAAGTACCCCTCTTGAGAGGAGTCACAAAAGGATGAACTAAACTGGAGGGGAGGGGGGTGTTCCAAAATTCTAGGGCAGGATCCCTGCAAGGTCAAAGATTAACTCCTTGCGCTCAGGTCCGGCTGGTCAAAAACAGTTTCACATTAGAAAAAGAGCGAGACTCGCACTCGAAGATTAATGATCCGGAGGACACAGTCCTGACCTAATAATTGTGCCCTGCAGATGATTCATCTTCCATAGAACAGAGAGAACCCACTTCAAAGTTCATGACACCCACCCGACGGTCTTGAAGGAGACGCTGCAAATCCTTTTCAAGGTTGAAGACTGGTCCAGTTCTTCATCAAAAAGTTCGTTTCGCTCCCCCAGACCACAAACACTCCTTGCTGCTCTTCATTCAACGCGTGTACATATTACTTTTGTGTGAATGTAAGTTGCATGACTGATTCACCAGCTCCTCGATGTCAGCCGGCTGCACGGGTGGGGCGGGGGTGTCATCAGCAAATAATAAATGTAATAAATATCTCAGTTAAAGCCCTATATCAAAGCTATCACGCTTAACTTTTCTTCAGCGCACACATACAAACGACTGTGCATGAGAGAGAGAGAGAGAGAGAGAGAGAGAGAGAGAGAGAGAGAGAGAGAGAGAGAGAGAGAGAGAACTCCTCCCTCAGAGGATGAATGGACCAATGCGCCCCACCCGGTAATCACAATGTCCGCCATGGGCCATAGTGGAGGATAGGACTGGGGAAGGCACAGTCGTGGTCTAAATCTCTTTTTTTTTCTTTAAAATTATGGATTATGATCATTACTTTCTTCTGAATTGTTTGCTATTGTTGTTGTTGTTGTTGTTGTTGTTGTTGTTGTTGTTGTTGTTTCTTCTTCTTCTTCTTCTTCTTCTTCTTCTTCTTCTTCTTCTTCTTTCTGTTTGACGATCGAAGGGAAGAGCAGTCAGGATGGGTTCACCAGGAATATTATGAAAGCATTTTTTCCTGTGAAGCTGCCACACACTGACCTAGACCCGCCTGACAGGTAGGAGGGGAGCGGGGGTACTGGACCTTCGAACAGGTCACACACAACTGTGCCAGGGCTGAGGGTCGCCAGTCGGGGTGTGTGTCCCAGCAAACCTTTCTCACGGATCAGATGGGATCACGGTCCGAACGGTACGACTTCAATAAAAACTGAACCAAAAACAGGACAATAGGCCAGAAAGGGCAGACAACCGATGTCTAACATTCTAATAGCGATGTCAGCGCTCCATATGCCATGGCCCACACACTTAGTGCCACTGTGCACACTAGAGGTACCAATGTCCAAGCTACAGGAGCCCTTGTCCGCACTCCAAATGTCATTGTCCAGAGTCAAAATGTCATTATCCACAGTCTAAATGTCATTGTCTACAGTCCACATGTCATTGTCTGTACTCCAAATGTTACTGTCTACGTTCCATTGTCACTGTCCCTTTTAAATAGATGATTCACATGTGTAAACAATTGAGTATGTTTGTTATGATCTCTCTCTCTCTCTCTCTCTCTCTCTCTCTCTCTCTCTCTCTCTCTCTCTCTCTCTCGCTCTCTCTCTCTATGTCTGTCTGTCTGTCTGTCTGTCTGTCTGTATGTCTGTCTGTCTGTCTGTCTGTCTCTCTCTCTCTCTCTCTCTCTCTCTCTCTCTCTCTCTCTCTCTCTCTCTCTCTCTCTCTCTCTCTGCCACGTGCACGTTCTGTGCTTGCTGTCATATGCCGCCGTCAAAAATTATAATATGAATGCCCTTTTCCTTCCTCACTCACATGGCCACCTTGCATATATCCATCACATGTGAGTCAAACAGGCAAACTGCCTCTGTTGTGATATGGTGGGAAGTTGTAATATTCAATAATTTCATGCAGTGGCTTTCATAACTTCCCCCCACAGTCCAGAACCACATTAGCACTCCCTCCTACAGTCCAGAACCACATTAGCACTCCCTCCTACAGTCCAGAACCACATTAGCACTCTCTCCTACAGTCCAGAACGACATCAGCACTCCCTCCTACAGTCCAGAACCCCACAACCTTCTCAGTCTGGAACAGCCTTGACTCTCCATGGCATCCTACAATCCAAATAATTTCAGGTCTACATCCTTACCATCAGTTTCATACAACCCTCTCAAAAGACACACACACACACACACACACACACACACCACACACACACACACCACACAGAGCTATATATATATATATATATATATATATATAGAGAGAGAGAGAGAGAGAGAGAGAGAGAGAGAGAGAGAGAGAGATCAATGCGATTAAAATTCCTAAAACGATTTTGAGAGTGCTCAACCCCTTGGGGAGCAACATTTGTTAAAATAAGTTTTAAAAAACAGTCTACAAATTTGCTTCTAGCTTTGCGCTATCGTCAGGATCCTGACGATAGCGCAAAGCTAGAAACAAATTTGTAGACTGTTTTTTAAACCTTATTTTAACATACATATATATATATATATATATATATATATATATATATATATATAAACACAGTATATATATATATATATATATATATATATATATATATATATATATATATATATATATATATATAAGATCAGTATAGTTAAAAAGCCTAAAATGATTCTACGAGTGCTCAACCCCTTGGGGAGCAACATTAGTAAAAACAAGTATTAAAAGGAATGCTAAAATTATCTACAAATTTGTTTCTAGCGCTTGGCTATCGCCAGGATGGAGTTTGGGTTGCCCACCGCCGGTGTTATATAGCGTGTAGGGCCCGGTTGTAGCTGTTTTTACATGCGTGTTGGTTGCACGTGTTTTTTTTGTTTTGGATTTTCAGGTTGTTGTACGGGGTGTGTTCACTAAAAACGATTTCCATTTATGCCTGCAGTTATTTACTATTTCTGTTTTAGTATTAAGGGTTGCTAAGTGAGGTTTACATAGTATTAGCCATTTTTCAGTTAGGCATAGTTTGCATCTTTTTGAGATATTGCAGTATGGTGATGCCCTTTTTATGATTTTCCAGGATATGTTATAGTTTATTTTTGCGTCTTTAAGTTTCCAAATGTATTTGCTCAATTCAGTTTGGTTTTTGTATTTTTCTTTGTTGAATGACTGTTTGTGGTTTGCATATCTGGTTTTGAAGTGGTTTTCAGTTATCCCTATGTATGTTTCTTTTTCATTTTCTGATGTCACGGTAGCCTGGTATACAATATTGTTGTGAAGACATTTATTGCTTAGTGGACACTGCTCTTTTTTGGTGCAATTGCAAGATTTCCTTTCTTCACCCTTCTTTGCTGTGTTGGTTTTCATTTTGCTGGATGCATCACAAACTGTCCAAAATATTTAACAAAAACACTGTCAAACTATCGTACTCATGTATGCCCAACCTCAAAAACCTAATTGATGCATCCAATAGTGAACACACCCCGTACAACAACCTGAAAATCCAAAAAAAACACGTGCAACCAACACGCACGTAAAAACAGCTACAACCCGGCCCCACACGCTATATAACACCGGCGGTGGGCAACCCAAACTCCATCCTGACGATAGCCAAGCGCTAGAAACAAATTTATAGATAATTTTAGCATTCCTTTTTAATACTTGTTTTATAATATATATATATATATATATATATATTATATATATATATATATATATATATATATATATAAACACACACACCTACATTTTCCCAACATGCAAGCTTTGAAATTTGCCAACAAACACACAAAAGTAACAGAGTCAGAAATGGAGATTATTTACCACACCAAGAAAACCCTACTCCACAGCAGAAATGAAACTTGGATTAAAAAACGAGCAAAAACTCTACATTTGATGTGACCATGGGATCGTATGATGGTGCCGAAACATGTGAACTAGTCGGACTATTCATGCTATCCAACATCCAAAAACAACTTGGAAAACAGGCCGGTTTGTACAGAGATGACGGCCTCGCTGCATTAAACAATAACCCAAGAACATATTGAAAAACAACAACAAAAAAAAGAATTATGTAAAATCTTCAAAAACCACAACTTAAAAATCACAATAGAAAAAGTCACGACAGTTTTATTTGCTGATGACTCGTCGCTCAAAACAAATGGTTGTGATCTGCAAATTATAGAGACATCTTTTCAGGAAAGTCTAAATGAAGTGTCAGACTGGTGTATTTCGATCCGGTGGTCATACAGAGACCAAAACCAAAACTGTAATTATAACCACTTATCACAAGCACCAGTTGGCTCCTCTTTGTCTAAAACCTAAGTTGAATGGTACTTCTATCGAACAGGTAGATCAGCATGGCGTTTTAGGGGTAATGAATGATACAAAATTGAAATGGCAATCTGATCTCAATAATTTATGCAAGATCATCTCAAAAAACGTTTTCGCTGTTATCTCAGTCAAAGCCCTATACCAAAGCTACTGCGCTTAAACTGTTCTTCAGCGCACACATAACGTCACAGGTCAATTACGCTTCAACAATATTGGATGGGAGTAGTGATGTCTACACGCACACACAAAAACAATGAATGCTCTCCACCTCCGTGCAGCACAGCTACACCTTCCAGCCGTACCTCTAACAACAGATGAAAAACTAAAAGTACTTAACATACTTTCTATAACTAAACAACTCAACAAGTCATCATTTATGTTTAAAATGTCGGCGTATACCATTCCATATTATATCCATACACGTTTCACAAGACTGAACAGCTCTTCTGACCCGAAATACCTTCTCCCCTACTGTCCCGAAGAAATTCCTTCTCCCCTACTCACGCATTGATCAACACAAAACAAGCCTAGCTTACTCTGACCGTATGTCTGGAATTCACTTCCAACGAATCTACAAAATACAACTATTTCCACACACAAGTTAGGTCTCTATAATTTGAGCATTTGATTAAAATCGTTAACGTCCATTTGTAAACCATACATAGATACACCGCCTGAACTTGTAACCTACTCCATTAAACAGCTCATCCCCACTCTGACTATCACTCCCATCCCTCTTCTCCTCCCCCCTGCACCTACCATCCTCTCTCTCTCTCTCTCTCTCTCTCTCTCTCTCTCTCTCTCTGTTTTGTTCTTTTTTGTTCCTTCTGTTAACTACCCACTACGTCATCATCACGTTTATTAATAGTCTGTCACCGTAGAATTACATTACAGAGTTGTTAAGTTAAATCATCAGTATGGGTGATAGGTGTTATAAGAATGTATGCATGACGATAACAGATTGTAAGACCAGGCTTCGACCTAAGATCCTTGAGTATTGAATTTCTCTCTCTCTCTCTCTCTCTCTCTCTCTCTCTCTCTCTCTCTCTCTCTCTCTCTCTCTCTCTCTCCTCTCAGTGTCTGTTTGTCTGCTTACAACTGTTTGTGCTTGCATGAGTTGTAAATGAAAAACAAATAATTCGATCGATTCACAGTGTGTTTGTGAAGACGCATGAGCCCCCCCCCCCCCCCCCCCCCCCTTCTTTCTCTCTTTCTCTGTCTCTTATTCACCCGTCCCAAATCGATCTCTCTGAACGAAGAGAGAGAAGAGAGAGAGAGAGAGAGAGAGAGAGAGAGAGAGAGAGAGAGAGTGGGCGCACGCGCGCGCATGTGTGGGTGTGTGTGTGTGTGTGTGTGTGTGTGTGTGTGTGTGTGTGTGTGTGTGTGTGTGTGTGTGTGTGTGCGTGTTGACGGTATGAGCACTACATTGATTTTTCGTATGCCTTCATAATCGAGGTTTTGTTTCAGCTGTGTGTCTGTATGGAACATGGAGGTGGGTGATGTAAGACTGGTGGAAAGATGCTGTTATCAGTATTGTCTATATCTGAAACAAGAGGAAAAATATTGTCACATACATTTTATTCCAACGTCTTTTGATCCTTGTCACCATTCCCATTTGGCGCATTTTTCTCTGAATACACAGACGTTTCACAGATGGCAAGACCCCAAACCAAAACTATATCGTGAAGTCTAACACAAGTTAAGTCATACTGATGATCATCCCAGCAGACAGTGGCGGCTGTAACAGTGCTTATGACATTGACTTTACAATGCTCGGGTTAAAAGTCCAAGAAGTCTTACACAAACACAAGCTACCTGACACATGCGTGGATCTGTAACAGTCATGCAACTCATGGTCTGTCAGAGCTAACAACGGACGATTAGAAATGAATGGTTTGGTAGGTGTCAGCACTACACTTTGAGATTTTTTTTTTTTGGCTAGGCAAATGAGGAAAGATTAAAATGGAACCGAGGAAATTAGAAATTGTCATTCACCCTTCGATTATCTCCATCCTCCTCCTGCCGGATCGTTCGGCCCGAACTCCCTTCGGAATCGACAGTAAGTGTTCACAGTTTTCGTCTTGAAAACCTTACCAAAGTTTGACACTTAATCTAGATTCCTTTCCATCCCTGCATTTTCCCAGTACAGGCCTCAAGGACTAGGAGAACAAAAGGTCATCTCAGAAGCTGTGGAAATGCCACGTCTGTGGGCATTCTCCATCTTCCTGCAGGGCTAACAGGTCTGTCCCCTGTACTACTGGATTTCTTTCGATTACAGCTAGAGATTGAATATTTGGTCGGCGTTTATGATGTGTGTTTTTTCCCCGATCTAATGTTTGGTCTGTGGCGCTGGGTGACAATGATCTGTTGTCTGTTGAGTATGAAGACAGCAGTGTACAAACATTTCCAGTTATCCTTTGGTTTTTGTGCATGAAAATTACGACAGACAAGGCTGACTGTTTGAGAAGTATTTCTCCACATTTGAGCTGGGCTTTACTTAACATGAAATTAGTGACTTACTGTACCTCGCAATAAATACAATACAATGCAATATAAAACATGACTACACAGTGCAATTTTATACAATGCAAATCCGATGTAATACAATGCCATGTTAAAGAGTGAAACATAATAAATAAAATAAAATAAAATATAGAATAACACAACGCAACGCAACAAAAACGATGCGACGTAAGACCACAGAACATACAATAGCATCAGAAATGGATAAGTCATGGATAAGAGATGGCACAATACAATACAATACAATACAATACAATACAATGCAATGCAATGCAATGCAATGCAATGCAATACATACAACACAACACAACACAACAACACAATACAATACAACGCAATACAATACAATACAATACAATACAATACAATACAATACAATACAATACAATACAATGCTGACAATATTTGGGATCACCAACTTCATATATAAAGGCATGTACAATAAAATGCAGTACACGGCACTGCTACACAGTACAAGCAATAAAATTGTATACACTGCAATATCAGAAATGTGTATAATCAGGTAAGTGCATGAACAACACAACTGATTAACAATAGTTAGGGGAGAAAATTGATATTTGTTGTGGAGGAGGGAGGGTGAAGTATTCTTCCATACTTGTCTAGCCATTAAACCTATCAGGCAAAATAAAGAACAAAGCCAACATCACTTTATTGTTTGGTGAATTCTTGCTTTGTTTGTTTCGTAGTCTTTCGTTCTATTATGAATATCACAACTCAAGACCATCTAGTCATCAAAGTGTGAACATCCCATCAGATAGGATTTTTGTTATCATGACTTATGACGTTGTGTTGACTCCCCTAATAACACTGCGTTTTCGGTGAATATATTCACTGCTTTGTTAATTAACTGTCTTTTGTTTTAATCATAGCTATTTGGTCTGTAAGCATTCCACCTGTCATTTTTTCGGCGTGACTGATGATTCCGTACGGCATTATAAACGACGAAATCCATCAGAACAAGAAATGGATACGATGCAACACAAGACAATGCTTTCGAATGTAATACAAGACATTCAGTACTGTACAGTAGGGCACTGTACAGAACACAGAGCACTTTGAAAAACAGTAAAATGTTGTAAATCGTATGGCAGTATTGAACAGGATGACTTGATTGAGTATTCAGAGGCCATGCTACGAGTAGTGTTCCCGTCAACGTTGAATTCGTTGCCGTTTTATAATGCAACTGCGCATGGGTACTTAAACAGTTTATTGAAGTTAAGTTATGTGTAATATTTGTATTGTTACTTGCATGTCTCTGAGTCAGCTGTTTGAGTGAGTGGTACTTGATGAAATATTTTAATTACGTTCTCCTTCTTGCTGTTCATACAGCCATATCGGCTTACACATTTACACACCCAGATAGACTATCTCTAACTCTTTGACAGAGAGAAGCGAGACTTGTCACCTGTGACAGAGAACCAGACAAACTGGTTACGGGTCATCTGATACATCCACACCATTTCATCTCAGCGATGTTGCAGTCCTCATAGGCATCCTGCCTGTCACTATAGGTCGAAGGCCCAAGTTTTCTTTCATTATCATAGAACAAATGTAGTGCCATCAGGCCAAACTTAGAGCAGGGTGCCACCCCCTGAAGTCGTATTGGAGTGTCTTAGAATAACGTTTCTGCCACACACATCATCACATTATTCATTTAGCCCAATTTAGTTATTAAAAATCCTCCTCTATTACGTATGTTAAGTATGGCATGTTTGCTGTTGCAAGCGTTTTAAAAATCTAAATTACACTGAAATAAAGCTTTTAAGTGGAGGTCAGCACTGTGTTTTTTTCTTTCCACGTGAAAACCCGGAATACGAACTACTGATAGATGCATTTGGGCGAACCTGGGCATCACAGCAGATCCATTTGAAGAATTCTTCTCTGAACTTCGTCCCAGTGAAACAATAAAGAAGAAAATTGACGGCACTGTTCGTGTACCAGAGAAGTAAGGTCACAGCAACTTGTACAGAATTTCTGTTCATGAATCCAATTTCGTGGGTCGAATAAGCATATACATAAACTTCCAAGACATGATAAATACACACAGGCATAGTCAAAACTAGAAACGTGCAGGACAAAGCAAGAATCATGACTGTCGTCCTTGAAGCCGTTCTTCTACGCCTGTCCTTAATATGTGGATTGTTGTTTTTGGTGGTGGACATGGTAATAGAAGTGCTGGCAATAGCTTTGAACAACGTCAGTGACAATATGACGTCACAAGTCAGAAGACTAACGGATGGAACTAGAGTAAACACTGTCAGGTCGACCCACGCCCAGACATGCAGGACGAATTCCTCGTACCCAATGGATCTGAAAGTGCACTTGGCATTAGAAATCACCATCCCAAACACAAAGTGAAAATGGAGAGTACAGGCAAAGGTCACAACAGCTGCTATGACAATCCAAGTTCTTTGCAGGGAGCACACCATCATCATCTTGTGCGGCCATTTCACTGCCATCGTTCGCTGCACCGTCACACAGGTCAGCAGCCAGGAGGACGCAGTACTGGTAGCGTACTTGAGCCACCAAGACAGCTTACATATCGCAATGTGCAAATCATACACATCTATATAGATAAGGTAGTCGAGCCACTGACGTATTAGGCCGACGTACAACAAAGAAAAGTCAGACACTGCAAGGGCCATAAGAATGACGTGTTGAGAAGATTTGTTGTCCTTGATACGACGCATCACAACTACGGTGGCAACGTTTCCAAAGCTTCCCAACAACAATAGACATGGCGGCCATACTTTCCAAAGAATTATAGCGGCTTCTTCCTCCAGGGATAAAGCTCCATGTGTCCATTCTGTTGGAGTAGTGACGTTCTGGATTTCAGGACTGATGTCTGCAGTTTGGTTCATGTTTTGCACAGTGATGTTTGCCCTTCCAACAGAAGAAAATAGTAGTGAAGAAGTAAGAACACTTGACAGACAGAGAACAGGAATGGAGAAGTGAGGACACTTCACAGACAGAGAACAGGAGTGGAGAAGTGTGGACACTTCACAGACAGAGAACTGGAGTGGAGAAATGAGAACACTTCACAGAGAACAGGAGTGGAGAAGTGAGGACACTTCACAGACAGAGACCAGGAGTGGAGAAATGAGGACACTTCACAGAGAACAGGAGTGGAGAAGTGAGGACACTTCACATACAGAGAACAGGAATGGAGAAGTGAGGACACTTCACAGACAGAGAACAGGAGTGGAGAAGTGAGGACACTTCACATACAGAGAACAGGAATGGAGAAGTGAGGACACTTCACAGACAGAGAACAGAAGTGGAGAAGTGAGGACACTTCACAGACAGAGAACAGGAGTGGAGAAGTGAGGACATTTACAGAAAACAGGAGTGGAGAAGTGAGGACACTTCACATACAGAGAACAGGAATGGAGAAGTGAGGACACTCCACAGACAGAGAACAGAAGTGGAGAAGTGAGGACACTTCAAAGACAGAGAACAGGAGTGGAGAAGTGAGGACACTTCACAGAGAACAGGAGTGGAGAAGTAAGGACACTTCACAGAGGACAGGAGTGGAGAAGTGAGGACACTTCATAGAGAACAGGAGTGGAGAAGTGAGGACACTTCACAGAGAACAGGAGTGGAGAAGTGAGGACACTTCACAGAGAAAAGGAGTGGAGAAGTGAGGACATTTCACAGAGAACAGGAGTGGAGAAGTGAGGACACTTCACAGAGAACAGGAGTAAGGAAGTGAGGACACTTCACAGACAGAGAACAGGAGTGGAGAAGTGAGGAATAGAATACACAGACTATACAGGCAAGGATCAATGAAAAAGGGTGGTGTCTTCACACAATGGTTTTTTGCGTGCGTACGTGCGTGAGTGCGTGTGTGCTTGCGCTCGCGCGCGGGCTCGTGTGTGGTGTGTGTGTGTGTGTGTGTGTGTGTGTGTGTGTGTGTGTGTGTGTGTGTGTGTGTGTTGTGTGTGTGTGTGTGTGTGTGTGTGTGTGTGTGTGTGTGTGTGTGTGTGAGGGAATGAGGGAAGGAGGGGGTGGAGTGAAGAAAAAGACTATCCATCCCATGGGCACATGGTAGCCTACGTCTCCACTAAGGATGGAATAGATTTTAGATGCATCTAAGCTTTAATTTTTGATACGTATGTTCGCACAGGGCTTGGACTTAGGGTCTCACCCAAAAGACCTGAAGGAGGTTACAGTCTGTACAGATGTAGACTCCGCAGAGATCATCTCCTCCAGACTGGTAGCCTAAACAGGAACAGAACCCAAGACTCTGAGATCAAGACAACAATGCTTTCCCCACTATATCAACCAGACCTTGTGGCGGTATTGGATGACCTCACGATCTAGGCAGCGAAACGACGTCCTTAGACGGCCGCTTGGAGTCGACAGCCCTATCAAAGCGTCTAAGAGAACCATCCCTTCAATCTGAAAACACTCCGAAGTCAGAAGTCAGACTGGAACTGACCTGTTGGATGCATAGTGGCAGTAGTGAGCATCTACAGTCATATGGCAGAGAACAATGGGATAGGTGGATGTTATGCTTGTCTGTTGGAATCCTGCCAGAGTGAAAGAGTGCCAGGCTCTATGCCTCAAAGGGTCCACCACTTGAGCCTCGTGGTTCCAACCAGTTTTGTGATTGAGCCAGGTGGTGACGGAGGCAAGTAAAAGTGACTGTTCAAGACGGGAAGAAAGATGTAAAACCAAGACAACCGAAAGCGCTACAGTGGAATGATAAAAGAATCAAAAGAAGAAGATTCCTTTTGCTTAAAGGTTCCACGAAGACAATATTAAACTTGCTTTAATACAGGATGCACACAATTTACAGAGAGCCTCTGTTTCACTGTAACCATCTGTCAGACCTGTCATGTGGACACAGGAGATGGACTCAAAGGAGGAGTGTTCATTCTGGTCAAGAATCAAATACCAGCAAAGCAGACTAATGTGGACTCAGGTGGACAGACATAAGTCACTGGTATGGACATCACAGTGGAAGAAAAAAGAGCAAGATCTCAAGTACGTATTGAAAACCAGACAGACAATTTTCACTGCGCACCATGAAAGTTCCAGATAATAGATGTCTCATTCCCAGTAACTCCAACAGTTAGAAGTACAGAGAACCTAAATGCAAAAGCAAAAGGTATCCATGCAGTAAGAGACAGATAGGAAAGCAGTTATCCTTAAGCACATGAAACAAGCCTCCTCAAGGATGTTCTGGACACATGAATGAACAAACGGCTGAACAGAAGAGGCTTCAGTGATGGAAGCTGTGGAATTCTCATCACACTGTGTTCCCTCTCGCTGTCTCTCAGGAGAGTTCTCCTTAAATTACATAGTTGAAGTAGGTGCCTTGGGAAAAAAGCAGTCAGAATGCTCTTAACTACAGGAGGCAATCCACTCCAGAGTCACCGTCTGAGATGTATTGACCGTATTGCAAGCTATCCAATGAACAATGAATCCAATACCCTTGTTTCTACAATGGCTGCCCTGCAGCACTCCACTAAGCACAAATTTGTCCAGTGGATTCCATCACACTGCAACGTCCGGAGCAACGAAAAGCTGACCCGCTGTCAGAGGAAGTAGAACAGTTGTCGAAAGATATCCAGCAACTGACCGTAAAAAAGGTGAAAACGTTTGTGAGGGAGAAGCAACAGACAACATGGCCTCAGCAGTATCCTGATTACAACCACAGAGATGTTTACTACCCCCTGTGCAGAGAAGTCAACATGATCATTATGAGACTGAGGACAGGACGCGCCACAATAAGATCTACATGTCAAGGAGTTCCACATTGGTGATCCTTTCGTGTGCCCCTGCGCAACGTCTCCCATGGCAGTCGAGCACTCCTTCCAAGACTGTCCAATACTCGAGACCCATGGAGCAGAAATCCGACTCCAGACGTTCCGATGGTGGAGAAGGAAGAAGAGGGAGTAATGAAGGGTGGAACTTTTGATGGAGATAAATAAGATTGATACGCCAATAGTTTGTTAGAGACGATGGCAATCCCTTCATAACATTAAACTATGAGCGTAACAGGCAGTTACTATTGGTGGCCTCAGTGGTAACATCAGTTAAGGTAGGCCTCAGTGGTAACATCAGTTAAGGTAGGCCTCAGTGGTAACATTCAGTTTAAGGTAGGCCTCAGTGGTAACACTCAGTTTAAGGTAGGCCTCAGTGGTAACACTCAGTTTAAGGTAGGCCTCAGTGGTAACATATCAGTTAAAGTAGGCCTCAGGGGTAACATTCAGTATAAGGTAGGCCTCAGGGGTAACATACAGTATAAGGTAGGCCTCAGGGGTAACATTACAGTATAAGTAGGCTTCAGGGGTACATACAGTATAAGGAGGCCTCAGGGGTAACATACAGTATAGGAGGCCTCAGGGGTAACATACAGTATAAGGTAGGCCTCAGGGGTAACATACAGTATAAGGTAGGCCTCAGGGGTAACATTCAGTTTAAGATAGGCCTCAGGGGTAACATACAGTATAAGGTAGGCCTCAGGGGTAAACCTATAAGGCAGGACTCTTCAGGGTTAACATGAGTATAAAGTATGAGGCTAGGGTAACAGTATCAGTTTAAGGGACCTCAGGACTCAGACAGTCTGTAGCAGAGACTGACATAACAGTTTTATGCAGACTTCAGACTGTATCAAACATTGTCATAACAAATAGCTTATTGTCGGACCAGTTTGTATTAAAATTGACATAACAAACTGTTTAATGTAGGCCTAAAGGTCCAGTTGGTATCACACACTGTTTGTTGATTGTTCTGGTTGTCAGCACAACCGGCGCATTTTTCCTTTTTCAATCTTTGGTAAGTGTTTAGGGTTGCCTCCCAAGAGTGGATCTAGCACAAGAGAGGGTCACAAGACCTTCCAGACCGCTTCTTGGGGATTGCAATCCATAATGAAATTGAATGAGAGAGCGTTAATCTGTTGTTTGCTTGATGAGGAGACATGGAAAGGTTCCAGCATTAGGAAATAAGACATACTGTGAGACTATGTCTTAAACGTGTGGCATAAACCAAAGTGAAACATACAGATAAGGCAGGCTCAAAAATACTGTGTTCAAACAAATGTAGATTTTTATTTGCTTCTTCCTTCGCTGTTTTCAACAAATAAAGCAAGAGCTTACAGATGCCCTAAGACAGGACAGTGCGCGGAGATTTCAACAAATATGTGGTACGTCTTTAAGACAAATCCATAAATGTTTTTTTTTTTACGTTTTCTTCAGATAACGTGACAAAAAAGAATGAATAAGAGGAAAGGAAAAAACATGACAAAAAGAAATATTCGAGGATAATAAAGAGCCAAGGAAGAAACCAAATGAAGTAAAATACAACTTTGGCAGCATGTTGATTTTCTCACCAGTTCTGATATTAAACGCATTGAAAATGAATTAAATGAATTTCATTTTTCATCATAGCACAATTAAGCCCAGTTTTTCGCCTTTTAATAAAAGTTCCATTTTATCCATAATGCACATTTGAGAGGAAAATTATAGTATTCTGTAAGACACTGAGTAGAGATTTTTTTTTTACTGATGTTATACATTTATCATTTCAAAAATACTAAGATAACACAGCGAGTATTTTGAAATAAGGATAAATACGGTAATGCAACATTAAACTTTACTGAGTTGATATCCATGACACATATGAATAAATTGTAATGAGTAAAGAACACCATGCTTCACACTTTTCATCATGATAGTAACAAATACATTTCAAAATTTACACAATCCAAGAAACAATAAGCAATAAATAAAACAAGAATAATCTACCCCTTTTTTTTACAATGTTCTATAGACACGAAATAAATATCAAACCTCTGAAGGTCTACAAAGATTATCGTGTTTTTAGATTATTCAGAGTATGGGAACTGGTTTTATTCGAAAACGTCTTAATAACACATTTCCAATTACTGTATATATTTCCACTGTAATGCTTCCAGTCTTGGCTCAATGTGACTAGTTCTGCAGCTTTTAGTTTTAACACACACACACACACACACACACACACATACACACACACACACACACACACACACACACACACACACACACACACGCGCGCGCGCGCGTGCGCGCGCGCGCTTGCTTTCACCGATGACTGTTAAATAAAACGTTTGGTCTCTTAGTATTTTGTTCCCTGTGCTAAACAAGTCAAGATTAACAACGAATCATCATCTGTCACATTAAACATAGTTTCTTTTTTCTGATATTGTTTTAAAAAAACTTTTACCAGAAAATTCGTAAATGTAGCAGACCACAAATAATGTGGCACAATATCATTTTCCTCATGACAAAGATTACATTATTCATCTCTGTTTGCTCCCATTCAATTTGAAACGATGTTTGATACTAGAGTCCTATGGAATAGCTTAAGTTTAATCCATTTAAGCATAAGTTCCCTGATTTCATTAATCCTTTCAATGTTTTTAGATACCGTTTTCCAATTTTGTAGAGCCTTTGGCCAATTTTCTCATTTCCTAGGGGGTTTTATGCTAAGTATCTAATTTTACTCCATTAATATTTTTGAATAGTTCAGATATGTAGTTGTTTTTGAAGAACATATTTTTTTTTTGCATATTCTTTAATTTTTAAGGCAACGAAAAAAATCAAGATGACTTACGATTAAACTACGCAGATTCCATTCCGAGTATTTTGAATACCAAATACATATCCAATGTCAATATTGCAAATCAGAAATGGCCATTTCTTTATTTCTAATCTGCTGCTAAAGAAAACGGGCTCAATTGCCATCTTCTAGTTGTGTGTGTATTGAGTTTATCAAAAGCCTTCATTAGGTTAATTATTTTCCAAACTGATGTCCCTTATTATTCATAATCACATTACACATTGGTAGATACTTTAGAAATTTGTGTTCCAAGTGGATACTAATTTTATTTGTCTGAAGCGAATTTTCATTTAAGAAAAATAGTCTTTAAACTGTTTAAGGAAGTAGAAAATGAAACTATTAACCTAGAAAATGAAAACAGAGGTTTTGTTTGTTACATTTTGAGATCTGTTTGTGTGCTATCACCTTGTGTCTTCATATTGCATATGAGAGAAAGACAACACAAGCGCACGCTATATTCCTTATCATCCATATACATACAAGCAACCATGCTCCTGAGCTTATTACCTGTGGTTTGGATTATTTTAGTACCGTTGTATCAAAATATCTTTTTTGTTTCAGGCTCGAAGAACTAGTTTTGCACGGTCATTACCCATGCGCTCGTGGAAAAGTTGAAAATCTTTTTAAAGATGCCGCAATTCCTGTCTGCCTGCAGTCACAAAAAGCATATCAGTAAGGGTTTGTTCAAAAGTCAAAAGCAAAATGTGCATCGCAAGGAGAAAATAAAGTCGACGGAAACGTTCTGTGTTTCAATAAGTGTTATAGTCATATTGTGAGTAGCCAATCCAGGCTTTGAAATTATGGATAAATCAGGTATCTATTATCAAAGACAGACACAATATAAAAACAATTAGGACTCATTATCAAGACTCACATTAAGAAATACAAGTCACTAAAATGTGGTAAACCCATCATAGGTCGAACGAACACTTTAACTGAGTTATATTGATACGGGAAATCTTACCACCTTTAACAGCACTATAAATTTGTGCATGTATATCTAGTGTTGATTTTTTTTAATAAACACATTATTATCTCCTCTGTTGAAATGATGATCACACGCCAAGTGTATATGTACACATTTGGAGGCATCTATCATTAGAAATGTTTCCATCAACACGAAGCAGCCTTGCAAGGAAACGGTCCGGAGGCAGTTCCAGCCGTGGTATCTAACAGAGAGATGAATAAAAGCTAGGTTTCAGTGAAGAAAGGGAAACAGCTTAATTTTTTTTAATCCTTATCCACCCACCCACCCCCACCCCCCCACCCACCCCCCCAAAAAAAAACAAAAAAAAAAACAGATTTTGAGAAAACATTAGTGAATATTTGTGCTGATGGAGTCAGTGCATGCAGATATAATCATATGAGTTTTGGCAATGGTTAAGATTTATATAGGCATAAATCTGCAGTACTGAATATCAAAACTTTACATCACAGTAAATGAAGAAGTATGAAAATAAAAACGACATTGACGTTTGAATATTGCACAGAAATAAAGAGAAA
>CM065734.1:31658463-31670963 GCA_033310375.1 Conus canariensis | reverse complement strand
ACAGGGCAACAGGGAAACATACTACGACTTTTCAGCTCCACGTGCCCCCAGTTGGTTCAACCCTTTCAGTGCCCTGGACTGGGAATCCTATTGATGGGCCCACGACGACCAAGCCACCTGATGCAACTGCTGTGTTATCTCTGTTCATTTTGATTGATTTTTAAGCACCTCCATGTACACGTTGCATTCTGTTGCTCTTGACATTTTTCTCTTTAATCACTAACGATCTTTTTCCTTCCATATAATTTGAATGTTAGTTTTAGAACATGACACGAGGAAACAACTTTAGTGTTTTTCAATGGAACTGTAGATCAATAATTTCTAATAATGAACATTTAGTCCAATATCTCGCAAATAATAAATATCATGTCTTAAGCCTCCAGTCATTAAATGTAAAGAAAGATAAGCTACATAAGTTAGAAAATTATTACTTCCCTCCCATCTATCAAAAAGAAGACACAATTGGCTATTTATATATATATATATATATATATATATATATATATATATATATATATATATGAAGGGGTAAATTACACACTGTGCCCTAATCCTGTTCCATCAGATATTTCCACAGCTCACTCTTGTGCTGTGACAGTACAAGTTGATAAGATTCTACTAACTATCTTATCAGTGTATTTACCAGAAGGTTCAGATGATAACAACACTGAATGATCCGTATGCTTTAGGCAGATAAAGGCAGAAAAGTGCAAATTACAGGAGATTTTAATGCACATGCCCCTTTTTGGGAGAAGATCTGTGACCATATCACAAGCAATCGTTTTATAGAGAATGTTGTAGATTCATCATTTTGTCAATTAAACGATGGTTGAGTTACACGAATCCCCGATAATCCTAACCATAGAGCTACGGCAATTGATTTAACTCTGGTTTCGCCTGATCTAGCTCCCATTTGGGAGTGGAACGCACTGGATCATTGCTTAAATAGTGATCACATTCCGATTATAACCAGTTTTGAAATTACAAGCACAAGAATTACAGATCTAACTGAGGATAAAGTCCCAAAGTACAATTATAAATTAGCTAATTGGGATAAATTTTCAGCAAGTATGTCCATGTTTTATGTTGAGGATATGCACGAAAAAAATGTAGATTATCTTTATTTTTCATTTACCAAGGCAGTCCTAGATGCTGCAAATGACTCTATACCCATGCTTAAGACAAAGAAATCACATAAACACTCTGGACATATCTGGTGGAATGACAACTGTGAAAAGGCAAATAGCGAAAACTGGGAGAAATTTAAAATATACATACAAGAAAATTCTACCCCAAACCATCAAGAGGCAAACAAGGCAAAAAATACATCAAACACAGTTAACGCCCAGGCCAAGAGACAATACTGGTCTTCTTTTTGTATTAATGAAATCTACAGTCATAAAGGTATGCAAAAAGTCGGGGAAAAAATGAAAACCATGAAGAACGGAATTGATTTACCACAATGTCCCATAAAATTAGAGAACTCAAATTTACCCACTAATAATGAAAAGGCAGAAGCATTTGCAGAGATGTTTGTCAATTATAGTAGAAATGCAGGTTTATCAACTGAAAGTAAAGAGTATAGAGAAAGTGAAGAGCAAAGTAAAACAAAATCAAATCATGATGATAATGGGTTCACAAGGAAAACATATGTAAATTCTGAAATAACATTTGAGGAAGTAAAAGAAAGTATTTTACATTTGAGTAAAGCAAAAACATCTGTTGGATTAGATGGAATATCTTATGAAATGTTAAAACACTTACCTTACAATGTTATTCGATTTTTACATATATTCATACACAGATGTTGGAGTAAAGGCGAAATGCCTTCTGTTTGGAAGCGATCAATTGTTATTCCTATACATAAGCAGGGAAAGCCTAAAGCAGATAGAAACAGCTATCGACCTTTCTCGTTAACATCACACGTTTGCAAACTTATGGAGAAAGCAATATTAAACAGATTAGTCCATTTCTGCGAAAAACAGTGCATTATACCCCCAAATCAAGCAGGCTTTCGGAAAGGCCGATCAACTACAGAACATCTAGTGAAACTAACAACACAAATCAAACAGCAGTTCGCGAGGTGGAAAAATATCCTAGCAATTTTTTTTGACGTTAAGAAAGCTTATGATCAAGTATGGCACTACAAATTATTACAAAAGCTTAAGGAAAACAATATTAATGGCAATATATATAATTATATTAAAATTTTCCTTTCACATCGTTTCATACAAGTAAGAGTAGAAAAAACGTACTCGAACCCCAGAGAACTTCAGATGGGATTACCTCAAGGTTCAGTTATTTCTCCTGTTTTATTTAATATACTCATAGCCGATCTCCCAAAGCGACTATCAAACGATTCAGTTTTAGTCCAGTATGCTGACGATATATGCATGTGGATGAAGGTAACAATGAAGCTCAAAACACCCACTAGAGCATTAAACTATACCAAAAAAAAGTTTACCAAAAGGAATTAGATAAAATCACTGATTTTATGAAAGAAAATGGTTTATCACTATCTTTAGAAAAAACAAACATGGTCCTTTTTAACTCAGTTTATAACCCAGAAAAAAATGCCTATATTTACAATTAATGGAATTGCCCTTAAGTTTGTGCAAAGTGTTAAGTTTCTAGGTGTTTATCTGTCATCAAAACTTACCTGGAAACAACATATAAATCATATACTTGATAAAACACGAAAAGCATTATATTTTCTCAAAATTATAAGTAAACGACGTTGGGATCAAGATACTAAAGCACTTTTATGTCTTGCAAACTCACTTGTTCGATCTCGTTTAATATATGCCCAAGAAGTTTTCTTTAATGCCCCCAAGCACCTATTATCCAAACTTCAAAGCATAGATTGCAAAGCTGTTAAATTGGCACTTGGGGTATCAATACATGCTTCCAATCTAGGATCCTATAAAGAAGCGGGTGTTCTTCCTCTAGATGACAGTGGAAAAATTCTTGCGCTAAATTTATAGTAAAGTCTTTTGCTTTTGATACATTTTGTATGGAACAAATTAGATTAGACTCTGTGAAAGATTTTGCTAAAAGAGCTAAAACAATACACTCTTTACAATCAATCAATTCTTATGCCACCGATAAAATCAATTCTAAAGAATTAAAACACAACGAAATAGCCACTAAGCCACCTGTTTCACCAGCAGCACCCTAGGAGCATATTAAACCTGCTTTTGATATTGATGATACCAATTTAAACAAAAGTCAATCTCCAAATATCTTGAAAAATTTAGTAAACATAAGCATTGAAAACAAGTATACTGACTATATCAAGATGTACACAGACGGGTCTGTAATAGAAAATGGCAGTGCAGGATCAGCATTTTATTCCTTCCTTGAAAACATTAAAACGTTATAATATTGGTAGACATTATTCTATTTTCACTGCTGAATTAATAGCCATTTTAATGGCGTTACATCACATTAAAGAGTTACCTTTAAATGCATACAAAATATTATTTTGTGTGGATTCAAAATCAGTATTATATGCTATCAAAGGTCAAAATACCAAGACACGGGTTGAAATGAGACACGAAATCAAGCACTTAATACATCACTTAGCAAGCAAAGATATCAGTGTTACTTTTTATTGGATTCCATCTCACTGTGGAATTCTCTCTAATGAACAGGTATATCAAGCAGCCAAGAGTGCAACACGCAATGCTGCAGGGACAATTAAACTTAATATTAAGCTAGATCTACATGAATATTATAAATACTTTGACAAGTTAGCAAAGGACAATTTTGTTGACAAGTTGAAGACCTTAGATATACAATATTCACATAATTGTGTAAAAGCTTGTGATACACTGCATTTGGATATAATAATTAAGAGTTTAAGTCAAATCAAATCCAGATCAATCACGTCTTTGATGTTTAAGATTCGTCTAAATGCTCTCGAGACAAAATTTTGTAAAGATATTATTTGTGTTTGTGGGAGTCAAATTTCTACGAATCATCTGCTTCTGCACTGTCCTGCCATCAAAGCTCAAATGCTCACAAATGGAGGCACTGCACTCAACCATCGAAATCCGATAACATTACAGAAAATAGTTAATGACCTTGATCTTCTTAAGCTGTTTTCAGAAACTTTGCACTCTAGTTCTGTTGGTATTTTTCTTTGATAGTTGTTGGTAATGTTGAGATTATTTGGGTTTGTAGAATTCAAAACTTAAGTATGGCATTGATGTTACATTTACTCAAAACCACTCAACACTTTAAAGAATCTCTCACATGCATTTGTGTGGTGTGTGTGTGTGTGTGTGTGTGTGTGTTGTGTGTGTGTGTGTGTGTGTGTTGTGTGATGTCACTTGAGGGTGAAGAGACGTTAAATTAAAGTACTACTACAAAGGAAAATGGGGGAACCACATGTAAACAGTATTCTGGGTGAGTTATGATCATAATGAGACTAACTGTGGAAAGTTTTCTCTCTCTCTCTCTCTCTCTCTCTCTCTCTCTCTCTCTCTCTCTCTCTCACACACACACACACACACACACACACACACACACACACACACACACACACACACACACACACATACACACTCATTAAAAAAAAATCATTAATAATCAGTCACTGATGGGTGATGATCATATGAGATCAACAGTACAATAGGAAGATCTTCTTCTCCGTTCACTTGGGCAGGAATCCTGGAGGTACTGGCAAAGGTTGTCGTATGGGGGACAGTCTTACCCCATAAAATGAAGTTTAAACCATGTTATGAATAAAGAGTTGTTAAATAAAGAGTTGTTAAGGACAACGGATTAGACCTATCTGGAGAAAAAAAAAGGCTTATGTTGGTTGTTTAGCAATGGTGAGAACCCAAAGATGCTACCCTCGCTTTTGCTAGATGGTCAGATTTTAGAATATAAACAAAAAGTTAAATTCCTGGGGGTATCTTTAACCCTTAAGCGGAACTGGAAAACACATATTGAAAATTTGATTGATAAAACAAGGAAAAAAGATTAAACGTTCTTAAAATGGTATGTTGTCAACCATGGGGTCAGGACTGTCATACCCTTTTACATCTATACATCTTTTTAGTCCGATCGAAATTGACATGTGGGCAGGAAGTACATTTCTCTGCACCTAATTCTCTTTTAAAGATATTGCAAAGCTTGGATAGTAAGGCCATGAATTTAGCTCTGGGAGTTCCAGTTTATACAAACACTTATAAAAGTTATAAAGAAACAAATGTTTTACTACTTAATGAGAAGCGAATATTGGATGTGTCCAAGTATTATTGTCAGAAGTCTTCCTGTTGAAAATTCAGTTACTGAAGAAACACTGATGGTTTCCAGTAAAGACTTTCCTAAGAGTTCTAAAAACATATCATATCTCCAACCAGTTAGAAACTACACATCTGACTTTATGTCACATTCTAACATTGATATTACTGTTATACCAGAATTTCCTGTGGCACCTCCAATGCCTCCTTGGGAGCACCTAAATTGCTTCTTTTGATTACAAATACACTACGTTAAAGAAAAGTGATAATGTGAAAATTTTAACAACTGGAGTTCGTGAATATTTAGAAAACAGCTATCTAAATCATTTAAAAGTGTTTACAGATGGGTCGGTAATGGGATTCTCTGACAGTGGTTCTGGCTTTATAATACCAAACTTAACTGCCAGGAAATCATATCGTTTAGGAGAGGGGTTTTCAATTTATACCTCAGAAGTATACGCAATACTGAAGGCTTTGATGTACATACATAATACACCAATTGCTTTATACAAACTCTTACTGTGTGTTGATTCCAAATCTGTTTTACAATCACTAGAGCGTTGGGTCTGCAAAGCTAGAACAGATTTGCTCTTTGAAATAAAACATTTACTGCATTGTTTCATAACTCTGGGTATAAGAATTGATTTTTGTTGGGTCCCATCTCACTATGGTATAAAGTGGAATGAAATAGCAGACAGCCTTGCAAAAGACGGAGCAAATAGAAACGCTGAAAATTTATAAAAAGAATCCCTTAGATTTGTCCTCTTTTGAGTTTATCCAAATTGAGGAACAGTATATACATAAGCAGAATTTTAGTCAAAACATGGCTACTTTACCATTGTGCCCAAGGAACATTGTTAAATTAATTCATAAATTAAGGCTGGATATTTGGAACACTAAATATTCTTATGGTATTACTTGTGTCTGCAGAGAAAACATTTCCGTGCGTCATCTTTTGTTTGAATGCTCAGTGTTGACCTCGATCTATCAGGAGAAAGGTATTGAGTTGAATACCTTTGATAATGTCAATACTGTCTTATATGGTTCATGCGTTGCTGAAATTGCCATGGTTATTTTGCAGTCACAGGTTGCAACATTTTTGTAAAGATCACAACTTCGTGTACCACTAGGGTATTTCACTTATGTAAATATGCACATATCAGATGTGGCTTTGCAAGTACTAGATAAGTTGAGTGTGAAGGTTTTTCTTTTTTCTCTTTTTCATTTAACAAGTGTCTAATATCATCTAGTGATGAAAAGACATTCAATAAACCACTGAACGGAACGCACGCACACACACACACACACACACACACACACACACACACACACACACACACACACACACACACGCACACACACACATCCAGAGATAGATAGATAGATACTATAACGACGAAGAATTGTTAACCTGCACTTGTTTTCCCTACCACTTAATTGTTCAGCATTATATTGTTTGGTCAATCGGTGGGCGATTGTATCTCTTATGAGATCCAAGTAAAGGTGGTTCTGCTCAATTCTTAGCCGCTGACAATGCTTGGGTTAGTGAACAGCAGAGCTGACCACTCAGACTGTTCAATATCTTTTGATCTCCCTTACATCCTTGAATGGATCCTCAAGAATAGGCTCAAAGATTGTCCCCTATATTTTATACTGTTTGCATAATGCTTTTAACAAAGCTTAAATAAATGTTAGCGAACCGCCCAGAAAAACGTGCACAAAAGAGTCACAAGACAAAACACAACGCGTTTCGACCTCCTAGGTCTTCCTCAGGTGAAACACAAACGAATAAAATAACGAAAATTCACTTAGCTCTGATCGCTTCAGATCGCTTCAGAGTTCAGCGCAAGGAAGAAGGCGTTGAATGAGAACCGATGTCTTGTGACTCGTTTGTCCACGTTTTTCTGGGCGGTTCGCTAACATTTATTTAAGATTTGTTTAGATTTCCGCCTGCAGTCGTCTCACTTTGCAACATAATGCTTTTAGTTTTTTCAGCAACTTTTTCCCTTTCCACACTTTCGTTTTGTTTTATTTACTACCCTTCGCTGGATGCTTTGGGGGCGCTCTTGGATTCTTTTTTGAACCCTGGGTGCTGAGAACACGACAGAAATATGGACTGTGGTGTGTCTCTATATGACGCCAAGAGCACAGACACAATCAACCGCGTCACCCTGATGAGTCCGACCCAGCGGACGAAAGGCATAGGAGCAGGCAATACAAATAGATGTGCCATCGAGAGGGATCACCATGGCTTCATCATGCAGCTAGTGAAGGGTTTTCATATTTACATTATAATTTTCTTAACATTATGTTCCCATTTTCTTCATTTTCAATTTTTTTTTTCTAAATTCAAATCTTTGCCAAGTCATTACTACAACGACGGAAGACTTGTTTGCCTGCACTTGTTTTCCCCCCACTGCTTAATTGTTCAGCATTATATTATATATATATATATATATATAATATATATATGAAATACTCGTGCAGGTGACCGAACTCGTGCGTAAAAATAGTGGTAGTAGGTAGCATGATAATAACCACAGCAATATACATAAGCAAATACAAGGGTATTAACAGAAAAACAAAAATATATGAAACTTTGTGCCTTTATTATTGTCTCTTTTCTGTATCTCTCTCTCTCTCTGTCTCATGCTTTCAGCACAAGGTAAACTCCTTTGGTGCTTTCAACATGTCAAATGCATGCAAGTTGCTGCAAAAAATTCAGTGTTATTTTCTGAAAATACGTTCATCAGACTTAAAGCTTCCTTCTGGCTGTGTGTATATATACAATTGCTACGAATACACATATAAGCTTGGTACCAATAAGAGGAATTAAAAATAAACATGACCGCAAAACCTGGCTGTACATATATTAGTGTATGGGGATTTACAAAAGGGAAGCTGTAGGTTATTTTTTTTTTTTAGACTTTACAGGAGTCACTAAAAATGATTATTATATCTTGTGAAAGAAGATCACACAATGGTTCCAGATCACCTGACATATATGGCCCTATCTCTTTACAGAGATGC
This sequence comes from Conus canariensis, assembly GCA_033310375.1. Lineage (NCBI taxonomy): Eukaryota > Metazoa > Mollusca > Gastropoda > Neogastropoda > Conidae > Conus > Conus canariensis. The sequence continues at coordinate 31,662,681 of CM065734.1, read as the reverse complement.
TGCAGTCCCTGCCATCTGATACATCTCCCCATTTCGTCACAGAGATGCTGCAGTCTCTGGTCATCTGACACATCTCTCCATCTCCTCACAGAGATGCTGCAGTCCCTGGTCATCTGATACATCCCCCCATCTCATCACAGAGATGCTGCAGTCTCTGGTCATCTAATTGATTTCCTGGACTGTCTTCCTTTCTACACGAAAACACGATCATGACTTACTGATAGATGCGTTAGACTGCACCTGGGCATCACAGAAAATCCATCTCAAGAACTCTCCTCTGAACTTGGTCCCTGTGAAACAATAAAGAAGAAAATTGACGGCACTGTTCGTGTACCATAGAAGTATGGTCACATCAACCGCTAAAGACGCTTTACTTTTCAGATTGGCGTTTTGGCTTGCATCGCTGTATGCGTAGTAATCCAGTAGGACTAGATGACAAATACACACAGGCATGGTCAGAACTAAGAACGTGCAGGAGAGTGTTAGAATCATGATTGTTGTCCTAGAAGCGGTTTTTTTACGACTGTTTTTGATGTGTGATGAATTGCTGTTTGTGGTTGTGGACATGGCCATGGACGTGCTTGAAGCAGCCGTGAACAGGGTCGTGGACAATATGATGTCACAAATCAGAAGACATAGAGAAGGAACCAGAGTAAACAATGCCAGGTCGACCCACGCCCAGACATTCAAGACAAAGTCCTCGTACTCGACAGACCTAAATGTGCACCTGTTGTCGTCAGATATTACCATCCCAAACAAAAAGTGAAAATGGAGAGTACAGCCGAAGGTCACAACAGCAGCTACGACAATCCAGGTTCTTTGCAGGGAGCACACCACCCTCATTTTGTGCGGCCATTTCACTGCCATCGTTCGCTGTATTGTCACACAGGTCAGCAGCCAGGAGGACGTATAGCTGGTAGCGTAGTGGAGACACACACACAACTTACAGACCGCAATATGCAAAACGTATATATCGACGTGAAAAAGATGGTAAACCCACTGAGGGAACAGACTCACGTACAACACGGACAAGTCAATCCCAGCAAGAGCCATGAGAATTACATGTTGGGAAGAATTGTTGTCCTTGATACGACGCATAATAGATATGGTGACAATGTTTCCAAAGCCCCCTAGCAACAGCAGACATGGCGGCCATATGTTCCAAAGAAATACGGAGGCTTGGTTTTCCAAGGACAGAGAAAGAGCACTATGTGTCCTCTGTGTAGACGTGGTAATGTTCTGGATGTCAGTATTGCTGTCCGCAGTGTGGTTCATTTTTTTCACTGCGCTTTCTTTCCTTCTAATTGATGCTCGTTCTGTTGTTTGAACAAGGGTGAGTCATTAGGATATAAACCTTAAAATATAGAAACAAACAAAACTAAAATGATATATTTTTAGGCTCCTCCTGACCAATTAAGCTGTAATCTATTTGATTTGACTTGCCTCGCAATTCCTATCAGAGGACCAACACTGCTTTGAATTATGATTGAAACTGATGATGATGAATATCTTTTACATATTTATAATATCAAACATCCTGGCATAGGGTGAGGTTATAAACTACAAAGACTCTTTCGGGTTTTATGCCTTTAGTTTGCTCCCTTCCCTTCCAATCGACTCACAGTCTCCATGACGAAGGGTGTTTGATACTTCTCAACTCTTTTGAGGATCCTCAGTTTACGTGTAGAAGACATAACTATTGTTCCAAATCTAAGATAGGCCCATCCAGTCTCCAGCAACAAGCTGATAGGTTCTGCCTTTCCGGCGAACTCTCTGCTTCACGTGTTTTGACTTTCCGTACGAACCGGAACAGCCAAATGTTGTTGGATTAATGGGTTAGATTGCATGCTGGTTGGTTTACCAAGACTGCTCGCAAACATCAGATCTGATGAGATTGAAACAGATTGCAGGGTTACTAAATCAAGCCGAAATACGACCAAATAAGCTTACACAAAACAAGGTGTGCAGTAAGAATTACTTAATATATAACATAAACAGGACAGGTGAACTTGATTCTTGTGATAAATGTAGCTTTTGTGGACATTACAAAATTACAGACCTGAAATATACATGAAATAATACTCCCTACATGGCTATCTGAAGGAGAATCATTCTCCCCTGAAGTTGAGGGGGAGTTATTGGAGCAATTCACTGAAGAATAGTTCAGCAGGTTCCTTTAGTCTCTCGGTTGTGTGCCAAAATCTGAGTCTCTGCAAATGTATTCCCTGTTCACTCTATAGTGTTGTCAGTCTTATCGTTTCTTCTGTTTTCCCCTCCATCTTCCTCCTTCAACAGTTCCCTGGAGAACTGTTTCAGTAAGGCTATTGGAGCTTGTTACATGGCGATTTCAACGTCGTTGTATTTCCTGACTAGTGTCAGTAGACCTTCGTACGGTCCTATGTACTGCCTGATTGTTTGATGCACTTTTTGATGATGAATTGAACAGTGTCTCTGATGTTTAGCATCGCGCGCTAACATCCTATTTCGATAGCTTGGATTTTTCCTTCCAGATCCACTGTGAGGGTCCACGTCTCGCACGCAGACAGAAACATGGAATGTACCTGTACACGTTGTGGCCTAATCTTGTGTGTCATGAAGATACTCTTGTCCTTCCAAACAGGCTTTAAGGTGGATGGTGCTGCAGTTGCCTTTGCTGCTCCTGAGAGGATGTCTGGTTTGGATCCCTCACAGCGTATGATGGGTCCCAGGTACGTGGACTGCTGAATAGACCCCAACTTCCGACGGTGGAAAGTTATATCAATGTTGATGGTGGTTATCTTTCAAAAAGCCTTTGCTCACTACCTGCGAGGCCATCGAAGGTTTGACATGTTTTTTTCTTCCTGTGCTGACTGTACCGACATGATCTATAAGTGCATCAGTCAAAAGGCGTTCTAGGAGTGTGCTAAAAGGTGAGCGGGATAGAGAGCAGCTCTGACGAACCCTAAGTGATTTATGGAAACATTCTCCAATAGCGCTGTGTATGAGTACCGCACTGGTCACTTTGAATTATAGTTGCTGGATGGTGTTGATAAGTTCTCACCCGATGTTAAATTTCTTCATTACGGCCCATAGTACCTCCTGTTACATCCTTTTAAATGCCTCCTTGAAGTCCATCTGGTGCTGCATATGTTTTTTCCACAGAATGCATGTAGATTAAAAATCTGTTCGATTGAGCTTCTGTCATTTCTGTTTTTGTAGAATCAGTTTGTTCTTCAACAATGGTGGCATCTGGTACTAGATGTCATCACTGCTGAAGAAGGAGAATGGCCACGTTAAAAACAAAAAAACAGGAGTGGAGACGTGAGGACAGGTCAGGAACAGAAAACAGAAGCAACGACAGCAGATATTTTCCTATCAGTCTGCTCGCCAATCTAAGGCTAGTAAATCGGCCAATCACGAAGACCTATACACATTGTGATCAAAATAGACAGAATTGAAAAACGAATACGAAGTGCATACAATCTGCTATCTAATTGAGCTTCCTTTTGTTTAAGATCCCATTCATCTTCAGTCCAAAGATACATGTTAATGCCATCTTTGTGGGCTACAGTTTCTGAAGAAATCTGATTATGCTCTGCCATTATCCTAGGGCACCGAAAGTACATCTGCCTTGTTCGGTAGCTGTCCGAATTCTTACTCTCTCAAGAGAGAGACTGAGAGGGAGTGGTGAGGTGGGCAGGAAGGGGTGTTGTGAAGGTAAGAAGTAGGCTGGTTCTCTTTATCCACAAGTAATTCACGGCAAAGTGTTATTGTGTGACAGCACTGTGGTGAGATTAATACGTTCACAAAACAACTTAAACCGTTAGTTAAAAAGAAGGGAGTAACTGACCAATAGCCTATTTCAGCAAAAAAAGATGTGATTTCACTCTCACGCCCACCCCTACACCGTAGATTGCTTCCATTCTGGCACCAAGGGATGAGGGGGAAAACAGAATAAATCTGAGAAAACTACTGCCCTTATCAATTAAAGGAAAAATAGAGAGGACATGGGTGAGAGAGAGAGAGAGAGAGAGAGAGAGAGAGAGAGAGAGAGAGAGACAGACAGACAGACAGACAGACAGGCAGACAGACAGTCAGACAGACAGAATAAGAAGCTATTCACTTGAGAAATCCATTTATACACAGCGTGAGATTTGTGCCAGAATAGACATAAACGTTTGCAATAGGGAGGTGCACACTCATGGCAAGGATTTTTCTTTGCTGAAGTGAATGGTGCGT
>CM065734.1:31603463-31653463 GCA_033310375.1 Conus canariensis | reverse complement strand
TCATTCACACGTATCACAAAACGCCAACATGCCTCTTGTCTTTTTTTTAGGTAAAGGCTTATTCAATTAAATCAAAGATCTTGTTGTTCTGGTGATAAATCTGTAAGTGTATCACGATTTTTTTTCTCCGAAAATGAAAATAATCGAATTTTAAAAATGGTTTGTTAGTTTCGTGAATTACTGTTGTTTTTCATAGCATATAGAAAGAAAGAACCACAAATTATGGATAAATCAGGTATCCATTATCAAAGACAGACACAATATAAAAACAATTAGGACTCATTATCAAGACTCACATTAAGAAATACAAGTCACTAAAATGTGATAAACCCATCATAGGTCGAACGAACATTTTAACTGAGTTATATTGATACGGGAAATCTTACAACCTTTAACAGCACTATAAATTTGTGCATGTATATCTAGTGTTGATTTTTTTTTAATAAACACATTATTATCTCCTCTGTTGAAATGATGATCACACGCCAAGTGTATATGTACACATTTGGAGGCATCTATCATCAGAAATCTTTCCATCAACACGAAGTGGCCTTGCAAGGAAACGGTACGGAGGCAGTTCCAGCCGTGGTATCTAACAGAGAGATGAATAAAAGCTAAGTTTCAGTGAAGAAATGGAGACAGCTTATTTTTATTTATTTATTTTTTATCCTTATTCTTTAAAAAAAGAGAGATTTTGGGAAAACATTAGTGAACATTTGTGCTGATCGAGTCAGTGCATGAGGTATAATCATACGAGTTTTGGTAATGGTTAAGATTTATATAGGAAGAAATCTGCAGTATTGGATATCAAAACAAAGTAAAAGGGAAATGCCTTCTGTTTGGAAGCAATCAATTGTTATTCCTATACATAAGCAGGGAAAGCCTAAAGCAGATGGAAACAGCTATCGACCTATCTCGTTAACATCACACGTTTGCAAACTTATGGAGAAAATAATATTAAACAGATTAGTCCATTTCTGCGAAAAACAGTGCATTATACCCCTAGATCAAGCAGGCTTTCGGAAAGGTCGATCAACTACAGAACATCTAGTGAAACTAACAACACAAATCAAACAACAGTTCGCGAGGCAGAAAAATATCCTTGCAACTTTTTTTGACGTTACGAAAGCTTATGATCAAGTATGACACTACAAATTATTGCAAAAGCTTAAGAAAAACAATATTAATGGCAATATGTATCATTACATTAAAAATTTCCTTTCACATCGTTTCATACAAGTAAGAGTAGGAAAAACGTACTCGAACCCCAGAGAACTTCAGATGGGATTACCTCAAGGTTCAGTTATTTCTCCTGTTTTATTTAATATACACACAGCCGATCTTCCAAAGAGATTATCAAACGATTCAGTTTTAGTCCAGTATGCTGACGATATATGCATGTGGATGAAGGTAACAATGAAGCGTAATACACCCACTAGAGCATTAAACTATACCAAAAAAAAAAAAAGTTTACCAAAAGGAATTATATAAAATCACTGATTTTATGAAAGAAAATGGTTTATCACTATCTTTAGAAAAAACAAACATGGTTCTTTTTAACTCAGGTCATAACCCAGAAAAAATGCCTATATTTAGCATTAATGGAATTGCACTTAAGTTTGTGTAAAGTGTTAAGTTTTTAGGTGTTTATCTGTCATCAAAACTTACCTGGAATCAACATATAAATCAAATACTTGATAAAACACGAAACGGATTATATTTTCTCAAAATTATAAGTAAACAACGTTGGGGTCAAGATACTAAAGTACTTTTATGTCTTGCAAACTCACTTGTTCGATCTCGTTTAATATATGCCCAAGAAGTTTTCTTTAATGTCCCCAAGCGCCTATTATCCAAACTTCAAAGCATAGACTGCAAAGCTGTTAAACTGGCACTTGCGGTACCAATACATGCTTCCAATCTAGGATCCTATAAAGAAGCGGGTGTTCTTCCTCCAGATGACAGTAGGAAAAATTATTGCGCTAAATTTATCGTACAGTCTTTTGCTTTTGATACATTTTGTATGAAAGGAATTAGATTAGACTCCGCGAAAGATTTTGCTAAAAGAGCTAAAACAATACACTCTTTACAATCAATCCTTATGCCACCAATATAATCAATTCTAAAGAATTAAAACACAAAGAAATAGTCACTAAGCCACCTGTTTCACCAGTAGCACCCTGGGAGCATATTAAACCTGCTTTTGATATTGATAATACAAATTTAAACAAAAATCAATCTCCAAATATCTTGAAAAATTTAGTAAACATAAGCATTGAAAACAAGTATACTGACTATATCAAGATGTACACAGACGGGTCTGTAATAGAAAATGGCAGTGCAGGATCAGCATTTCTTATTCCTTCCTTGAAAACATTAAAACGTTATAATATTGGTAGACATTATTTCATTTCCAGTGCTGAATTAATAGCCATTTTAATGGCGTTACATCACATTAAAGAGTTACCTTTAAATGCATGCAAAATATTATTTTGTGTGGATTTAAAATCAGTATTATATGCTATCAAAGGTCAAAATACCAAGACACGGGTTGAAATGAGACACGAAATCAAGCACTTAATACATCACTTAGCAAGCAAAGATATCAGTGTTACTTTTTATTGGATTCTATCTCACTGTGGAATTCTCTCTAATGAACAGGTAGATAAAGCAGCCAAGAGTGCAGCACGCAATGCTGCAGGGACAATTAAACTTAATGTTAAGCTAGATCTACATAAATATTATAAATACTTTGACAAGTTAGCAAAGGATAATTTTGTTGACAAGTTGAAGACCTTAGATATACAATATTCACATAATTGTGTAAAAGCTTGTGATACACTGCATTCGGATATAATAAGTTCAAGTCAAATCAAATCCAGATCAATCACGTCTTTGATGTTTAAGGTTCGTCTAAATGCTCTCAAGACAAATTTTGTAAAGATATTATTTGTGTTTGTGGGAGTCAAATTTCTACGAATCATCTGCTTCTGCACTGTCCTGCCATCAAAGCTCAAATGCTAAAAAATGGAGGCACTGCGCTCAACCATCGAAATCCGATAACATTACAGAAAATAGTTAATGACCTTGATCTTCTTAAGCTGTTTTCAGAAACTTTGCACTCTAGTTCTGTTGGTATTTTTCTTTGATATTTGTTGGTAATGTTGAGATTATTTGTGTTTGTAGAATCCAAAACTTAAGTATGGCATTGATGTTACATTTACTCAAAACACTCAACACTTTAAAGAATCTCTCACATGCATTTTTTTTTTTTTTTTTTTTGTCTAATGTCACTTGAGGGTGAAGAGACGTTAAATTAAAGTACTACTACAAAGGAAAATGGGGGAACCACATGTAAACAGTATTCTGGTGAGTTATAATCATAATGAGACTAACTGTGGAAAGTTTTCACGCACACACACACACACACACACACACACACACACACACACACACACACACACACACACACACACGCACACACACACACACACACACACACACACACACACACACTCATTAAAAAAAATCATTAATAATCAGTCACTGATGGGTGATGATCATATGAGACCACAGTACAATAGGAAGATCTTCTTCTCCGTTCACTTAGGCAGGAATCCTGGAGGTACTGGCAGAGGCTGTTGTATGGGGGACAGTCTTACCCCATAAAATGAAGTTTAAACCAGGTTATCAATAAAGAGTTGTTAAATAAAGAGTTGTTAAGGACAACGGATTAGACCTATCTGGAGAAAAAAAACAACAACACAAACAAACAAAAAAAATGTCATGTTGGTTGTTTAGCAATGGTGAGAACCCAAAGATGCTACCCTCGCTTTTGCTAGATGGTCAGATTTTAGAGTATAAACAAGAAGTTAAATTCCTCGGGGTATTTTTAACCCTTAAGCGGAACTGGAAAACACATATTGAAAATTTGATTGATAAAACAAGGAAAAAAGATTAAACGTTCTTAAAATGGTATGTTGTCAACCATGGGGTCAGGACTGTCATACCCTTTTACATCTATACATCTATTTAGTCCGATCGAAATTGACATATGGGCAGGAAGTATATTTCTGTGCACCTAATTCTTTTTTAAAGATATTGTAAAGCTTGGACAGTAAGGCCATGAATTTAGCTCTGGGAGTTCCAGTTCATACAAACACATATAAAAGTTATAAAGAAACAAATATTTTACCACTTAATGAGAAGCGAATATTGGATGTGTCCAAGTATTATTGTCAGAAGTCTTCCTGTTGAAAATTCAGTTACTGAAGAAACACTGATGGTTTCCAGTAAAGACTTTCCTAAGAGTTCTAAAACATATCATATCTCCAACCAGTTAGAAACTACACATCTGACTTTATGTCACATTCTAACATTGATATTACTGCTATACCAAAATTTCCTGCGGTACCTCCAATGCCTCCTTGGGAGCACCTAAATTGCTTCTTTTGATTACAAATGCATAGTTAAAGAAAAGTGATAATGTGAAATTTTAACAACTGAAAGTTCGTGAATATTTAGAAAACAGCTATCTAAATCATTTAAAAGTGTTTCAGATGGGTCGGTAATGGGATTCTCTGACAGTGGTTCTGGCTTTATAATACCAAATTTAACTGCCAGGAAATCATATCGTTTAGGAGAGGGGTTTTCAATTTATACCTCAGAATTATAGCAATACTGAAGGCTTTGAGGGTACATACATGATACACCAATTGCTTTATATAAACTGTTACTGTGTGTTGATTCCAAATCTGTTTTACAATCACTAGTAGCGTTGGGTCTGCAAAACTAGAAAGATTGCTCTTTGAAATAAAACATTTACTGCATTGTTTCATAACTCTGGGTATAAGAATTGATTTTTGTTGGGTCCCATCTCACTGTGGTTAAAGGAAATGAAATAGCAGACAGTCTTGCAAAAGACGGAGCAAATAGAAACGCTGAAAATTTATAAAAAGAATCCCTTAGATTGGTCCTCTTTTGATTATCCAATTGTGGAACAGTATATACATAAGCAGAAGTTTTAGTCAAAACAGGCTACTTTACCATTGTGCCCAAGGAACATTGTTAAATTAATTCATAAATTAAGGCTGGATATTTGGAACACTAAATATTTTATGGTATTACTTGTGTCTGCAGAGAAAACAGTTCCGTGCGTCATCTTTTGTTTGAATGCTCAGTGTTGACCTCGATCTATCAGGAGAAAGGTATTGAGTTGAATAACCTTTGATAATGCAATACTGTCTTATATGGTTCATGCGTTGCTGAAATGCCATGGTTATTTTGCAGTCACAGGTTGCAACATTTTTGTAAAGATCACAACTTCGTGTACCACTAGGGTATTTCACTTAGTCAATATGCACATATCAGATGTGGCTTTGCAAGTACTAGATAAGTTGAGTGTGAAGGTTTTTCTTTTTTCTCTTTTTCATTTAACAAGTGTCTAATATCATCTAGTGATGTAAAGACATTAAATAAACACTGACGGAACGCAGCACAACACACACACACACACACACACACACACACACACACACACACACACACACACACACACACACACATCCAGATAGAGATAGATACTATAACGACGGAAAAATTGTTAACCTGCACTTGTTTTTCCCCTACCACTTAATGTTCAGCATTATATTGTTTGGTCAATCGGTGGGCGATTGTATCTCTTATGAGATCCAAGTAAAGGTGGTTCTGCTCAATTCTTAGCCGCTGACAATGCTTGGGTTAGTGAACCAGCAGAGCTGACCACTCAGACTGTTCAATATCTTTTGATCTCCCTTACATCCTTGAATGGATCCTCAAGAATAGGCTCAAAGATTGTCCCCTATATTTTATACTGTTTGCATAATGCTTTTAACAAAGCTTAAATAAATGTTAGCGAACCGCCCAGAAAAACGTGCACAAAAGAGTCACAAGACAAAAACACAACGCGTTTCGACCTCCTAGGTCTTCCTCAGGTGAAACACAAACGAATAAAAATAACGAAAATTCACTTAGCTCTGATCGCTTCAGATCGCTTCAGAGTTCAGCGCAAGGAAGAAGGCGTTGAATGAGAACCGATGTCTTGTGACTTGCCTTGAGGGATCCTAACATTATTAAGATTTGTCCTAGTATTTCTCATCGCTCTTTGCATAATGCTTTTAGTTTTTCAGCAACTTTTTCCCTCTCCACACTTTCGTTTTGTTTTATTTACTACCCTTCACTGGATGCTTTGGGGCGCTCTTGGATTTTTTTTGAACCCTGGGTGCTGAGAACACGACAGAAATATGGACTGTGGATGTGTCTCTATATGACGCCAAGAGCACAGACACAATCAACCGCGTCACCCTGATGAGTCCGACCCAGCGGACGAAAGGCATAGGAGCAGGCAATACAAATAGATTGCCATCGAGAGGGATACCATGGCTTCATCATGCAGCTAGTGAAGGGTTTTCATATTTACATTATAATTTTCTTAACATTATGTTCCCATTTTCTTCATTTTCAATTTTTTTTTTCTAAATTCAAATCTTTGCCAAGTCATTACTACAACGACGGAAGACTTGTTTGCCTGCACTTGTTTCCCCCCCCCCCCACTGATTAAGTGTTCAGCATTATATATATATATATATATTATATATATATATATATTATATGAAATACTCGTGCAGGTGACCGAACTCGTGCGTAAAAATGGTGGTAGTAGATACATGATAATAACCACAGCAATATACATAAGCAAATACAAGGGTATTAACAGAAAAACAAAAATATATGAAACTTTGTGCCTTTATTCTTGTCTCTTTTCTGTATCTCTCTCTCTCTCTCTGTCTCATGCTTTCAGCACAAGGTAAACTCCTTCGGTGCTTTCAACATGTCAAATGCATGCAAGTTGCTGCAAAAAATTCAGTGTTATTTTCTGAAAATACGTTCATCAGACTTAAAGCTTCCTTCTGGCGTGTGTGTTATATATTAACATATTATATAATATCAATATAATTGCTTTCGATACACAAATGATAAAGAGGAATTAAAAATAAACATGACCGCAAAACCTGGCTGTACATATATTAGTGTATGGGCATTTAACAAAAGGGAAGCTGTAGGTTCTTTTTTTTTTTTTTTTAGACTTTACAGGAGTCACTAAAAATATTATTATATCTTGTGAAAGAAGATCACACAATGGTTCCAGATCACCTGATATATCTGCCCTATCTCTCACAGAGATGCTGCAGTCCCTGCCATCTGATACATCTCCCCATTTCGTCACAGAGATGCTGCAGTCTCTGGTCATCTGACACATCTCTCCATCTCCTCACAGAAATGCTGCAGTCCCTGGTCATCTGATACATCTCCCCATCTCATCACAGAATGCTGCAGTCTCTGGTCATCTAATTGCATTTCCTGGACTGTCCTGCTTTCTACGCGAAAACACGATCATGACTTACTGATAGATGCCTTAGACTGCACCTGGGCATCACAGAAATCCATCTCAAGAACTCTCCTCTGAACTTGGTCCCTGTGAAACAATAAAGAAGAAAATTGACGGCACTGTTCGTGTACCAAGAAGTATGGTCACATCAACCGCTAAAGACCTTTACTTTTCAGGTTGGCGTTTTGGCTTGCATCGGTGTATGCGTAGTAATCCAGTAGGACTAGATGAAAATGCACACAGGCATGGTCAGAACTAAGAACGTGCAGGAAGTGTTAGAATCATGATTGTTGTCCTAGAAGCGGTTTTTTACGACTGTTTTTGATGTGTGATGAATTGCTGTTTGTGGTTGTGGACATGGCCATGGACGTGCTTGAAGCAGCCGTGAACAGGGTCGTGGACAATATGATGTCACAAACAGAAGACATAGAGAAGGAACCAGAGTAAAAATGCCAGGTCGACCCACGCCCAGACATTCAAGACAAAGTCCTCGTACTCGACGGACCTAAATGTGCACCTGTTGTCATCAGATATTACCATCCCAAACAAAAAGTGAAAATGGAGAGTACAGCCGAAGGTCACAACAGCAGCTACGACAATCCAGGTTCTTTGCAGGGAGCACACCATCCTCATCTTGTGCGGCCATTTCACTGCCATCGTTCGCTGTATTGTCACACAGGTCAGCAGCCAGGAGGACGTATAGCTGGTAGCGTAGTGGAGCCACACACACAACTTACATACTGCAATATGCAAAACGTATATATCGACGTGAAAAAGATGGTAAACCCACTGAGGGAACAGACTCACGTACAACACGGACAAGTCAATCCCAGCAAGAGCCATGAGAATGACATGCTGGGAAGAGTTGTTGTCCTTGATACGACGCATAACAGATATGGTGGCAATGTTTCCAAAGCCCCCTAGCAACAGCAGACATGGCGGCCATATGTTCCAAAGAAATACGGAGGCTTGGGTTTCCAAGGACAGAGAAAGAGCACTATGTGTCCTCTGTGTAGACGTGGTAATGTTCTGGATGTCAGTATTGCTGTCCACAGTGTGGTTCATTTTGTTCACTGCGCTTTCGTTCCTTCTAATTGATGCTCGTTCTGTTGTTAGAACAAGGGTGAGTGATTAGGATATAAAACTTAAAATATAGAAACTAACAAAACTAAAATGGTATATTTTTTAGGCTCCTCCTGACCAATTAAGCTGTAATCTATTTGATTTGACTTGCCTCGCAATTCCTATCAGAGGACCAACACTGCTTTGAATTATGATTGAAACTGATGATGATGAATATCTTTTACATAATCATAATATCAAATATCCTGGCATAGGGTGAGGTTAAAAACTACAGAGAAGACTCTTCGGGTTTTATGCCTTTAGTGTGCTCCCTTCCCTTCCATTCGACTCACAGTCTCCATGACGAAGGGTGTTTGATATTTCTCAACTCTTTTGAGAATCCTCAGTTTACGTGTAGAAGATATCACTATTGTTCCAAATCTAAGACAGGCCCATCCAGTCTCCAGCAACAAGCTGATAGGTTCTGCCTTTCCGGCGAACTCTCTGCTTCACGTTCTTTAATCGTTCTTTGCATCAGCTGTGTTTTGACTTTCCGTACGAACCGGAACAGCCAAATGTTGTTGGATTAATTGGTTAGATTGCATGCTGGTTGGTGGTTTACCAAGACTGCTCGCAAACATCAGATCTGATGAGATTGAAACAGATTGCAGGGTTACTAAATCAAGCCGAAATACGACCAAATAAGCTTACACAAAACAAGGTGTGCAGTAAGAATTACTTAATATATAACATAAACAGGACAGGTGAACTTGATGTTTGTGATTGATGTAGCTTTTGTGGACATTCCAAAATTACAGACCTGAAATATACATGAAATAATACTCCCTACATGGCTATCTGAAGGAGAATCATTCTCCCCTTAAGTTGAAGGGGAGTTATTGGAGCAATTCACTGAAGAATAGTTCAGCAGGTTCCTTTAGTCTCTCGGTTGTGTGCCAAAATCTGAGTCTCTGCAAATGTATTCCCTGTTCAGTCTGTAGTGTTGTCAGTCTATCTTTTCTTCTGTTTTGCCCTCCACCTCCCTCCTTCAACAGTTCCCTTGAGAACTGCTTCAGTAAGGCTATTGGATCTTGTTACATGGCGATTTCAACGTCGTTTCGATTTCCTGACTAGTGTCAGTAGACCTTCGTACGGCCCTATGTGCTGCCTGATTGTTTGATGCACTTTTTGATGATGAATTGAACAGTGTCTCTGATGTTTAGCATCGTGCGCTAACATCCCATTTCGATAGCGTGGATTTTTCTTTCCAGATCCACTGTGAGGGTCCACGTCTCGCACGCAGACAGAAACATGGAATGTACCTGTACACGCTGTGGCCAAATCTAGTGTCTCATGAAGATGCTCTTGTCCTTCCAAACAGGCTTTAAGGTGGATGGTGCTGCAGTTGTCTTTGCTGTTCCTGAAAGGATGTCTGGTTTGGATCCCTCACAGCGTATGATGGGTCCCAGGTATGTGGACTGCTGAATAGACCCCAACTTCCGACGGTGGAAAGTTATATCAATGTTGATAGTGGTTATCTTTCAAAAAGCTTTCGTTCACTACCTGCGAGGCCATCGAAGGTTTGACATGTTTTTCCTTCCTGTGCTGACTGTACTGACATGATCTATAAGTGCATCAGTCAAAAGGCGTTCTAGGAGTGTGCTAAAAAGTGAGGGGGATAGAGAGCAGCTCTGATGAACTCCAAGTGAATTATGGAAACATTCTCCAATAGCGCTGTGTAAGAGTACCGCACTGGTCACTTTGAATTATAGTTGCTGGATGGTGTTGATAAGTTCTCACACGATGTTAAATTTCTTCATTACGGCCCATAGTACCTCCTGTTACATCCTTTTAAATGCCTCCTTGAAGTCCATGAAGATGTGGTAGAAGTCCATCTGGTGCTGCACACGTTTTTTCACAGAATGCATGTAGATTAAAGATCTCTTCGATTGTGCTTCTGTCATTTCTGTTTTTGTAGAATCAGTTTGTTCTTCAACAATGGTGGCATCTGCTACTAGATGTCATCATTGCTGAAGAAGGAGAATGACCATGTTAAAAACAAAAAACAGGAGTGGAGAAGTGAGGACAGGTCAGGAACAGAAAACAGAAGCAACGACAGCAGATATTTTCCTATCACTCTGCAAGCCAATCTCAGGCTAGTAAATACGCCAATCACGAATACCTATACACATTGTGATCAAAATAGACAGAATTGAAAAACGAATACGAAGTGCATACAATCTGCTATCTAATTGAGCTTCCTTTTTTTTAAGATCCCATTCATCTTCAGTCCAAAGATACATGTTAATGCCATCTTTGTGGGCTACAGTTTCTGAAGAAATCTGATTATGCTCTGCCATTATCCTAGGGCACCGAAAGTACAGCTGCTTTGTTCGGTAGAAAAAAGCTGCCCGAATTCTTACTCTCTCAAGCGAGAGACTGAGAGGGAGTGGTGAGTTGGGCAGGAAGGGGTGGTTGTGAAGGTAAGCAGTGAGCTGGTTCTCTTTATCCACAAGTAATTCACGGCAAAGTGCTATTGTGTGACAGCACTGTGGTGAGATTAATATGTTCACAAAACAACTTAAACCGTTAGTTAAAATAAGGGAGTAACTGACCAATAGCCTATTTCAGCAAAACAAGATGTGATTTTACTCTCACGCCCACCCCTACACCGTAGATTGCTTCCATTCTGGCACCAAGGGATGAGGGGGAAAACGGAATAAATCTGAGAAAACTGCTGCCCTTATCAATTAAAGAAAAAATAGAGGGGACATGGGTGAGAGGAGAGAGAGAGAGAGAGAGAGAGAGGAGAGAGAGAGAGAGAGAGAGAGAGAGAGAGACAGACAGACAGACAGACAGACAGACAGACAGACAGACAGAATAAAAGCTATTTACTTGAGAAATCCATTTATACACAGCGTGACATTTGTGCCAGAATAGACATAAACATTTGCAATAGTGTGTGTGTGTGTGTGTGTGTGTGTGTGTGTGTGTGTGTGTGTGTGTGTGTGTGTGTGTGTGTGTGTGCGTGTGTGTGCGCGCGCGCACGCGCGTGTGTGTGTGGTCAGGCAGGTGGATGGCATAGAGCAGACCTTAAGGAACAAAAATGCCCTGTGACCTGCCTGGTTGGAAGTGAAGACCATTAAGTCAAGAGAACAATGCTTTGTAAATGAGACCTCGTGGCAAGTGTGATTCACCTTATTTAAGTTGCAAAACTTGGCCTGTTGAGAATTGAATGTTCTGGGAGAATGAATCGTGATGACCAGTAATGTGTCATAGATTGATGTGGCTTAATGTAACACTGCACAGACACACAAGGCAGTTAAATGTAGATCTTAGGGTCCAGCTTGTGTCAAACATTGACCTAACAGACGGTTTGCTATAGTCCTCAGGGTTCAGCTTGTATGACACAATGACCTAACGCAGTTTGATAAAGTCCTCAGGGGTCTAGCTTGTGTCAAACAATTACCTAAGAGACAGTTTGATGTAAACATTTGGAATCTTGTTTGTTATCAAACGCTGACATGTTAAACAGTTTAATGTAGGCCTCAAGAGCCGGCTTGTATCACTCACTTACAGCTTGATCTTTATCTAAATGTCCTGCTTGTGTCACACACCGACATAATAAACAGTACATCGTGGGTGTTAGGGTCCATGTTGCATCATGCACTCACTAAAGAGACAGTTCAATGTAGGTGTTAGAGTCCAGCTCGTGCTACACACTGACGTTACATTTTTATGTAGGCCTTAGCCTCCAGCTCGTATTATACATTGTGAACATAGGTCTTACGATTCATTGTGCATCAAACTCAGACCTAAAAGACAGATTAGGGAAGGCTCTGGAATCCAGACTGTATTATGCACTCTTTGTTTGTGGTTCTGATTTATTTGTAGATCGGAATTTTCTCTATTTATCCCCGTTCTTTGGTATGTATTTAAGGGTGGCTTCCAGGAGCACCCGGCACAAGAGGGTAAGAGACGCCCAAAGCGCTCTGCCAGGATTCCACTCAGAATGAATCCGACTAAAAGACGAAGATGTTATCGTTTTTGATGTTGTTTTCTGTTTGTGGAGACGTAGAAACAGTCCCACAATACGTATTAGATTTATACATATGGCATTGTTTATAGAGATAACGACAAAGAGGAACCGGATTACGAAGTATAATAGTATGCGTTCATACAACAGCTAAAAATTTGTATCAGAAGTGATTGATATTTTTTGTTCGGTTGTCATGACCCAGAGCTCGGTTTTGTGTGACGTGGCATCAAAGATAGAGAAGGAGGCGGTGGAAGGAGGGAGAACGTGACACACCCGGGAACATGTCTAATAAACACCCGGGGTTGAGCGAATGTCAAACCCAGAACCTGTGCGTCGCGTTTCGTCCCGTGCAGTGTGTGTTTGTCTTGTGCACGTGCAGTCATGTTGAGTGAGTGTCCGCATTTTACCTGCGAGCGCGCAGGGTGCGCTAAATTCAGTTCTGTCTCTGGCTGGGGTGTCGAGCAGGACTCTTGGCGTTGGGTCTTTCGGACCTGAGGGGTGTGGTTTTCGGGAGGCTGTTCCTGACCCACCAAGTGGAGTCTCTGTTCTATGTAAAAGTGGGTCACGATTCAGATCAAAGCGTGATTCTGGTGACGCCACGTAAATGTATGTGTAGGGGTGTAGTCAGTGTGTGGCGCCTCCCTACGTTGTTGTTTCGTTCAAGGTTCTCGGGTGTGTCATTTTCGTTAGCGCCACCGCTTCCAGTGTGGATGAGCAGCACCCGGTGTTGACCAGACGTCTGGGCTGATGTGACGGCCTGAGGAGCTGACCCAGGCGGAGCTGACCCAGGCGGAGCTGACCCAGGGGGGGGGGGGGGGGGGGGCACGGGCTTGCAGCCCTGCCGCAGTTGTGGGCGTGCTAGGAAGCGCGCGCGCCCATGTTTGGTGGTGGTGCAGACTCATCACTGCTGTTACATCCACATCTTCGGGCAGCTGATTTCCAGTGCGTTAGTCGGCTTGGTGTCTTAGGCTGTGATTGCGCGTTTCTGCAGTATAACCTTCGACTACTTATTTTCAACCCTTCAACCAAGTAGCGTGTTCATCGTCTTCTGTATCATCGTCTTCGTCGCCTTTGTCCGCGTTACTCCATCATCAATGGTGTGGTGAGCAATAACAGATTAACCGAGCCAAATTGTGTGTCCCACAAGTTACAGCGTGCCTAGTTTGAGATTGTGGGGATTTCAACTGGACATGCAGCTATTACGACAATAAGTTGATGACTCGTATGGTTTGTGGGGTTCATTTTGTGGAAGTTTGGTGCATCATAACAAATTTAAGTGGCCATTATTGTGGTCCAAGAGTTGTGCGACTTGTTGGTCACCAGCGGGTGGTTGCTTGGCAGCCTGGTTTTGATGTACGCTTGTGCTTGTTGGTTGGATATTTTGTGTTGTGTGTACTGTTGATGTTGGGAGGGTCTATCGTGCAGAATGGTGGTGTGTGCATGCTCGACAGCGTGTCGTATTAAATAAATATATTGTTTATTTGTTAACGTTGTGTGGGTGTGTTGTATGAGGGGGGCGGTGTTAGTATAGGTGTTTTCCCTTCAGACCTTAGCGCGTCTGACATCGGTCGCGGCACTGTTTTAAAATGCGGAGAAAAATAATGTTTGAATTTGTTTGTGAATGTAAACGAAAGGAAGCTTAAACATTTTACAAATTAAGAAGAAAAATGGTTATGATTTTAGAGCTGTATAATATCCATTGCCACGCTGCGTGTTGCTGCTGCAAGTGAGAGGAAGAGAAAACTAATCTACGTAATCTTCGTATCTCCCACACACGTGCAAAGCAGGCATGGTCCTGAAATATGTTGTCTGTGGATTGGATTCTTTCAGTATCCGTTGTGTTGCACTTAATTCGGGTGCAGAAATCCTAATTTCGCAACCACCATCATATGCGCACACACGGAAGAAATATTTTTTCGCGTTAAAGATTCTACAATTCTTGAACGTTTGCAAGTAATCAAAGATAAAAAAAACCCAGACATATCGTGGTTTCTTCTAGGCTCTGAAGTAAGATGATTTTGCAAGGAGAAAAAGAAACCAGGTCTCCACATCCACTTTTTGTTATGTAATTAGTGTCGTCATGTTGTGAACAGCCAGTGAATGTTTTGAAATTAGTGATAAATCAATACATTTTGAAAACAGAGACAGATGAAACGTGAGGAGGTACCCAAACTGTCAAGTCAGTCACGACATTTACAGGAGATAAATGTGACAAATCTATCTAGGCTTCGTTTGAATGAGAATACCATAAAAGATATATATCAGAACAAGAAATCTTAGAAGCATTAAAAAATCTACGAAAAAGGAACAGTAGTTCTAATTATTTTATATTACTCTTTAATTTACTTAAAAAGATATTGGAGATTTTGTTGTTGATCACCATACAAATGGAAGAGGAAAACATATTTCTCTTCAAAGAAGAAACGCTTAGATTATATTACCAATGTTGGTGGGGCTTGTGTCTTCTTGAAATGTTTCATTCTACATCGGGTGTTATTGCAAAATAAACAGTACACAGACAGTCTTACCCCATAAACTAACCTTTAAACCATGTCATCAACAAAGATGTGTTGAATAGAATGAACTTAATAAGATCGATGACTTGAGGAAGTTAAAATACATGCTAGCATTTCCTTCAGATGAATATGGCAGAATTGCTGAAGTAACAACTCTTGCGGTTTTATCTTCCATGCGCACTATACAAACAGACAATTGAATTTCTGAAATCACATAGGATACTAAACGGAATCATTTTTTTAAAATCTACTTATTGAAACCCAGTAAATGGCTTAGAATGGCGTGTTAACAGCTGAAACGTACGAAATGTGGACAATAATTGCTTTGGAAAGAAGGAACCGAGTTTGACTAACAGTTATCTTCCAGCCAAATGTTGTCACAGAAAGTTACAGCAACTATCATACTGTGAACGTCTTTCTTGATGCGCAGCCCTATGACACTCAAACAGGTCTAATTATACACGTCAGTGTTACACACATGAGGACATCGGTATCACTCCTTATTCCACATGCGCGAAGCGCACACACACACACACACACGCGCGCGCGCGCGCACGCGCGCACTCTCTCTCTCTCTCTCTCTCACACACACACACACACACACACACACACTCTCATACATGTGCGTGCGCACGCACGCACTCATAGTGTGCTTTTTCTTCGAAGACAACTATTTTTGAAGATGCTTCATTGTTCCATGCTTCATTGTTCCATACTATCATAGCTTGACAATCGATTAGAATATTGTTGAATATAAATTGTACGCTTGTGTGTATAGGGGGAAAAGTGGGTCCTGCACTGTGGTGTGTGTGTGTGTGTGTGTGTGTGTGTGTGTGTGTGTGTGTGTGGCGCGCGCGCGCGCGCGCGCGTATGTGTGTGTGTGTGTGTGTGTGTGTGTGTGTGTGCGCGCGTGCGTGTTAATGTGTGTCTTCTGTATACACGCACATGGGCGCACGTGCCCACGTATGTGTGTGTGTGTGTGTGTGTGTGTGTGTGTGTGTGTGTGTGTGCGCGCGCGCGCGCGCGCGCGTGTGTGTGTATGTGTGCATGTGTGTTTGTGTGTGTGTGTGCGCGCGCGCGCGCGCGGCGTGTGTGTGTGTGCTCATTGTTGTTAGTCTGTTTAACGTCTGTTCACTAAAAGTGACATTAGAATCTGTGTGTGTGTGTGCGTGTGTGTGTGTGTGTGTGGTGTGTGTGTGTGTGTGTGTGTGTGTGTGTGTGTGTTCATGCGTGCGTACGTGCGTACGTTTCTGCATGCGAGCCAGGACGTCTGACTCACTCAGAATTACGGATGCATGCACGACTTTTTCAAATTCACATACACACACCCACTCATTCGAACATGGACAGCCAGGCAACAAAATAACTTATTTTTATGCCGCCCGAGCCATCAAACAAACACACAATTAAACATAGGTTGGTAAACCCACCATTAGGTGTACATGTAGAACAAATTAATACAATTTTAATTATCAACTGCCGGGTCCAGCGATGATGACGACGGCGGCAGCGACGAGTCAAGTCCGACAACAGAGTCTCTGTGGCTCACAATGAAGAAAGAAGGAAGAGGAAAACTAACACGTTCGTGGCGTCTCTGTCAGCAACACGGTGACAGTCTCAACTACGAGCTGTGGCTCAAAACACCTAAGAGCTGTGGCTCAACACCAACCAAGAGCTGTGGCACACACACCACCTGTGGCTCAACACCAACCAAGAGCTGTGGCATACACACCACACACACAGCGACGACCTCGGACGCAGGTCGCTGGCACAAAAGAAGGGGCGACGTCCTGGCTCACCAGCAGCGACGTCTCCAACCCACTGGCCCAACAGTGGTCGGTCACGGGCGCAGTGGCAGGTAGGGCAATTGTCGGCGCTCAGGCCAGCCTCTCAACACCAGCAGCAAACAGGTGGAGAACGGGGCGTCAACACAGCTATGGCCCCGGCCCTAGCCCGGTAGCAGCCAGTCCCCGTCAGTCCAGGGAACACTATCAACCTGGGGCAACTGATTAACTACCTTGATTATCATGCCCACTATTCATTGCAATCACAACTATCTTCATATTCATTAGCCACATTATATCTCACTAGAACTTGAGCCACATATCAGCATATTCGTTCACATTCACTAGCCACATCATATTTCACTAGAACTTCAGCCATACATCAGCATATTTGTTCATCATTACAATATTCTTTTTTCCCGGAATCATAACATTACAACATTCCCTTTTCTGGAATCATTACACTACAACATTCCCTTTTCCGGAATCATAACATTGCACAGGAAAGGATTTCCCTACAAACCTTTCAGACTCTAGTTTTCCAAATTGGGGAAAGGATTTCCACATAAACCTTTCATAATCTAGTCTTCCAA
Organism: Conus canariensis; assembly: GCA_033310375.1. Classification (NCBI taxonomy): domain Eukaryota; kingdom Metazoa; phylum Mollusca; class Gastropoda; order Neogastropoda; family Conidae; genus Conus; species Conus canariensis. The sequence goes on along the minus strand of CM065734.1, from coordinate 31,636,043 downwards.
ATTAGGGAAAAGGATTTCCATCTGGATCCTCTTCAATAAACCATGAATACAACACATTACACACAAAAGTTTCATTGCACAATTGATGATTATTTTTTCAAACTATAAATGTCTTTCGTTAATTCAGGAAATGTTCATTCCTTTTCTTGTAACACAAGAATGTTCGTTTCATTTCGATTCATCAACTTCAATATATGTAAAGGAAAGATTTCCACCACACTCTTGTTTACCAACACACACATTGATACCCATATCAAGAGTGAGCCAATTACTCATTCACGTCAAAATGAAAACCAACAAAAGCCTATGTCGCTCACTCTGGGAGCTTATTATCCATAGCATCAAAACTCTCCATCTTCTTGCCAACCATATCAGAATAGACACTTTTTCTTCATCATGAAGCTCATAGCCAGTTAAGTTACAAAATAAACAAAATCGTTTTCCTTTTTTCTGAAGACCACTTCTTATAACACTCACTTCATCTATTCACATTTTCCAAAACAATTTCGTTTTGTTACCCTATCAAGTCATAGGATAACAGAACAACAATACTTTCTTTTTTTTTTAAAATAAAACCTTCACAAGAGCGCTGAGGAAGTTTCAGTCGCTCCTAAACGGGAATACAGTTTTAGTTTGTTAATAAATAAACATTCAATGATAAATACCCGACTGCTACCAGCACACGGCTGAGTCCCTCTTCGGCCTTCTGTGACTTGTATTGCCGGAATCACTGCAGAGACTGCCTAACCGGTGCAACTCACCCGGCTTAGCAATGCGCCGGTGAGTAGCAGTCAGCTAACTTTTGCAACCGGCTTCCGGACAACTGCCTTCCGGTAAGCACGGTCGCACATGAAACTTTGTGACCTGATGAAAAACGGTCCGTCACAATACTCCCCCTCCTCAAAAAAAAACAATCGTGTGTGTGTGTGTGTGTGTGTGTGTGTGTGTGTGTGTGTGTGTGTGTGTGTGTGTGCACACATGTACTGATGTGCATGTTTGTGTCTTTGTCAATCTATATGCGTGCGTAAGAGTGTGTATACACTAATGATTATGTTTGTCTGCATAAGTACATGTGTGTGTGTGTGTGTGTGTGTGCGTGCGTGCGTGCGTGCGTGCGGTGTGTGTGTGTGTGTGTGTGTGTGTGTGTGTGTGTGTGTGTGTGTAGAAATCATGCAAGTGTAAACTGCAGGTGTGTTTGTCATGAGCAAGTGTGTGTGTGTGTGTGTGTGTGTGTGTGTGTGTGTGTGTGTGTGTGTGTGTGTGTGTGCGTGCGTGCGAGCGTGCTTGCTTGCTTGCGTGCGTGCGTGCGTGCGTGCGTGCGTGCGTGCGTGTGGTGTGTGTGTGTGTGTGTGTGTGTGTGTGTGTGTGTGGTCGGGCAGGTGGATGGCACAGAGCAGACCTTGAAGGGATAAAATGCCCTGTGCCCTGCCTGTCTTAAGTGGTTGGAAGTGAAGACCATTAAGTCAAGAGAACAATGCTTTTTAAGTGAGACCTCGTGGCAAGTGTGATTCACCTTATCATTTAAGTTGCAAAACTTGGCCTGTTGAGAATTGAATGTTCGGGGAGAATGAGACTTGGTGGCCAGTAACTTATCATATATTGATGTGTCTCAACGTAACACTGCACAGACATACAAGGCAGTTAAATGTAGATCTTAGGGTCCAGCTTGTGTCAAACATTGACCTAACAGACGGTTTGCTATAGTCCTCAGGGTTCAGCTTGTATGACACAATGACCTAACGCAGTTTGATAAAGTCCTCAGGGGTCCAGCTTGTGTCAAACAATTACCTAAGAGACAGTTTGATGTAAACATTTGGTATCTTGTTTGTAATGAAACACTTACATGATAAACAGTTTAATGTTTAATATCTGGCTTGTGTCACACACTGACATAACAGACAACATGTAAGTGTTAGAGTCCAACTCGTGTTGCACACTGACGTTACATTTGTATGTAGGCCTTAGGCTTCAGCTTGTATTATACATTGTGAATATAGGTCTTACGATTCGCTGTGCATCAAACTCTGACCTAAAAGACAGATTAGGGAAGGCTCTAGGATCCAGGCTGTATTATGCACTCTTTGTTGGTTGTTCTGATTATTTGTACATCGGAATTTTCTCTGTTTATCCCCGTTCTTTGGTATGTATTTAAGGGTGCCTTCCAAGAGCGGACCAGCACAAGAGGGTGAGAGACGCCCAAAGCTCTCCGCCAGGATTCCACTCAGAATGAATCTGACTGAAAGACGAAGATGTTAACGTATTTGATGTTGTTTTCTGGTTGTGGAGACGTAGAAACAGTCCCACAATACTTATTACATTTATATTGTGGCATTGTTTGTAAAGATAACGGCACAGAGGAATAGGATTAAGAGGTATTATGGTATACGTTCATACAAGGCCTTAAAATTTGTGTCAGAAGTTATTAATTCTTTTTGTTCAGTCACGGCACTGTTTTAAAATTCGGAGAAAAATAATGTTTGCATTTTTTTGTGAATGTAGACGAAAGGAAGCTTAAAAACTTTATAAATTAAGAAGAAAAATGATATGATTTGAGAGCTGTATAGTATCCATCGCCACTCTGCGTGTTGCTGCTGCAAGTGAGAGAAAGAGAAAACTAGTGTACTCAATCTCCGTATCACCCACACACGTACAAAGCAGGCACGGTCCTGAAATATGTTGACTGTGAATTGAATTGTTTCATTATCCGTAGTGTTGCACTTTTTTCCGGTGCAGAAATCCTAATTTCGCAATCTCCATCACATACGCACACACGGAAGAAATGTTTTTTTCACGTTAAAGATTCCACAATTCGTGAACGTTTGCAATTAACTAAAAATAAACAAACAAACTAAAACAGACAGATCGTGGTTTCTTCTGGGCCCTAAAGTAAGATGGTTTTGCAAGGAGAAAAAGAAACCAGATCTCCACATCCATTTTTCGTTATGTAATTAGTGTCGTAACGCTGTGAACAGCCAGTCAATGTTTTGACATTAGTGAAAAATCAAATACATTTTGAAAACAGAGACAGATGAAATGTCAGGAGCAATCAAAATTGTAAAGTCAGTCGCGACATTTACAGGAGCTAAATGTGATAGATCTATCTAAGCTTCGTTTGAATGAGAATACCTTAAAAGATATGTATCGGAACAAGAAATATTGGAAGGCTTAACAACTCTACAAAAAAAGGAACAATGGTTCTAATTATTCTATATTACTTTTTTATTTACTTGAAAGACATTGGAGATTTTGTTGGTGATCATCAAACAAATGAAAGAGGAAAACAGATTTCTCTTCAAAGAAGAAATGCTTAAATTATATTTCCAATGTTGAGGGAGTTGTGTCTTCATGAAATGTTTCATTAAACATCGGGTGTTATTGCAAAATAAACAGTACAAAGACAGTCTTACACCATACAAATAAACTTTAAACCGTGTCATCAACAAAGATTTGTTAAATGGAATGACATTAACAATATTGATGACTGAAGGAGGTTAAAATAAATGCTAGCATTTCCTTCAGATGAATATGTATACTGACAGAATTGCTGTAGTAATGACTCTGCGGTTTTATCTTCCATGTGCACTATACAGACAATTGAATTTCTGGAATCATATAGGATACTAAACCGAATCAATTCTTTTAAAATTTACTTATTGAAACCCAGTAAATGTTTTAGGATGGCGTGTTAACAGCTGAAACGTACGAAACGTGGACAATATTTGCTTTGGAAAGAAGCAACCCAGTTTGACCTACACTTATCTTCCAGCCCAATGTCGTCAGAGAAACTTACAGCAACTCTCACACTGTGAGCGTCTTTCTTAATGCGCGGCCCTACGACATCCAAACAGGCCTAATTATACACGCCAATGGTACAGACAATTGGATATCTGTATCACCCCTTGTTCCATACGCGCGACGCGGACAATATGGTGTGTATGTGTGTGTGTGTGTGTGTGTGTGTGTGTGTGTGTGTGTGTGCGCGCGCGCGCGCGCGCGCGTGCGTGTGAGTGTGTGTGTGTGTGTGTGTGTGTGTGTGTGTGTATGTGTGTGTGTGTGTGTGTGTGTGTGTGTGTGTGTGTGTGTGTGTGTGTCCGTCTGTCTGTTTGTGCGTACGTGCGTTCGTGCGTTCTTGCTTGCGAGCGCGCGCGCGCGCGCGCGCGCGTGTGTGTGTGTGTGTGTGTGTGTGTGTGTGTGTGTGTGTGTGCGTGTGTGCGTGTGTGTTGTGGTGTGTGTGTGTGTGTGTGTGTGTGTGCTGTGGCGCATGTTTGAGTCTTTGTCAAGGTATATGCGTGCGTAAGACTGTGTAAACACTAATGATTTTGTTTGTCTGCATAAGTACATGTGTGTGTGTGTGTGTGTGTGTGTGTGTGTGTGTGTGTGTGTGTGTGTGTGTGTGTGTGTTGTCTGTCTGTCTGTCTGTCTGTCTGTCTGTCTGTCTGTGTGTCGTAAGCAGCATTCATTTGGAGTTGTTTTCTTGTGCACATCCTAAAGGCAATTCGCTGTTTGTTAGGCGATTCGGTGTCGTAAGCAGCATTCATTTGGAGTTATGTTTTCTTGTGGGAGCAAGAGTTACCCCGCTTGTTTGTTGTTTATTGTTTACTGTTCCCCGCCTCAGTTAATATTTACTTTCGTTTCACATAAATCAGGTTATTTGGAACTGTTCCTCTTCGTCCTTGTATTTGTCTGACTATATTCGAGTTTAAAAGGCTATGCCAGCCTTGAATAAAAGTTACATTATATTTGTTCATTTCTCCAGTTCTTGTTGCTTTGTAGTTGTGTTCCGTCGGAAGCAGCATTCCTTTGGAGTTATCTTTTCTTGTGAGAGCAAGAGTTACCCTGGTTGTTTTTTGTTTATTGTTTACTGTTCCCTGGCTCATTTCATATCTACTTTCGATTCAATTAAATCGAGGTTATTTGCATTTGTTTCTGTTCGCCCTTTTACTTGTTTGACTATATTCAAGTTTTAGAAGGCTGTGCCAGCTAAGTGCAGTTACAATGTATTTGCGCTTCGCAGATTACAAAGTTGATTTAATCTAATTTGACAGTATTGTAGAACTTTTCAACACCAACCATTCTTACACGAACTCACAAAGGACGTGGCCCTAGGAAAAAATGAAAGTGAGCTCACAAGGGGGGAGAGAGAGAGAGAGAGAGAGAGAGAGAGAGAGAGAGAGAGAGAGAGAGAGAGAGAGAGAGAGACAGACAGACAGACAGACAGACAGACAGACAGACATAGAGAGATCACAGATTTGATATTCATTTTTAAATCAGCGAAGTTGAAGGTGATGCCATTGAGTTCCATACTGGTCAGAGTACAAACCATGGCTGTCCCCGCTGCTTCCTTTCATAATAAATTCCGACGCCAAACAGGCCTGAGAAGTACAGACATCTGCAGTGCTGTTCAGGAAATTTGACTCAACTGTCTGGTTCCAGTATTTCTTGGATCCACGCAAGGGCACAAACATCTCACAATTATATGTCTCCGCTGGGATTAGATCCCAGGACCACCCAAGTCAGCAACTGTGACGACTGCACCAAAGCTGCTGTTTCTGTCTGGTCACTCATTACCCATTTCATTTCGCCTGCGTCATCACTGTTCTGCTTTAGTTGTTTTACAGACCGGCATGTGAGTTGTATTCACGAGTTTCCTTTCATACAGCCATGATGCATTTTAAGAAAAGAAAAAAAAAAAGTCAAGTGCATGTGTCGAAACCTGTTGCAAACAAGAGTGAAGCTTCAGCACAGGTCTGTTGAAGGAGACATTTACAAATGGATTAATGTCATGCACTGGTGTGTTACTTGGTATTTTTTCATGTTAATCTGTCTTTCAAACCATACAAAATTAACATATAATTACTGTTTTTTTGTTCTGAGGAAATATGTGGTAAATGACATTCATATTGATATTGGCACAATCCAGTTTACATACCCTACCCCTTCCCACATTGCTCCATTCATCCTCTCCCCTCTATCTTCTCGGTCTATAACACGTGTGATGTGCGCTCATTCACACGTATCACAAAACGCTAACATGCTTCTCGTCTGTTTTTAGGTAAAGGCCTATTCAATTAAATCAAAGATCTTGTTGTTCTGGTGATAAATCTGTGAAGTGTATCACGATTTTTTTTTTCTTCCGAAAATGAAAATAATCGAATTTTTAAAATGGTTTGCTAGTTTCGTGAATTGCTGTTGTCTTTCATAGCATATAAAAAGAAAGAACCACAAATTACTGACGGATTAGGGTTGGGTTAAACAAGCGAATCATGGCAATTAAGTCAAGGACTGTTCTGAGCTTACTTACTTAGGCCCATAGCTCAAGGGTGAGCATAGGCCATCGGCAACACTCTGCCATCGCACTCGGTTCTGGGCTGCTCGCTGAATGCCTGTCCAGTTGGTCCCCTGCCTCTTCATCTCTGCCTCAGTGTCGCGCCTCCAGCTGCTGCGAGGTCGGCCTCTCTTCCTTTTCCCCTGCGGGTTCCATGTCAGGGCTTGGCGTGTGGTGCTGGATGCTGGCTTCCTGAGAGTGTGTCCAATTCAGCCCCACAACCTCCGCAGAATCTGCTTTGCAACTGGTTCCTGTCCTGCTTGCTTCCATAGATCTTCATTGTCGATCTTCTCTGGCCATCTGATTTTGAAGATGCGCCTCAGACGGGTGTTGATGAAGGTCTGTATTTTTTGCTGTATTGCCTTGGTCATTCTCCAAGTCTCGCAGCTGTAGAGCAGAACCGATTTCACATTTGAATTGAAGATTACATTTATGTTGATCTTTTTCTTGATTCTGAAGGATGCCGTGATGAATCTTGGGCCATGAGCTTCCCACCCAATAAGCGCTCGCTGAGCTGTTTTAGACAACATCAGTGCTACTCCTTTAGTATGGAGGGCATTGTCCTCTTCATGTCCTGAGTACAGCAGCATCTCTGCCGAGGTCAATCGTTTCTGTCCGGACTGTGTCCAGCGGGTTTCACTGACTCCAAGCAGGGTTAGGTTGTAGTTCTTCATCTCTGACGCTACTTGGAATGTCTTTTCTGTCTCATACATGGTCCTGACGTTCCATGTTCCGATGTTGGCTGCCCTCGTTGAAAGAAAGGCGGTCGACCTTGTGGCTTCCCGAGATTTCAGGCTTTCACCACATGGCGTCATACATCTTGTCGAAGACCCATCCATTCCCAGGGCTGAGGTGTCGATTTGATCCTTGGTTAGCGTTTTTGTAGCTGTGTTTTGTTTTACGGGGTAGGGTAGCTGGCCCCACGCCACCGTTCCTCCTTTATCCGGGCTTCGGACCAGCATGATTCCAAAAAAGGGTCTCCTGGCGGAGTTACAAAAGGTTATAAACGGCGAAATTTCATTTCGTCACACAATTCCTAAAAGCTTCAACTCTAACTACCTTCACATGTTATGAAAATTGAACGAAATCAATACCTCCTACATGCAGATCGAAGATCCTGGTATGCGGTGAGAGAGAGATAAGACTCAAGACTCAAGATGTTTTATTTATTTTAGGCCTCAGCCCATCACGAAGGGGGATGTGAATATACAACTGAATGAAGTTATGCAGCAAATTCAAAATGAAAGCTAACAATGATATAGAACATATTTATGTCGTCAGAGCATCTCTCATTTTAAATCCTTTGTATAAAAATAATGCAAGATTATGTACGTCTTCCAGAACCGTCGATGACATTAACAAACTCAGTTTAAACAGCGAAGGATTTCTATAATATTTAGGCTTAATTAACGTTTCACGTATACGTCCAAGTGCTGGGCAACACAGAACAAAATGCACCTCATTTTCTTCGCTTTCATTACATAGGGGACAAATTAGGTCGTTTGACATAAACGTTCTATATCGATAATGGTGTACCACTAGATCAGAAATCCCGAGGCTAAATCTAGTTGTAATATATTTCAGATGCTTATCAATATCTAGGTGTAAATAAGGTTTTAAACTGTGGTCACTACAAAAAGTACTGTACAAACTGAACCTGTCACCATTTTTAACATGATCGGACCAAGTTTGCCATCGGCAGTCGATAAGCCTTTGTTGAAAACAACGTATAAATCCACGCACACTTCCAACACCTTGATTCGTCCAAACAAAACCAAATCCATATTTAAACAAACTCAAGTGAGTGTTTGTTACCCAGTTTTTCTTACCTCTTGCATCTAGGTCATACAACATATCATATGCTTTACGTGGAATCCTGTAATTCTCCATTTGAGTCAACTTAATCCAATAGCGAATGCACTTAACAGCAGAATTTATATATATTGGGTAGCGATTTGTTTCACCATAAACAAGGTCATTCGGTGTTCATCTGTCTACTCCTAGAAATTTCTTGAAAGCGAATAAATGAACTGATTCACAATGGACAACAGCATTTTCTAAGCCCCATATTTCAGAACCAGACTGCACAATTGGCTGTATCTAAGAATCAAATAATTTCATGAATAAATCAAAGGAGTTGTTGTTTAACATGTATAACCTTTCCAAAAGATAAATCAAAACATTGTTTGCTCTGCTTGCAAGGTCTTTGCATGCAGCAGTAAAGCTCAAGCGCGCTGAAAAAAAAGTATTCCTAAGTATTTGTACACGTTAACTACAGGAATTGTAACACCATTATATAACCATTTTCTCTCACACTCAAATAGCCACCCTTCCGAAAGACTATAATATTGCTTTTTGTCATATTAACTTTCAGCTGGAGAGATAGAGCGACATGCTGTAGGCTATTCAATTGTGTCGGCAAACCTGTAACTGTCTCCGCCATCCAAACAACATCATCAACCAACAATAGAATAAATAATGCATACACGTCAAGTGAAAATCTAGCACCATGTCTTCCATTGTTGATAACTCCTATCGCTAATTCGTTAATAAAGAGAGAAAACAGAACAGGGCTGCAGGCATCTCCTTGTCTCAATCCTGATGTGCAGGCAATGTAATCAGTAAACGTAGAACCACATCTAACTGTTGCTTTAACATCATTGTAATGCTTTAAATATATCTAAATAACTTACCTTTAATACCATTCTTTAATAGAACTGGCCAGGGAAGATTTCGATTTATCGTATCAAAAGCTTTTTCGAAATCTATAAATGCAACATAAAGTTTTCGATACAGAACTGCTTCTGTATGAGTGCTAGTAAAGAAAACATGTGGTCGACTGTTGAGTATCCTTTTTTTAATCCAGCTTGATATTCACCTGTGATATTGTTTCCTTCCACCCATTCTTGCAATCTGTTATTTATTACCATACCAAATAATTTACTACTAATATCACTCAAAGAAATTCCCCTATAATTATTGGGTTTATTGATGTCACCTTTCTTGAAAACTGGCTGAATAAGAGATTCAGACCAGTTGTCAGGGAATATACCATCATCAAATAGTTTATTAAGTAATTTCAAGAAAAAATGTATAACCTGTTCATTCGAATATTTAAAGAACTCGCCAATAATGCCATCGGGACCAGCTGCCTTATGGTTTTTTTTATTATTTTTTTTAAAGCAAGCAGTATCTCTTCTTTAGAGATTGGACGATTCATATAGTCTTCCATGTCTTCAACTGAGTCATCATTTACTATGTTGTCAGCATCCGTTTCCAACAAAGCTTTAAAATGCTGAAACTAAGCGTCAATTGATATATCATTTCTAGGCTGTTTCCATTTGAAGATGCATTATGAACAACGTCCCAGAATTCCTTTTGATTTCTCACAGTCAATACAAGTTTGTCTAATAAGGCTTTGTTGAATTGTTTCTTCTTGCGCTTTAATAAGTTTTTTATACTCACGTCTGGCAATAATATATTCTTCTTTTTTTTTGATAATTAATTCTTTTTCCTTTTCAAATTTTACAGAACGAAATATCTGCAACAATCTTTTGGTATTTCTTTTACAAAGTTTGCATTCTGAATCAAACCATTTACTTGACGTTTCCTTGTTATCAAATGATATACGTGTTTTCATGGATTCAGCACTTAAGAGAACTATAAAAAAAGGCATTCTGGCTCACCCACCTCCGCCAGCTCCAACCGGCTGAAGCCGGTTTCGCTGTTGCTCCGCCGGCTTACCCAGAGTGCCTATTTTATAGTTCTCTAATAGTAAACACTTTACAAACATACATAATGTGTAGGATTATCTGTTTTTAATACTAATTTAGAAAACTTTTGAGACTTAAGTTTTTGCTTAATCCTTCGTTTTTCTTGATCGTTTTCAATAACATCATTTTCACGCATACATTCATCAAATGCGTCTCTGTCTTTCATGTGGAATAAAACCACTGTCTTTAACTGTTCTCTAAAGTCTTTTAAAACTGAGTTATGTTTTTGACATAAAATCCACACACTTATCCCAGCATGTCTTCCACTGAAAGCCAGTTTCGGCCGAACAGTCATCTATAATAAATAGTGTCTGCGTTCCCCCAAACAGTCTGTACTACCAGTCGGTTGACTGTCAGCTTTTTTGCAAGGCCAAGACAACACAATTATAACGACGCAGTAAGTCAGCAGGCCGAGCGTCCTGTTTACAAACTGTGTGCCTCCCTATCAATAAAACACGCCTCGCGCGCCTACTGCGTTTCACCGGGCTCGCGGTGCGCTTTGTCACAAATGTTCTTGAACATTCTCGAATGGGAAGCCACCACTTCGCTGTTTTCAGTGTGCGTGTCGGTTTGTTGGTGTGTGGGGTTTACGACTTAACACAGACAAGAGGCCTTTGTTTACACAGAACACAGCACACAGTCAGTTAGTTGACAATGTACATACCTTCTTCACATCCAGTCAGCTGCCACACCGGCGTGGGTTTTTAGAGCAGCATGTATCTTTGGCGTCAACGCGATGGCTTGTGTAATAGAAATTGTCAGATTTGCGAGTTCCGGATATTTTTCAAAGAGTTCTGTCGTCTTTCTTAGTTTATTAATCCAACGAAGGGAGTACTTCAAATGACTACACATTTTTACTACACTATTTTACACACACACACACACACAGCAGCGCGCACACAACAGCAATGTTTAAAGTGTTGAGTCAGTCAGGGAAGGTCGGTCAACTATTCACCAAATGATAGGTCTGTCTGCACAGCGGGCGTGCGCTAACACGTTCTTTGCTATAGCGTGAGCTGCCTCTTTCTCTGTTCTTCATCGCGCTTAACTAGTAGTTGCAGGCCAACCCGACAACGAATCACTGCACAGTGCCCACGCACATCCTGTTCAGTCACAAAGCAAGTGGCTGACATATCAAATGAGAAGTGGTCCTACCAGTTCCACTTTTCGCCCCAAGTCCTTAATTAAGTCACCCCAAGTCCTTAATTAAGTCACCCCAAGTCCTTAATTAAGTCACCCAAGTCCTTAATTAAGTTCTTAATTAAGTCACCCCAAGTCCTTAATTAAGTTTCCCCAAGTCCTTAATTAAGTCACCCCAAGTTCTTAATCAAGTTACCCCAAATTCTTAATCTAGTTCTTAATCAAGTTACTTTAAGTTTTTAATCAAGTTACCTCAAGTTCTTATCAAGTTCTTATTTAAGTTTTCATCAAGTCGTCATGAAGTCGTTATCAAGTTCTTATTCAAGTCACTTATAATTATTTATTAAGTTCTTGAAATATTACTGCATATCAAATGGATCAAAATGATCTTTTGTTGTTGGCGGTTCTGGTATACTTTTTTGTTCAGATTTTGTATTTAGTGGCTGTGATTTTTTGGGCTGCTTTGGTTTTTGCTGTCTTTCTTTATATGTTTTATAAACGTAATAACCACCCCCACCAACAGCAATGACGCCAAAAATGCTAACTCTTTTAATCCAAATAATCCATGATGATGTTGCGGGACTTGAAACAACTTGTTCTTGTTGTGGCTCTGGCACAACTGGTGTTTTTTCATTATGAGTTATATTCTGTGATTGCAACATTAATTTTTTTTGTTTGTTCCACTCTGCTAATTTTTTTCCTGCTGCAACACGCCCAGGATGAGGAGGCTTTTTACTGGTCACTTTCTCCACCTGATTCAATGTTTTCTGATTCTGCTGATTTTCTGGCTCGGTCATTTTGAAGGGAAACAAAATCTATATGATTAAAAGTAATTAATCCCATGATTAATGGCGATAACAATGTTCCAAATCTGTAAATAGATCACATCCTAGAGACTCTAATGACTTTGTTAAAACTGGATCCTGCGTTAAATCATACATAAAATCTTGTTCAGAATCAATGGGAGCAAATCTACTAACTAGTTTAGTGTACAAACTAAGAACCGTTTGCCCAACACTTTTAACCATTCCTGACCCCAGTTGCGCTTCATACCTATTGTGATACTTTACAATGTCTTGCGGCGACATTTGTTGTATCTGTTCTATGCTGAATTCATTTCCAAGGTACTGTTTTGTTTTTCCACATGCTGCTAAAGAATACAGCCTTTCCTTTTGACGCATAATAGCTTGGTCATCAACTTGATCATTTGTAATCATAAGTTCAGGAAGTAGATCATCGCTGTTCATGTTTTTTATTAATTATAATTATTTTATTTTTTAAAAATGAGCACCGAAAAAACTATTACTAACCTTGTATACCATTCTGCTGTTATTGGAGGCCTAAGTGTAGGATACACAATGCTTGGTAAAAGCCTGTTAAAAATAAAACCAGCAGATCTTGGCAAACTAGACTTTGAAGACTCAGCAAAGCTGATTGCTGTTATTACAGCTTCATTTGCTACGAAAGATTTTTTAGTTAAGCAAGGAATAATTCCAGACAGTATCAATATGTAAAATTAAAAAAATACATTTATAAAAATGGCTTCACTCGTAATGATGATTGGTGGCGCTGTGGTTAATGCGCTTGCTTTTAGCGGAAGTAATTACGCATTTAGTAAACTACAAAATAACAATGAGAGAAAAAGACATAACAGAGCTATGGAGCAACTAGCTGCTGCACAAGACACCTATGAAAAGCAAAGAATGGAGCAGTTAGATTTTATTAACGACAGACTTAAACAACAGGGACATGCAGCTTACACATTTAAAGATGTTGACCAGGCAATAAAAGAATATTATTTAGTGACAGGCAAACAAGTTGAAACATTGCGTCCACCAAAATTTAGCGATTACTATCAACCATCAGAAAAACAAAAGATGCAAGAAATATTGTTTATTGTCTTTGGCATGACCGCTGTGTATTTTGTTGCACAAAGTATTGGCTGAATAAAAATGTACAAAATCTATTATTCTCCAAAAGGATATTGGAAGGGAATAACAGCAATTAAAAAGCTTAGCCAAGCAGCGGGAGTCAGTGAACAAACAGCAAAAGAATGGTTATCTAAACAAGCGATTTGGCAAATTTATTTACCAGCGCCTAAACGAATACAAAGACCACACTTTATCAACACAATACCGAACGACACCCATCAAATGGATCTTCTATATTTACCCCATGATACGATTAGACGAAAAAGATTTAAGTACGCACTTACAGTCATTGACATAGCTTCAAGATACAAAGATGCTGAACCATTAACACAAAAGAGTGCTTCTGCTGTTGCTGTCGCTTTACAACTGATATATCAACGAGGCCCGTTAACTTATCCTCGCATGATTCAAGTCGATGATGGAAAAGAATTTAAAGGACAAGTGAATCAATTATTGTTAAAACATAGAGTTACCATTAAAAGAGGCATTCCGGGTGTTCACAGATCACAGGGTTTGGTTGAAAACTTTAACAAACAGTTATCTGAAAGACTTTTCTCCTACCAGTATCACAGAGAGCTGATTGACAATTCTCGCAACACAGAATGGGTTAGAAGACTGCCCTCAGTTCTACGTGCAATGAATAATGAAGAATTTAAAGGTCTAAAACCAGTACAAGCAATCAGAAAACAAACAATAAATGTTGTTGAAGGAGACTCCAGTTCATCCAGCAAACTATTGCCATTTGGTTTGAAAGTAAGGTACCTTTATTTACCGGGAGAAGCAGAAGGGGACACTCGCATCAGGGCAACAGATCCAGTTTGGAGTGTTGATCCATATGAAATAAAAAGAATTGTAAAAATGAATCCGCCCGTGTATTATTTACGAGAAACTGACACAACAAAACGACCAGCCCCTCAAAGATCTTTTGTGAAAGAAGAACTGCAGATAATCCCTCCAGACACAGTTCCAGTCGCTTAATTATTTTTTAATTTAAATTAAAATGGCGGCAAGAATGGAAAAGGAAGAATCCTTACGTAAAATGGCACTGGAAGCAAGAATGGTGAAGGAAGAGTCCTTAGAAATAATGCGAGAAATATTTGATTATAATCTTGCTATTAGACTAATATTTAAGAAGATTGATCATGCCATGCTAGACAAAACCTCAAATTTTGATTGGGAGCAAGAATATATTAAAAAGATAAAAAAAATTCGAGCACATTTAGCAGTAATGGATAATAATTTGGTTGAATTGGTTGGTGATATATTTAAGCTTAAAGAACTGTTTTAATCTACGCAAATACATTTGGGTTTAAAATGGAAGCTCAAAGGGAAATGGCAGAAATGGCAAAGGAAAAGTCTTTAAAATTAATGCAAGATTTATTTGAGTATCAGTATATCATTAAAGAAGTATTTGAGAAGATTGACAATCCCTGGCTAGAACAATCGCCAGACAATCGCTTTAAACCCCAAAGCTTTTATTTTGATTTTGATTTATGGAAACATGAATATTGTAAAATGACAAAAAAAATTAAAGCACATCTAGCATTAATAAATAATATTAATTTTGCTAAATTAGATGATGATATAATTGAACGTGCGATTGCTGAAAAATATAAGCCCATATGATTATACTATTCTCCAATGACCAATTGCATATGAAAACTCTGGATTAACAAATACTCTTTTTGTGTTAGTGCGGTCAAGAGACCGTTTTGTTACAACTGTTGTGTTAATCTCATGCAGATTAGATCGCAGCTTGTAATTGTCATGATGAAAAGTCTTATTGCCAAACAATGCTTCTTTATAGTTGTCATGGGATATGCTTGATTGCACAACACTACGAGATATTCCCTTTGCTTTTTTAACAACTTTTTTTTGGCTTGAAAGACTGTACATTTTCGACCTCAAACCAACAAACTCCTTGATCACACCTCCAGATAATTCATCCTTCATCTTACCTAAAACCTTCTTGTTAATATCTGAATGCAAAGGCGAATCTTTAGGGTAATCAGATGTGTCGTACCATCCCGCATGCCCTTTAGCTACTTCTAATTCCATGTCTTTATAGATATCTTCAGTAGGGATGTCGATTACAAAGGAATTTGTATCTGTGTAAAGTACTTTGGACTCAGGATACAAGGGTTTAAAGTAGTCGTAAAGAAATTCTAACATCAAAAGCTTTGATAATTCTAAAACAGTAAACCCAATAAAAACGGGCTTATCCAATTTGACTTTCTTTTTTTTCATCATTATGCCAAAAAGCTGATCATGAAATCTTCTGAAGTCCTGATAATTAGGTTTTGACACCAGCTTAATTGCATCGTTCTCTCTGGTGACCAATCTAACATCTTTACGCTTGTGCGGATTCTCCATAGTCTTTCCAAAACAGCTGTTGTTCATCAACTTGAAAAAGTCTTTTTCTGAAGCATCTGTGGATTTAGTTCTGAGATCAGTGTTCTTCATTATGTATGGTTTCATGAACTGTTCTTGATCAAAAGCAATTATACGATGAACAGCTGTCAACTTCAAACCATGTCTTAAATAAAATTGTAGAAGCCTGTAATGGCAGACATAATTTTTTTTGCCTCGAAGATTAGGCACAAGTTTAGGTGGTTCTGTTTTTGCCATCTTTAGACTTTCTGCTGCTAATGGATAGTCATTATGGTAATCATGGAGTTCCTGAGGATATTCTAAGTCAACATCTAGAATGTATCCACACTGTTGATCTGGCGTCAAACTGCCCAACCACTTTAATGCTTTTTGAATATTATTCGTATCACCGTCTGTGTACATTTTAAAGTTGCGTAATGGAAGTGATTGCGCCATTGCCCATCCATACAGATTGTTTGCATCTAAATACATAAGATAGTTAGACCTTTTACTTGGATCATAGTTGTCCAAGTATTTGTTGTTTGCTTTACAGTAATGGTGCGACGCCATACTGATTCCCCCACGCAATCCGTTTTCAATCATCTGAAGCATTGGCAGGTTAGACAATAAATCAATTTGTACTCCAGTAAATTTTAAGAAAGCGTCCCAGCTCATCCCAGGCGCAGAAATATAATGCGCAGGATCCAGGCTGTAATGTTTCATGCAGGTCTTCCTATAATTTTCAAAGACGTCCGCCAACAAACAGGTATCCGCCATTAAATAGGAATCATGATAGTCTCCCATCGTTTTACACTCTAACTTCTGCCACGCATCTTGAGCATGCTGGTAATCAGAATCACTGATGTCCTTTCCTCTGAGACTAGAAAAGAACGCGCCTTTAGGCGGAAGTGTATCTTCGTCAAACCTTTGCCAACTGTTCATGTACTCATAAGGGTAAACGCCCTTTCTAACAAGAGTTGGGTCAAAATATTCTTCTGTTATTGGGCAGGACTTTAAGGACATAGCCAGTGACTCTAATGAACCCATCATGTGTTGCATAGAGTCGTAGAAAGACATGTTATTTAAAGTGAAACACATGTACTTTTCTGATGACTGTGCAATGCATGACACCCTGAAGTCGCTGGTTACTGCTTGCATTATAAGGTGAGAGTCGTAACCTCGCAAGTTGTGAAAGAATATAGGCAGCTTCCATGTCTTTGGTTCAAACTTTAGTTGAAGATTGCATTTGTTATGTGCTGCTCCTCTAAACTTTCCACTAATGTGATCATGGTCTCTTACTGTTGGATTCTCTGCGGTGGCAACCAAGGCCGCCCCACAAATCCAACAGTGAGTGGCTGAGTCATACTGTTGTTGGTCTTCAGGCGTCATTATGATTTCAGATAAATTCAGATTATTAGAACAGGCATTACGCACTAGCTGCATGCGTTTTTAAGAAGTATTTTGCAGCATTTGGTCCTCTGTATAATTCTGGCTTTGAATGGGCGCCATCCGACCTAACAATGATGAAGGCAAATGAGCAAATCTGATGATTACTCATTAAGACTGTTTTAGGAAGTTTCTGTGGGGTTGGTCCTTCATAAGGAACAATGAGTGATTCGAAGTCTGCGTAAACAACATATGGACTAGTTTGCAACCGTTTCCAGTTCTTAAAACTAACTTTACTGCCTTCTCCGGGCGTAATTAGTTCTGTATCACAGTCAACTGGGCTAATACAATGTTTTATATGTTCGCTCGCAGCTTGAACGGACGGAATTCTTGTTAAACATTTTCTACAAAATTCTTGTTTGCTATGTTGTTTTGTAGTATGCACTAGTAATCTACTCATTGTGCGTATTAGAGTGTAGTGCAACCATTAAGGCTTTGCATCAGGAGTAAGTCTACATGAGTTTTGGTTGGTTCGCCTATTGTTGGACTGTTCTTTGACACTCTAATTGGCAGAAGGTTGGTTTCTTCAGACCATGTGTAGACATTAACAGTTATTGGTGGATTTTGTTTTTCAAACTGATCAATTTTGTCTACAGCCATAGGAAATTCAAGGCCGTTAAAGTTAAGATCATTGGCCCACTGTAAATAGTTAGATACTCTCTCTGCATTTTTGGCAACGTGATGCAGCCTAGCAAGAACGCACCACATAAAACATTTGTCATCTGAATTTTTTATGTTCAAAACTGCTTTCTTTGCAACTAATGTTGGAGGCAGTGGAATGTAAGACTTGCCTACAATCGGCTCATACTTAGCCTGTCTTAATCTGATGTCTAGGACTTCACCCTCTGACCAGCCAGAGCCTCTCATTTTGGCTTCTTCAGCGGCCACATCAAACTGTGTAAGCAGCTGATCTGCCCAACCAGGTGTTAAGTCATTATGAGAAAGAATAGTCTGTTGTTTAGTTGAGACCCAGACTTCTAGATTTTCTTCATTTATTGTTATATAGTCGATTAAAACAACTAACCTTACTTTAACTGGAGGGTTTATTGTTAGTTTACTTGGAACTTGAGAAATAGCGTGTACAACGCTTTCCCGCACGTTTGTTGGATCAATAACTTCTAAAACGACCTCATTTAAAGCTTTTGACAAACGCTCTTCCTCGAGCATTGCTTCAAACAATTCATCTGAACCTTCATATATCTTATCCATGCTGAGTTTCTTTTCTAACTCAAAATATTTATTTAAATCAAAAAAAAATAAAAGTTAATCAGAATCAATATCAACGGTCTTTTTGTGCTTGGACTCATAAACTAAAGTATAAACGCCCTTTGGTGTTGTTAATGTGAGCTGTTTAGAACAGAGTTTAATGTTTCGTTTACTTTTTTTAAACATTCCTTTTTTATCTGGTCGGTGTCTGGTTGTTGAGAAAAAGTTGCCCTTGCCTTTCTTTGAAGATCAAACTTTTGTCTTTTGTAGTCCTCAAAATCAGCCTGTAGGCGACTAAATTCTTCATCCGTGATGTTCGAGTCAGCAAGTGCTTTATTTATTGTCAGTTTGAAGGAACTAAGTTTAGCTGTTATTAGTTGAACCATAGCTGTGTGCTTTTGGAGTTTAGCTTTTATTTTTTTGCTGACAGCACTTACAGCCAATGAACACAGGCCAAGAGTTAAAGACAAACCACCTAGAGGTATAGCTACCGGTGCACCTACGCCTGTTGCTAAGAGACCTACACTTGTTCCTGCTGATAGAGCACTAGCTGTCGATGCTCCAGTATTAACATATGTAACAGCATTAAAGACAGCAGAATACCTTCGTTTGGTTTTGCTGTATTTTGAAAGGTCCTGCTCTAGTTTTTGTTGCATTTGTGTTATGTTTGTTAATCTGAAAGTTTTTATGTCTACAGCAACAGAATTGCTTACTATCTCTTCTTTGGGCACTTTTGGATAAGTCGTAACAGACATGCTTTTTTAAAATAAAAATAATTTAGTATTGGATATCTTTTAATCTGTTATCTTGAATATTCAGCTGCGCATCATATATTAAAAACAAATGTACATTAAGTGGTTTATCACTCTCTTTTTCTTTATCAATTTGAATGTTTATTACGTCTTTAACTGTTCTCCCACTCCCATGCAACTGATTATCCTCTGTTGACCTTAGGTCAATCCATAAACCGTATTTCGTTGTTAAATATTCATCAAGTCTAACACTGTGAAGGTGTAGATCTTTAGACACAAGGTCTACTGTTGGACTTCTAGACCTCCCGCCTCCAAACAATTTTCTTATTTCATCAAAATGATGATAAGGTTTAAGCCCGCTACCGTAGACTTGGTTAGGACTACCCTCAATTGAACATTGTACTTTCGTTATTTTAGGATTGATAAACTTTTCACTTTGTCTTTCGTATGGTTCTTCATCTTCACACAGCAATAAAATACCTTTAAGGGATCTTGCTGCGGCGCTAAAACTAAAGTTCCATATAGTGTCTGCTCTGCTTTTAGGATATTTTGAATGATGAATCACTCTTTCGTAATATATTGCTAATTTTGACTGATATTGTTGCTCAATCAGCCTTGCTAAGTTAGGGTTGCTAACAATGTCAAACTCTAACGAGATGTCGAAAATGCTGTACTTTGCTTCAGAGTCTGTAGATTTAATGACACGTTTGTATTCATTAAAAGTTAGTTCATATGACAATCTGTCTTTTAATGCTCCTTGAAAGTATGGCGCATGCGCTTTTAACAACTCAAAATCTAAGGGTATAGAAAAGCGATTTCCATAAGCAAAATTTACAGCTTCATACTTGTTACCGTCTTTAACATCTTTGGCGACTATTCTGTGTTTTAGTGCTTCGTTATTTTCGATTCCTTGAAACGCAAGATCGGCCCTTTCATTCGCGGTTAGCCATAGATCAGAATAAATTAGAAATATGTCTGCATTGTGTAAAGAAAATATTTCTTGCCCCTCAAGTTTTATAGAAATTTTCTTAACGATTGCCTGTCCCAGATTCTGTACAACTGTCCTGTCTGGGTCTGTTGCTGAATCAAGTTCTATTTTGAAAGTAAGCCGTGCAGATCCCGGCACAATCACTTCATCTGCTCCTAGGTCTGGAACTTTAACAGTAAGAATTTGATCTGAATCAATAGTAGATGGATTATTTGGAACAATAATATTCTGTTTATTTCCCTTCACGCCAAAGGGCTCTTTCAGTCTTCTATGCGGGTCAAGAATTGAGCCATATGCTTGTGACATTTTTTTTTTTATAAACAAAATAAAAAGTTAATTATTTAAAAACATGGCAGAAGAAGATTATGATGTTTTTGATCCTGGAGACGACATGAGTGAAATGACACCTTTGACACATCCATTACAATCATTGCGGCGTGAATTAACAGAAAGTAAGGTCAAATCATTTTATCAAAGTTTAGGCCAAGAACCTCCTGATTTTATAGACCCTAATGATTTTGAAACAAAAGATGACCATTTGTTTGTGAGAAACGACGAAGGACAACTTGTTCAGCTTACAACTAAACCAGACTCATCAAAGTTTTTAAAAAAGAGTACAATTAGACAAAGGCTCAGTGTGAGCGATCAAAATCGCCTTGGCATTGCTAAACCGCGAAGATTAGACAGTGAGGCAGTTGCTAAACTTCAAAACACACTACAAGAACTCCCAACAGATAACCAAATACAAAACATGGAACTTAAAGATTTAAGCCCAACAGCAGACGAAATAATAGAAGCAGAAACCAGTTTTTCAGAAGAAACAGTATTAAAAACTATGCACGATCCGCCGCTACCTATGAGAGAAATAACGGCCCTTGATCATGCTTTGAAAAGCATCAGAGGCGAATTAACAAACAATTTAGCAAAACTGGGTGAACTAGATGAGCATATAAAAAGAGAAAAAGAAAAACTAGTTGAGGCTGATGACCACAACTTAGGACCTGGTGTTAAAGAAAGAATAACACAAAGACTAAAAGATCTTGAACAAGAGAGATCAGCAAGACTAGAAGTGTTGTCTACTAACCGAGAACAATTACGAACTCAAGTGAGCAGAATAAGAGACACTATCCAAAGAATTTTATATGAAGACACAACACTAGCAGAACGAATAAGAACACTGTTTAGAGAGCAAGGTGTCACATTAGCAAGTGTTATAACAGCCTTAGGATTTGCAATAAGTACACTGGTGTTGGCTATTACAGGCGGCGGTGGTGGGGGAGCAGTGCCACCAGGACCACCATCAGATAAATCATGGGTAAAAAAACAACTTGATCATCTTGCAAGTTTATTAAAAAAATTAGCCAGTAAGGCAATAGATTCTTTGCCTGGTATAATAGGTGGGATCGTTAGCTGGCTTTTGTCTGCCGCAAGTAAAGTAGTTGGCTTTATGGCTGAGCACTTATGGGCATTAGTTGTCTTAATAGTTGGGTTACTTTATAGTAAGATAAAGACCAAGTAATCCTAGGGCAGTTAATCCAATAACAAGTGCCGTCTTTTCATATTCATGGTCATTCACGAACAAAGTCCGCGTCTTCAATGGCCTTTGGGCTTTGGGCTTGGGGATTGGATGGGGTTTTGAGGGGCCACGGGGATTGGGATTCTTTTTTTATTGCTATTGCTGGCTTAGAATTTATGTCGTTTTTTCCGACCTTCTCTTCTTTACTAGCCACAAGGATTTCATTATTATAGTTTATTATTGTTCCTATCTGGAGTCTGAGGTCAGAAGGCAGCATGTATAAACCAGTGCCGACAGCAAAGTCTACTTTCGATCTTGCAAATTGTAAAACATTTTGGTACCTTTTAATACTTGAAAGCAAATCAATTGCAGAATTAATAGAATCCTCTAAATTTGCTAAATACTGTTTTTGTGCGTCAAAGCCAGTAGAAGGATCAATTATGTTTGATCTCGTTTGTGCTTGCGAACCTAGCAAACACCAAACATAAGTACGAATAGAGTCGTTTATTCGTTCTATTCCCGCTTTTGTTAGACCCTTAGAAGTATCCAAAATAAATGTTGTCCATGCTGTTTTATGCTCTTGCTCTATGGACCCGAGGTGAACAGTTGTGCCTGAAGAAAAAGATGTGTAAGGAGGATTCCAATCATAGTTATACTTTCTGTGCACGCCCCAATAATAAAGGGTACCTAAACCATAATTGCGATCCAACTTTTGTCTAAAGTATGTCTTTGGGTCAATATCAAATTCGTTACAGATCCTTTCAAAAGCCTTGTAATCTATTCTGTTGCTGAATGGATTAAACGTTTTGTCATTTGGTAATGGCGCTTGCAGTTCAGATAAAATACGTCTGAAGGTGTAATAAAAATGAAATCTATACACTGACCTCACCAAAGGATCAGGATAATTTAAATGATCAGCATACGACACTCCACACCCAGTTGATGCACAAAACACAGCAAAGTTTAACTGGTTCTGATAAAACTGCATCGGATGACTGAACCACACTTTCGGGATGTAGTCGTTTTTGATAGGAGGGTTAAGATAACGATCCAATGGAGTACTAACCTTTACTTGAAAGGCGTCAGTCTGAGTCACAGAAATGTCGAGGGTATCAGTTGTTATATCTTTAGGACTGTAGTGCGGTCCAACACAATATTTTGCATTAGTATATTTGAATGCACTCATTTTTAAATTTGTTTTAAAAATGTTTGTAACAATAACAACTCAAGACAGTCCTTCGTTTTTAGAATATGCTATTGATAATAACTGCGGAACCCAAAGGGTCGCACTCCATGAAATTTTTTACAAAGTCGTATGGTTTAATATAACTGAATCCAAGGAGAATAATACGATTCGAAAAGTTGACAAAGAGGAAACTTAGTTAGCCAGTTAACCATACCTGATGGTTATTACGGGTTTTGCTCGCTGAAAGAAGCAATGAGTAACTTTGACATTACTCTCAAACTTAACAATGCAAATTTGAAAATAATGTTGACATTCAAACCTGAAGAAAAAGAAGACTATTACCTTTTTGATGAAGAGCTAGCTAAAATGTTAGGCTTTGCAACTAGCGATAATGCCGTTCATGAATTTTAGAGTTGCACCAGACGAAAACTACTTATGAGGGAGAATATCCGCTCGATCTTGCATTACATTCATTACTCTATGTTCATTTGGACGAGCTGAGCACTGATGAAAACTTATATGATGGAAGGCCCTCAACTGTTTTAAGAGCTCTTCCATCAGGGAAAGCTGCATATTGCGATTATGAAATTATACAATTCCCTAATTTACAGTTTAAAAGATTAGCTTGTGGGAGGGTCAGATCATTTAATATAAAGATCACAGATAAAACAGGGAAAGTCGTGAAATGTGATAACCTGCACATTGTTTTGGAAATAAAATAATACGTTGTTTTAAAAAATGTCACGTGGACCAGACGATTCGGGGGTCACATTAGCGCCTGAGAGGTGTGTAACTTTAGAATTAAAAGACCTTGCAGACGTTGAGGACTTTGAACAAAACGGTGAGATAGGCACTTTATATGGTTTTGAGTACACTAAAGATGGTTATTATAAGCGCAAAGAGGTTGACGACAACAAAAGGTTTCCTAAACTAGAACAACTACGCAATGTAGAAGCAAATAATACAGGTCAGTATGAATATAAAATAGTTCGAAAAACTGACAACAAATGGCACTTAGAACCATATTTAGAATGGGACATAAAATTTGAATTCTTAAGCCCATTTACATTTTTTGACCGTCAAAAAAGTTTCAGAAAAGCATTGAACTCTGGCCCTTTACATGTAAGTCTTATGCCAGAGGACAACAGTCGGAAAGAGATCGAAATAAAGCCGTTTGGGGACAAACAGTACATCCTCCACAGAAGAGAATCGGTTTTAAAGAAAGCTTCTACAAAATTACAGTTCATTCCACGCACAAAATTAGGAGACACGTTCACAATGATATTTAAAATTTCTGTCTTAAAAGATGAGGCGAGAAATGGAGCTCTGGGCGTCAGTGACAATCTTATGAAAGGAATTCTTATTAGCTGGCAAAACTTAGACGTTGACAAACTTAAAGTTACTGTCGTCGTTCTTTACAATGGCGAGGATATTAAGGTCATAACAACAAGCAACAAAATTGATATTAGTCTAAATAGAAACGATCTTACAGAACTGAACTGGATTAATCTTACACATTTGGACCTTATAGGTTTTTATTATACTGAACAAGTTTTGACAGAGAGTATGATAAAAACAATAACTGGATTAGATTAAATTCTGTTTTAAAACTATGGAGCAGACAACTTTGGTGTCAATGCCGATGTTAAACTTTATGACAAAAACCCCTCATTGTTCATTGATTTGTGGACAGACTGGTTGTGGAAAAACAATATTTGTCCTCGACCTATTACAAACAGTTTATAGTTATAATTTTGATCATATTGTAATTTTCTGTCCGACACTTAAATGGAACAAAGCATATCACGATAGAAGGTTTATATGGACGGATGATGAAATCTATTTAGTTGACCCTAGCAATAAACTGAGTGAGTGTTTAGAACATTTTTTTAAACTGTTTGAGGGAACGCAGACATTATTTATTATAGATGATTGTTCGGCAGAAAAGGATATAGTCAAAAAAAGAAACACTTTATCAAAACTAGCTTTCAGTGGAAGACATGCTGGGATAAGTGTGTGGATTTTATGTCAAAAATATAACTCAGTTTTAAAAGACTTTAGAGAACAATTAAAGACAGTGGTTTTATTTCACATGAAAGACAGAGACGCATTTGATGAATGTATGCGTGAAAATGATGTTATTGAAAACGATCAAGAAAAACGAAGGATTAAGCAAAAACTAAAGTCTCAAAAGTTTTCTAAATTAGTGTTAAAAACAGATAATCCTACACATTATGTATGTTTGTAAAGTGTTTACTATTAGAGAACTATAAAATAGGCACTCTGGGTAAGCCGGCGGAGCAACAGCGAAACCGGCTTCAGCCGGTTGGAGCTGGCGGAGGTGGGTGAGCCAGAGTGCCTATTTTATAGTTCTCTACTTATTCTTATACAATCATTAAAAGTTTTAAGAGCATTATTCACGTTAACATCAATCAAATCAATCGCAAGGTCAATGTTGGTACGTATTTCCTCACTACACAAAACACTGGTATATTTATCAGCACACTTGTCGTCCCACAAAAGTTTGTATATAACAAAATCCTCTTTTTGCGTACAAATATCAGATAAATGTTGCTTTGGGAAAACACCACCTGCAGTCACTGGCAAATTGTCTGAATCAATACGTTCATCAATAGATAGTTTGCAGAAGTAAAACAATATCATAAAAAGTTCACGTGAGAATACAAAATAGTCTGTGACACTGCTTCCAGAATCGGATATGAATGTGTAGCAACCTTCATGGTCGCCTCTGCACACGTCATTCAAAATACTCAGATCTAATGCAGTACACATGTTCAATAATAATTTCCCATAGTTGTTCAAAGTAAGATCGTTTGATTGCCGGGTCAAATTAAGAGACAAATTATTGAATTGTGGGTCAAAATTATTTTTTACGGAGTATTCTTGAGAAATATCAACAGTTCTACTGTTCAAATCACCAACTAAAATAACGCACGTCATTCTGTAACAAAAAATCAGTTAAACACTCTTCAAGCATACTAATGCCAGTGTCTATATGAAAATGAGTGTAGAAAGGAGATCCTTCTGGGGGTATATGTATAAAAACATACAGAATATCTTTATCCACTCCAAACAGCTCTTTGTCAATCAAAAAGATGCAACGATTGACAAGATCAACATCAACACTTTTGACATTCTGGAAAAGGTCATTTTTTATCAAGCAAACAAGTCCTCCCGAACGTCTACCATGTTTAGTAAATTTCACAGCAGGTTTACAAAACAATCTGTATCCGGCAAAAACATCACACTGACATCCCTCCATGAAGGTCTCCACTGAACACACAAAATCAAATTCACAAACAAAAGAAGTAAAATCGGAATCATACATTTTTGTCAACAACCCATTCACATTCCACAGCAAAAAAAGAGAAATGTTTTGATTTAGCACGCAGTGTGTGTTGCACGTGCTCATTCACGCTGTCGCTGGTTGGCACAACCTCGTTCTCCTGAGCAGCATTGCGTCGCTCAAGTGTCACTGACATGAGAGACAGGTGAGCGCACACACGGTGTTAGATTTACTCTGTTCCCTCTCTTGCTGTTATCTAGGGGGGGGGGGGGGGGGGATACATTCAGAACGTGGCCGGCCGATCTCCTATCTGAATTCGTGCAGAGAGAGAGAGAGAGAGAGAGAGAGAGAGAGAGAGAGAGGAGGAGTCTCTGTTCATTCATGTTTTTTTTGTGCTCTTGGATGTATGTTTCCGGTTTTGGTTGAGCCAAGATATATGAACGGACGAACGACATTGAGTCGTCGATGATGATGTCTGGCAGTGATATTGTATCTGTCCCAAGACTTTCACCAATTTCAGACTGTTGATCAGCCCGGAGAAGGTGTAAGCCTGGGAGAAGCCGAATTCCTCCTGGCAGTGGGTCACGACTGCTGGGGACGTCAGGACAAGATGCCTCTGATGACAGCTTTTTGTACTGCTGTCTCGGCTCTGAGGCAGGGGAGGTTGAAGAGTCTGCCATATGATCTGGTGTCCAGGTATCCCTAACGTTGTGGTGTCAAGGACGTGGTTTAGGAGCGAAACAGAGAAGAGAATGGGATGGCTATGCGGGGAGCAAGTACTCGGCTGTGCTTTTCTTGCAGTCTGGCACTACTCCACGTTTACCATCTCTTTGTCTCGTTTTCTTGCTTTTGTAGTGTAAATACTGTTTATTCGTAATCTCTGATCACCTGGTGTACTTCTACTGCTGTACATTGATAGTGCTTCCTTATATGTTGCCATGTTACTGTTGTATACTTGTTCAGTTTTCTAAAAGCCTGTTGTACAGTAAATGCTTTAGATTTGTATGGTTTACCCCGCTGCACTGTCGCTGCGTTATATTTGTAATGTTTTCTCACTTGTACTGTTACTGCTGTATGTTTGTATCAGTTTCTCACCTTCTGTACTGTTAATGCTTATACTTGTATTGTTTTCTGACTTGTACTGTACCTGCTGTACTTTAGAAACATTTGCTCCCCTGCTGTTTTGTAACTTCTGTACATTTGTATTGTTTACACGCATGTTGCACTTCTAATGTTGTTCATTTGTATTCTTTCCTGACTTGTTGTTCTGTTTCTGCTGTATAATTGTATTGTTTTCCTACCTTTGTACTGGTATTGCTGTATACGTGTATTCTTTTCTCACCTGTTGCACTGTCTCTGGTGTATGACTATGCTGTGTTCCCATCTGTTGTACCGTCGCTGCTGTAGTTTTAGATGTTGTGCTGTTACAGCCGTATGCTTGTAATGCGTTATCCCCTGTTGTGCTGTTGTCACTGTATATTTGTATCCTACAGGAATTCGTTCTGTTGTGTAGAAACTGCGGTTCGATAGACAACTAGTCAGCTCTTTTCTCGCAAACATGGCGGTTATGGGACCCCTGACCTAGGACACCCAAATATCATAGTCCAGCAAGTGCTACTGTCCACATTCCAAGTGCTACTGTCCACACTTCCAAGTGCTACTGTCCACAATCCCAAGTGCTCCTGTCCACACTCCAAGTCCCACTGTCCACACTGACTACACTCCAAGTGCCCCGGTCCACACTCCAGGTGCCACTGTTGACAATCCAAGTCCACTGTCTACTCTCCAAATGCCACTGTCTACACTCCAAAGCGCTACTGTCCACACTCCAAGTGCAACAGTTTACACTTCAAGTGTCACAGTTTACACTCCAAGTGCCACTGTCTACACTCCATAGCGCTACTGTCCACACACCAAGTGAAACAGTTTACACTTCAAGTGTCACAGTTTACACTCCAAGTACCACTGTCTACACTCCAAAGCACTACTGTCCACACACCAAGTGCAACAGTTTACACTTCAAATGCCACAGTTTACACTCCAAGTGCTGCTGTCCACACTCCGAGTGCCACTGCCCACACTCCATATGCCACTGCGTGCACTCCAAATGCCACTGTCCACTCTTCATGTCATAAACTATCTGTCTATGGGAATAGGTCAATCTGATAAGTAAGGTAAGAGAATACAAACAGAAGTCTGTGTACCGCACACACAACAAACAACAAAACACAAACACAAATTTGCAGTAGAGCATCACATACGATTTGAATCAATGAAATCTTTTCCGCCATACACATTCATGCGCAACAGTCGGGAGCATGGCTGAGGGGTCACCATCCGGGCGTCTCAGGAGTCTAAATTCGACAGTATTACAGTAACTTTTAATCGGGGAGAGGGGTGGGTGGGTGGGTGGGGGGGGGGGGGGGGGTTGAGAACATAGTCAGAAATGCTACCGATGAAGCTACACATCAAGGATTGGAAAACCAAGTCCAATGCGCAGAGGAGCCCTCTACTGCACTCCTCAAATCAGAAATCTCTTACGACATAAAGCACCCCTTGACTCGAAACGGAGTGACCTCCACCATAGATAGAAGAAGAAGAAGAAGAAGAAGAAGAAGAAGAAGGAGGAGGAGGAGGAGGAGGAGGAGGGAGAGGAGGGAGAGGAGGAGGAGGAGGAGGAGACGTGGCTCAGATCGCCAAAAGCTTATCATAAAAAACGGCCTTCCCGAAGGGAAAGGAAACAGTTTAAATATCAAACTTTTCGATGATTTCTGTAAGTACCCTTCTTGAGAGGAGTCACAAAAGGATGAACTAAACTGGAGGGGAGGGGGGTGTTCCAAAATTCTAGGGCAGGATCCCTGCAAGGTCAAAGATTAACTCCTTGCGCTCAGGTCCGGCTGGTCAAAAACAGTTTCACATTAGAAAAAGAGCGAGACTCGCACTCGAAGATTAATGATCCGGAGGACACAGTCCTGACCTAATAATTGTGCCCTGCAGATGATTCATCTTCCATAAAACAGAGAGAGCCCACTTCAAAGTTCATGACACCCACCCGACGGTCTTGAAGGAGACGCTGCAAATCCTTTTCAAGGTTGAAGACTGGTCCAGTTCTTCATCAAAAAGTTCGTTTCGCTCCCCCAGACCACAAACACTCCTTGCTGCTCTTCATTCAACGCGTGTACATATTACTTTTGTGTGAATGTAAGTTGCATGACTGATTCACCAGCTCCTCTATGTCAGCCGGCTGCACGGGTGGGGCGGGGGGTGTCATCAGCAAATAATAAATGTAATAAATATCTCAGTTAAAGCCCTATATCAAAGCTACCACGCTTAACTTTTCTTCAGCGCACACATACAAACGACTGTGCATGAGAGAGAGAGAGAGAGAGAGAGAGAGAGAGAGAGAGAGAGAGAGAGAGAGAGAGAGAGAGAGAGAGAGAGAGAGAGAGAGAGAGAACTCCTCCCTCAGAGGATGAATGGACCAATGCGCCCCACCCGGTAATCACAATGTCCGCCAAGGGCCATAGTGGAGGATAGGACTGGAGAAGGCACAGTCGTGGTCTAAACCTCTTTTTTTCTTTAAAATTATGGATTATGGTCATTACTTTCTTCTGATTTGTTTGTTGTTGTTGTTGTTGTTGTTGTTGTTGTTGTTGTTGTTGTTGTTCTTCTTCTTCTTCTTCTTCTTCTTCTTCTTCTTCTTCTTCTTCTTTCTGTTTGACGATCGAAGGGAAGAGCAGTCAGGATAGGTTCACCAGGAATATCATGAAAGCATTATTTTCCTGTGAAGCTGCCACACACTGACCTAGACCCGCCTGACAGGTAGGAGGGGAGCGGGGGTACTGGACCTTCGAACAGGTCACACACAACTGGGCCAGGGCTGAGGGTCGCCAGTCGGGGTGTGTGTCCCAGCAAACCTTTCTCACGGATCAGATGGGATCACGGTCCGAACGGTACGACTTCAATAAAAACTGAACCAAAAACAGGACAATAGGCCAGAAAGGGCAGACAACCGATGTCTAACATTCTAATAGCGATGTCAGCGCTCCATATGCCATGGCCCACACACTTAGTGCCATTGTGCACACTAGAGGTACCAATGTCCAAGCTACAGGAGCCCTTGTCCGCACTCCAAATGTCATTGTCCAGAGTCAAAATGTCATTATCCACAGTCTAAATGTCATTGTCTACAGTCCACATGTCATTGTCTGTACTCCAAATGTTACTGTCTACGTTCCATTGTCACTGTCCCTTTTAAATAGATGATTCACATGTGTAAACAATTGAGTATATTTGTTATGATCTCTTCTCTCTCTCTCTCTCTCTCTCTCTCTCTCTCTCTCTCTCTCTCTCTGTGTCTGTCTGTCTGTCTGTCTGTCTGTCTGTCTCTCTGTCTCTCTCTCTCTCTATGTCTGTCTGTCTGTCTCTCTGTCTGTCTGTCTGTCAGTCTGTCTGTCTGTCTGTCTGTCTGTCTGTCTGTCTGTCTGTCTGTCTGTCTGTCTGTCTGTCTCTCTCTCTCTCTCTCTCTCTCTCTCTCTCTCTCTCTCTGCCACGTGCACGTTCTGTGCTTGCTGTCATATGCCGCCGTAAAAAATTATAATATGAATGCCCTTTTCCTTCCTCACTCACGTGGCCACCTTGCATATTTCCATCACATGTGAGTCAAACAGGCAAACTGCCTCTGTTGTGATATGGTGGGAAGTTGTAATATTCACTAATTTCATGCAGTGGCTTTTCATAACTTCCCCCCACAGTCCAGAACCACATTAGCACTCACTCCTACAGTCCAGAACCACATTAGCACTACCTCCTACAGTCCAGAACCACATTAGCACTCTCTCCTGCAGTCCAGAACGACATCAGCACTCCCTCCTACAGTCCTACAGTGTGTGTGTGTGTGTGTTCATACACACACACACACACACACACACACACACACACACACACACACACACACACACACACACACACACACACCTTTTCCCAACATGCAGACTAATAAACCCATCTAAATCCGAACTGGGCAAAATAAGCAAGAGAATTTTGGAAAAGGTTATAGAAAATGTAAAATTAAACACCGAATACAACCTTTGGAAAAACAGCTATGAAGTTATCCGATGGTTTAAGAAACTCAACAAACAGAGAAACACAAAGTTTCTCACATTTGACATAGTAGATTTCTACCCATCCATAGATGAAGAACTACTCAACAAAGCTTTGAAATTTGCCAACAAACACACAAAAGTAACAGAGTCAGAAATGGAGATTATTTACCACATCAAGAAAACCCTACTCCACAGCAGGAATGAAACGTGGATTAAAAAACGAGCAAAAATTCTACATTTGATGTGACCATGGGATCGTATGATGGTGCCGAAACATGTGAACTAGTCGGACTATTCGTGCTATCCAACATCCAAAAACAACTTGGAAAACAGGCCGGTTTGTACAGAGATGACGGCCTCGCTGCATTAAACAATAACCCAAGAACTATTGAAAACAAAAAAAAAACAAAAAAAAACAAAAAAAAGAATTATGTAAAATCTTCAAAAACCACAACTTAAAAATCACAATAGAAGCAAACAAAAAAGTAGTGAATTACCTAGACATAACATTAGACCTCAATGACCATGTGTACAAACCATACAAAAAAAAACCAATGACATACCAATCTACGTAAATATCAAAAGCAACCACCAACCATCTATACTAAAAACAATACCCAATGGTATAAACAAGAGACTATCCAACCTGTCACGCAATGAAAAAGTATTCAATAATGCAGCAACAGAATACCAAGAAGCATTACAAAAAAGTGGTTATAATCACAAACTACAATACAGCCCAGACAATAACACGAACAGAAATAAGAAAAACAGGAAAAGGAAGATCATATGGTACAACCCCCCCCATACGATGGAAAAGTAAAAACAAACGTAGGAAAAGAATTCTTTAAAATCCTGACAACATCATTCCCAAAAGAACACAAACTGTTCAAAATATTAAACAAAAACACCATTAAACTATCATACTCTTGTATGCCCAACCTTAAAAACATAATTGACTCATCTAACAAAATGAAAAGCAACACAACAAAGAAAGGTGTCGAAAGGACATCTTGCAACTGCACTAAAAAAGAACAGTGCCCTCTAAGCAGTAAATGTCTTCACCACAATATTGTATACCAAGCTACGGTAACATCAGAAAATGAAAAAGAAACATATATAGGGATCACTGAAAACCACTTCAAAACCAGATACGCAAACCATAAACAGTCATTCAAAAAAGAAAAATACAAAAACCAAACAGAGCTGAGTAAATACATTTGGAGACTTAAAGATAAAAAAAATAGACTACAGCACATCATGGAAAATCATAAAAAGAGCAACACCATACAACAATATTTTTAAAAAAATGCAACTTATGCTCCATCGAAAAATGGTTAATATTATGTAAACCCCACCTAGCAACTTTGAATACAAAAGTAGAAATAGTAAACAATTGCAGGCACAAATGGAAATCTTTGTTAGCGCACTCCACCTGAACAGACCCCAAAAAGAACCACAGACCACACGTGCAATAAACGGAATCAGGTCCCGCACGCTATAAAAGACCCCAAAAGGCCCCCAAAAGATATCCT
>CM065734.1:31595963-31600963 GCA_033310375.1 Conus canariensis | reverse complement strand
TTTGTTTGTTTTTGCTAGGCAAATAAGAAAAGATTAAAATGGAACCGAGGAAATTACAAATTGTCATATATTCACCGTTCGCTAATCTCCATCCTCCTCCTGCCGGATCGTTCGGCCCGAATTCCCTTCCGAATCGACAGTAAGTGTTCACAGTTTTCGTCTTGAAAACCTTAACAAACTTTGACACTTAATCTAGGTTCCTCTCCATCCCTGCATTTTCCCAGTACAGGCCTCAAGGACTAGGAGAACAAAAGGTCATCTCAGAAGCTGTGGAAATGCCACGTCTGTGGGCATTCTCCATCTTCCTGCAGGGCTAACACGTCTGTCCCCTGTACTACTGGATTTCTCTTGATTACAGCTAGAGATTGAATATTTGGTTGGCGTTTATGATGTGAGTTTTTTTCCCCGATCTAATGTTTGGTCTGTGGCGCTGGGTGACAATGATCTGCTGTCTGTTGAGTATGAAGACAGCAGTGTACAAACATTTCCAGTTATCCTTTGGTTTTGTGCTTGAAAATTACGACAGACAAGACTGACTATTTGAGAAGTATTTCTCCACATTTGAGCTGGGCTTTACTTAACATGAAATTAGTGACTTACTGTACCTCGTAATACAATACAATACAATATAAAACATGACTACACAGTACAATTTAATACAATGCAAGTCCGATGTAATACACTGCCATATTAAAGAGTGAAACAGATAACACATACAATAAAATACAGAATAACACAACGCAACGCAACAAAACGATGCGACGTAAGACCACACAACATACAATAGCATCAGAAATGGATAAGTCATGGATACGAGATGGCACAATACAATACAATGCAATGCAATGCAATGCAATGCAATGCAATGCAATGCAATGCAATACAATACAATACAATACAATGCAATACAATACAACACAACAACACAACACAATACAATACAATACAATAATACCGACAATATTTGGGATAACTAACTTCATACATAAAGGCATGTACAATAAAATCCAATACACGGCACTGCTACACAGCACAATCAATAAAATTGTATACACTGGAATATCAGAAATGTGTATAATCAGGTAAGTGCATGAACATGAACAACACAACTGATTAACAATAGTTAGGGGAGAAAATTAATATTTGTTGAGGAGGAGGGAAGGTGAGGCATTCTTCCATACTTGTCTAGCCATTAAACCTATCAGGCAAAATAAAGAACAAAACTAACATCACTTTATTGTCAAAACCTTCAGTGAGTTCTCGCTTTGTTTGTTTCGTAGTCTTTCGTTCTATTATGGTTATCACAATACAAGACCATCTAGTCATCCAAGTGTGAACATCCCATCTGATAGGATTTTTGTTACCATGACTTATGACGTTGTGTTGACTCCCTTAATAACACTGCGTTTTCGGTGAATATAATCACTCCTTTGCTAATTAACCGCCTTTTGTTTTAATCATGGCTACGAAAATACACATAGCTATTTGGTCTGTAAGTATTCCACCTGCCATTTTTTCGCCGTGACTGATGATTCCGTACGACATTATAAACGACGAAATCCATCAGAACAAGAAATGGATACGATGCAACACAAGACAATGCCTTCGAATACAATACAAGACATTCAGTACTGTACAGTAGGGCACTGTACAGAACACAGAACACTTTGTAAAACAGTAAAATGTTGTAAAACGTAGGGCAGTATTGACTTGATTGAATATTCAGAGGCCATGCTACGAGTTGTGTTCCCGTCAACGTTGAATTTGTTGCGGTTTTATAATGCAACTGCACATGGGTACTTAATTTATTGACGTAACGTTATGTGTAATGCTTGTATTGTTACATACATGTCTCTGAGTCCTGCTGTTTGAGTGAGTGGTACTTGACGAAAGATTTGATTTGCGTTCTCCTTCTTGCTGTTCATACAGCCCTATCCGCATACACATTTACAAACCCAGACAGACTATCTCTAACTCTTTGACAGAGAGAAACGAGACTTGCCACCTGTGACAGAGAACCAGACAAACTGGTTACGGGTCATCTGACACATCCACCCCATTTCATCTCAGCGATGCCTGTCACCAACTGTCGAAGGTGCAATTTTTCTTTCTTTATCATAGAACAAAGATAGTGCCATCAGGCCAAACTTAGAGCATGGTGACATCCCCTGAAGTCGTATTGTAGCGTCTTAGAATAATGCTTCTGCCACACACACCATCACATTATTAATTTAGCCCAATTTAATCATTAAAAACCCTCCTTGATTACGTATGTTAAATATGGCATGGTTGCTGTTGCAAGTTTTTTTGTTTTTTTATATATATATATATAATCTTAATTATACTGAAACAAAATTTTTAAGTGGCGGTCAGCACTGTGTGTTTTTTCTTTCCATGTGAAAACCCGGAAGGCGAACTACTGATAGATGCATTTGGGCGAACCTGGGCATCACAGCAGATCCATTTTGAGAATTCTCCTCTGAACTTCGTCCCTGTGAAACAATAAAGAAGAAAATTGACGGCACTGTTCGTGTACCACAGAAGTATGGTCACAGCAACTTGTACAGAATATCTGTTCATGAATCCGGATTCTTGGTTCGAATAAGCATATATATAAACTTCCAAGATATAATTAATACACACAGGCATGGTCAAAACTAGAAACGTGCAAGACAAGGCAAGAATCATGACTGTCGTCCTTGAAGCCGTTCTTCTACGCCTGTCCTTAACATGTGGATTGTTGTTTGTGGTGATGGACATGGTAATGGAAGTGCTGGCAATAGCCTCGAACAAGGTCAGTGACAATATGACGTCACAAGTCAGAAGACTAACGGATGGAACTAGAGTAAACACTGTCAGGTCGACCCACGCCCAGACATGCAGGACGAATTCCTTGTATCCAATGGACCTGAAAGTGCACTTGGCATTAGAAATCACCATCCCAAACACAAAGTGAAAATGGAGAGTACAGCCGAAGGTCACAATAGCTGCTATGACAATCCAGGTTCTTTGCAGGGAGCACACCATCATCATCTTGTGCGGCCATTTCACTGCCATCGTTCGCTGCACCGTCACAAAGGTCAGCAGCCAGGAGGACGTAGTACTGGTAGCGTACTTGAGCCACCAAGACAGTTTACATACTGGAATGTACAAATCATACACATCTATATGGATAAGGTAGTCGAGCCACTGACGTATTAGGCCGACGTACAACAAAGACAAGTCAGACACTGCAAGGGCCATAAGAATGACGTGTTGAGAAGATTTGTTGTCCTTAATACGACGCATCACAACTACGGTGGCAATGTTTCCAAAGCTTCCCAACAACAGCAGACACGGCGGCCATACTTTCCAAAGAATTATGGCGGTTTCTTCCTCCAGGGATAGAGCTCCATGTCTCCATTCCGTTGAAGTAGTGACGTTCTGGATTTCAGCACTGTTGTATGC
Organism: Conus canariensis; assembly: GCA_033310375.1. Classification (NCBI taxonomy): domain Eukaryota; kingdom Metazoa; phylum Mollusca; class Gastropoda; order Neogastropoda; family Conidae; genus Conus; species Conus canariensis. Next base: position 31,597,516 of record CM065734.1, on the reverse strand, counting down.
AGTTTGGTTCATGTTTTGCACAGTGATCTCTTCCCTTCCAACAGAAGAAAATAATAGTGAAGAAGTAAGAACACTTGAGAGACGGAGAACAGCAGTGGAGAGGTAAGGACACTTCATAAAGAACAGGGGAAGAAAAGTGAGGACACTTCAGACACAGACAGAGAACAGGAATGGAGAAGTCAGGACACTTCAGACACAGACAGAGAACAGGAGTGGAGAAGTGAGGACACTTCACAGACAGAGAACAGGAATGGAGAAGTCAGGACACTTCACAGACAGAACATAGGAGTGGAGAAGTGAAGACACTTCACAGAAAACAGGAATGGAGAGGTGAGGACACTTCACAGACAGAGAACAGGAGTGGAGAAGTGAGGACACTTCACAGAGAACAGGAGTGGAGAAGTGAGGACACTTCACAGACAGAGAACAGGTGTGGAGAAGTGAGGACACTTCACAGACAGAGAACAGGAGTGGAGAAGTAAGGACACTTCACAGACAGAGGACAGGAGTGGAGAAGTGAGGACACTTCACAGAGAACAGGAGCGGAGAAGTGAGGACACTTCACAGACAGAGGACAGGAGTGGAGAAGTGAGGACTTTTTACAGAGAACAGGAGTGGAGAAGTGAGGACACTTCACAGAGAACAGGAGCGGAGAAGTGAGGACACTTCACAGACAGAGAACAGGAGTGGAGAAGTGAGGACACTTCACAGAGAACAGGAATGGAAAAGCGAGGACGCTTCACAGAGGACAGGAGTGGAGAAGTGAGGACCCTTCACAGGCAGAAAACAGGAGTGGAGAAGTGAGGACACTTCACAGACAACAGGAGTGGAGAAGTGAGGACACTTCACAGAGGACAGGAGCGGAGAAGTGAGGACCCTTCACAGAGAACAGGAGTGGAGAAGTGTAGACACTTCACAGGCAGAGAACAGGAGTGGAGAAGTGAGGACACTTCACAAACAACAGGAGTGGAGAAGTGAGGACACTTCACAGAGGACAGGAGCGGAGAAGTGAGGACCCTTCACAGAGAACAGGAGTGGAAAAGAGAGGTCACTTCACAGACAGAGAACAGGAGTGGAGAAGTGAGGACACTTCACAGACAGTGGACAGGAGTGGAGAAATGAGGACACTTCACAGACAGAGAACAGGGGTGGAGAAGTGAGGACACTTCACAGAGAACAGGAGTGGATAAATGTGGACACTTCACAGTCAGAGAACAGGAGTGGAGAAGTGAGGACACTTCACAGAGAACAGGAGTGGAGAAGTGTGGACACTTCACAGTCAGAGAACAGGAGTGGAGAAGTGAGGACACTTCACAGACAACAGGAGTGGAGAAGTGAGGACATTTCACAGACAGAGGACAGGAGTGGAGAAGTGAGGACACTTCACAGAGAACAGGAGTGGAGAAGTGAGGACACTTCACAGGCAACAGGAGTGGAGAAGTGAGGACATGTCCCAGACAGAGGACAGGAGTGGAGAAGTGAGGACACTTCACAGGCAGAGAACAGGAGTGGAGAAGTGAGGACACTTCACAGACAACAGGAGTGGAGAAGTG
>CM065734.1:31583463-31588463 GCA_033310375.1 Conus canariensis | reverse complement strand
GAACAATGGTTGGTGTCAAGGTCAGAGCAATCTAAGTAGACACTCCTGTCATCTTTACCAGAGGCTCGATACAATGAGTTATGTGCAGACATGAAGCAAGGGACGAGATTAGGGACAGTGAGGAAGGGAGGAGGGTGGCATCAGGGGCGTAAGGAGAGAAGAATGTGGATAGAATAGATGTTTACCCCAGAAATATCTGATCATCAAAGTAAATGAATATGCCGCTTCCAATAATGTGCTAGCTGCTACACGTTCTTTGCAGGTGAAATAATCAGCGTTAGGCACCTGTAAACCATTTCACTTCAGGATCAATTCTAGCCAGAGGCGTGAATATGCCAATGGGCTGATCAACAAAATCAGTATTTTTAATCTGTCATGATCCATGAGGCAGTGATGTTTTTTTCAGCATTCTGATGCTAATTGCCATGCAAGAACGAATGTCAAATCCGTAATTGATTCTTTTCTTTTGGTATAGTTTGGTAGACAGTTGTTGCGATAGCTGAGGTATCTTCCAACAAAGGATAGTGATATGTGCATGCGTTCTTAAGCTTTTAGCTACGACTAGCGTTTAAATGCCCAAGCTTTTCCTCGCCGTATTTGCAAAAGAATCTTACAAATCTGTTATTACAGTCTCATGCCACATTAACGTCAAATTCATCATCAGATCAAATAAGTAAGGGGGAGATGGGTGAGCATGTTAATTGCACATCTGCAAAAATCTTTTTATGCACAGTCTGTGGAAATGTATTTCAGAGAATAGAATCCTCGAACTGTATATTGAATTGTGGTTTTGTAATTAGCGAATGGATATGGCGTGTTCAGTTTATTTTGCCATATTGGGACATACTATTGGGTTATATTCATCCAAACAACATATTTGCAGTTAAGACTCTATTCTCTTCTACTCTTTTTCACTTCTTCTCTAACTCAATGGGCAATCACTGGGTCAGCACACTGAAGAACAGTTCACCAGGTTCCTCCAGGTCTGTTGGCCGGGTGCCGAGGCCTGAGTCCCTGCAGCTGTTTTCCCTGTCCATTACGCATTGTTAGTCCATCTTCCCTTCCGTGGCTTTCTTTCAACAGTTTCCTGGATGATCGTTTTAGCAAGGCCGTTGGATCTTGTTTCATGGCCACACAACCATAGTTTTCTATTCTTGACTGATGTCAGTAGATCTTTGTATGGTCCTGTATACTGTTTAATGATCTGGCGCAATTGTTGGCTGATAGTGTAATCAGAGTGTCTGGTGTTTGGAATTCACCTCCATATATTGGATTCTTTTCAGATCCACTGTGAGGGTCCATGTCTCGCATGCATACAGGAAGATAGAATAAACCAGCGCATGCAGGAGCTTGATCTAATGTTCCATGGAGATGTTCTTGTCCTTGCACACAAGGCTTAATCTGGACAAAATATTGCGGGAGTCTTTTCTGGCCTTGAGAGGACTTCTCATCTGGATCCCTTTTTGATGGATTCTAGGTAAATGAGCTGAACAGTTTTAAGCTTCTCACCATAGACAGTTATATCAGTATTGATGGTGGTCTTGTGACTGACCACAAACGTGGTCTTCTCGAACTAATTTCCATGCCGTATCTTGTTGCTGTACCAGCCAGTCGTTCAATAAGCTCAGCGAAGTCTTCATCATTACCTGACAGGCTACAGATGTCATCTGCAAATCGAAGACTTGTGATGGTTCTTCCTCCAGCGCTCACCGTGCTGAGATGCTCTTCATGCATCAGCCATGTCACACACACACACAACACACACACACACACACACACACACACACACACACACACACACACGCACACACGCACGCACGCACGCGCGCGCGCACACACACACACACACACACACACACACACACACACACACACACACACACACACTCACACACACACACACACACACACACACACACCGCGCGCGTGCGCGCGCGCGCGCATGCACGAACGCACACACACACACACACACACACACACACACACACACACACACACACACACACACACACACACACAGAGAACAGAACAATGGCTGTGTGTTTTTGGGAAATTGGTATGATTGGGAATAGAAACTTTTGGGATCACAGTAAGTAATGATGTACTCCTGACTTCAATGGACTAATTATGTTGGTAGGAGTGGAAAGTGCATAGAACAAACTGGTTTGTGACGTTGATGCACTCATGAGGTAGGTAAAGTGGAAGAGTGTGTAAACAATGGCTCTATAAACAGTTTTAATTCTGCATCATTGTCAGTGTTTCACTATAGGGTGTGTGTGTGTAATTTGATCTACAAGCTATCTCAAAAGATGCATTCTGCTGGAATGGAAGAGGAGATTCTGTCGGATGGGTAAGTGTTATTGTTATTCATAAACTGTCTTAAACTGCCATTTGTTTCAAGAAGTTCTGCCTGATACTGAGTATTACATTGTATTCACAGCAATTTTCGTTTATGCTTTTGCGTTTTCCGTAATCTATAAGGTTTTGGGGCTCGGAATAAGGAAGAAAGTACTTTTCAATGTGGGAGGATGTAAAATGAGGAAAATTGGGTTGACACCTATGTCAAGTAAATAAAAAAGTAATATAAAATAATTAGAACCATTGTTCTTTTCTTTTGTAGAATTGTAAAACCATTGTTCTTTTCTTTTGTAGAATTGTTAAAGCTTCTACGATTTCTTGTTCTGATATATATCATTTAAGGTATTCTCATTCAAATGAAGCTTAGGTAGATTTATCACATTTATCTCCTGTAAATGTCGAGACTGACTTGACAGAGTTTTGGTTGCTCCTGACATTTTATCTGTCTCTGTTTTCAAAATGTATTTGATTTTTCACAATGTCAAAATAATGACTGGCTGTTCACAGCGTTACGACACTAATTACATAACGAAAAATGGATGTGAAGATCTGGTTTCTTTTTCTCCTTGCAGAACCATCGTACTTCAGAGCCTAGAAGAAACCACGATCTGTCTGTTCGTATTTTTTTTAATTAATTGCAAACGTTCACGAATTGTGGAATCTTTCACGTGAAAAATCATTTCTTCCACGTGTGCGCATGTGATGGAGGTTGCGAAATTAGGATTTCTGCACCCGAAAATAACATTGCAACACAACGGATACTGAAAGAATCCAAGTCTCCAGAACGAGCAAACAACATAAAAAAAAACATTTTTTGTTTGTTTTTTGTTGGACGAATTCGTCATTGTTTCCTTGTGTACTTTTAGACAAGAAGAAGAAGAAGAAGAAGAAAGAAGAAGAAGAAGAAGAAGAAGAGGAAGTGAACGTGATTGAAAAAGATATTTGTGTCCTTCACTGAGATTTTGTTTCTCCAAATACACTTTTATTTTCCATTCAAGTTTCTCTACATATAATTTCAAAAGATCACAATACAGAAGATAAAGGAAAATATAACTAAACTCTGGACAGAATAAAGTACAGAGCAACAGACACAAATCAAAAACATACATACATACACACGAAAGAAAAGTATGAATAACTGCCAGCCATTCCCATGAAAAATTATATGTTATTTATATATTGATGGTATTCTAGAGTATCAAGAATTGATTTTTAATGAATACGCAGACATTATGATTACATACTTTTAACTGGCTCGGGTTTTTTTTTGTTTGTTTTATTTTGTTTTCTTTTTGTTGTTGTTGACATGTTTTTTTTCTCCAGATAGTTCTAATCCGTTGTCCTTCATATATATAGATAATTTATCCAATTCCTTTTGGTACAACTTCTGTACAAATTTTATTGTTCTTTTATTGGAATGTTTCCTTAATGTGCAGTTAATCCAAGTAGCGATATCATTTGCATATTGAACTACATCCGTGGCTTTTAACATATATTTGGGAAGACCATGGATAAAAATTGTTTAACAACATGGGAGAAATAACTGATCCCTCAGGAATCCCATATCTACATTCATAAAGGATGAATAAGTTCTTCCAGTCCGTGTACGTATGCTTCTTTCTGTTAGGAAGTTTTTAATGTAATCAAAAATTCTCCCAGAAATACCAACATCTTTTAATTTGAAAAGTAGCCTTGCGTGCCATACGCAGTCATAGGCTTTTTTGGGGGCATTAAATAAATGTAGCCAAAGTACTTTCTCTGAGGGAGAATTGTTTTTTAATGTGACTGGTCAGTTTTACTAAATGGTCTGTGGTACAACGACCTTTTCGAAAGCCCGCTTGCTGAACAGGTATCACACCATTTTTTTTTCTCACAGTAATGTAACAGTCGTTTTTTTTAAATATTATTTTCTAAAAGTTTACCAGCATGAGGTGTTAGACCTATGAGTCTGTAACTATGTAAAGATGTCCTCGGTTTACCTTCCTTGAGTGCTGGGAACTTTTCCAGATTCTTGGAATAGTGCCATTAATCCAAGATTGTTTTGAATAATGAATGCAGTAATACTTTCCACGAAGAAGGTTAGCGTCTAATGAGTTGACAGGATACTCCAACAAGGCCAACAGCTGAATCATGTAAGGGATAAAATCTAATGCTTCTGTTAATTCTGACAACAGTAAAGGTGAGTTTAGGAAATGTTCGTTTTCCTGTGGAGCCATGTAATCATCTTTTTGTTCCTCATTGCTTCTGTGACGACGGCTTTCTGGCTGATGATTTTTAGACTGATTTTAAGCTGAAAATAAACCAGGAAAAACTTCAGCTTTATCCAAAGCAGAAGGAAAATCAGTTTGTAGCTTTATAGGGTATGCTGGCTTTTATAGCAATTTTTCATTTCTTTCACATTTGTCCAAACTTTAAATAAATCTTTTGATTCCAATACTTCCGCTTCGCAAAACTCAACCCAGTACTTCTTTTTTGCTTGAGCAATACTTTCAGTACATTTATTCTTTTCTTGTTTCACGATTATAAAGTTTTCTTCTGGCTTATTTCTTATCCATGTTTTTTTAGCTTTTTCGCTTTGACTGTACAGCGAGTCTACATTTTTCTGTCCACCATACGTTGCCTACATATTTTCCAATCTTTTT
>CM065734.1:31560963-31578463 GCA_033310375.1 Conus canariensis | reverse complement strand
ACTATTAGATTGTTCGTCTTTGTATTTGTCTGACTTTATTCAAGTTTAAAAGGCTGTGCCAGTCTTGAATCAAAATTACTCTGTGTTAGGTTTTCCTATGGGAGCAAAAGTTACCCAACTTGTTTATTGTTTACTGTTCCCTGCCTCATTTCATTATCAATGTCTTATGTTGTTTAGCAATGGTGAGAACCCAAAGATGCTACCCTCGCTTTTGCTAGATGGTCAGATTTTTAGAATATAAACAAAAAATTAAATTCCTGGGGGTATTTTTAACCCTTAAGCGGAACTGGAAAACACATATTGAAAATGTGATTGATAAAACAAGGAAAAAAAGATCAAACGTTCTTAAAATGATATGTTGTCAACCATGGGGTCAGGAGTGTCACACCCTTTTACATCTATACATCTTTTTAGTCCGACCGAAACTGACATATGGGCAGGAAGTATATTTCTCTGCACCTAATTCTCTTTTAAAGAGATTGCAAAGCTTGGATAGTAAGGCCATGTATTTAGCTCTGGGAGTTCCAGTTCATACAAACACTTATTTAGTTATAAAGAAACAAATATATTACCACTTAATGAGAAGCGAATATTGGATGTGTCCAAGTATTATTGTCAGAAGTCTTTCTGTTGAAAATTCAGTTACTGAAGAAACACCGATGGTTTCCAGTAAAGATTTTCCTAAGAGTTCTAAAAACATATCATATCTCCAACCAATTAGAAACTACACATCTGACTTTATGTCACATTGTAATATTGATATTACTGCTATACCAGAATTCTCTGCGGTACCTCCAATGCCTCCTTGGGAGCACCTAAATTGCTTCTTTTGATTACAAATACACTATGTTAAAGAAAAGCCATAATGTAAATATTTTAACAACTGAAGTTCGTGAACGTTTAGAAAACAGCTATCCAAATCATTTAAAAGTGTTTACAGATGGGTCGGTAATGGGATTCTCTGACAGTGGTCCTGGCTTTATAATACCAAATTTAACTACCAGGAAATCATATCATTTACGAAAGGGGTTTTCAATTTATACCTCAGAATTATATGCAATACTGAAGGCTTTGATGTACATACATGATACACCAATTGCTTACTGTGTGTTGATTCCAAATCTGTTTTACAATCACTATAGCGTTGGGACTGCAAAGTTAGAAAAATTTTGCTTTTTGAAATAAAACATTTACTGCATTGTTTCATAACTCTGGGTATAAGAATTGATTTTTGTTGGGTCCCATCTCACTGTGGTATAAACTGGAATGAAATAGCAGACAGTCTTGCAAAATATGGAGCAAATAGAAACGCTGAAAATATATTTTAACAATCCCTTAGATTTGTCCTCTTTTGAATTAATCCAAATTATGGAACAGTATATACATAAGCAGAATTTTAGTCAAAACATGGCTACTTTACCATTGTGTCCAAGACACATTGTTAAATTACTTCATAAATCAAGGCTGGATGCTTGGAACACTAAATATTCTTATGGTATTACTTGTGTCTGCAGAGAAAACGTTTCCGTGCGTCGTCTTTTGTTTAATTGCTCAGTGTTGACCTCGATCTATCAGGAGAAAGGTATTGAGATGAATAACTTTGATAATGTCAATACTGTCTTATATGGTTCATGCGTAGCTGAAATTGCCATGGTTATTTCGCAGTCACCGGTTGCAACATTTTTGTAAAGATCACAACTCTGTGTACCATTAGGGTATTTCACTTATGTAAATATGCACATATCAGATGTGGCTTTGCAAGTACTAGATAAGTTGAGTGTGAAGGTTTTTCTTTTTCTTTTTTCTTTATTTTCATTTAACAAGTGTCTAATATCATCTAGTGATGAAAAGACATTAAATAAACCACTGAACGGAACGCACACACACGCACACGCACACGCACACACACACACACACACACACACACACACACACAGATAGATAGATACTATAACGACAGAAGAATTGTTAACCTGCACTTGTTTTCCCCTACCACTTAATTGTTCAGCATTATATTGTTTGGTCAATAGGTGGGCGATTGTATCTCTTATGAGATCCAAGTAAAGGTGGTTCTGCACAATTCTTAGCCACTGACAATGCTTGGGTAAGTGAACAGCAGAGCTGACCACTCAGACTGTTCAATATCTTTTGATCTCCCTTACATCCTTGAATGGATCCTCAAGCATAGGCTCAAAGATTGTCCCCTACATTTTATACTGTTTGCATAATGCTTTTAGTTTTTCAGCAACTTTTTTTCCTCTCCATACTTTCGTTTTGTTTTATTTACTACCCTTCGCTGGCTGCTTTGGGGGCGCTCTTGGATTCTTTTTTGAACCCTTGGTGCTGAGAACACCACAGAACTATGGACTGTGGTGTGTCTTTATTTGACGCCAAGAGCTCAGACACAATCAGCCGCGTCTCCCTGATGAGTCCGATCCAGCGGACGAAAGGCATAGGAGCAGACAATACAAATAGATGTGCCTTCGAGAGGGATTACCATGGCTCTGTCATGCAACTAGTGAAGGGTTTTCATATTTACATTATAATTTTCTTAATATTATGTTCCCATTTTTCTTCATTTTCAACCTTTCTTTCTAAAATCAAATCTTTGCCAAGTCATTACTACAACGACGGAATAATTGTTTGCCTGCACTTGTTTTCCCCAACGTGCAGGTGACCGAACTCGTGCGTAAAAGTAGTGGTAGTAGGTATCATGATAATAACCACAGCAATATACATAAGCAAATACAAGGGTATTAACAGAAAAACAAAAATATATGAAACTTTGTGCCTTTATTATTGTCTCTTTTCTGTATCTCTGTCTCATGCTTTCAGCACAGTGTAAACTCCTTCGGTGCTTTCAACATGTCAAATGCATGTAAGCTGCTGCAAAAATTTCAGTGTTAGTTTTTGAAAATACTTTCATCAGACTTAAATCTTCCTCCTGGCTGTGTGTATATATAGAATTGCTACGAATACACATATATGATTTGTACCAATAAGAGGAATTAAAATTAAACATGGCCGTAAAACCTGACTGTACACAGATTAGTGTGTGACGATTTAAAAAAGGGAAGCTGTAGTTGTTTTTTTTACACATCACAGGCGTCACTAAAAATGATTATTATATCTTGTGAAAGAAGATCACACAATGGTTCTAGATCACCTGATATACCTGCCCCTATTTCATCACAGAGATGCTGCAGTCCCTGGCCAACTGATACATCTCCCCATTTCGTAACAGAGATGCTGCAGTCTCTGGTCATCTGACACATCTCTCCATCTCCTCACAGAGATGCTGCAGTCCCTGGTCATCTGATCCATCTCCCCATCTCATCACAGAGATGCTGCAGTCTCTGGTCATCTAATTCTTTCCCTGACTGTCTTCCTTTCTACACGAAAACCTGATCATGACTTACTGATAGATGCGTTAGACTTCACCTGGGCATCACAGCAAATCCATCTCAAGAACTCTCCTCTGAACTTGGTCCCTGTGAAACAATAAAGAAGAAAATTGACGGCACTGTTCGTGTACCATAGAAGCATGCTCACATCAACCGCTAAAGACACTTTACTTTTCAGGCTGGCGTTTTGGCTTGCATTGGTGTATGCGTAGTGATCCAGTAGGACTAGATGAACAATGCACACAGGCATAGTCAGAACTAAGAACGTGCAAGACAGTGTTAGAATCATGATTGTTGTCCTAGAAGCGGTTCTTTTACGACTGTTTTTGATGTGTGATGAATTGCTGTTTGTCTTTGTGGACATGGTCATTGACGTGCTGGAAGCAGCCGTGAACAAGGTCGTGGACAGTATGATGTCACAAATCAGAAGACATAAAGAAGGAACCAGAGTAAACAATGCCAGGTCGACCCACGCCCAGACATTCAAGACAAAGTCCTCGTACTCGACGGACCTAAATGTGCACCTGTTGTCATCAGATATCACCATCCCAAACAAAAAGTGAAAATGGAGAGTACAGCCGAAGGTCACAACAGCAGCTACGACAATCCAGGTTCTTTGCAGGGAGCACACCATCCTCATCTTGTGCGGCCATTTCACTGCCATCGTTCGCTGTATTGTCACACAGGTCAGCAGCCAGGAGGACGTATAGCTGGTAGCGTACAGGAGCCACATACACAACTTACATACCGCAGTATGCAAAACGTATATATCGACGTGAAAAAGATGGTAAACCCACTGAGGAAACAGACTCACGTACAACAAGGACAAGTCAATCCCAGCAAGAGCCATGAGAATGACATGTTGGGAAGAGTTCTTGTCCTTGATGCGACGCATAACAGATATGGTGGCAATGTTTCCAAAGCTTCCTGGCAACAGCAGACATGGCGGCCATATGTTCCACAGAAATACGGAGGCTTGGTTTTCCAAGGACAGAGATAGAGCACTATGTGTCCTCTGTGTAGACGTGGTAATGTTCTGGATGTCAGTATTGCTGTCTGGAGTGTGGTTCATTTTTTTTCACTGCGTTTTCTTTCCTTCTTATTGATGCTTGTTCTGTTGTCAGAACAAGGGTGAGTGATTAGAATATAAAACTCAAAATATAGAAATTAACCAATGTCAAATTATACATTTTTCAGGCTCACCCTGACTAATTAAGCTGTAACATGTTTGATTTTATTTGCCTCGCAATTCCTATCAGAGGATCAACACTGCTTTAAATTATGATTGAAACTGATGATGACGAATATCTGTTATATTTAAGATCAAACATCCTGGCATAGGATGAAATTAGAAATTACCAGCCGCTGTGGCGAAGTGGTTAGCGTCGCGGACTCTCGGCTGGGAGGTCGTGGGTTCGAATCCCATCAGTCATGTGGGTTTTTCTGCCCCGACCGGCTCCTACCCAGAGTTGAGTTTGCTGTAGACTCAGTTGGGAAGACTGGGACCACACAGTCGAGTTTCATCCACTTAATGGATGCGTTTCTGAAAGTGTTGCTCACATTTCCTGACCAACACTGCAGGTGCCTGTATCTCTCGGGCCTGGTTGACGCTGGGATATATTATGAAAGGAAGCGTAGAGTACAGCCCTGTCATGTAGTCTCAGACCGAAACGGAAATCCGTAGCATCATCTTAATCATCGTCATTCTCATCGATCAGCATAAAAAAGTCTCAAATTCTGTGGCCCTTCATGCCCTTCTCTCATGGTGACCTCAATTTCGATGTCCTCTCCACGTCTGTGGCCTTGGTTTGGTTCCGTCGGGTCACCGGTATCGGCGAGTCCATGGGGGCTGTCGTTGGACGGACGTGGTGGCGCCCTCCGGAGGGAGAGCTCACTCACGCAGGCTCCGCGACTAAGCAATTATTGTCATCGGTAGGGGGCTTAGTAGGTGGTGTCCTGCGTATGTTAGATCAGAACAGGCGCCACTGAACACCACCAAAGTGACTCGGCAGCAGTGCAGTGTCTCCTCCGGTGGGTTGCCTCTTGACGACTTGACATTGACTGCTCCCTGTAGTTTGCCAGTGCCAGGGCTGCGGCGGGGCCGACAGGGCTGTTGCTGTGGACGAAGTGTCGGAATGAGCGGCGCGTGGGTGCACTGCCTCTGAGGTGGCGCAGAGGTTGGGACAGCAAAAAAAAAAAAAAAAGAAAAAAAAGAAAAAAAAAGAAAGAAATTAGAAATAACAGAGAAGAATCCTTCGGGTTTTATGCTTTTAGTTTGCTCCGTTCTCTTCACTTTGACTCACAGTATCCATGACGAACCTTGTTTGATATTTCTCAACTCTCCTTAGGATCCTCAGTTTACGTGTAGAAGATATCACTATTGTTCCAAATCTAAGATAGGCCCATCCAGTCTCCAGCATCAAGCTGATAGGTTCTGCCTATCCGGCGAACTCTCTGCCTCATGTTCTTTGATCGTTCTTTCCATCAGCTGTGTTTTGACTGTCCGTACGAACTGTACCAGCCAAATGTTGTTGGTTTTATGGCTTCGATTGCATGCTGGTTGGTGGTGTATCAAGACTGCTCACAAGTATCAGATCTGATGAGATGGAAACAGGTTGCAGCGTTACTATAACAAGCCAAAATACGACCAAATACACAAAACAAGGTGTACAGTGAGAGTTATTTAATATACAGGACGGGTGAACTTGGTTTTTGTAATAAATGTAGCTTTTGTGCACATTACAAAATTACAGACCTGAAGTGTACATAAAACAATACTCCCTACATGGCTTTCTAAAGGAAAATTATTCTCCCCTTAACTGGAAGGGGAGTTATTGGAGCAATGCACTGAAGAATAGTTCACCAGGTTCCTTCAGTCTCTTGGATGAGTGCCAAAATCTGAGTCTCTGCAAATGCATTTCCTGTTCACTCTATAGTGTTGTTAGTCTATCTTTTCTTCTGTTTTCCCGTCTGTCTCCCTCCTTCAACAGCTCCCTGGAGAACTGTTTCGGTAAGGCCATTGGATCTTGTTACATGGCAATTTTAACGTTGTCTTGATTCCCTGACTAGTTACAGTAGACCTTCGTACGGTCCTATGTGCTGCCTGATGGTTTGATGCACTTTTTGATTGGTGATGTTACCAGGGTATCTGATGTTTAGCATCGTGCGCTAACATCCTATTTCGATAGCTTGGATTTTTCCTTCCAGATCCACTGTGAGGGTCCACGTCTCGCACGCAGACAGAAACATGGAATGTACCTGTACACGCTGTGGCCTAATCTTGTGTGTCATGAAGATGCTCTTGTCCTTCCAAACAGGCTTTAAGCTGGATGGTGCTGCAGTTGCCTTTGCTGCTCCTGAGAGGATGTCTGGTTTTGATCCCTCACTGCGCATGATGGGTCCCAGGTACGTGAACTGTTGGATATATATTCAACCACAGCTTCCGACAGAAGGAAGTTATATCAATGTTGATGGTAGTGTTGTGGATAACAAATAACTTTGTTTTCTGAGCACTAATTTCCAAGCCATATTTTGATGTTTCATCCTGTCTTTCAAAAAGCTTCTTGTTCACTGCCTGCGAGGCCATCGAAGGTTTGACATGTTTTTTTCTTCCTGAGCTGACTGTACTGACATGATCTTCAAGTGCATCAGTCATAAGGCGTTCTAGGAATGTGATAAAAAGTGAGGGGGACAGGGAGCAACTCTGACGAACCCCAAATGTAGTGTGGAAACATTCTGCAATAGCGCTGTAAATGAGTACCATACTGGTCACTTTGAATTGCAGTTGCTGGATGGTGTTGATAAGTTAAATGTCTTCATTATGGCCCATAGTACCTCCTGTTACATCCTTTTAAATGCCTCCTTGAAGCCTAGGAAGATATGGTAGAAGTCCATCTGGTGCTGCATATGTTTTTCGAAAAATGCATGTAGACTAAAGATCTGTTCGATTGTGCTTCTGTCACTCCTGTTTTTGTGGAATCAGTTTGTTCTTCAACAATGGTGGTATCTGATTGTGATGATGTGGAGGGGTAAGGGGCGTGCAGGTGAAGACAGGCAGATGGTGGTAAGTGCAGGAACACTGCCCTCAGATCTCTCGCGCACTCAGCGCACTGAGCACACTCTCTGCCTCCCACGCCAGTCACTCACAGCAGTGAACCCTCTCTAGGCACACACACTCGGGAACACTCTCTAGGGAACACTCTCGGGAATACTGTTCGCAGTCACGCAGCGCCCCAAATATATACAGCTTGCCTGGACCGCAATGAAGACAACACAGCGCCACACTCAAAATGAGCCTCGCCAGACAGCAAATGACAAAATTTGTGCTATCTGTCGCAGCTTCTGCGTTGTCTGGCTCGCCGTACGTTCAAAGTATCCAAACATATTTGATATCGATCAAAACCTCAGAACCCAAGAAATACAATGCAATAAGTCATATTTGACAATTCTGTGGCTGTGTAAAGTTATTGGTGATTAAAGTCCAAGAATTAACCCACTTTAACGAGTTTACGTCATATTTTCCTCTATTTCGATGAAAAATACTAAACAGCATGAAATATTTTTGCAATGAATGAATAGCTGGCATTTCGCTCTTTTTATACATATAAATTTCATTATCCAAGATGCCGTCCGAGCGGATAACTTTGTGTTTAAAATTTGATCAGAAACACAACTTGCTTTCATCGTCACATGGCCGTCGCCATGATTTTCGTTAGAATGTTATTCTGTTGAAATGGTCCATCAGATGATAATTTTCATATATTTTCGGTTGCTTCTATCATAGAAATGGAGTTATTAAAAAGATTTCGATTGGGAAGTCCGAATTTCATAGAACGACAATTTAGATCAAAACTCCGACAATAAACAAAGAAGGCGACTCACTCAAGGGACCGGCGCCGTCAGTCATTTCGTATAGTCGCAAGCTTGTACAGAAAAGATCATAGGCATGCCATATACGAAATGAGAGCTTATGGACTTTACTTTCAATGCGCGTTCATGGATTCTTTGGATTCTCTCATACTTTTTGTGAAATCAAGAATTATTTACGGTTTGTTCGTCGGATGATTCAAAATGGCGCCAAGATTAATTGTGCAAAATACCAGTCTTAGGGAAAATATGGGCTTCTCAGTCCAACACGATTGTAATGAATATAATACATTAATTTTTTTGTGACTTCAGCGACATATACACAACTATGTAGTTTCTGAGGTATTCATGATTTAAAGAATTTACACCCAAAAAATAATGAAATTCAACGAAGGGAGGTAAGGGGAAGATAACTCATATCTCGTCTACGACGGGAGACCACGAAATATACACTGTTAGCACCTGGCTACATCCCCCCCCCCCCCCCCCCTATTCTGTTACAACCAGCGTCCTCGCTGACACAAGAATGACATAAGCATGACAGCGTTATCAAGTAGGAGTACAACAAATAAATCAATGAAAAAATGAAGCTTCAGCTATCCACATCCTGACAGGCTTACTCCTAAAACAAAACCTTTACATCAAAGTATCAAAACATCAAAGTATTAAAACATCTTGTCTCTCTCTCATTGTTTGTATTAATCTTATCCCGACTACCGCGGGCTTGCCGTTTTACACAAGGCTTCTGAAAATCAGCAGATTCACATTGACTAGAATGGACATGTTTAAACAAGATTTCAAAAGGTCAGATACCAAAAATGACTTAGCAAGGATATGTTATTTTAAACATTCCAAGAAGGTCAGACACAAAATATACTCTGAAGGATTCGTCAAAATTCAAAACACTGGGTGCCTAGTGACAATAATGGACTTGTTATCTGAACAAAAATCCATAAAGTCAGACATAAAATGATAAAAGAAAAAAGGATTTGTTATCAAAACCCTTTTGAGTCAAGTCCCCAGGAGGTTGGACGGGTTTTAGCATTTTGGGGCAGAATCTTAGCAAAAGTCACTCGACTTAGTTCTCTTTTATGACTTCTGTTGGCAAAAAAAAACAACAGGGGCATACATCATTTTCCACCATAAAGAACACGCATGTACTAGGTTGTACCAAAAAAATAAAGACAACATATGAACAAATAATAGTTAAACCAACAGTCCGCAACAACTCTTCCCAACAAGGTATTCAGTCTTGGAATATATCTACTGTCCCTTGCAACATCTGACCAAGTCAGTTACTTATGAAAGAGTTCCTAGTCATCCAGGCGATCACTAACATACCTTTTAACTGGTTTCACCGCCAGACAGGTAGTTCGTCGTGGAGCTGGCGTGGGCGGTTCGACACTACGTACCGGGGGCGCAACACCAGTGGCCACAGGGTGGCTAGCAGTTCTGGGCTTGGGTTGTGGGAACACCTGTGTTGGAGTCGGGTGGCGGTTCCAGCTTCCGTCGTCTCAGTCTCCTCGAGTCAGCTGGTTCCAGTGATGTCAGGGTGTCCGTTCTGCTGTCAGGCAGTGGAGTTGCCTGACAGGGCCAGACCCATTGTCTACAGGCCAGGGCAGCCTGTGGTGGCTTGGGTTTTGAAGGGCTTGCTGGTGTAGAAGCACTGGCAGTCTGGTCGACTTTTCTGCAGGGTCGGCAATTAGTCAGGTGCTGCTCCTGATCCTGGTACATACCGGGCCAGTAGATCTGGGCTTGCAGCATCTCTGCAGCACGCTGGTAGCCCTGGTGACCCTCGTGGTTGTGGACTGATGACAGCACCTTGGGGCGGAGCGATCTGGGAAGGAGCAGCTGCTCACACGCTCCAAGTTTAGGGTCCACCATTCGCCGATACAGTACCCCCTGTCGGCAGGTGAGTCGGCTATGCTGCTGAATGAGGGCCTGTACTCCCCATTCTTGTCAGCAGCAGGCTTCCTTGACCAGGAGGACAGAATTGGCCCAATGGATGGGTCCTCCTGTTGGAGTCGATGCATTTTTCCTGGTGACAGCTGAGGAAAAATCGATGCTGTTTGTCGCCTGGGTGCTGCTGAGCCGTGTCGCTTGTCAGCATTCTGGCTGCTGACAGTGGCAGAGGAATGGGGTTTGTCCCCAGTTTTCATTGCAGCTGCAGTCTTCCGTCGCCTTCGTCTGGGCCGTCCTCCTGAGCGCTGTGCATTTGCCATGCAGCTGCGGATCTGCAGTGGTGGCCCTGTAGGTGTTGGCTGCAACATTTCCTGCTTCAAGCTGGCGAGTGTGCCGCCAGCTGGGTTTGAAGCGAGGCGGCAGCAGCAGTGGCAGTCATGTAGAGGCTGTCGCCGTCAGCACTGCAGTCCTGCATCCACCTTTGGGCTTCCTTCCTAGCCCATTCAAAGGTGGTGGTAGGATGGTTCCATATGAAATGCCGGACATCCTTGTGGAGTGCAGCTAGTCGTAAGCCACGTGTGAAGGTGTCCCGTAGTATGGTTGCTGGCAGCAGTCCATCCCCAGCCTGGTTGACTTTCCTCCAGAGGTACTGGAGATGGGAGCCATACTCCCAGATGGTCTCGTCCTGGTCCTGCTGCCTGTTGAAGAATGCTGTGGCCAGGGTGACCACATCACGCTGCTCTCCCCAGTTCTCCTCCAAGATGGTAAAGATCTTGGCTGGGGAGTTCACATCTGTCACTGGCAGCCTGATCACCACCTGGCGAGCTCGGCCATCTAGGGCGGCAATCATCCAGAAGGCAGCTGTCCTATCATCCAGGGGCTGCAGGTGTAGGGCAAGCCTGGCCTCCCGGATGAAGTCGTCCACTTCCCTGCTGCTCTCATCACCAGTGAATTTTGGAAGCTGGTGTAGATGCAGAGGGCGCAGAGGTAGGGGCAGTTGGCTGGCCATGGTGTCCGGTCTTCTTGGGCTGTGTCTTCTTCTTGGTCCCTTCTGTCTTCAATCCTGCTTGCAGCGCCAGTTGTGACGGTGTGGAGGGGTAAGGGGTGTGTAGGTGAAGACAGGCAGATGGTGGTAAGTGCAGGAACCAAGGGACACCAGCCATGTCAAGAAGATACACAGGACGAAGCAGAGTTTTTCTTCTTCTTTATTTCCCTTTCATGGCAAGGAGCTCAAACCAGGAACACTGCCCTGGGAACTCTCTCGCACTCAGCGCACTGAGCACACTCTCTGCCTCCCACGCCAGTCGCTCACAGCAGTGAACCCTCTCTAGGCACACACACTCGGGAATATTCTCTAGGGAACACTCTGGGGAACACTGCTCGCAGTCACGCAGTGCCCCAAATATATACAGCTTGCCCGGACCGCAAAGAAGACAACACAGCGCCGCACTCAAAATGAGCCTCGCCAGACAGCAAATGACAAAATTTGTGCTATCTGTCGCAGCTTCTGCGTTGTCTGGCTCGCCGTACGTTCAAAGTATCCAAACATATTATTTTGATATCGATGAAAACCGCAGAACCCAAGGAATACAATGCAAAAAGTCATATTTGACAATTCTGTGGCTGTGTAAAGTTATTGGTGATAAAAGTCCAAGAATTAACCCACTTTAACGAGTTTACGTCATATTTTCCTCTATTTCGATGAAAAATACCAAACAGCATGAAATATTTTTGTCATGAATGAATATCTGGCATTTCGCTCTTTTTATACATATAAATTTCATTATCCAAGATGCCGTCCGAGCGGATAACTTTGTGTTTAAAATTTGATCAGAACACAACGTGTTTTCATCGTCACATGGCCGTCGCCATGTGCGTTTAACACGATTTTCGTAAAAATGTTATTCTGTTGAAATCGTCCATCGGATGATAATTTTTATATATTTTTGGTTGCTTCTATCATAGAAATGGAGTCAATAAAAAGATTTCGATTGGGTAGTCCGAATTTCATAAAGCGACAATTTAGATCAATACTCCGACAATAAACAAAGAAGGCGACTCGCTCAAGGGACCGGCGCCGTCAGTCATTTCGTATAGTCGCAAGCTTGTACAGAAAAGATCATAGGCATGCCATATACGAAATGAGAGCTTATGGACTTTACTTTCAATGTGCGTTCATGGATTCTTTGGATTCTCTCTTACTTTTTGTGAAATCAAGAATTATTTACGTTTATTCGTCGGACAATTCAAAATGGCGCCAAGATTAACTGTGCAAAATACCAGTTTTAGGGAAAATATGGGCTTCTCAGTCCAACACGATTGTAATGAATAGAATACATTAATTTTTGTGACTTCAGCGACATATACATAACTATGTAGGTTCTGAGGTATTCATCATGTAAAGAATTTACACAATAAAAATGGGACTCAACCAAGGGAGGTAAGGGGAAGATAACTCATGAACAAACTATCTCGTCTACGACGGGTGACCAAGAAATATATACTGTTAGTACCCGGCTACATGATACAAGATGTCATTATTGCTGAAAACAGAAAATGGCCATATTAAAAACAAAAAAAACAAGAGTGGAGAGGTTTGGACAGGTCAGGAAGAGAGAACAGAAGCAAGGACAGCAGATAATTTCCTATCACCCTTCTCGCCAATCTCAGGCTAGTAAATCGGCCAGTCACGTAGACCTATATATATATTGTGATCAAAACAGAAATAGGAAACGAAGACGAAGTTTATACAATCTACTATCTAATTCAGCTTCCTTTTGTTTTAAGATCCCATTCATTTTCAATCCAAAGGTACATGATAAATGCCATCTTTGTGGGCTAGAGTTTCTGAGGAAATCTGATTGCGTTCCGCCATTATCTATCCTGGGGCACCCAAAATACATCTACTTTGTTCGGTAGAAAAAAGCTGACTGAATACTTACTCTCTCAAGAGTAAGACTGAAAGGGAGTGGTGAGGTGGGCAGGAAGGGTTGGTTGTGAAGGTGAGAAGTGAGCTGGTTCTCTTTATCCACTAGTAATTCACGGCAAAATGCCATTGTGTGACAGCACTGTGGTGAGATCAATACATTCACAAAACAACTTAAACCGTTAGTTAAAAGGAAGGGAGAAACTGATCAATAGCATATTTTAGCAAAACAAGGTCTGATTTCACTCTCACCCCACCCCTACACCGTAGATTGCTTCCATCCTAGCACCAACGCATGACGGGGAGAACAGAAGAAATCTGAGAAAACTTTGAAACAGCTGCCCCTATTAATTTAAGAAATAAAATGGAAGGCTGATTGGTGGGAGAGAGAGAGAGAGAGAGAGAGAGAGAGAGAGAGAGAGAGAGAGAGAGAGAGAGAGACAGACAGACAGACAGACAGACAGACAGACAGACAGACAGACAGACAGACAGACAGAATGAGAAGCTGTTCACCTGCGAAATCCATTCATACACAGCATGAGATTTGTGCCAGAGTAGACATAAACGCATGAAAAAGGGAGTTGTTCACAAATGGCAACGATGCTTCCTTTGCTCAGGTGAATGGTGCGTATGACTCACTCTCTACTGAAATGTCATCCAGATACAAAACTCATGCAGGTGTGCACTGCAGGTGTGTTTGTCATGAGCAAGTGTGCGTGTACATGCGTGCGTGCATACGTGCGTGTGTGCACGCGCGAATATGTGTGTGTGTGTGTGTGTGTGTGTGTGTGTGTGTGTGTGTGTGTGTGTGTGTGTGTGTGGTGTGTGGTCGGACAGGTGGGTGGCATAGAGCAGGAATCACCCCTCAATCCGATACACAATGGCAGTTTTTGTTCTTTTATAATGCATGGATTCATACATGGGATCTCTCTTTAAGGTCTCATTCGATCTCGGAGAAGGTTAGAGTCTGGACTTTCAAGGAAAAAAATGACCTGTGACGTACCTGTCTTAAGTGGTTGGAAGTGAAGACCATTAAGTCAAGAGAACAATGGTTTATAAGTGAGACCCTGTGGCAAGTGTGATCCACCTCATCATTTAGGTTGCGAAACTTGGCCTGTGGAGAACTGAATGTTCGGGGAGAATGTATCTTGATGGCCAGTAACTTATCATGGACTGATGTGTCTCAACGTAACTCTGCACAGACATACAAGGCAGTTAAATGTAGATCTTATGTTCCAGCTTGTATCAAACATTGACCTAACAGACGGTTTGACATAGTCCTCAGAGTTCAGCTTGTATGACACAATGACCTAACACAGTTTGATAAAGTCCTCAGGGGTCCAGCTTGTGTCAAACTATTACCTAAGAGTCAGCTTGATGTAAACATTTAGTATCTTGTTTGTAATCAAACGCTGACATCTTAAACAGTTTAATGTAGGCCTCAATATCCGGTTTGTATCACTCACTGATGGCTTAATGTTTATGTAAGTGTCCAGCTTGTGTTACACACCGACATAACAGACAGTACATCATGGGTGTTCGGGTCCATGTTGCATCACACACTGACTAAACAGACAGTTCAATGTAGGTGTTAGAGTCCAACTCGTGTTGCACACTGACGTTACATTTGTATGTAGGCCTTACGCTCCAGCTTGTATTATAAATTGTAAATACAGGTCTTACGATTCACTGTGCATCAAACTCTAACCTAAAAGACAGATGATGGAAGGGTCTAGAAGCCAAACTGTATTGAGCACTCTTTGTTGGTTGTTCTGATTATTTGTAGATCGGAGCTTTCCAAACTTGATTACGACGTTTCAGTTACTGCGGAAGGGAAAATAACAGAAGAAGAAGCAACCACAGCTCTTAAAAATATGAAAAATAATACAAGTCCAGGAAGCGACGGATTCACCTGTGAATTTTTCAAATTCTTCTGGAAGCAGATTGGGGTGTTTGTACTTGGATCACTGAATGAAGGATTAGATAGAAAAGAAATATCTGCGACTCAGAAAGAAGGAATTATAATATGTGTTCCCAAAGCCGATAAATCTAAGGAACATATCAGAAACTGGCGACCTATCACGTTATTGAATGTCGTATATAAAACTGGATCAGCATGCATAGCAGCCAGAATAAGATCAGTTACTCCAAGTCTGATCAGTGAGGATCAAACAGGGTTCATCCGTGGAAGATTTATCGGGGGCAGCATTAGACTTACATATGATTTAATATACGATTTAAATAAAGAAAATCTTCCAGGGTTACTGTTATGTGTCGACTTCAAAAAAGCCTTTGATACCATCGACTGGAATTTTATGTTTAAAATACTTAAAGCCTTTGGCTTTGGAGATAATATATGTAATTGGATAGAAACGTTATACAGAAATACTAAAGCCACTGTAATCATAAATGGACAAACATCGAATTGCTTTAAAATCAGTAGGGGTTGCAGGCAGGGTGATCCTATTTCCCCGTATCTATATGTTTTATGTGTTGAAATTTTGGCAAACATGATCCGACAGAGCAAAAATATCAAGGGAATAGCCATAGATCACATTAGACATAAAATTGTACAATTTGCTGACATTTTTTTTTTCAAAATGGAGATCGATTATCTTTTGAAGAAACTATTAAGATCTTGGATAAATTTGGTAAGATATCAGGTCTGAATATGAATTGTGAAAAGACATCAGCTATTTGGCTAGGACGTGAAATAAAGTCAGCAAAGAAGTATAGACCACATCTTAAGATGGAATGGAATCTTCCGAAATTTAAGAAATGAGGAATATGGCTTACAGCAGAGCTCAGAGATTGCACGGACATGAATTTTGCTGAAAAAGTTCTCAGAAATAAAACAGTTATACAGAGTTTGGGTTAAAAGAACTCTAACGCCACTAGGAAGAATAGCAATTTTGAAATTTTTAATACTGTCAACAAATCGTGTATTTATGGACACTTCTACCAAATCCATCTGACGAATTCTTGGAGGTATTGCGTCTTCTATGTCTAAAGTTCGTATGGTATAATAAACAAGACAGAATTGGTAGAAAGACTGCATGGAAGAGAATAGGTAAGTGAGGCATCGGATTTCCAGATTTAAACTGTTTGATGCAAGCTTTGAAATTAGGATAGATAAGGAAACTAAAGACAACAAATCATAAATGGAAAAGGATTGTAGCTTTTTTATACCCGAACGTACAAAAACTGAATGAACTCGGACCGAATAACCTTGTCACTCGGGACGAGAAAAACCTGTTTTGAACGTTTGAAGCTTATAAAATATTTTTCAATAAAGTCAAACCCACTAACTCGTCTGAAACTCTAGCACAACCATTATTCGTCAATGACAGAACAAATATAAATACTATTGTATTAAATAAGAATGACTGGATTAATGAAAATGTATGTAATATTGGAGATCTGTTCAAAGAAGATGGCAGTTAATTGACATATGCTGAATTTATCGACAAGTACAACATATGGATTAACTTTCTAAGTTATGCAGCACTTACAAAAAGAATAAAGATCTTTGTTGACACACTGAACATTCGTGTGGAAAATCGCGAAAAGATCTAAGGATTCTAGAACTATACAAATCTTAAATTCGGTGAAAAAGTATACACGATTATATTATGATACGATTCAAAACCAAAATGCTGACATAACTGGAATTATAAACTGAATTCAGAAATCAACTGGCAGAAAAGTTTAAAACTGGTACAAGAGATTCACGAAACAAAGTTGAAGTGGCTTCAGATGAGATTAATACATAAAATCTTACCAACAAATGTAGTATTGATGTGCATGGGTGTCAAATCTGATAACAAATGTTCATTTTGTCAGCAAGAAAGATAGCATAGAGCATAATGTTCTGGAGATGTATACACGTGAATGCTTTTTAGGAACAATTTAAATAAGTAATTAAAGATAGATGTATACATATACCTCCTTCTTTTTAAACGAAAAATAGTACTGTTTGAACACGACACATATTTTAATATGGATAAAACTTTATCCTGCTGTTTGCTAAACCCTATGTTTACAAATGTAAATTAAGAAATGAATTTCCACATGTAAATTTATTCAATAGATTATTAAAAGACAGGTTTAAAATAGAAAAGTACGTCGCTTATGTTAACTTTAACATGATAAATGTGACACTGACTGACATAATTATAAAGAATCAATTGAAAGTGAAGAAACATAAACACGAAAATATGTTTCATTAAAACAACAACAACAACAAGAAAACAAAATAAAACAAAACCCTCTGAGCCAGTTAAAAGTATGCAATCATAATTAAAAATCAATTCTTGATACTCTAGAATAGCATCAATATACAAATGACATATAATTTTTCATGGGAATGGCTGGCAGTTATTCATACTTTTCTTTTGTGTGT
>CM065734.1:31543463-31555963 GCA_033310375.1 Conus canariensis | reverse complement strand
GACTGTTAGTTGGAGTCTGTCAACAGTGCTACTTTATACGTCCAGCTGGTGCTGAAGACCCACTATGGTGTGGGAAAGAAGAACGACGTCATCAGCAAATAACATGATAAGAATCTGTAACAAGTCAAGTGATAAGCAGATTCCGTGTTTACCATATGTCACAATGTCATTAGCAAGTTCATTAATGAACAGAAAAAAAAAGAATAGGGCTGCAGTTGTCCCCCTGTTTTAACCCACGGGGGCACATAAAAGCTTCAGTAAGATCATTATTAGCTCGGACTCTAGCTTTCACAACTTGATATATACTCCTAATAGCTCGATACATTTTGCCATGAATACCTTTTTTACGAAGAATTAACCACAAATGATTTCGATTTACTAAGTAAGTCAAAGGCTTTAAAAAAAATCAATAGACGCAGCATAAAGTGTGTTTTTTTTCCCAGAAGACAACTGTTTTTGCACCAGACTTATTAAAATAAATATCTGATCAACTGTGCTATAGCTCTTTCTGAATTCGCCTTGTGATTCGTTTAATATATTATTTTCTTCCACCCATTGTGTCAAGCGTATATTTATGATATAAGTATACAGTTTGCCGCAAATGTTTAGCAATGAAATACCTCTATAGTTGTCTGGCGAATTAATATCGCCTTTTCGTGTATCGGGTGTATAACTGATTCGGACCAGATAAATGGAAAAGTCCCAGAATCATACAATTTATTGAAAATTTTGGTGATGAATGAAATAATTAAAGGAGGAGCGTGTTTATAAAACTCGCCACTAAAGCCATCTAGTCCGGCCGCTTTTCCATTCTTTAAAGCTCGGATTGCGTCTTTAACCTCTGATATTGTTATTTCTGAGTTTAATGTGGTGTTTTCTATAATTCTATTATTAGCAAACCACTGAATCTCGAAACACACATCTTCATGAACGTTGTCTTTCTGTACTATTTCATCTTGGATAGAATTATCGTTGAAAACCTTATAGAAGTGATCATACCATTCGTCTATTGTGATAGAAGTGTCCCGAATTTTAGTGAAAACTCGATTTTATAGTTCTCCAAAATGTCTTGGGATCGTTTTTATTTGCCTCTAGTGAATCTAGCGTGCGCGTTTCATCTTCGGCTTTTTTCTTATTTAAAAGTCATTTATAATCCCTTTGCTTATCAGCGTATATGTGTCTGAGTTCTTCTGCTCGTTTTTTATTACTACAGTTATCAGAGAGCGTTGTAACTCTGATTTCATTTTCCTGCATTCCGTATCAAACCAGGGACTGTTTTGTGTTGAGCCAGGCCTTCATAGAATTTACTCAACGCTGAGTTTACGTCATTATCGATCAGTTCTGTAGCCTGATTAAAAATGTCTGTAAATATATGTGACATAAATGTTTGATGATATTCGTTAATCTTGTCCGGGTTCCAAACAAACCTTTCTATCATAGTCTTCACTGGTTTCTTAGGGACATTTACTAAAGACGTTGCAGGACTGAATGTAAGTTCTACAGGTAAATATTTACATTCAACAGTATGTAGAACTCGCAAGTTTAAGGTGTATTCAGAAATACATCTAGACATAAGAAAATAATCAACATCACTGGATCCATTATGTGCAATATATGTAAATTCACCATTCTTATCTCCTGGTAGAAGACCATTTAATATCACTATTGAAAATTGTTCACATAATTTAAGCAAGTATCGGCCGAAATCATTTGTTGTATTATCTTTAGATTTTCTCCGGAATTGTTCCTCCAGTTCTGTATTGTCATCCTTCTATATAACGGTGTCTGGGAGGGAGAACTCTTTGGCGTTAGTACTGCCAGTTCTTGCATTAAAATCACCCATCACCACGAATGGAAGATCTCCATACTTTTCATAAATATCAATCATACAATGTTCCTGCAAATAAATTCCATTATCAGTTTCTGTTTCATTATAATAAGGGCTATTATACGGAGGAATGTACATACTTATGAGAATACAATCAAGACGTAACCATGTTAGTTCTTTTGAAAGTTTCAGGACTACACAGTTATCATATTCAATAGGGATATGTTCAACAAAATTAGAAAATACTTTTTTCACCATCAATGCAACGCCGCCAGACAAGCGAGACGCTACACAATCTGACAGATTTACACCAGGAGACACAAAAACATCAAAAGAAGGAAAGAGATGAGCTGGAAAATCAGTGGCAAAAGTTTCTGCAAGAAAAACAACATCATAATTAGACAAAAGAGATTTAATATCAGGCTTGTACACAGTCCTTAAGCCTTCGATGTTATACGTTAGGAAACATATATTCCGGTTGTTTACATTTTTAACACTGCTGGAACGCATGCTAGCACCAGTAGTGTCGACACAGGCAGGGCCGAGTCCCTAGGTATTCAGCAATTGGTCATTTACGCCAGGCCTGGATGAGCCAGTCCCAATGCGGGGGAAACACTCAGTGACATGCTGTTGCCTGCAATTAGGTTTGCTGCGTGTCAGTCTGATATGGGATTTGGGGGGTTCTGTTGTCATGGAATATTTCTGTTCATCTGGCCGAAAGGTTACATGGTATGCTGGGCTATTGCCTTCTTGATCTTCAGATTCAGCTATAATGTTCACAGGGGACTGGCTTTCCATCATATCGGTGTCAGTCCAGGGATCATCCAGCTGTTTGACCAGAGTCTGGCTGCTGGTTGCCTTGGTTTCTGGAAAGGTCGAGGTGTCCGGTGATGCTGTATGGTATACCACGCACTGCTGGTTCTGACATGTGGGCTGGGGGTCTGCATCAGGATCACTAGAGGTTGCCTGTCTGGTGTGGAAAGGGGTACTGCTGCATGGCACACCATGTAATGTTGGTTCAGGTTTGTCTTCTGGCGATGACCTGTGTTTGTTGGACACAGCCATGTCATCAGAAACTGACTTGTGTAATGTCCATGAGTCCTGTATAGGTTCCAGCAGAGATTCGGGTGCTGTGGGTGAACATGCAGCACCACTCCCAGCAAAGGAGCTAGGAAGCTGATTTGCCTGTATGCGTTCCGGTGAACACAAGAGTCGCGCGCCCCATTGATTGATGGTTAGTCTGTTTCTGGCACGAGGAGTGCGCTGAGGTTTTGAAGGGTTGGATGGCAGTGCTGCAGCTGATGTTTTTCTCTCTCTCTCTCCCGAGACTGTAGATTCCTTCAGCGTCGTTGGTTGGTGCGGTGAGCGTGGAGTACGGCGCTGTTGATTCACGTTTCCATGATGTGAGTCCTCTATCCAGTCTGAGGTCTGGGGACAGTTCATCATGTCCTCTGCGCGACGGTCTGGAAGCGGTGGGAAGGCAGTCATGTTCGGCAGTCCAAGGGAGGTCCTCAGTGGAATTCTGTGGAAAAGGGATGTCTGCGAGGGTAAGATGTTAATCAACGTCACATTGTACCTCGTCATTTTGAACCACATCGTGCTGATTTAATTGACTGGTTCGTGCATTTCACGAGAATGGTCAGAGTGACTTGACTTGCTATGCATATGTGGAGCAGCAGTGCCATAGCTTGGAACGCCAGAGTGACTTTCAAGGTCTCTTTTACGAGAGTGGTTTCGTTTATTCTTGCTGTAAAACAGGCGACCTCTCCAGAAGTAGGCATGTCTGCCGGCATTTCTCTCTTCTCTGACGAGAAGAGAGAAATGCCGGCAGACATGCCTACTTGAGAAAGAGAGAGAGAGAGAGAGAGAGAGAGAGAGAGAGAGAGAGAGAGAGACAGACAGACAGACAGACAGACAGACAGACAGACAGACTGACAGACAGACTGACAGACAGACAGAGAGATAGACAGATAGACAGACAGGCAGGCAGACAGACACAGACAGAAAGACAGACAGACAGACATACAGACATACAGACAGACAAACAGACACACAGAGAGGGAGAGAGACAGAGACAGAAACGGAGACAGAAACAGACGAGGAGAGAGAGAGAGAGAGAGAGAGAGAGAGAGAGAGAGAGAGAGAGAGAGAGAGAGAGAGAGAGGACAAGACAAATGTTGACTGCGTATAGGGCTGTGACCCATTACAATCTTGATAGGGTGTTTCCTAGAATACAATGAGGAGAACGGCAAACCTCTGTTAAAGTGAAGGCGAGACAAACAAATGTAACATTCACATGTTACTAGAAATTCCATATTAATCGCAGTAATTGCAACAGGAAATGTGCATAACAGATAATTTGCTCTGTGTTTTAAAGACAAAAAGAGGAATTTAGACACATTCAGTTAAGTATCGAGGCCACTACTCAAAATCCGAGATTCTGATTCTACCTGCTACCTACATTAAAGATGACAATGCTGGCTAATAAATCGTGAGAAAATAGGCAAGAATCTAACACTACACCCATGAGAAGATACAAAGGTGAAATCACTACCAAAGCTACCTCTGCTGTACCAATTTAGATTTCAAAACTCAAAACAAGCACACCAGTTCAACAAATTTCCTGCAAAAACATTTAACACAGTATCCTTAGACAATCGTGTTTTCTTGAAAAACGGGGTCGAGTGACAAGGATCTGTCAATTGATTTGTACGTGACAACGTTACTTGGAGGTTTCCTATCCTTTCATGAAAGTCTTGCAACATATCATCTGAGCTTTGTGAATAGCGATTCGTCGAGTCCAGGATGCAGTGTTCTGTGGCGTCAATGTGGCAAGTGAAATTCAATGTTTTGTAATGTGCTGAACCAGAAAGAGGACATAAGCAAATAGTGACAGAATGGCAGTGTCCCCACAAAGCATGGTTTTGGGTATTAACTTCAACTGGTACAGTGTACATATTAAGTGTTTTACTGACTAGTATTACAAGCCCTCCAGATCTACGGCCCATAAATGAATGCTTAAAGGCTTTGTTCTAAATTTCATGTAACCACTGAAACACCATCCAAGTCACAAATATCGTCTAAGTACGTTTCCATGAAACACACAATATCAAACATTTGTAGAAAATGAAGAAAATCAGCTTACTGGCTGAACCATGGATGCTCCAGGAGAGACAAGACAAGTTGTTGAGGTCTCCACAAAGTGTGATGGGTCGGCTGATTCCCTGTTGAAATGTGCAATGGAAGAGCTGCTTTTCTCTCTGAGGTTGGACTTCTCAGTAAGCCGTGTTTGGTTGCTTCTGTCATTGAGTCAGCGTTGTTTGCTTTTGTTTTTGTTGTATTTGCATGTAAGTGGATCTGTTTGTGGTGTTGGTTTAGAAGTGTCGTTTTCATGGGTGATGCTGGTAGACATCCGGCCCCGGCTGGGATCCCCTGGAGTAACAGCAGCAAGCCGTGCACGTCACCACCTGTGATCTCATCGGTGTGCTGAGGCACGGACTGCAGCTGACATTGCAGGACCTGTCCACCAGGCAGGGGGTCAGGCTGGAGATGGGATGGCGATGGGTTGGGGTAGCTTGCTGGTGGCTCTGAAGACTGGCTTTCTAAGTAACTGGTGGGCTGTAAAATGCCATCGTTAGGCTTAAATCAAATGTGTTGGTTTCCCTTTCATCCTGAACTGTGGTCCGGCAAGTATTTGCCTGCTTGAAGGACTCAGTTGAGTGAAGGGACAAAGGGGAATGATGAGAGGAGGTGGGCCAATTTGTTGAAAGGGAATGAACAGCGGGTCTGTTCAGGCAGCAACTGTCATCATGTCCTGAGCATCACCATGCACTACTGCTGATTGCAGTGCCATACTTCCATTGCACTCGTTAGAATTCACCACGACTTTTGGCTTAGCGAAGCTAAGCAGGTTCGTGCTAACCTTGTCACCTGGTGTGTAACCACTTGCGTGGTAGTTTTCAATACATTTCTGGTCATTGCGGGTCTCAATAGGCAATAGACTGATAAACTTTGCTAGATTATAAAACTGGAGTTATCGGCTTCCTCCTTGTCTCATTGTCAGCTTGTTTAGGGTTGGTAATTCAGAAGCAGAGGGGGGCAAAGAGGAATCACCCTTTGGCTGCCTGATGTGGTTAGTACTGTTGATACTTTTCTGTATTATTACATGACGTGAACTGTTCTGGGCATTTCTCCCTCAAAATCCAACCCTTTATTTCCTTGTTCCGTTGAAACATAACTGACCCTGAAAAAACAAGCATATCTCCCCTCTCCTCCATGATGTTTTACTACAGTGTGTTGTCATTTGGTTATGTCAGCGGCTGCATAGATGACTTCTTCATCTGCCATTTCTTCCCTGTGCTCTGTTTCCTGTAGCACTGAGTTTATCTTGTGGGGTAGAATCGATTAAGCAGTCGGACAACTTTCCAGGTGCATGAATAGTAATTTTGTCTTAGGGCCTCCAGTGACATTGAAAAACCTGGCATTGTTCCTTTCCGAAAATGATTCTAGTCCATCCACATCATGTTCGAGAGTGTCAAAGGCAGCTGATAAATGCTCTTTCTGGTCATAAATTGTGTCACATATACTTTGTAGAGATTGGCACTGGTCTGTTACACAGGCGACCTTCTGCTTCAGATGATCATTTTCTGACTGTAGACGGTCACACAACGTATGAAATGCATCAATACCACCACATGCGGCAGCGTAATGTTGCTTTATTTGTTGAAGTTGAGTTAAAACTTTGTCAGTTGTGACGTAATGTGATGACATTATGTTTGGCTTTAAAATGAGGTGGCATGAGATAGGGAAGAATACGTAGAAACGGAAGGCCTGATGTACTGATAAGAATAGGACTGACTGGATGACACCTGTTGATTTCTCGACTTGCTGTTGGCACAACCCGTCCAACTGACTGGTCCTGAATTACTTTCGATGTCCATGCACATCAGAAGAATCAGAAGAAACACAAGGTAAGGCTGAGGCACAATGCGCCAGCTTATGAGGAGTTGTGTTAACTGAGTCAGAGTAGGAGTAGGGCATAAATTGAAAAAAAGAATGGCGGAATGTTCGTGCGAATATGACCACACGGTAGTCTGCTGAAGTCATAGAGAAGAAGGTTGAACCTCATACCATTGAACCGTGTGCAGTGTATGCTTAGCCGTTGTCTTGAGAGAGAGAGAGAGAGAGAGACACTTCAGACTTCAGACTTCAGATTTTTATTCAGTAAGGCCATTGGCCCATTTGAAGGGGAATGAGCACAATCATTCACATTAAATGTATGAAACAAATGATTTATCAGGAAAACAACAAAAACAACAAAAACAACAACACAACAAGACTATCTAAGACGTCATTATTTCTCTGATCTTAAACGTCTTAAACAGAAACATACCTAAATTCCTAATAACCTTGTAACTGTTAGAACTAAGTAGTAACTGCAAACGAAACATACATGGGTGCCTATGATATTTCTGTGGAATAAATTTTTGACGAATATCTTCAAAAGCTGGACAAAGGAACATAAAGTGTATTTCATTTTCCTCACCTTGCATACGCAATGGACATACCGTAAGTTAGAGAGAGAGAGAGAGAGAGAGAGAGAGAGAGAGAGAGAGAGAGAGAGAGAGAGAGAGAGAGAGAGAGAGAGTTTGTGTATATGAATTGAATGCGCACGAATGCTCGTGCGTGTGTGTGTGTGTGTGTGTGTGTGTGTGTGTGTGTGTGTGTGTGTGTGTGTGTGTGTGTGTGTGTGTGTGTTGTGTGTGTGTGCGTGCGTGCATGCTTGCGTGTGTGTGTGTGTGTGTGTGTGTGTGTGTGTGTGTGTGTGTGTGTGTGTGTGTGTGTGTGCGCCGTTCAATAGGACACAGTGCATAGATTAAAACAGATACAGGACAATACAATACAGTACCATACAAAACAAGGTCAATGTCTAAGCTCTTCAGTGAGAACAGTGTGTTCTTGAAACACTTCTTCAGGCCGTCCTGTGAACGCTTGTCTTCTGCCAGTTCACCGTAGAACAGCTTAGGAAGACATGCTATCAGGCATCGGTACAAAGTAGCCAGGCCATCTTAGTTGTGGTCATGTTTTTATTTAGCGGAATGGAATGCAGATATTTGGCAGAATAACTTGAGAGGGGACCTTTGAGTCTAGAAGTTTATTTGTCTAGGCGGTCTTTTGCAGGGTTTTTTCCAGGCATGTGGACACGATCTTAGTGTTTTGTGTGGCGCTTATAGACCGTTCGTGTCCCACAAGTGCATGATGTTGTAAGTAGTACAATGACTCGTACACTTTCAGCTTTGTGGCCAGTTTCATACTTCCGCCTCCACAGCCGTCCAGCCTAGATGAAAATCGCCCTCTTTAGTGCACAGCCGGGACGCACAGCTGCTGAACGCAAGCTGTGACCTTCAACGCTGTGTGCAGAAAGTGCGGAGCGTGGGAACAGCGCTTTGGAAGTCTCAGACTGCGAGGAATGCATGATTCTTGTGCTGTTTATTCTGGTGTTTGATTATGTTTGTGCTACACACGTATAACCTTTGGATATAATTTACTCTCTGTGTGATGTGTGTGAGTGTTCTCCTTCACTGTGTTGATTTATATAACTTGTACTTTCCGCCTTTGTGTTCATAGCTCAGTTTTATACTGTGGGAATTTTGCATTCTCATCAGTCGTCAGTGGATAGCCCAGTGCAGTGTGCCACGTTGTGGGAACCGTGGTGCTGAGACAGATCTTTTTGCGTGTGTGTTTCTACTTTATGTGCGTCATACATGTACCGAGAGGGGTTTTTTTGCTCTCTCTCTCTCTCTCTCTCTCTCCTCTCTCTCTCTCTCTCTCTCTCTCTCTCTCTCTCTCTCTCTCTCTCTCTCTCTCTCTGCATACATGACAGTGAGTGTGTGCAAGTGAGTACCCAAGCATACCTTTATTGTAGAGTGGGCCGTAATACCAGCGATATTCTGTTGTTCTTCAGTTTAACGTCTTCCCACTAAAAGTTATATCAGACGATGTGAGTGTGTGTAAGTGTGCGCGCACGGATGCGCGTGAGTGTGCACGTGTGCGCGTGCACGCGCGTGTGTGTGTGTGTGTGTGCGCACGCGTGCGTATGTGTCTGTGTGAGTGTGTCTACGTGTGTCTGTGTGAACATGTGCATGCCTGTATCATTCAATTACAATAACAAATAAGCACCTCCCCCCCCCCCTGTCCCTGCATGTCGGGAAAACATTGTTTTAAGCGAAAAAAAAATCCAATTACACAATAATTATATAAAACTATAAGGAGAGCGTCCAATGGACCACTTAGTCAGTTCTTGAGCACTGTCAATCATATTTGGATAGGTAGTATGATGCAGGTCAATTAATGTGTAGAAGGACGAACGGTTAACCACTCAGAAAAAAATGTAAACACATTTAAAGATAAATACGAACTGAACTATGTGACAAACTTTTCCAAATTGTGTAAAGATAAAACCAGTCATTTAATACTCTAGATAGAGACAGGGAACCGGATCCATCAGATGAAGTATCGTCACCAGTTTTGCTAATAATCTCCTTTGCTCTTGGACAGTAAATTAATATATGTTCAACTCCAAGTCTTTCTCCACACATACATGCAACATTTTTGCTGAATTTTGTTCGAAGTGAATTCAAATGCATTCTGTGCATTAAGCTTTGTATTTCTCTAGGTATGGAGGCAAGGTCGGGTCTTGATGAGGCCAATAGATTTTTTTCCAGAATTGGGTTTAATACAGTTGTGTAATAGTTAATTTCTGAGTTCTCCAATACATTTCTGAAATTTTTACTGGACGCTTCGTTTATTAAAGAATAGCATTCACTTAAATCTAAGGGAATGTCAAGTGGTATTGATCCTTCGACATTTCGGGGTGCCTTTCTTGCAGCCTGATCGACCCTCTCATTTGCTGAAATTCCACAATGACAAGGTACCCAGCAAAATGTAACTGTAATGCATTTAGCTGCCAGAAGATGTATGACATGATTAATTTCTGTTATCATCTCAACACGTACTCTTGGATTGGGAGACTGAATGGCGCTAAGGGCCGATTTAGAATTGGTGCATTCTAGAATTTGACAAGAGTTAATAGGAAAACTCAAGACGTGGTGTAGAGACATCAAAATAGCAACTAGCTCAGCACTGAATATTGAAAAATGTCTACCAAAATGGTACAACCTTTCCACTTTTAAATCAGGTATTATAAATGCTGCTCCTGTATCTAGATTATCTAGCACTGAACCATCCGTATACATTTTTAAATAGTTTTTGTATGTATTTTGTAAATGAATATCGATGACAGTTTTCAATATATAAGGTGGATCCTTTTTGGACACATTTGCATAATTTGTATCAAAGGTAGCAATGGATTGCTCCCATTTTGGAATAGGTAAAAAGGACAGCTTATTAGCAATTTTTGTTTCATTTATATTAGAATCTTTTAGGAGGTTAGAGGCGAATGACTGGATTGATTTTGTAGATTGTATTCTTCTGGCCCGTTTCACGAAATCTGTTTCTGAATTTAAGGACACTTCATTTGCACAGAAGTTATCCTGTGAAAGACTCTTTAATATGAATTTTGAAGCACATGCTTTTCGTAATGCATTCAGAGGTAATATTCCGATTTCACTGTATGCTCCTATGTTAGATGTATGTGCGGGAACTCCAAGAGCAAGTTTATAAGCCTTGCAGTCAATACTCTGTAGTTTATTTAATAGATATTGTGGAACGCTGAAAAAAACTTCTTGAGCATAGATTAATCATGAATGCACAAGAGCAGTAGATAATAAAGTTAAAGTATGTGTGTCTTGCCCCCACCGTTGTTTGTTCATAATTTTCAAAAAGTTGAAACTTTTCCTTGCTTTATTCAAAATATATTCAATATGTACATTCCAAGAAAGTTTGGAGGTTAAATATACACCTAGGAATTTAACAGTTTTTTTACATACTCTAAAGCAGTGCCATCTAAAGTAAATGAAGGGAGTTTCTCCGGGTCATACCCAGCATTGAAGAGCATAATATTTGTTTTTTCTACTGAAAGTACAAGCCCGTTTTCATTTAAAAAGCTTACAATTTTATTCAGTTCATGCTGGTGTTTAATTCGTATATAATTTAGCCATCTTAAAGGAGTTTTTCTTTTCATAGTTACCTTCATCCATAGGCATATATCGTCAGCAAACTGTGCTAACACTGTATCTTTACCTAGGCCTTTGGGTAGATCTGCCATTAAAATATTGAATAAAATTGGGGAGATTACTGATCCTTGTGGAAGACCCATTTGTAATGTTCTTGGATTTGAGTATACATGTTCCATTCTTGTTTGAATAGTTCTATTTTCTAAAAATGATTCTACAAAATTATACATGTTACCACTTATTCCAACAGTTTTTAGTTTATACAAGAGTCTTTTATGCCATACTTGCTCGTATGCTTTCCTTATATCAAAAAAGGTTGCAAGGATATTCTTTCATCGCGCGAATTGTTGTTTGACATGTGTGGTCAGTTTGACTAAGTGTTCTATTGTTGATCTACCACTTTGAAATCCAGCTTGATTAATAGGTATAATCTGATGCTTATTGCAATAATAAACTAATCTGTTTAATATGATTCTTTCCATTATTTACAAGTGTGTGATGTTAAAGCTATTGGACGATAACTATTAATATTTGAGCGAGGCTTCCCATGTTTATGAATTGGAACGATAACATACTGTTTCCATACTAAAGGTATTTTGCCATCATTCCAACATTTTTCAATACAAAAATGAAGTAAATGTGTAACATTTGGTGGCAGGTGGCACAACATTTCATTGGAAATGCCATCCAGACCTACCGATGTTTTCTTGTTACCTAGGTTAGAGAGACATTCCTTAACTTGTTGAAGTGTTATGGGGGCGTTTAGATAGTGGTTATGAATAGGGTCTGGTTTGCTATAGATAGCTTTCTTTTCCTCTTGCTCTCTATGTAATATGCTTTGTGTTGATAAACTCTCCATACAACTGTTTTTAGCAAATAAGGAAACAAAAGCTTCTGCTTTTTCATAATTTGATGGACAATTTGAGATGTCAAGTTTAATGGGGCATTGAGGTAAACGAATTCCATTCTTCATCGTTTTTAATTTTTCCCATACCTTTTGTAAATCTTTATGGTTTGAAATCTCATTTTTACAAAAGGAAAACCAATATTTCCGTTTAACTTGTGCTATTATTTATTAAAACTGTTTTTCGCTTTTTTCTTCTCAAGGAGTTTTTCAGTGCGCCCAGGCCCTTTACATCGTAATTACTCTCTCAGTTTTATATTCTTCTCTTTTTTGGCCTCTTTACAAGTCTTGTTCCACCACACATTACCCGTATGCTTTTCTGAGTTCACTGGTTTGATCTTCGGAATTGACTGGTTGGCTGCAGACAGTAACGTATTTTGAATCCGATCATATATTTTATCAACATCTTGGGTATTTTAATCATTGGAGTCTATGTAAAAAGCTCGTAACAAATGTGTGAATTTATTCCAGTTTGCAAACTTATAGTTATATTTTGGTATTTTTTCCTGAGTCAAATCCGTTGGTTCAGGACTTAAGGTTTCAAATTTACTTATTATGGGTATGTGGTCGCTGTTTAGTGTATCACCGAGAGTATTCCAATCATATAAGGGCGCTAGATCTGGAGTTATTAAGG
>CM065734.1:31533463-31538463 GCA_033310375.1 Conus canariensis | reverse complement strand
TGACGGCCTCGCTGCATTAAACAACAATCCAAGAACCATTGAAAACAAGAAAAAAGAATTATGTAAAATCTTTAAAAACCACAACTTAAAAATCACAATAGAAGCAAACAAAAAAGTAGTGAATTACCTAGACATAACATTAGACCTCAATGACCATGTGTACAAACCATACAAAAAACCCAATGACATACCAGTCTACGTAAACATCAAAAGCAACCACCCACCATCTATACTAAAAACAATACCCAATGGTATAAACAAGAGACTATCCAACCTGTCATGCAACGAAAACGCATTCAATGATGCAGCAACAGAATATCAAGAAGCATTACAAAAAAGTGGTTACAATTACAAACTACAATACAGTCCAGACAACAACACGAACAGAATTAAGAAAAATAGGAAAAGAAAGATCATATGGTACAACCCACCATACGATGGACAAGTAAAAACAAATGTAGGAAAAGAATTCTTTAAAATCTTGGCAACATCATTCCCAAAAGAACACAAACTGTCCAAAATATTCAACAAAAACACCATTAAACTGTCATACTCATGTATGCCCAACCTCAAAAACATGATTGATTCATCTAACAAAATGAAAAGCAACATAAAAGAGAAGGGTGCCGAAAGGACATCTTGCAACTGCACTAAAAAAGAACAGTGCCCCCTGAGCAATAAATGTCTTCACAGCAACATTGTATACCAAGCTACGGTAACATCAGAAAATGAAGAAGAAACATATGTAGGGATTACTGAAAACACTTTCAAAACCAGATACGCAAACCACAAACAGTCATTCAAAAATGAAAAATACAAAAATCAAACAGAGCTGAGCAAATACATCTGGAGACTCAAAGATAAAAAAATAGACTACAACATATCATGGAAAATCATAAAAAGAGCAACACCATACAACAATATTTCAAAAAGATGCAATCTATGCTCCACAGAAAAATGGTTAATATTATGCAAACCACACTTAGCAACTCTGAACACAAAAGTAGAAATTGTAAACAATTGCAGGCACAAGTGGAAATCTTTGCTAGCACATTCCACCTGAACAGGCCCCAATAAGAACCACAGGCCGCACGTGCAGCAAATGAGATCCGCCTGCACACACAGAGTTGAAATCAAGTCCCGCACGCCATAAAAGATCGTTGGCGTGCCCCAAAAGACATCCTGAAGATAGCAACGCTAGAAACAAGCTTGTAGATTTTACCACTTCATTTTAAAAATATTTTTTAACAAAATATATATATATATATATATATATATACCAGTGTTGTTGGTGCGTGGGTTACTGAAAAGAGGTTATCTTTTTATATTTTCTACTTTTCACAAGAAAATACAGCTTGTTTTGCTCTTTCA
This sequence comes from Conus canariensis, assembly GCA_033310375.1. Lineage (NCBI taxonomy): Eukaryota > Metazoa > Mollusca > Gastropoda > Neogastropoda > Conidae > Conus > Conus canariensis. The sequence goes on along the minus strand of CM065734.1, from coordinate 31,537,092 downwards.
TGATTTTCTTTTGCTTCTTAGGTGGCACCTTTGCTTGGTTTTTTGAAAACTCAACAAACATACTACGGTATTGCATACCAGCCTTTTTCTGGGATAGCATTCTTCTTAAAACCGAAAAGGCAGAAGGGTTAATTTACCACTTTCCGTGGTCACTGAGGAGAAACATTCAGGTTTCGAAATACCGGTATCTGACCAGGAGTTATATGTTAGTGAGTTTCCTCCCCATTGGAGATTGTCTCCCCCTTGGAGGCTATAGGCTTGCTGAAGACTCATTTTGAGAAGCATTTATTATTCCCCATTCACCCTCTCAAGCACATGCTGTTATTTAGGCAGAATTAACTATCAATGCAGATATGAATGCTTATATCACCCTATTTCTTCAATCTAAGACATAAGAGCAAGCTTTGTTTTATAATTGAATAATTGAGTATATATATATATATATATATATATATATATATATGTGTGTGTGTGTGTGTGTGTGTGTGTGTGTGTGTGTGTGTGTGTGTGTGCGAACGCGCGTGCACGCACGCGTGTGTGTGATTGTGTGTGTGTGTGTGTGTGTGTGTGTGTGTGTGTGTGTGTGTGTGTGTGGTACTCGTACAGGTGACCGAACTCGTGCGTAAAAGTAATGGTAGTAGATATCATGGAAAATAGTCACAGCAATATGCATAAGCAAATACAAGGGTATAAAAAATATATATGAAACTTTGTGTCTTTATTCTTGTTCTCTCTCTCTCTCTCTCTCTCTCTCTCTCTCTCTCTCTCTCCTCTCTCTCTCTCTCTCTCTCTCTCTCTCTCTCAGCACAACGTAAAATCCTTCAGTGCTTTCAGCGTGTCACATGCATGTAAGCTGCTGCAAAAATTCTGGTGTTATTTTCTGAAAATAAATCTATGAAATTTAAAGCTTCCTACTGGCTATATATATATATGTGTGTGTGTGTGTGTGTGTGTGTGTGTGTGTGTGTGTGTGTGTGTGTGTGTGTGTACAATTACTATAAATACACTATATGATTTGTGCCAATAACAGGAATTAAAAATAAGCTTGACCATCAAACCTCTCTATAGACAGATTAGTGTATGGCGATTTGAAAGAAAAAATTAAGTTGTAATTGATATAGACTTTACAGGCGTCACCAAAAATAACTATTACACCTTGTGAAAGAGGATCACGCAATGGTTCCAGGCACCTGACATGTCTGCCCCATCTCTTCACAGAGATGCTGCAGTCCCTGGTCATCTGATACATCTTCCCATCTCCTCACAGAGATGCAGCAGTCTCTAGTCATCTGACACATCTCCCCATCTCATCACAGAGATGCTGCAACCCTGGTCATATGAGACATCTCCCCATCTGATCACAGAGATACTTGCAGTCTCTGGTCATCTAATTCATTTCCCTGACTGTCTCCCCTTCTACACGAAAACCTGATCATGACTTTCTGATAGATGCATTGGACTTCACCTGGGCATCACAGCAAATCCACCTCAAGAACTCTCTTCTGAACTTGGTCCCTGTGAAACAATAAAGAAGAAAATTGACAGCACTGTTCGTGTACCATAGAAGCATGCTCACATCAACCTCTAAAGACACTTTACCATTCTGCTTGCCGTTTTGGTTTGCATTGGTGTATGCGTAGTAATCCAGCTGGCCTAGATGACAAATGCACACAGGCATGGTCAGAACTATGAACGTGCAAGACAGTGTTAGAATCATGATTGTTGTCCTAGAAGCGGTTCTTTTACGACTGTTTTTGATGTGTGATGAATTGCTTTTTGTGGTTGTGGACATGGCCATGGACGTGCTGGAAGCAGCCGTGAACAGGGTCATGGACAATATGATGTCACAAATCAGAAGACACAAGGAAGGAAGCAGAGTAAACACTGTCAGGTCGACCCACGTCCAGACATACAAGACAAAGTCCTCATACTCGACGGACCTAAATGTGCAGCTGTTGTCATCAGATATAGCCATCCCAAAGATAAAGTGAAAATTTAGAGTACAGCCGAAGGTCACAACAGCTGCAACAACAATCCAGGTTCTTTGCAGGGAGCACATCATCCTCATCTTGTGCGGCCATTTCACTGCCATCGTTCTCTGTATTGTCACAGATGTCAGCAGCCAGGAGGACGTATAGCCCGTAGCATACACGAGCCACATACACAACTTACATACCGCAAAATGCAAAGCATATATATCGAAGTGAAAAAGATGGTAAACCCACTGAGGGAACAGACTCACGTACAACAAGGACAAGTCAGTCCCAGCAAGAGCCATGAGAATGACATGTTGGGAAGAGTTCTTGTCCTTGATGCGACGCATAACGGATATGGTGGCAATGTTTCCAAAGCTTCCTAGCACCAGCAGACATGGCGGCCATATGTTCCACAGAAATACGGAGGCTTGGTTTTCCAAGGACAGAGATAGAGCACTATGTGTCCTCTGTGTAGACGTGGTAATGTTCTGGATGTCAGTATTGCTGTCCTCAGTGTGGTTCATTGTTTTCACTATACTTTCTTTCCTTGTAATTGATGCCCGTTCTGTTGTCAGAAGAACAGTGAGTGATTAGAACAGACAACGTAAAATATAGAAACTAACCAATCTCAAATTATACATTTTTCAAGCTCATCCTGCATAAGTAATCTGTAATCTGTTGATTGTAGTTGCTTCACAATTATTATCTGAGGATCAACACTGCTTTAAATTATGATTGAAAGTGATGATGATGAATATCTTTTACATATAAGATCAAACATCCTGGCACAGGGTGAAATTAGAAATTACAGAGAAGAATCTTTCGAGTTTTATGCTTTTAGTTTGTTCTCTTCCCTTCACCTGGACTCACAGTATCCATGACGAAGGGTATTTGATATTTCTCAACTCTCCTGAGAATCCTCAGTTTACGTGTAGAAGATATCACTATTGTTCCAAATCTAAGATAGGCCTATTCAGTCTCCAGCATCAAGCTGAAAGGTGCTGCCTTTCCAGCGAACTCGCTGCATCACGATCTTCGATCGTTCTTCCATCAGCTGTGTTTTGACTGTCCGTACGAACTGTAACAGCCAAATGTTGTTGGTTTTATGGGCTGGATTGCATGCTGGTTGATGATTTACCAAGACTGCTTACAAACATCAGATCTGATGAGATTGAAACAGATTGCAGGGTTACTAAAACAAGCTCAAATACGACCAAGTACACAAAACAAGGTGTACAGTAAGAATTACTTAATATATAACATAAACAGGACAGGCGAATTTGATTGTTGTGATAAGTGTAACTTTTGTGGACAATACAAAATTGCAGACCTGAAATATACATAAAAGAATACTCCCCACATGGCTGTCTAATGGAGAATTATTCTCCCCTTAAGTTGAAGGAGAGTTAATGGAGCAATGCACTGAACAATAGTTCAGCAGGTTCCTTCAGTCTCTCGGTTGTGTGTCAAAATCTGAGTCTCTACAAATGTATTCCCTGTTCACTCTATAGTGTTGTCAGTCTATCTTTTCTTCTGTTTTCCCCTCTGCCTCCCTCCTTCAACAGTTCCCTGGAGAATTGTTTCAGTAAGGCCACTAGATCTTGTTACACGGCAATTCCAACGTCGTTTTCATTTCCTGACTAATGTCAGTAG
>CM065734.1:31523463-31530963 GCA_033310375.1 Conus canariensis | reverse complement strand
ATATACAACGTGAGAGAGAGAGAGAGAGAGAGAGGAGAGAGAGAGAGAGAGAGAGAGAGGAATTGGGGGTGGGGGAGAGGGACAGATAGACATCTATACAGACAGACAGACAAGCAGACAGACAGACAGACACAGAGATATAGGGATAGACGGAAAGAAACAGAGAGGAGGGTAGGGGAGTTTCTAGGATATATAATTAGACCTTGGGGGAGCTTAGAGGGGAAGGAGAGATAGAATGCAGAAATGTTGATGGGGGGGGGGGGGGAGGGAAGGGAGAGTGCGGGGGTGGGATAGTGGATGGGTGTGTTGGAGAGGGAGGGGAGAGTTTTAAAGGAGGATAGGTGAGGGGAGGGGAGTAGGGAAGTAAATGGGGGAGGGAGAAGGGGATGGGGAAAGGGGTGAGGGGAGCGGAGATCGATTGCGACGATGGAGAGATAGAGGGCGTGAATGTCGAGGAGGAGAAAGGATGGGGAGAAAACATGCTGATAGACTACATTATTCCCTACATAGTTTCAAACATCATGTGTATCATATAGATACTCAAATTCCACCATCTCGTCAAACATTACTATAATGCATATCAATATACACCAATTACACAAGTAAGGTACACACTTATGCATGCACTCACACACAACAACCATACACTCACATACATACCTAGACACACACACACACACACACACACACACACACACACACACACACACACATACACACACACTCACATGGATACACACACACACACACACACACACACACACACACACACACACACACACACAAAACACACACACACGTGCGCGCGCGCCCACATGCGCACGCGCGCGCACACACACACACACACACACACACACACACACACACACACACACACACACACACACACACACACATCTGCCTGACAGCATAACATATAATGGTTGACAGGGAAATATGCAGATAGACTGTAAACCAAAAAGAAGAGGTTTGATAGGGAAATATGCAGATAGACTGTAAACCAAAAAGAAGAGGAGTTACTCAAGGGTGTTGAGGCCAAAAGGATAAATAGTTTTGAGTTTGGTCATCCAGAATTTTTCCCTTCGAATCCTAATATTATACTCATTTGAAAATACTTTTTCTATGGGTATGCATAGCATATCCGTAAGTGTGTGTCTGACAGTGTTGAAATGGTGAGCGATTTGAGTGCCTATGTTCTTTAATATGTGTGATCTATGTAAATAAAATCTAGTTTTGAGGGCATTTTAGGTTTCTCCGCCATATTGCGCATTCTTACTAGAGCGGCAGAGCAACAAATAAATTACGCTGGCAGTGTGACACGACATATAATGTCTGATTTGGAAAGTCTCTCCTATAACATCACTCTTAAATCTAGAAGTACTGATTAAATGTTCTCTGCACAAAACAAAAGATTTGTTACATTTCCAGCTTCCTGGATCCAGGCTGCCAGAGTTGCTGAGTGGGAGAGACGATGACATCAGGATGCTCCTGAGCGTTCTCTGTATTCGCTCCCCACCAGTGGGGGGGGGGGGGGGGGGGCGGAGCGAATACCGTGAACACTCAGGAGCATCTATTTCTGTCTGTTTTGATCACAATATATATATATATATATATTATATAGTGCTGAATAATTATGTAGTGGGGGAAAACAAGTGCAGGTTAACAATTCTTCAGTCGTTATAGCAGTGACTTGGCAAAGATTTGAACTTAAAAAAAAAAAAAATGAAGATGAAGACAATGGGGGGGGGGGGGGGGGATATATTATAAATTTGAGAAGCCCTTCACTAGCTGCCTGAGGAAACCATCGTAATCCCTCTCGAAGGCACATTTATTTGTATTGCCTGCTCCTAGGCCTTTCGTCCGCTGGATCGGACTCATCAGGGAGACACGGCTGATTGTGTCTGTGCTCTTGGTGTCAAATAGAGACACACCACAGTCCATAATTCTGTGGTGTTCTCACCACCAAGGGTTCAAAAAAGAATCCAACAGCACCCCCAAAGCAGCCAGCGAAGGGTAGTAAAATGGAACTATATTATATATATATATATATATATATATATATATATATATATATATTGATCAAAACAGACAGAAACAGAAAACGAAGACGAAGTTCATAATTACAATCTACTATCTAATTGAGCTTCCTTTTGTTTCAGATCCCATTCATCTTCAATCCAAAGGTACACGATAAATGACATCTTTGTGGGCTAGAGCTTCTGAAGAAATCTGATTATGCTCTGCCATTATCTATCCTAGGGCACTGACAATACATCCCCACGTTTGTCTGCAGAGGCATTCTTAGTTGAAGACAAGAGCAATAACCCCTGACCGCCTATCGGTCGCGGGAGGGGAAGGGATGGAACGGCCGCGGTTTGTTTAAACAGCGCACTTCTGCTGCCAGCTGCCAGCTTCCTCGCGCTAACCTCCCACAAGCTTTCCTCCCTTCGCGTAATGTGATACTAACTGTCTGGCTGATAGTGTGGTGAAAACAGGATGCTGTGTTTCTTCATTAATACTTTGCGCCAGAATGCAACGAACTGTGGTCGATTGATGTCACTGGATTGTGGGGTCTTTGATTGACAGAACGATACCAAACATGAATGGGTCTTCTTTCATACGCAATGATGGCAAGCACCACAAAGATTTGTCAACAAAAAACGATTGAAACAGACTAACAAACACACACAAAGTGAAATGAAATTGCAACTCAGTGGAGAGCATGCGTTCCTGATGCTATCACGCTCAACCTGGTGCTAATTGGGCATGCGTATCTTTCCTTTACAACTGACAGAAAATTAGTCGCGGGACTCCTACCTGACAGCCGGTACTGGGCCTGAATAAACAGTATCGGCTCTGGTCAGCTTCACGCGGAACACGGCGGCGGTTTCCCTACCACGGCCTAGGCATGTTTTGCTTGTTTATCTGCGTGCTCTACGTGCTTGTGAAGCATGCCGAAACTGATTCTATCACAGCCACACCATGCTTTTAGTAAAGCAAGATTTTAGCATGCCACACATGCATATGTCATTTATAAACAATGAAATGCTTCCTACCTGACCTTGTTCTTTCGCCCGTTCGAATCATTTGAAACTGATGTCACATATACACACACCAATGCAAAATGTTGTCTCATTTTCATCTTCATGGTGAGCCTACTCACGACTGGAGAGAGAGAGAGAGAGAGAGAGAGAGAGAGAGAGAGAGAGAGAGAGAGAGAGAGCGTACAACACACACACACACACATTGACAGAAAACCACACACCAACAACAGCGGTATATAAACAGATGGATCACACACACACACACACACACACACACACACACACACACACACACACACACACACACATTGAAATTTATTTCCACTTCACACCTTTAACTGAAATGGCATACTGACACACACAAACACCCGTGAGTGCGCACACATGTGCGCAAGCACATCCACAAATATGACAACAAAAACAGCATCTCTCTCTCTCTCTCTCTCTCTCTCTCTCTCTCTCTCTCTCTCTCTCTCTGTTTATCTCAATTGTAACTGGCTTAATCAATTAATTGGTTTTAATTGAGAAGGGTAAAAGATTTAACCGGGAATGCTTGTCACCTCTTACGCATTCGGGATTTTATTGCATTTGAACTGTTCCAATTGAGGGAAGTATGTCTGGTTTTTCGGGGAGACATAGGCCATGTGTTTTTCCATTATCACCTGCAGTTTTGCATCCTGTGTTATCTGTGACCATGGCTGTCTTTTCAGTAAGTTGACGAGTGCATGTGTCTTCTCTCTCCCCCCCCCCCCCCCCCCCTTGTTCCCCATGTAATGCCAGGCCGAAACGGTGAGATCGGATAAATGGAACGCAGTGACTTTCCAGAATGTGCTGCTTTGGAATGACAGGCGTTTCTGGAAATGATTTTCGAAAGAAAGCCATGTATTCCTTGATATTGCTATCCAGTGCGTCGACCTCATCTGTGTCAGTCATGGGTGTTTGATGGGAGATGTCTGCGTGAATGTGGGAAAACAGTGTGTTCAATGTTTTGAACTTCTGACAAATGTTCCTAGCCTTCAGAATGATGTCTGTGTCCTGAGTCAGTTCTGCTGTTTTGTCCACTACAGTATCACACAGATGTTCTATTGTGTCTGGCTTCAGGTAGGTGTGGCAGTGGTTACCAACAAACGATCGTCCATGGTAGGCCTGTGGATGTATTCTATGCTGCTGAAGCACAAAATCTAAGTGCTTGGTGACAGGGCCGGCCAGTTTTGGAAGATGCTGTGACTGGAGTTCTTCTATTTCTTGTTGCTTTATCCACACTAACTCTGTAAGGTCATGCTGCTCTTTTTGGAAAACACTGAGTGGTTCTGTTTCATTTACTGGCTCATTGAAAACAATCTTACTCTCTAACATTCTTTTTTCTTCTTCAGCTGCTAGCATTTCTTTCTGATGGTTCACAAACTCAGAAAAGGCTGAGTCAGAGCCGACCTGTTTCCCCTGGTTTGCTAGTGATTGCCCTATGTCTTGGTCAAGGCTGTGGCAGTCCTTTTCCAGCAGGTCATGATGTTTCTGGACCACACCTAGCAGAATATGCAGGTATGGGGGTGCAACATGGGTCGACTCTACATCAATAATGGGCTCCCTGATAACATTGTTGTGTAGTTTGGCGATTTTCTTTTTGGAGTGTCTGTATTTTCTGTAGTCTGCACTGATGCCCTGCAATGTGCGCTGTGTTATGTTGCCTTCATTGCAGTGTGCTGGTGTCTGTAATTGTGACTTTGATGCATTGCAATAGAGACATGGGTGTGTTCCCTGAGCACCTGACAGTCCATACAATTTGAGGAGAAAGTCATAATCCCCAAACAGGAACACTTTGATCCTTTTGTCCCTCCATGTCAGGGACTTCAGAGCCTCCAGCTGTTGTTGGTAGGGATCTAAGACTCTTCTCAAATTGCATGGACTGTCCTTACAATCCACAATGGCCAGGAGACACGTGTTACGCTTGGAATTTGGTTTGTGAAGATTTGCAATTTGTAGCATGAGTTTGAATGTGCCCCCTCCATGATCCCTTCCTATCTTCACCCAGACCTCATCTTGTGGAATTGTGTTATTATGCCATGTCAGTTTGTTGTGTTTGTCATACTCATCTAGTAAGTTGCTAACAGTCTGGGGGATGTCTTTGATTTTTCCTACTGCTGTCTCTACCTCTTTTTGTCTGCCTTCTTCATCTACATACACAAGATTTGTCTTTTCTATTTCTATTTCTCCAAACATTGCTTCTTTCTGTGCCTCTCTTTCTTTCTGTTCACATTCAAATGTCACCCCAACACTTCTAAAAAAATCTCTTCTGCATCCTATATGCTGTCAAGCTCATCCCCAGGGCAGTTCGCAGTGCAGACCTTGTTCACTGGTCACTCTCACTGGGCTACACCAAGCTGCCTCCAGAATCTTCTGTCTGTGAGACTGAGCTGATCTGATTTCAGAGCCCTGTTGTTTGATGACGTCTTCTTTACTACTTCCCGATATGTTTATTCTGATTTTCTGCATCATTTGAGACCGCTTTTTCCGCAGTGGAGACGGTGCCAGAGCAGAAGATTTACGGGGCTGTGTGACCTTTTTCAACACTATAGGCTGGCCTCTGGTTTTGCACCTGACTGTCACTTTGTCTTCGGATTGTCGCAGTTTTCTTTTCACAAGCCGCGTCAGCAACTTTTCTTCTTCTGCAGTGAGAGGTTTATCGATGTCTTCATCGTCAGAGTCTAAATATACTGTTTTGCGTTTCAGTTGGGGGAAGGGGGATATTGCGGCGTCAGTGACAGGGGTTTTGGCAGTAATTGGAGAGGTTTGTGTGCACAATGTTCTGGGTTTTCTAACTGGTGTTGATGTTGACTGACAAAATGACGTCGACACATTTTCATCAGTGTTGAAACAAATATCAGACTGATCAAAACTTGCTTGTGCAGATTTGGATGTGTTCACTATGATAGGAGATATTTGTGTGCAGAATGTTCTTGGCTTGGGGGTCGATGGTGACTGACAAACTGACGTCGACACACTTTCATCAGTATCCAAACATACATCAGACATGTCAACACATTCAAGTGCCGAGTTGAATGTGCTAGCTATGACTGGTGAGGTTTGTGTAGAGAATGTTCTAGGCTTTTTCACGGGGGTCGATACCAACGGAGAAAATGACGACACACTTTCATCTGTGTGCAAGCACAGATCAGACTGATTTAAACATTCTTGAGCAGATCTTTTGACGGGTCGGCTCTTCTTTGTTTTCCGACGACCAAGAAGGCCGGCTGATTAAAAGAATCGACACGATGTACACTGACTCAAAGAAAGATCTGGATCGAAAGTTGTCCAGATTTCTGACATTCTCTCTATGTCACGAGCAACATTTTCTTTTGTAGTATAACATTGAGAATGTGCTGACATGTGTCTCGTTTTCTTCAGTTTATGGTAGCATTTTATGCAGATACACTTGGACTGTTTGCCTTCTTCATCACCAGAAATATCTAGACTGAAATACTGCAACAAATCATTGGAGAAGTTGACACAAAGTCTAGCATTTAATCCTTTATCTTGTACCTTTCTGAGCACACGACTGCCGCACACACAGCACAACAAATCTACACGTCTTTTGTGTTCACTGAAGTTGTGTTCAAACGCCTCCGCCATTGTTGGTGCTACAAACACGCAGGCTTACGCACGTACAAAAGATTGGAATGAAGTAGGCCTACACGTAAGCAACAAGACTAACCAATGCAGGATCAATCACACACACACACACGTGCGCGCTCATACACACACACACACACACACACACACACACACACACGCGTGCGCACGTACACACACACACACACAACACACACACACACACACACACACACACACACACACACACACACGTACACACACACACACACACACACACACACACACACACACACACACACGCACACACAGAGCAAGAGAGAGAGAGAGAGAGAGAGAGAGAGAGAGAGAGAGAGAGAGAGAGGTGGAAAGTAATCGCCTGATAGAATGTCTCCTCTCGAGCAGTAGCACCACACACGTATACGGCTTGCTGATATACGTATACACGTGCCGGGTCCTGGCCAGCTTATGAAAACGAACTTCTCAATGAAAAAAAAAGAAACAAACAAAAACCTCAACAACGCGGGATGAACCGAAGTTATATCAAACGGCACAAAGGAGAATCACAACACACAAAATCACACACACAGTTAATTATATCCAGTTATGGAGTGTGGAATAATAATAATCCGTACAGCACAACAACAACAGCACAGCATGAGAACACACGCGCTGCCTTGAGAGGGGTAGGGCCCAAACAGGGGGCTGCAGTTTGTCAGCGCTGAGCGGTGAGTCACGCCGCTTCGGTTTATCGCCTACCGGCGAGGTTGGAACTAAACAGCTCGATTTTCATCTCGGCCGGACAGCTGCGTCCCCTTTATTCGGTAGAAAAAAGCTGACTGAATACTTA
>CM065734.1:31513463-31518463 GCA_033310375.1 Conus canariensis | reverse complement strand
GTTTAATGGTTGGCTATTCGTGAGTAGTATATTGAACAAAAGATTATGCTGTACCATATCGAAAAGCGTACTGAAATCATCAAATGCTACATAAAATTTACTGTTAACTGAAAAGTGCTTTTCTATGCTAGCATACAAAGTGAAAATGTGATCAGTAGTGTAATAAGATTTTCTAAACCCAGCTTGAGCATCAGAAATAACTTCATTGGTTTCAGCCCAGGAAATAAGCTGTGTATCCAACATATGAGTAAAAATCTTACACAAATTACTAATCAAAGGAATGCCTCGATAATTGTTTGTATTGTTCACAACACCTTTTTATACAATATAATAATTATTGATTTAGCCCATTCCTCAGAGAATACACTACCTCTGAAAGTGTTTTGGAGTATCTGACTAGGAAGGATTTCATTACATCTCCAGAGGTCTTTATGACTTCACTTATCAGGACCTATCTGCTTTGCGACACAAGACTGGATGGCTTTCTTCACTTCCTCAACTGTAATCTCAGCGTCCAAAATGTGGTCAGATACCGTATTAGAGACATCCACTTTTGAATGGTCCACATTTGGACAAAACTGAGGTTTAATAAATGTTCAAAATGGTTAAACCACTGATCCTGTGAGATTGTATTAGTTGTGTGGGCGCGACTGTGATACTTACTGATGTCTGACCAAAAGGCCCGCAAATCATTTACAGCTTGCATTAAGCAATAAATGCGGTCAGTTCTTAAACTACAATTCTCCATATACTTAAGTTGATTATAATTATTCTCTCCTCATTTGAACATAGGCATATTTATGATTTGGATCTCTAGATCTCTTAGAAATCACTAAGGCTTTACTGACCTCCTCCTTGCTGTTTTGACATTCCTCATCAAACCAAGTTCCTATCACAACCTGCCCTTAGGGAAAGATGTTGGCAATTACAAACGAAGGCATTTATTAAACTGTCAGTACGTTCGTACAGTGCTTTTTGACACAACTATAAATCATACAGGCAGCATGTTCTCTATTGCTACAAAAACAGATCAGTAGTACTGTTATACACGTGTTCTGCTAATTGATCCCTTTCCACACAGTTACTTTTTCTAAGATGGGTAGAGGTGACAATGGTATTTTGTCTGGAATTTCTAACATGACTGGCATGTGTTTTGATTCTACCCTGATACCTATAAAAACGTGGACAACATTTATCAACAAATCGGTAGAAAATTGGCAAGAATCTGACACTACACCCATGGGAAAATATACAGGTGAACTTACTACCAAAGCTATCTCTACTGTACCCATTTAGAATTCAAAACTCAGAACAAGCGCACCTGCTTAGCAAATTTCCTCCAAAAACATTTAACACAGTATCCTTAGACAATCGTGTTTTCTTGAAAAATGGGGTCGAGTGACAAGGGTTTGTCAATTGATCTGTACGTGACAACGTTACTTGGATGTTTCCTATTCTTTCATGAAAGTCCTGCAACGTATCACCTGAGCTTTGTGAATAGCGATTCGTCGAGTCCAGGATGTAGTGTTCTGTGGCGTCAATGTGGCAAGTGAAATTCAATGTTTTGTAATGCGCTGAACCAGAAAGAGGACATAAGCAAATAGTGACAGAATGTCAATGTCCCCACAAAGCATGGTTTTAAATATCTCAATACACACCACGTGATCGGTATTAACTTCAACTGGTATAGTGTACATATTAAGTGTTTTACTGACTAGTATTACAAGCCCTCCAGATTTACGGCCCATAAATGAATGCTTAAAGGCTTTGTTCTAAATTTCATGTAACCACTGAAACACCATCCAAGTCAAAAATATCGTCTAAGTACGTTTCCATGAAACACACAATATCAAACATTTGTAGAAAATGAAGAAAATCAGCTTACTGGCTGAACCATGGATGCTCCAGGAGAGACAAGACAAGTTGTTTAAGTCTCCACAAAGTGTGATGGGTCGGCTGATTCCCTGTTTGTTGAAATGTGCAATGGAAGAGCTGCGTTTCTCTCTGAGGTTGGACTTCTCAGTAAGCCGTGTTTGGTTGCTTCTGTCATTGAGTCAGCGTTGTTTGCTTTTGTTTTTGTTGTGTTTGCGCGTAAGTGGATCTGTTTGTGGTGTTGGTTTAGAAGTGTCGTTTTCATGGGTGATGCTGGTAGACATCCGGCCCTGGCTGGGATCCCCTGGAGTAGCAGCAGCAAGCCGTGCACGTCACCACCTGTGATCTCATCGTTGTGCTGAGGCACGGACTGCAGCTGACATTGCAGGACTGGTCCACAGGGCAGGAGGTCAGGCTGGAGATGGGATGGCGATGGGTGGGGGTAGCTTGCTGGGGGCTCTGAAGACTGGCTTTCTAAGTAACTGGTGGGCTGTGGAATGCCATCGTTAGGCTTAAATCAAATGTGTTGGTTTCCCTTTCATCCTGAACTGAGGTTCGGCAAGTATTTGCCTGCTTGAAGGACTCAGTTGAGTGAAGGGACAAAGGGGAATGATGAGAGGAGGTGGGCCAATCTGTTGAAAGGGAATGAACAGCGGGTCTGTTCAGGCAGCAACTGTCATCATGTCCTGAGCATCACCATGCACTTCTGCTGACTGCAGTGCCATACTTCCATTGTACTTGTTAGAATTCACCACGACTTTTGGCTTAGCAAAGCTAGGCAGGGTTGTGCTAACCTTGTCACCTGGTGTGTAACCACTTGCGTGGTAGTTTTCAATACATTTCTGGTCATTGCGGATCTCAATAGGCAATAGACTGATAAACTTTGCTAGATTATAAAACTGGAGTTATCGGCTTGCTCCTTGTCTCATTGTCAGCTTGTTTAGGGTGGGTAATTCAGAAGCAGAGGAGGGCAAAGAGGAATCACCCTTTGGCTGCCTGATGTGGTTAGTACTGTTGATACTTTTCTGTATTATTACATGACGTGAACTGTTCTGGGCATTTCTCCCTCAAAATCCAACCCTTTATTTCATTGTTCCGTTGAAACATAACTGACCCTGAAAAAACAAGCATATCTCCCCTCTCCTCCATGATGTTTTACTACAGTGTGTTGTCATTTGGTTATGTCAGCGGCCAGATAGATGACTTCTTCATCTGCCATTTCTTCCCTGTGCTCTTTTTCCTGTAGCACTGAGTTTATCTTGTGGGGTGGAATCAATTAAGTAGTTGGACAACTTTCCGGGTGCATGAATAGTAATTTTGTCTTAGGGCCTCCAGTGACATTGAAAAACTTGACATTGTTTCTTTCCGAAAATGATTCTAGTCCATCCACATCATGTTCGAGAGTGTCAAAGGCAGCTGATAAATGCTCTTTCTGGTCATAAATAGTGTCACATATACTTTGTAGAGATTGAGACTGGTCTGTTAGACAGTCGACTTTCTGCTTCAGATGATCATTTTCTGACTGTAGACGGTCACACAACGTATGAAATGCATCAATACCACCACATGCGGCAGCGTAATGTTGCTTTATTTGTTGAAGTTGAGTTAAAACTTTGTCAGTTGTGACGTAATGTGATGACATTATGTTTGTGCTTTAAAATGAGGTGGCATGAGATAGGGAAGAATACGTAGAAACGGAAGGCCTGATGTACCGATAAGAATAGGACTGACTGGATGACACCTGTTGATTTCTCGACTTGCTGTTGGCACAACCCGTCCAACTGACTGGTCCTGAATTACTTTCGATGTCCATGCACATCAGAAGAATCAGAAGAAACACAAGGTAAGGCTGAGGCACAATGCGCCAGCTTATGAGGAGTTGTGTTGACTGAGTCAGAGTAGGAGTAGGGCATAAATTGAAAAAAAGAATGGCGGAATGTTCGTGCGAATATGACCACACGGTAGTCTGCTGAAGTCACAGAGAAGAAGGTCGAACCTCATACCATTGAACCGTGTGCAGTGTATGCTTAGCCGTTGTCTTGAGAGAGAGAGACTTCAGACTTCAGACTTCAGATTTTTTATTCATTAAGGCCATTGGCCCATTTGAAGGGGAATGAGCACAATCATTCACATTAAAATGTATGAAACAAATGATTTATCAGGAAAACAACAAAAACAACAAAAACAACAACACAACAAGACTATCTAAGACGTCATTATTTCTCTGATCTTAAACGTCTTAAACAGAAACATACCTAAATTCCTAATAACCTTGTAACTGTTAGAGCTAAGTAGTAACTGTAAACGAAACATACATGGGCGCCTATGATATTTCTGTGGAATAAATTTTTGACGAATATCTTCTTTGTCTCTTTCACTAAAGAGGGCGATTTTCATCTAGGCTGGGGAGGAAACTCACTAACATATAACTCCTGGGCAGATACCGGTTATATGTTCCTGGGCAGAACCTGTTATATGTTAGTGAGTTTCCTCCCCATTGGTGATTGTCCCCCCTTTGGAGATTCTAAGCTTGCTGAAGGCTCATTTTGAGAAGCATTTATTATTCCCCATTCACCCACTCAAGCACATACTGTTAGTTAGGCAGAATTATCTACCACTGCAGATATGAATGCTTATCTCCCCCTAGTTCTTCAATCGAAGGCAAAAGAGCAAGCTTTGTTTATAATTGAATATTTCTTGCAGTCATTGCAACACCAAGCTGCTCTGTAAGTTGCTGGAATGGTGCTCGGTTACTTATCGTTGGAATTTGTTAGTTTATTATATATATATATATATATATATATATATATATATATATATATATAATATATTTATACATACCAGTGTTGTTGGTGCGTGGGTTACTGACAATTGTGTGTGTGTGTGTGTGTGTGTGTGTGTGTGTGTGTGTGTGTGTGTGTGTGTGTGTGTGTGTGTGTGCTCGTGCGTACACACACACTCTCTCTCTCTCTCTCTTCTCTTCTCTCTCTCTCTCTTTCTCTCTCTCATACCGATGTTACGAAATGGTGTGACCCAGTCGTTGAGTAGGCTTACCATGAAAATGAAAGCGCGAAAACAATTTGCATTGGCGTGTGTTGATGTATCTGACATCAGTTTCAAATGGATTA
>CM065734.1:31500963-31508463 GCA_033310375.1 Conus canariensis | reverse complement strand
AGTGATTTGCTGGCCACAAATACAAGTCACATGTTTACAGAATTTGGTTTTAAAGGCATCAAGCCTCAATCTAAAAATCAAACTTTTTAAAATCCACTCTTGGTAGAGATTCTTGATACCTGTTTTATTGTCTGATATCTTGTTAAATAATATCCCCTTTTCGTTTCTGGTGCCTTTTCGCTTATCTGAAATAGAGTTCCAGGATACGTCTTTTAAAAGACTATAACTCTCATGTAAGGATAAAGGAATGCATATCTTTGTTAAATCAGTCTCAGTGATAGCAGCTTTTTTGGCTAATTGGTCTACCCTTTCATTCGCAGATAATCCACAGTGTGATGGAACCCAACAAAAATCGACATAGGAACCACGTAAATGCAAAAACATGAATTAAGTGGTAGACTTCTGATATGAGTTCTGCTCTCACACTTGTATTCGAAAATCTTAGAGCTTGTAGGACTGATTTTGAATCAACGCAAAGTAGTATTTGAAATGCAGGAAATTGAAAATCAAGAAGAAAGTTTAATGCCATAATAATGGCAACAAGTTCCGCAGTAAGTATGGAAATATTCTTACCAAGGTGGTAACCTTTCTCTATTTTTAAGGATGGAATTATAAATGCTGAACCAGAGAAATGATTGTCTAGTACAGAACCATCTCTATAAATTTTAAGGTGATTGATATAATTTTCATTTATATGTGACTAAACATACGTTGGCAGCAAGGGTCCATCACTTAAAAAAAAAAAACTTGCATAGTCTATGTCATAATTTGCTCTACTAAGTTCCCATTCCGGGATAGTGCTAAAAGACACCCGAGGAGCTACGTTTTGAGGGGCAGTGCCTGCTTTTGTAAATAAGTGAGATGTGTATGAGGCTATCGATTTTAGAGAATCGATTTTTTGTGCCCGTTTAGGAAAATTTATTTCTGATTTTAATTCAGTTTGAGTGGTATTAAGATTTTGTAGTGTATGACTTCTTAAAATATATTTTGCACATGCAAGTTTCATATTTTCTTCAAAAGGCAATATTCCGATCTCCATATACGTTTTTAAAGTTGATGTATGAACCGGGACACCAAGAGCTATCTTGTAAGCTTTACTATCGATACTCTGCAACTTTTTAATTAAACATTTTGGGGCTGAGAAAAATGTCTCCTGGGCATAGGATAATTTTGATCGTACAAGCGCAGTAGCTAAATGTGTTAATACTTTACTGTCTTTATCCCATGATTGTTGACTCACCATTTTCAAAAAAAATTAAAGTTTTCTTAGCTTTTGTTAGAATA
Source organism: Conus canariensis (assembly GCA_033310375.1). NCBI lineage: Eukaryota > Metazoa > Mollusca > Gastropoda > Neogastropoda > Conidae > Conus > Conus canariensis. The sequence continues at coordinate 31,507,179 of CM065734.1, read as the reverse complement.
GTTTGTATGTGATAATTCCAGCTCAGTTTAGAAGTTAAATTTACTCCTAAAAAACTTACGACTTTTTTTATATTCAAGGCACAATCCATCTATTTGAAATGAAGGCAGAGGATTAGGATCATAGCCAGTATTGAACAGAACCATATGCGATTTTTCAGCTGAAAGGGACAATCCATTTTCAGTCATGTACCTACTAATTTTATCTAGTTCATTTTGATATATGTTTTTAATATAGTTGATTGATCTAACTGGTGTGTGACGTTTTAAAGTAACTTTCGGCCATATACAGATATCATCTGCATATTGTACTAGTTCAACATTTCTTGATAATGATTTAGGAAGATCATGGATCAAAATATTCAACAGGATAGGAGCTATAACAGCTCCTTGCGGGATTCCCATCTGGATATGTCTTTTATTCGAATATACATTTCCTACCTTCGTCTGTTTGGTTCTACCACTTAAAAAGGTTTTTAAGTAATTGTACATACACCCCAAGAGAACTATTAACTTCAATTTGTTCAGATGTTTTGAATGCCAGACTTGGTCATATGCCTTTCTAATGTCAAAAAACCGCGCGCGCATGCGCGCGTCTGTGTGTGTGTGTGTGTGCGTGTGTGTGTGTGTGTGTGTGTGTGTGTGTGTGTGTGTGTGTGTGTGTGTGTGTGTGTGTGTGTATACAATTACTAGTAATATGAATACACATATATGATTTGTGCCAATAACAGGAATTGAAAATAGGATTGACTGCCCAAACCTCGCTATACACAGATTAGTGTAGGGCGATTTGAAAGAAAAAAAGTTGTCATTAATATATACATTACAGGCGTCACAGAAAATAACTATTATACCTTGTGAAAGAGGATCACGCAATGGTTCCAGGTCACCTGATATATCTGCCCCATCTCTTCAGAGATGCTGCAGTCCCTGGTCATCTGATACATCTTCCCATCTCATCACAGAGATGCTGCAACCCTGGTCATGTGAGACATCTCCCCATCTGATCACAGAGATACTTGCAGTCTCTGGTCATCTAATTCATTTCCCTGACTGTCTTCCTTTCTACACGAAAACCCGATCATGACTTTCTGATAGATGCGTTGGACTGCACCTGGGCATCACAGCAAATCCATCTCAAGAACTCTCTTCGGAACTTGGTCCCTGTGAAACAATAAAGAAGAAAATTGACAGCACTGTTCGTGTACCATAGAAGCATGCTCACATCAACCGCTAAAGTCACTTCACTTTTCAGGTTGGCGTTCTGGTTTGTATCGTTGTATGCGAAGTATTCCAGTAGGAATAGATGACAAATGCAAACAGGCATGGTCAGAACTAAGAACGTGCAGGACAGTGTTAGAATCATGATTGTTGTCCTAGAAGCGGTTCTTTTACGACTGTTTTTGATGTGTGATGAATTGCTGTTTGTGGTTGTGGACATGGTCATGGACGTGCTTGAAGCAGCCGTGAACAGGGTCATGGACAATATGATGTCACAAATCAGAAGACATACAGAAGGAACCAGAGTAAACAATGTCAGGTCGACCCACGCCCAGACGTTCGAGACAAAGTCCTCGTACTCGACGGACCTAAATGTGCACCTGTTGTCATCAGATATTACCATCCCATACAAAAAGTGAAAATGGAGAGTACAGCCGAAGGTCACAATAGCAGCTACGACAATCCAGGTTTTTTGCAGGGAGCACACCATCCTCATCTTGTGCGGCCATTTCACTGCCATCGTTCGCTGTATTGTCACACAGGTCAGCAGCCAGGAGGACGAATAGCTGGTAGCGTAGTGGAGCCACACACATAACTTACATACCGCAATATGCAAAACGTATATATCGACGTGAAAAAGATGATGAACCCACTGAGGGCACAGAATCACGTACAACACGGACACGTCAATTCCAGCAAGAGCCATGAGAATGATATGTTGGGAAGAGTTGTTGTCCTTGATGCGACGCATAACACATATGGTGGCAATGTTTCCAAATCCTCCTAGCAACAGCAGACATGGCGGCCATATGTTCCACAGAAATACGGAGGCTTGGTTTTCCAAGGACAGAGATAGAGCACTATGTGTCCTCTGAGTAGAAGTGGTGATGTTCTGGATGTCAATATTGCTGTCAGCAGTGTGGTTCATTTTTTTCCCCTGCGCTTTCTTTCCTAGTTGATGCTCGTTCTCTTGTCAGAACAAGGGTGAGTGATTACTATGTATAAAACTTAAAATATAGAAATTAACTAATCGCAAATAATACATTTTCAGCTCATCCTGACTAATTAAACTTTAATCTGCTTGATTTTATTTGCCTGGCAATTCCTATCAGAGGATCAACACTGCTTATAATTATGATTGAAACTGATTATGACGAATGTCTTTTACATAAGATCAAACATCCTGGCACAGGATGAGATTAGAAACTATAGAGAAGAATCGTTCGAGTTTTATGCTTTTAGTTTGCTCCCTTCTCTTCGCTTTGACTCCTAGTATATATGACGAAGGGTGTTCGATATCTCTCAACTCTCCTGAGGATCTTCCGTTTACGTGTAGGAGATATCACTATTGTTCCAAATCTAAGACAGGCCTATCCTGTCTCCGGCATCAAGCTGATAGGTTATGCCTTTACGGCGAACTCTCTGCACCACGTTCTTTGGTCGTTCTTACCATCAGCTGTGTTTTGACTTTCCGTACGAACTATAACAACCAAATGTTGTTGGTTTTATGGGTTGGATTGCATGCTGATTAGTGGTTTACCAAGACTGCTCAGAAACATCAGATCTGATCAGATGGAAACGGATTCCAGGGTTACTGAAACAAACCCAAATACGACCAAATACACAAAACAAGGTGTACAGTAAGAGTTACTTAATATATATCATAAACAGTGCAGGTGAGCTTGATTTTTGTGATACATGTAGCTTTTGTGGACATTACAGACCTGAAATATACATGAAAGAATACTCCCTACATGGCTATCTAAAGGAGAATTATTCCCCCCTTAAGTTGAAGGGGAGTTATTGGAGCAATGCACCGAAGAATAGTTCAGCAGGTTCCTTCAGTCTCTCGGTTGTGTGCCAAAATCTGAGTCTCTGCAAATGCATTTCCTGTTCACTCTATAGTGTTGTTAGTCTATCTTTTCTTCCGTTTTCCCCTCTGTCTCCCTCCTTCAACAGTTCCCTGGAGAACTGTTTCAATAAGGCCATTGGAGCTTGGTACATGGCGATTTCAACGTCGTTTCTATTTCCTGACTAATGTCAGTTGACCTTCGTACGGTCCTATGTGCTGCCTGATGGTTTAATGCACTTTTTGATGGTGAATTGAGCAGTGTCTCTGATGTTTAGAATCGTGCGCTAACATCCCATTTCGATAGCGTAGATTTATCTTTCCAGATCCACTGTGAGGGTTCACGTCTCGCACGCGGACAAAACAGGAAATATACATGTACACGCTGTGGCCTTAACGTGCATGTCAAGAAGATGCCTTGTCCTTCCAAACAGGCTTTAAGCTGGACGGTGCTGCAGTTACCTTTGCTGCTTCTGAGAGAATGTCTGGTTTGGATCCATCACTGCGTATGATGTGTCCCAGTTACGGGAACTGTTGAATAGATATTCAACCCCAGCTTCCAACGGTGGAAAATTATAGCAATGGTGATGGTGGTGTTGTGGATAACAGATAAGAAATGGAAAGAATGGAGGAAGTAAAGAAACTGAGTGAACGATATTGAACGATATTGACTGGATGACACGGGAAACGACTGAATGAAGCGCCAGCTGGCAGCTCTTCAGTCGGCACTACCCAGGTAGGCAGCCCGTTGTGTAAGCGAGTGTTGATTGTAAAGCGCTTAGAGCTTGGTCTCTAGCCGAGAATAGGCGCTATATAAGTATTCATTATTATTATTATTATTATAACTTTTTTCAGCACTTATTTCCAAGCTATATCTTGATGTCTCCTCCAATCTTTCAAAACGCTTCTTATTCACTGCCTGCGAGGCCATCGGAGGTTTGACATGTTTTTGTTCCACCCTGTGCTGACTGTACTGACATAATCTTTAAGTGCATCAGTCATAAGGCGTTCTAGGAGTGTGTTAAAAAGTGAGGGGGATTTGGAGCAGCTCTGACAAACCCCAAATGTAGTGTGGAAACATTCTCCAATAGCGCTATTACTGAGTACCACACTGGTCACTTTGAATTGCAGTTGCTGGATGGTGTTGATAAGTTTCCTACCGATGTTAAATTTCTTCATTATGGACCACATTACCTCATGTTACATCCTTTTGAATGCCTCCTTGAAGTGTATGAAGATGTGGTCGAAGTCGATCTGGTGCTGCGTATGTTTTTTCGCAGAATGCATGTACATTAAAGATCTGTTCGATTGCTTTAGATTTCTGGTAGAACCAACGTACCAGGCGTCTTGATGGATCTTACACCGGACGATGTAAACTGTGTTGGGGGTTGTGCAGCCCAGTGTTTTCCTAATCTCAATGGCTTCTCAATGCGGTTCTCTACCAAGGAGTACACAACAGATTGGATCAACTTGGAAGTGGGAACTTGGAAGTTGGAATTGCAATGGGCTGTGCAATTTCCCCAATACTGTTCGTGTTGGCAATGGAAGTCATCTTGAAAGCAGCAACAAACAACGCAAGACAAACAGACCTTGGCGATGGATACAAGATGCCCCCTCTCAAGGCCTTCATGGATGACACTACAGTGATTTCATCCAGAGAAGACGAGACGCGACATGTGCTGGAGAGGCTGGACGACATAGTTGCCTCATCCAGAATGAAGTTCAAGCCAAACAAATCACGGAGTCTCTCGCTGAGGAAAGGAAAAGTGGCCGAATCTGTGGTCTTCAGTGTTGCCAACCAGGCCATTCCAAGAGTCACAGAAGAGCCAGTCAAGAGCCTTGGAAGATGGTATGATGATACGCTGAAAGACACACACAGAGCAAAAGAAACCAAACAGATGTCGGAAGAAGGCTTGGAGACCATTGACCAGTGTGGGCTCCCTGGCAAATACAAGGTCTGGTGTCTGCAGTTCATGCTGATACCAAAGCTCCTATGGCCTCTGATGATATACAACATCTGCACCAGCATAGTGGAGGCAATGGAAGCCAAAATCAACAAGTTCACAAGGAAATGGCTTGGTGTCCCACCCTGTCTGACTGACATAGCGCTGTACTGTCGCCAAGCAAAGCTGAAACTACCACTGAAATCCATCCTGGAGGAATACAAAGCTGGGAAGATAAGACTTCAAAGCATGCTGGAGGACTCAGGAGACAAGGTGGTAGAAGCAATCAAGCCCCAGCTGAAGACAGACAGAAAATGGAAAGTTCAAGAGGCGATGGATTCTGCAAAAGAAAGTCTCAAGATCAGAGAAATAACAGGACACACACAGACCAACAGACAAGGACAGTGGGTGACCAAAACTGAATGGTGGTCAGAGGCCAAAGGAAAAGCCAAAAGAGACATGATGATTCAGGAGATGAGAAAAGAAGAAGACCAAAAAAAGAGTCCAAAAAGCAGTCCAGCAGAGCCAGCAAGGGCAATGGACAACGTGGGAGAATGCACTCCAAAGACGTCTCTCTTGGAATGACATTTGGCACATGGCCCCTCTCAGGATCAGCTTCATTCTCAGATCTGCATATGACCTTCTGCCCTCAAATGCAAACCTGGTGAAGTGGGGAAAAACTGATGATCCTGCATGCCCCCTCTGCCATGAAAAAGGTGCAGCAGAGGGACATCCGGAGTCATGAACCGGGTGTGGCCCAACCCCCCTAGAGTGTCAGGAGATAAGGGCCGAAACAGATACTTGAAGGGGGTTTCTCTTCTGAAGACTCTCTGCTGCCACGCTCTCCACGAGTTTCTTTCTACTCAGGGTTCAGCTTGTACGACACAATGACCTAACACAGTTTAATATAGTCCTCAGGGGTCCAGCTTGTGTCAAACAATTACCTAAGAGACAGTGTGATGTAAACATTTAGTATCTTGTTTATAATCAAACACTGACATGTTAAACAGTTTAATGTAGGCCTCAATATCCGGCTTGTATCACTCACTGACAGCTTAATGTTTATCTAAGTGTCCAGCTTGTGTCACACACCAACATAACAGACAGTACATCGTGGGTGTTAGGGTCCATGTTGCATCACACACTGACTTAACAGCCAGTTCAATGTAGGCGTGAGAGTCCAGCTCATGTTACACACTGACATTA
>CM065734.1:31480963-31495963 GCA_033310375.1 Conus canariensis | reverse complement strand
ATTCAAAATGTGAGCAAAAACATTACACAAGTTACTGATCAAAGAAACCCCTCGACAATTGTTGGTATCGTTAACAACACCTTTCTTATACAAAGGAATAATTATTGATTTAGTCCATTCCTTAGGGAATACATTGTCTCTGAAAGTGTATTGAGTATTTCACTAGGAAGGAAATTACTACATGTCCACAGGTCTTTATGACTTCACTTATCAAAGAATCAGGACCAGCTGCTTTGCCACACTTTGGACTCTGGATGGCTTTCTTTACTTCCTCAACTGTAATTTCAGCGTTCAGAATGGGGTCAAATGCCATTATCCAGACATAGAGTTTGGATGATTCACATTTGGACACAACCGAGGTGTAATAAATGTTCGAAATGGTTAAACTACTGATCCTGTAAGATTGCATTAACTGAGTGGGAACGACTGCGATACCTACTGATTTCAGAACAAAAGGCATGAGAATCATTGATACTTGCATCAAGCAATTAATGCAGTCAGTTTTGAAACTAAGTTTCTTCATATGCTTGAACTGATCATATTCTCTCCCCATTTGAACATAGGCACATTTATGATCTGGATCTCCAGATCTCTTTAGAATCACCAAGGCCTTACTAACTTCTTTCTTGTTGTTTTGACATTCCTCATCAAACCAAAATGTTATCACAACCTGCCTTTTACGGAAAGACGTTGGCGAATACAAGCGGTGGCATTCACTGTACAGTCAGTAAATTTGTAGTGTTTTTTTAAAACGAGTATAAACCGTACAGGCAGCATGTTATATATATTGCTACAAAACAGATAAGTAGTACTGCTGTACATGTATCCTGCTAATTAATCCTTTTCCACAAAGTCACGTTTTCTGAGATGGGTAGAGGTGACAATGGTATTCTGTCTGTAATTTCTAACAGGATTGGCATGTATTTTGGTTCTACCCTACTACCTACATAAAAATTGACAACATTGGATAACAGATCGTTAGAAAATAGGCAATAATCTGACACTACGCCCATGAGAAGACACAACGGTGAAATCACCACCAAAGCTACTTCTGTTGTACCCATTTAGAATTCAAAACTCAAAACAAGGACACCGGTTTAACAAATTTCCTCCTAAAGCATTTAACACAGTATCCTTAGACAATCGTGTTTTCTTGGAGAAAAAAAAAAAAAAAAAAAAAAAAAAAAAACCCGGGGTCGAGTGACAAGGATCTGTCAATAGATCAGTACGTGACAACGTTACTTGGAGGTCTGCTGTCCTTTCATGAAAGTCCTGGAATATATCATCCGACCTTTGTGAATAGCGATTCGTCAAGTCCAGGATGCAGTGTTCTGTGGCGTCAAAGTGAAATTCAATGTTTTGTAAAGCGCTGAACCAGAAGGAGGGGCAGAAGCAAATGGTGACAGAATGTCAATGTCCCCACAAAGCATGGTTTTAGATATCTTAATGCACACTGCGTGATCGGTGTAGTGTACTCATGAAGTGTTTTATTGACTAGTAATACAAGCCCACCAGATCTACGACCCATAAAATGAATGCTTAATGGCTTTTTGTCCTATTTTATGTAACCACTGAAACACCATCCAAGTCAAAGATCTCATCTAGGTACGTTTCTTTGAAACACACAATATCAAACATTTGTACAAAATGAAGAAAATCAGCATCTGCCAGATTACTGGCTAAACCATGGATGCTCAGGGAGTGACAGGACAAGTTGGTGCAGTGTCTACAAAGTGTGACGGGTTGGCCGATTCCCTATTTGTCGAAATGTGCAACGGAAGAGCTACATTTCTCTCTGAGGTTGGACTTCACAGTAAGCCGTGTTTGCTTGCTTCTGTCATTGAGTCAGCCTTGTTTGCTTTTGGTTTTGTTGTATTTGTGTGTGACTGGATCTGTTTGTGGTGCTGGTTTAGAAGTTTCGTTTTCATGGGCGATGCTGGTAGACATCAGGCTGGGGCTGGGATCCCCTGAAGTAGCAGCAGCAAGCCATGCACGTCACCACCTGTGATCTCATCAATGTCCTGAGGCACGGACTGCAGCTGACTTTGCAGAACTGGTCCACCAGGCAGGGGTCAGGCTGCAGACGATGGGTGGGGGTAGTTTGCTGGCGGCTACAAAGACTGGCTTTCTAAGTAACTGGTAGGCTTTGGAATGTCATCATCAGGCTTATATCAGGTGTGCTGGTTGTCCTTTTATCCTGAACTGAGGTTGGGCAAGTATTTACCTGCTTGAAGGACTCATTTGAGTGGAGGGACAAAGGGGAATGGTGAGAGGTGGTGGGCTCATTTGTTGACAGGGAATGAACAGCAGGTCTGTTCAGGCAGCAACTGTCATCATGTTCTGAGCACCACCATGCACTACTGTTGACTGCAGTGCCATACTTCCATTACAATCGTTAGAATTCACCACAACTTTTGGCTTAGCGATACTAGTAAGATTCGTTCTAACGTTGTCACCTGGTGCATAACAACTTGCTTTACAGTATTCAATACGTTTCTGGTCGATGCGGGTCTGATTAGTTCTACTAGATAATAACACTATAGTTATCTGCTTGTTCCTTGTCTCATTGTCAGCTTGTTTAGGGCGGGGATTTTAGAAGCAGGTGGAGGGGGGAGGGGGTGGGGTGGGGACAAAGAGGCTGCTAGGTGTGGTAACTACTGTTGATATTGTTCTGTACTACTACATGACGAGAAGTGTTCTGGGCACTTCTCCCCCGAAATCCAACCCTGTATTTCCTTGTTTCGTTGAAACACGATTGACCCTGAAAAAAAAAAAACAAGCATATCTCCCTTTCCCTCCATGATATTTTAATACAGTGTACTGTCGTTTGGTGGGGTCAGCAGCCACATAGATGCCTTTTTCATCTGCCATTTCTTCCCTGTGCTCCTCTTTCTGTAGCACTGAGTTTATCTGGCGGGGTAGAATCGATTAAGCAGTCAGACAACTTTCCAGGTGCATGAATAGTAATTTTCTCTTTGGGCAGTCAGCGAATTAAAAAACAAAGCTTGACATTGTTCCTTACCAGAAATGATTCTAGTCCATCCACATCATGTTCGAGAGTGTCAAAGACAGTTGACAAATGTTCTTGCTGGTCATAAATTGTGTCATATGCACTTTGCAGAGTTTGACACCGGTCTGTTAGACAGGCCACTTTCTGCTTCAGATGATCGTTGTCTGACTGCAGACTGTCATACTACGTATGAAATGCACCAATATCAGGACATACGGCAGCATAATGTTGCTTTATCTATTGAAGTTCTGTTAGAACTTTGTCATTTGTGACATACTCTGTGTGTGTGTGTGTGTGTGTGTGTGTGTGTGAAAAAGAAAGAGAATGTGTTTCTGTGCTAGTTTTCTCTTGTTTGTGTCTTATTTGTTGGTTGTCTGTCTGTCTGTTTGTCTGTGCGTCTGTCTGTCTCTCTCCCACCCTCTCTCTCCCTTCATATATATAAAATATATATATATATATATATATATATATATATATATATATATAATAAGTAATGAAACAATGAGGTAAACAACAAATCTGCTGCTATCCAAAATATTTCGGCTACTTAGCCTTCTTCAGCAGTTCTTCGTTTGTAAACAAACACAACGTCATTATGTCTTTTCGATTAGTTTTACGTCAGTTGATGACGTCATTGTGTTCCTTGTCACATCAAAACATTGAGCCCACGTGGTGCCAGAGTTTTAAGCTTGAAGATCCAGAATCGTTCACGCTGTTTTCTTCTGTTTGTATTGTTTGTGTGAATCCTTTCTATGGGAATGCACCGGAGGTTCTGCAGTGTGTGGTTCGGTTTGTTAAAGTGTTGAGCGACTAGCGTGTTTGTCTTTTTGTTGATGTTTGATCTGTGTAGGTAGAATCTCATCTTCAGGGTGTTCTTAGTTTCTCCGACATACTGTTTGTTGTTGTATGTGCTGCAGAAGAGGATGTAGATGATGTTGGAGCTGTTGCATGTGAGTCTGTGTCTTATGTGGAATGTCTCTTTTGTTTGCTGGTTTTGGAATGTGGTTGTCTCTACAAGGTGTTCCTGGCAGATAATGCATTGTGAGCTCAGGCACTTGAATGAGCCAGTATCAGGGTCTGTTGGCACTGGTAGACTGGATGGCATAAGAAGACTCCGCAGTGAATGGCATTTGCGTTCACCAAGTAGAGGTGGTTCTGGAATTGCCCTACTCATGTGTTCACTGTTCTGTATCATATATATATATATATATATATATATATATATATATATATATTATATATATATATATATGAACAATATAAAAAATCCTTAAAAAATCTGAAGGTGCTCAACCCCTCTTGGCCACTTCATTTTGAAAATATTTATATATATATATATATATATATATATATATATATATATATGTGTGTGTGTGTGTGTGTGTGTGATGGCTAGTTCTTCGCTTGCGAAGATTAGTGGGAAGTTCCCGCCAGGGATGGGTGGCACGCCCTTTGATGACTAATTAGTCCAATTCGTGATCTACAGGATCTGTCGCACTGTGGGCAAGTGTAGATCTGGCCTGCGTTGTTGGGCTGCGGACCTGAGTCTTCCCTTCTCCTTCTCTTCTCCTGGATGTTCTGTCGTCTGGTTTCCTCGAAGTGTTGGGTTCCACTGAGTGTTGAAGCTCTCCAGCTACCTCTATCTAATGCTGACTGCTCCCAAGCCTTGGGGCTGATGTCCGCTTGGGATAGTTTCTTCTTCAGATGGTCCTTGAGTCTTTTCTGTGGTGCGCCTGTATAGTGTTTGCCTTGGACCAACTCCCACAGAATACTGCTTTTGGCGAGTGACAGGCACGCGGGTGATGTGCCCTGCCTAGCGAAGTTCTTTTAGCATGAGCATTAACTCGAAGCTTTGCAGTTGAGCTCTTTCTAGGACTTCTATGTTCGTTACGTAGTACTTCCGCTCGATGCCCATGATGGACTGGAGGCATATCTGATGGAACTGCTCCAGCCGCTTTGTTTGTTTCCGGTACAGCACCCATGCCTCTGATCCGTATAGCAGTGTGGATAGTACAGCAGCTCGGTAGATTTGCATCTTTGTGGAGAGTCGCAAGGAGTGTTTTTTTTTCCATACTCTGTTCTGGAGGCGGCCAAATGCACTGCGTGCCTTTGAGAGGCAGTTGACCACATCTTTGGTCACCGTACCGCTGCCCAGGTAGGTGAAATGCTCTACCATGTTAAGGGGATGGCCATCAATGCTTCTGTTTGGAGCAGTGTACACGGTCCCTGGTGCTTTTTGGTGGAGGACTTCCATTTTCTTCAGACTTATAGTCTGCCTTAGCTGCCTGTGAAAAACGGTCTACGATGACCTGCAGAGCTACTTCTGTGTGTGCCAGGAGGGCGCAGTCATCTGCAAAGAGCGGGTCCAGGATAGCTTCTTCTGAGTTCTCCGTGTGGGCCATAAGCCTTTGTAAATTGAATACGCTGCAGTCGGTCCTAAATGTGATATAAATCCCCTCGTCTAAATCCTCCTTTGCTTCTCTCAGCATCATGCTGAAGACGATCGCGAAGAGTATAGGGGCTAATACGCAGCCTTGCTTCACTCCATTGCTGATTGGGAATTCTTCAGAGTAATCATAATTGCACTTGATTTGACCCATCTGTCCTTCGTGGAGTTGTTGTAGGATTGCAAGGAACTTTGGGGGGCATCCCAGTTTGGTCATTATTTTCCATAGGCCATCTCTACTGACTGTGTCGAAGGCTTTCGTAAGGTCAATAAATGCTGCATATAGGTTCATATTCTGTTCTCTGCACTTCTCTTGGATCTGTCTCAGCACGGAGATCATGTCAGCTGTTCCTCTATTTGCTCCGAAGCTGCACTGGCTCTCTGGGAGGTTTACCTCAGCAATGGATGGGATGAGCCTGTCCAGAAGAACTCGGGCGAGGATCTTGCCAGCAATGGAGAGCAGTGTGACGCTTCTATAGTTGGAGCAGTCTGATTTGGAACCCTTATTCTTATAGGGGGAGACAATCACTGCATCCCGCATGTCCTGTGGCACTACTCCTTCATTCCAGCACGATGTGAATAGCTCCTCAAGCTTCTGAATGAGGGTGTCTCCTCCATGCTTATATACCTCTGCTGGGATACCATCAATGCCTGGTGCTTCGTGACACTTCAGCTTCTTTATTGCTGCCTTAATTTCTTCATGTGTGGGGGCGTTGTCCAGGTCCGTCTTTACCTCTTCCTGAGGTATGTTGTCTATAGACATTGCTTCCACAGTCCTCTCTTCCCCAGAGAGGTTTCCATAATGTTCGATCCATTGGTGTAGTATAGCTTGCCTGTCGACAAGTAGGCTTGTGGCATCTGAAGAACGCAGTGCTGCCTGCAGTTGGTAGCTTGGACCATATATTGCGCGAAGTAATTCATAGAAGGCTCTGGAATTTCCCTGATCAGCATACATCTGTGTGCGTTCCGCCAATGCTATCCACCATGAATTTTCCATTACTCTCAATTTTGCTTGCAGTTTGCTGCAAGCTGTTCTGTAAGCCATTTTGGTCTTCTGGTCATTAGGAGAGTTGATCATATTGCCACGGCATGACCTCTTTTCCTCGAGGAGTTCTTGTATCTCCAAGTCGTTTTCATCAAACCAATTCTGATTTGTCCGTGTTGAGAAGCCAACTACTGTTTCTGTGGCTTCCTGAAGGATGGGTTCAAGTTCCTTCCACTGGTCGAGGGGTGCATTTACTGGGGCGGTGGTGTTTCTCAGCCTTTCGTTTACTTCCCTCTGGAATTCCTCCTCCAACATTGACGGCTTGTTGACCTGAAGTCTCTTCAGCTTTGGGCCTCCCTTCCCCTCTTCTGGTTTCAGGGTTAGCCTGAGCTTAGCAAGAACTAGCCTATGATCTGTGTTGCAGTCGGCGCTCGTCATGACCCTCGTATGAGTGACATCCTTAGCATCCTTTTGGCGCGCCTGAGTATAATCCAGTAGGTGCCAGTGCCTGGACCTTGGTGTCTCCAGGTTGTTTTGTGGTAGTTTTTCTGCTGAAATAGGGTGTTCGTGATAGTCAGACCAATCTCGCTGCAGAACTCTAAAAGCATCATGGCGTTTTTGTTGCAGTTGCCCACTCCGTGTCTTCCCAATACCCCATTCCATATTTCGGAATCTCTGCCCACTCTAGCGTTGAAGTCGCCCATGATCAGAATGTTGTCTTCCTTCTCAGCACTAGATTTATGATGTCTATCTAGAAGGCTTCTTTCACTATAGGATCTGCCTGCAGAGTAGGAGCGTACACGATGATGATGGTTGAATACTGGTTTCCTTTCGTTTGTAAAGGCAGACGGAAGCTTATGAGGCGATCTGAGTGACCAACTGGCAGGTATTGTAGCTTTCTGGCAACAAAGTTCTTCATCATGAAGCCAACCCCTGAGAGTCGGTGTTCTTCTGTCTTCCTTCCCGACAAGTAGAGTGTGTATCCCGCTCCGTGCTCCACGAGTGATCCTTGTTCTGCAAAGCAAACTTCACTGAGTGCTGCAATGTCAATTTCTAGCCTTGCCAGTTCCCTCGCCACTAGAGCTGAACGTCTTCGGAGGCGGTCGCTTTCATCTCAGTCCTGCATTGTCCGTACGTTCCAATATGTCACTTCCAAGTTCGTAGTCCGTTTCCGTTGCGTGGTTCGTCGTTGATTTATCCGTCCAGATTTTCCCTAGCCAACCGGGTGGGGATGAGACAAGCTTTTTTAGGTCCCCTTTTGCAGACCCGTCTCCATTCGGAGCAAGCAGGCTATCCCTAGAAAAGGCAGTTTGCTCGCCTGGGGTGAACATACGAAAGCCGTTGTTGTCTCTTCAACAGGCAAACGACCAATATCCCAGACCGCCTACATGCAGAGTTCCGACTGCGAATTCCAGTGCGATCCTGCACCTGTCGTTTCGCCGTGCTCCATCGATGCAGGGCTTCCTTCCCGCCTGTGCTACGATTCTTTATAGTGAAGACCGGCTCGCGCGCACCAGTCCCACTCTTTAGACCCAAGGAGGACATGAGATGGCTCAGCAGGCTGAGACGGTCCCGGCAACCGTTGGGTTGCAGGCGTTACATCAGAGTTTCCCTCTCCTACCTTCTGGTTCAAAAGCCCACTGTCGGAAGAACGACGGCTATTTCCATCATAGTAAGGGTACAGGATGTTCAGCCATGACCATGGACCCAGGGTCTGCACATGACGAAGCTCTCCTCTACTCCTGGCACTTGGTGGGTTTGGAATCAGAGTTGTCCTTCTTCTAGATGAACTGCCTGTCAAGGCTAACGAGTTCCATCTACCCGGATTTGAAATCAGAGTTGTCCATCTCCTAGATGAACAGCCATCTTAGGCTCATGAGTTCCATCTACCCGTAGCAACCGGTTACGGTGCCGGTGACCCGCCTCACCCCTTTCCTCTCTGTAGACAACAGGTTTACCGGGTTTAGAAGCTAACCCACACGGGAAGGCCAGGAGTTGGACTTGGTTGTCAGAGGCTATATTTTGCGCTTTGCCACACGAGAGGCACTTTTCAGCTGTGGGAGCTAATCCCCACATCCAACCCACGGCTTAACAACCCTTCGTTTAACCCATCTGTGTGTGTATCTCTCTCTCTCTGTCTCTCTCTCTCTCTCTATTATATATATATATATATATATATATATATATATATATATATATATATATTGTTTAAAAATATTTTTAAAATGAAGTGTTAAAATCAACAAGCTTGTTTCGAACCTCTTGCTCTCGTCAGGATATTTTGGGGGGGCACGCTATCTGTCTATTATAGCGTGCGGGACCTGATTCCGTTCCTGCATGTGTGAGTCGCTGCACGTGTGGTCTGTCGTTCTTCTTGGGGTCTGTTCAGGTGGAGTGCACTAGCAAAGATTTCCATTTGTGCCTGCAATTGTTTACTATTTCTACTTTTGTATTCAAAGTTGCTAGGTGTGGTTTACATAATATTAACCATTTTTCTGTGGAGCATAGATTGCATTTTTTTGAAATATTGTTGTATGGTGTTGCTCTTTTTATGATTTTCCATGATATGCTGTAGTCTATTTTTTATCTTTGAGTCTCCAAATGTATTTACTCAGCTCTGTTTGGTTTTTGTATTTTTCATTTTTGAATGACTGTTTATGGTTTGCGTATCTGGTTTTGAAAATGTTTTCAGTGATCCCAATGTATGTTTCTTTTTCATTTTCTGATGTTACCGTAGCTTGGTATACAATATTGCTGTGAAGACATTTGTTGCTTAGGGGGCACTGTTCTTTTTAGTGCACTCCTGGTGTCAAATAGAGACACACCACAGTCCATAATTCTGTGGTATTCTCACCACCAAGGCTTCAAAAAAGAATCCAACAGCACCCCCAAAGCAACCAGCAAAGGATAGTAAAATGGAATAAAACTAAAGTGTGGAGAGGATAAAAGTTGCTAAAAAACTAAAAGCATTATGCAAACAGTATGAAATATAGGGGACAATCTTTGAGCATATTCTTGAGGATCCATTCAAGGATGCAAGGGAGAGCAAAAGATATGAAACAGTCTGAGTGGTCAGCCCTGCTGTTCAATAACTCAAGCATTGTCAGTGGCTAGGAATTGTGCAGAACAACCTTTACTTGGATCTCCTAAGAGATGCAATCTCCCACTGATTGACCAAACAATATAATGCTGAACAATTAAGTAGTGGGGGAAAACAAGTGCAGGCTAACAATTCTTCAGTCATTATAGTAATGACTTGGCAAAGATTTGAACTTTTAGAAAAAAAAATGAAGATGAAGAAAATGGGGTGGAATATATTATAAATAATGAGAAACCCTTTACTAGCTGCCTGAGGGCACCATCATAAACCAGGCAGATCTATTTGTATTGCCTGCTTCTAGGCCTTTCATCTACTAGATCGGACTCATCAGGGAGACACGGCTGATTGTGTCTGGACTCCTGGTGTCAAATAGAGACACACGTCAGTCCATAATTCTGGGGTGTTCTCACCACCAAGAGTTCAAAAAAGAATCCAACAGCTCCCCCAAAGCAACCAGCAAAGGATAGTAAAATGGAATAAAACGAAAGTGTGGAGAGGATAAAAGCTGCTGAAAAACTAAAAGCATTATGCAAACAGTATAAAATGAAGGGGACAATCTTTGAGCCTATGCTTGACGATCCATTCAAGGATGCAAGGGAGATCAAAAGATATGGAACAGTCTGAGTGGTCAACTCTGCTGTTCAATAACTCAAGCATTGTCAGTGGCTAGGAATTGTGCAGAACAACCTTTACTTGGATCTCCTAAGAGATGCAATCTCCCACTGATTGACCAAACAATATAATGCTGAACAATTAAGTAGTGGGGGAAAACAAGTGCAGGCTAACAATTCTTCAGTCATTATAGTAATGACTTGGCAAAGATCTGAACTTTTAGAGAAAAAAAAAATGAAGATGAACACAAAAAGGGGGAATATATTATAAATAATAAGAAACCCTTCACTAGCTGCCTGAGGGCACCATCGTAAACCCTCTCGAAGGCAGATCTATTTGTATTGCCTGCTCCTAGGCCTTTCGTCCGCTGGATCAGACTCATCAGGGAGACATGGCTGATTGTGTCTGCACACCTGGTGTCAAATAGAGACACACCACAGTCCATAATTCTGTGCACGGCTGTTCTTTTCTTGCCAGACTAGACCATTTAGCACAACCCACGTGACCCGCTTACCCTGACCGAGTTCAGCGATGCTAGGGGTGCCACGCTTAGTCAGATCGGCACTTTTTCTTCTGTGAGACGTGTTGCAGAGAGCTGTGCTTGTGACCCATTTTGTTTGTTTTCCAACCTTCGGATACAACTAAATCCCAGATGTTTTGTTTCATTTCGGGTTGCCTGAGGATTATGTGAAGTCAACTTGTGTCTGTGTGTGTTTTATAACCTGTTCAAAATCTTTAAAGTGTGGTTTTGTGTGTATAGTTTGACGTAAGTGACTCATCAGTTTTTCCTACAATGACGTCTCAGCAATCAGTGGAGCGTGAGTACCACGATTATAGTGCGCACTGTGCCAGACTGAATTCTATGTGTCGAGTTTGTGGAGAACGCGTGTTAAGAAAGGAGAAAGATAGAGGGTTTTGTGTGAAATTATGTAAAAACTATGCCACAGAACTCTCACATTGTTACAATTTAGACATTTTTAATGATGAAGAGGCAAACAGTCTACAGCCATTTGTATGGAATGTTACAAAAAACTCATGGGGCTGAAACGCGCTAGCAACCTGTCCGACTTCAAAACTACGATCGACCGTGTTGCACGTGATATTCAGAAAATGTCAGAAATCTGGACAACTTTCGATCCAGAGCTGTCAATCAGTCAGTGCAAAGCATGCAGTCACTTTGAATCACAAACCAAAGGTGGTTGTTCCCCAAAAGCGAGAGTAGGGGCCGTGAAAAGCTCTACACAGGAAACGTTTGATCCGGCCGACCTGCTAGTTGATGAACGTGTGTCAACGTCATTTTGTCAGTCTACGTCAACCCCAGTTAAAAAACCCAAAACACTCTGCACACAAACATCACCAATCACACCTAAAACGCCACAAGTCAGTGATGTAGCTCTATCGCCTTTCCGACATCGGAAAAATAAAATGATCTACTTAGACTCGGATGATGGGGATATTGAAAAACCACTCTCTGATGAAGAAGAAAAATTACTGACACGTTTGATACGCAGGAAGCTGCGACAGTCAAGTGACCATTTAACAGTTAGGTGCAAAACAAGGGGTCAGCCAATTGTGTTGAAAAGGATCAGACAGCCCCGTAAATTTTCTGCTTTGGCATCATCTCCTCTGAGAAAGAAAAGATTTCACATGATACAGAAGATCAGAATGAATATTTCAGGAAGCAGTAGACATGATGTGATCAAACAACATGGATCAGAAATCAAAAGAACTACTCGCACCCACAGACAAAAAATTCTTGATGCTGCTGGATGTGGCCCTGTGAGAGTTACCAAAAAGCAAGGGTCTGCACTTAAAACTAGTCCTGGGTAAAGCTGGACAAAGTACAGACAGCAAAAGAGATTTCTCAGATGTATAGGATTAAAATTTGACTGTGAAAAGAAAGAAAAACAACAACAGAAAGAAGCTATGTTTGGAGAAATTGAAATAGTACAGTGAAAACTCATTTGTGTTGATGAGAATGGCAGACAAAAAGAAGAAGATAAAACAATAGGAGAAATCAAAGACATTCCAAAGCTGGTAGAAAACCTGTTGCAGCAGTATGACAGAGAGAACAAGCTGACATGGCATGACAATACAATCCCACAGGATGAGATCTGGGTAAAGATAGGAGGGGACCATGGGGGTGGTACATTTAAACTGATGCTTCAGATTGCAAATCTTCACAATCCAAACTCCAAACACAACACTTGTGTCTTGGCCATTGTAGATTGCAATGACAGCCCAGAGAATTTGAAGAGAATCATGGATCCTTACAAAGAACAGCTGGCAGCGCTGAAGTCCATGACATGGAAACAAGACAATCAAACTTTTTTGTTTGGGGATTATGATTTTCTGCTCAAGCTGTATGGTCTGTCAGGTGCTCAGGGGACACACCCCTGTCTATACTGCACAGCATCAAAAAGCCAAATACACACCTCACCTCACTGTAATGAAGGCAACATCTCACAGCACAGTTTACAGGGCATCAGGAGAGATTACAAAAAATACAAAAATTCCAAAAGAAAAATTGCAAAGCTACACTATAATGTCATCAGAAAACCTATCATTGACATTACACTCCACCATGTGGCACCTCCCTATCCTCACATTCTTCTGAGAGTGGTAAAAAAAGCACCATGACCTACTGAAAGTGGAGTGACATTCTCTAGATAAGGAAACAGCAGAATCCTTTGCAGCTGAGGAGAAACAGGTAGAGACAAAGTCAGCCTTTTCTGACTTTGTTGACAAACTGAAACAGATTGAATCTTTAGAAGTAGAGAAAAGGCAACTAGAATCAAGAATAGTGTTTAATGAGCCTGAAGATGACAGCACACCCCTGAGTGTTTTCCAGCAAGAACAACCAGAACTGATGTAGCAGGTACATGAGAAAGAAGGCAAAATAGAAGACAGGAAAGCACAGCTTGATCTTCCACACTTGTCTGGTCCTGTCACACATCATTTATGAATTTCCAGGATATATTGTAGTTTGTTTTTGCGTCTTTAAGTTTCCAAATGTATTTGCTCAGTTCTGTTTGGTTTTTGTATTTTTCTTTATTAAATGACTGTTTGTGGTTTGCATATCTGGTTTTGAAGTGGTTTTCAGTAATCCCTATGTATGTTTCTTTTTCATTTTCTGATGTCACAGTGGCTTGGTATACAATATTGTTGTAAAAGCATTTATTGCTTAGGGGGCACTGCTCGTTTTTGATGCAATTGCAAGATTTCCTTTCTTCACCCATCTTTGCTGTGTTGGTTTTCATTTTGTTGGAAGCATCAATTAAATTTTTGAGGTTAGGCATACATGAATACGATAGTTTGACGGTGTTTTTGTTGAATATTTTGGGAACGAAGTTGTTAAGATTTTAAAGAATTCTTTCCCTATGTTTGTTTTGAATTTCCCGTCGTATGGTGGGTTGTACCCATCGTATGGTGGGTTGAGCGCTTTTAGAATTGTTTCAGGCGTTTTAACTATAATATTGATCTTAATTCCTCCTCACGTTGAGCACTGTGGCCTGAAGGATTTTAAAATGGAGGAAATGAATTTTAGGCAGTCAACAAAAAAACATACCGTTTTCCAATCCGCGATCTTACTTAAAAAAATTAATAGAACAAACTGAAAAGTTCGTACGCAATATGAGATGGAAAGCATTCTTTTTCATGAACCCAAACGCAAAAAAGAGGACAAAAATACCTACGACTTCAAATCATGGCGATCACCACCAGCCATAGACGAAATGAAACCTTTTGAGGATAAAATGAAAAGAATGATAGCCAATATTCAATTCAAAAAATCTAACAACGATTTCCAAACAACATTAAAAAAACAAATAAAACAAATACAAAATGACAAAAAGATATTTGTGAAGGCTGATAAAACCAGTAACTACTACAAAATGAAACCAAAGGAATACTCCCAACTCCTTGACAAAAACATTCAGAAAAACTACAAAAAAGCCGACAAAAATACACATGACAATATCCGCATTAAAGAAAAAGAACATGTACAACGCATAGACCTAAGTGACAGGGTAGAAGCGACAGCAACAAAAGAAGCTTTTATAACACTCAAAGACCATAAACCCAACTTTCACAACAACCCAACATGTAGACTAATAAATCCATCTAAATCTGAACTAGGCAAAATAAGTAAGAAAATCCTAGAAAAAATAATAAAGAACGTAAAATCAAACTCTGAATACAACCTCTGGAAGAATACACACGAAGTTATCCAATGGTTAAAAAAACTCAATAAACAAAGCAATACAGTATTCATCACATTCGACATAGTAGATTTCTATCCATCAATAGATGAGGAACTACTCACCAAAGCTCTGAAATTTGTTAGTAACCACACAGACATAACAGGGTCAGAAATGGAAATCATCCTCCACACCAAGAAAACATTACTGTACAGCAAAAATGAAACCTGGATCAAGAAAACGAACAGAAACTCAACATTTGACGTAACCATGGGATCATATGATGGTGCAGAAACATGCGAACTGGTCGGATTATTCATACTATCCAACATCAAGAAACAACTTGGAAAACAAGTTGGTCTATACAGAGACGACGGCCTTGC
This sequence comes from Conus canariensis, assembly GCA_033310375.1. Lineage (NCBI taxonomy): Eukaryota > Metazoa > Mollusca > Gastropoda > Neogastropoda > Conidae > Conus > Conus canariensis. The sequence continues at coordinate 31,481,228 of CM065734.1, read as the reverse complement.
TGCACTAACCAACAACCCAAGAACCATTGAAAACAAGAAAAAAAGAACTATGTAAAATCTTCCAAAATCACAACTTAAAGCAAACAAAAAGGTAGTGAACTACTTAAACATAACACTTGACCTCAACAACCACATATATAAACCATACAAGAAACCTAACGACACACCTATCTATGTAAACATCAAAAGTAACCATCCACCATCTGTATTAAAGACCATACCCAACGGCATAAACAAGAGACTATCAAATCTGTCATGCAACGAA
>CM065734.1:31408463-31475963 GCA_033310375.1 Conus canariensis | reverse complement strand
GTATAAAACTTAAAATATAGAAATTAACGAATCTGAAATAATACTTTATTTCAGCTCATCCTGACTAATTAAACTTTAATCTGCTTGATTTTATTTGTCTCGCAATTCCTATCAGAGGATCAACACTGCTTATAATTATGATTGAAACTGATTATGACGAATATCTTTTTCATAAGATCAAACATCCTGGCACAGGATGAGATTAGAAACTATAGAGAAGAATTGTTCGAGTTTTATGCTTTTAGTTTGCTCCCTTCTCTTCGCTTTGACTCCTAGTATATATGACGAAGGGTGTTCGATATCTCTCAAATCTCCTGAGGATCCTCCGTTTACGTGTAGGAGATATCACTATTGTTCCAAATCTAAGATAGGCCTATCCTGTCTCCGGAATCAAGCTGATAGGTTCTGCCTTACGGCGAACTCTCTGCACCACGTTCTTTGGTCGTTCTTACCAAAAGCTGTGTTTTGACTTTCCGTACGAAATATAACAGCCAAATGTTGTTGGTTTTATGGGTTGGATTGCATGCTGCTGAGTGGTTTACCAAGACTGCTCACAAACATCAGATCTGATCAGATGGAAACGGATTCCAGGGTTACTGAAACAAACCCAAATACGACCAAATACACAAAACAATGTGTACAGTAAGAGTTACTTAATATATAACATAAACAGTGCAGGTGAGCTTGATTTTTGTGATAAATGTAGCTTTTGTGGACATTACAGACCTGAAATATACATGAAAGAATACTCCCTACATGGCTATCTAAAGGAGAATTATTCCCCCCTTAAGTTGAAGGGGAGTTATTGGAGCAATTCACCGAAGAATAGTTCAGCAGGTTCCTTCAGTCCCTCGGTTGTGTGCCAAAATCTGAGTCTGCAAATGTATTCCCTGTTCACTCTATAGTGTTGTCAGTCTATCTTTTCTTCTGTTTCCCCCTCTGTCTCCCTCCTTCAACAGTTCCCTGGAGAACTCTTTCAATAAGGCCATTGGAGCTTGGTACATGGCGATTTCAAGGTCGTTTTCATTTTCTGACTAATGTCAGTTGACCTTCGTACGGTCCTATGTGCTGCCTGATGGTTTAATGCACTTTTGGATGGCGAATTGAGCAGTGTCTCTGATGTTTAGAATCGTGCGCTAACATCCCATTTCGATAGGTTGGATTTTTCTTTCCAGATCCACTGTGAGAGTTCACGTTTCGCACGCGGACAGAAACAGGAAATATACATGTACACGCTGTGGCCTTAACGTGCGTGTCAAGAAGATGCTCTTGTCCTTCCAAACAGGCTTTAAGCTGGACGGTGCTGCAGTTACCTTATCTGCTTCTGAGAGAATGTCTGGTTTGGATCCCTCACTGCGTATGATGTGTCCCAGTTACGTGAACTGTTGAATAGATATTCAACCCCAGCTTCCGACGGTGGAAAATTATAACAATGGTGATGATGGTGTTGTGGATAACAGACACCTCTTTTCAGCACTAATTTCCAAGCTATATCTTGATGTCTTCTCCAATCTTTCAAAACGCTTCTTATTCACTGCCTGCGAGGCCATCGCAGGCTCGACATGTTTTTTTTTTTCCACCCTGTGCTGACTGTACTGACATAATCTTTAAGTGCACCAGTCATAAGGCGTACTAGGAGTGTGTTAAAAAGTGAGGAGGATTGGGAGCAGCTCTGACAAACCCCAAATGTAGTGTGGAAACATTCTCCAATAGCGCTATCACTGTGTACCGCACTGGTCACTTTGAATTGCAGTTGCTGGACGGTGTTGATAAGTTTCCTACCGATGTTAAATTTCTTCATTATGGCCCACATTACCTCCTGTTACATCCTTTTGAATGCCTCCTTGAAGTCTACGAAGATGTGGTGGAAGTCGATCTGGTGCTACATTTTTTTTTTTTTCGCAGTCGATTGTGGTTCTGTCATTTCTGTTTATGTAGAATCAGTGTGCCTTTCAACAATGGTGGTATCTGATACTAGATGTCATCATTGCTGAAGAAGGAGAATGGCCATGTTAAAAACAAAAACCAGGACTGGAGGAATGAGGACAGGTCAGAAAGAGAACAGAAGCAAGGACAGCAGATAACTTCCCATCACTCTTCTCGCCATTCTCAGGCTAGTAAATTGGCCAATCACGTAGACCTATATACAAGTGCAGGTTAACAATTCTTCCATCGTTATAGTAATGACATTGCAAAGATTTAAAATGGAAAAAAGGTGGGGGGCTGAAGATGAAGAAAATGGGAAAATATATTATAAATATGAAACCCTTCACTAGCTGCATGTGGGAATCATCGTAATCCCTCTCGAAGACAGATCTAGATGTATTACCTGCTCCTAGGCCTTTCATCCGCTGGATCGGACTCATCAGGGAGACACGGCTGATTGTGTCTGTGCTCTTGGCGTCAAATAGACACACCACAGTCCATAATTCTGCGGTGTTCTCACCACCAAGGATTCAAAAGAAGAATCCAACAGCACCCCCAAAGCAGCCAGCGAAGGGTAGTAAATGAAACAAAACGGAAGTGTGGAGAGGAAAAAAGTTGGTGAAAACCTAAAAGCATTATGCAAACGGTATAAAAAGTAGGGGGACAGTCTTTGAGCCTATATGCTTGAGGATCCATTTAAGGATGCAAGGGAGATCAAAAGATATGGAACAGTCTGAGTGGTCAGCTGTGCTGTTCAATAACCCAAGCATCGTCAGCGTCTAAGAATTGTGCAGAATAACCTTAACTTGGATCTCCTAAGAAATGCAATCACCCACCGATTGATCAAATTAATAATGGTGAACAATTACGTAGTGGGGGAAAACAAGTGCAGGTTAACAATTCTTCTATCATTATAGTAATGACTTGGCAAAGATTTGAAATGGAAAAAAAGGGTGGGAACCGAAGATGAAGAAAATGGGAAAATGTATTATAAATATGAAAACCCTTCACTAGCTGCATGTGGGAACCATCGTAATCCCACTCGAAAGCAGATCTAGATATATTACCTGCTCCTAGGCCTTTCATCCACTGGATTGGACTCATCAGGGCGACACGGCTGATTGTGTCTGTGTTCTTGGCGTCAAATAGAGACACACCACAGTCCATAATTCTGCGGTGTTCTCACCACCAAGGATTCAAAAGAAGAATCCAAGAGCATTTCCAAAGCAGGCAGCAAAGGGTAGTAAATGAAACAAAACGAAAGTGTGGAGAAGAATATATATATATATATATATATATATATATATATATATATATGTGTGTGTGTGTGTGTGTGTGTGTGTGTGTGTGTGTGTAATTCAGCTTCCTTTTGTTTAAGATCCCATTCCTCTTTAATCGAAAGGTGCATGATAAATGCCATCTTTATGGGCTAGGGTTTATGAAGGAATCTGATTGTGCTCTGCCATTATCTATCTTGGGGCACCGAAAATACATCTGCTGTGTTCGGTAGAAACAAGCTGTCTGAGTGGAGGAGAGAGAGAGAGAGAGAGAGAGAGAGAGAGAGAGAGAGAGAGAGAGAGACAGACGAGACAGACAGACAGACAGACAGACAGACAGAGACAGACAGACAGACAGACAGACAGACAGAATGAGATGTTTTTCACCTGAGATATCCATTCATACACAGCATGAGATTTGTGCCAGAGTAGACATAAGCATATGCAATAGGGAGGTGTTCACACATGGCAACGATGTTTCCTTTGCTGAAGTGAATGGTGCTTATGACTCACTCTCTACTGAAATGTCATCCAAATACAGAACTCGTGCTGGTGTGCACTGCAGGTGTGTTTGTCACGAGCAAGTGTGTGTCTGCATGCGCATGTGCGTGTGTGTGCGCGCGCGCGTGCGTTTGTGTATAAATGTGTGTGTGTGTGTGTGTGTGTGTGTGTGTGTGTGTGTGTGTGTGTGTGTGTGTGTGTGTGGTCGGTCAGATGGGTACCATAGAGCAGGAATCGCTCCTCAATGCGATACACGATGGCAGTTTTTGTTCTTTTATACGGGCGTAATGCATGGATTCACACATGGGATCTCTCTTCAAGGCCTCATCCCTTTTCGGAGAAGGTTAGAGTCTGGACTTTGAAGGTAAAAAATGACCTGTGACCTGTCTGTCTTAAGTGGTTTGAAGTGAAGACCATTAAGTCAAGAGAACAATGGTTTGTAGGTGAGATCACGTGGCAAGTGTGTTTCACCTCATCATTTAGGTTGCAAAACTTGACCTGTGGAGAATTGAATGTTCGGGGAGAATGAATCTTGATGGCCAGTAACTTATCATGGATTGATGTGTCTCAACGTAACACTGTACAGACATACAAGACAGTTAAATGTAGATCTTAGGGTCCAGCTTGAATCAAACAATGATCTAACAGACGGTTTGCTATAGTCCTCAGGTGTCCCAGTGGCTCAGTGGTTAGAGTGCGAGTCATTAAGTGGAAAATGAGCATGTCCAGAGGGTCATGGGTTCGAATCCCAGCCATGGCTCGTCTCAAGATGGGAAAAAAGGGGCAGCAGAGGGACATCTAGAGTCATGAACCGGGTGTGGCCCAACCCCCCTAGAGTGTCAGGAGATAAGGGCCGAAACACTTGCTTGAAGGGGGCTTCTATTCTGAGGACTCTCTGCTGCCACGCTGTCCACGAGTTTCTTTCTACTGGTGTATGGGTAAACCATTGACTTCCGGGAATAGGCCGGAGGACGTCCGGGAAAGACCGGAGGACACTGGAAAATACCAGAATCAAGGGCTCTGTGGGCTGGCTCCCCACTTTGCCTTCAACATGTGGCTACTAAAAACAAAAGGAAAAGATGCTCCCAGGATTCACCGAAAGGGGGGGGGGGGGGGGGAGAATGATGAATCCATCGGTGCTCAACCAATCACGAGTGCAAATCCCAAACAGACTATGAACATGGACCAAATGGAATATCCATGTGTCTGTGGAAAGCGTTTCGCTACCACCCATGGTATGAAGATCCACAGGACAAAGATGGGATGTGTGAAGACTCATCTGAATGAGCAGCAGCGCACTGCGTCAGCAGATAAGACGTCAGAAGACCACGGCCAGGATTTAAACCACAGTGCCAAGAACATCCACGCTGTTGGTTCGGATGAGGAATTTGCACAGGCCCTCAATGCCAGGCGCCTGAAACTCAACCTGCCACGAGCAAACGAAACTGAAGATTGGGAGAAACTGGATGCAAAAATCGTCCAAAGACTCGATGCACTGATAGGGAAAAGCACCCTGGAACACAAACTAGCCAATTATGGGGACATTGTGTATGCCACATGTAGAGACGCCTATGGAGCAAAACCAACCAAAGAGAAAACACCTCCAAAGAAATCCAGACGCCAAGAAAAGATGGACAAGATCAGGGTCTAAAAGAAAACCTCAAGAAGCAAATGAAGACCGCACTGCCAGCTCAAAAACAAGGCTTGGAAAAACTCTGGAAAGACCTGAAAGCAAAACACAGCGCCCTCAGCAAAGCGGAATCTGCGGGGAAGAGGAAGAGCAAAAAGAAGAAGACACAAGAGCGCTTCTTCAGAGACCCCTTTCAGTTTGGGAGAACACTGTTTGAGCAGCCAAAATCTGGGACCCTAAGTGTGGACAAAAGAGTTCTTGAGCAGCATCTGAGGAAAACATACTCTGACTCACAGAGCAAAGCACCACTCAACATTCAAGGTCTGGTATGGCCAACCAACCCTGAGGAACAGTTCAATGACAAGCCTCTAACGTTCGCGGAAATCAAGAAGGTGGTCGACAAAGCCAGAGCCAAATCATACCAGGACCAAACGGAATACCTTACCAGCTGTACAAGAAATGTCCCAAGGTGCTGGAGTGGCTCCACAGGCTGCTGCGATCAGCTTGTAGAAACCAGAAGATCAGCAGCCAATGGATGACGGCAGATGGTGTGTACATCCCCAAGGAGCAAAACTCAAGTGACATCAGCCAGTTCGGGCCAATATCACTACTGAACGTCGAAGCGAAAATCTTCTTCTCTGTCATGGCAGCAAGGCTGACCAAGTACCTCATGGAAAACAAGTACTTGGATGTGTTAGTCCAGAAAGGTGGCATCCCAGGCGTGGCTGGCTGTGTAGAACACGCCACAATGATCTGGGACGCAATCCAAAGAGCAAAAACAGAAAATAGAGACCTGGACGTAGTGTGGCTTGATCTGGCAAACGCTTATGGATCAGTACCCCATGAGATGATACAGTTGGATCTTGAGATGTACCATGTGCCAAAGAACATCCGCGACATGCTCAAGAAGTACTTCAATGGCTTCTCAATGCGGTTCTCTACCAGGAGTACACAACAGATTGGATCAACTTAGAAATGGGCATTGCAATGGGCTGTGCAATTTCCCCAATACTGTTCGTGTTGGCAATGGAAGTCATCTTGAAAGCAGCAACAAGCAACGCAAGAGAAACAGGCCTTGGCGATGGATACAAGATGCCCCCTCTCAAGGCCTTCATGGATGACACTACAGTGATTTCATCCAGAGAAGACGAGACGCGGCATGTGCTGGAGAGGCTGGACGACATAGTTGCCTCATCCAGAATGAAGTTCAAGCCAAAAAAAAACACGGAGTCTCTTACTGAGGAAAGGAAAAGTGGCCGAATCTGTGGTCTTCAGTGTTGCCAACCAGGCCATTCCAACAGTCACAGAAGAGCCAGTCAAGAGCCTTGGAAGATGGTATGATGATACGCTGAAAGACACACAAAGAGCAAAAGAAACCAAAGAGATGTCGGAAGAAGGCTTGGAGACCATTGACCAGTGTGGGCTCCCTGGCAAATACAAGGTCTGGTGTCTGCTGTTCATGCTGATACCAAAGCTCCTATGGCCTCTGATGATATACGACATCTGCACCAGCATAGTGGAGGCAATGGAAGCCCAAATCAACAAGTTCACAAGGAAATGGCTTGGTGTCCCACACTGTCTGACTGACATAGCGCTGTACCGTCGCAGAGCAAAGCTGAAACTACCACTGAAATCCATTCTGGAGGAATACAAAGCTGGGAAGATCAGACTTCAAAGCATGCTGGAGGACTCAGGAGACAAGGTGGTAGAAGCAATCAAGCCCCAGCTGAAGACAGGCAGAAAATGAAAAGTTCAAGAGGCGATGAATTCGGCAAAAGAAAGTCTCAAGATCAGAGAAATAACAGGACACACACAGACCAACAGACAAGGACTCGGGGTGACCAAAACTGAATGGTGGTCAGAGGCCAAAGGAAAAGCCAAAAGAGACATGATGATTCAGGAGATGAGAAAAGAAGAAGACCAAAAAAGAGTCCAAAAAGCAGTCCAGCAGAGCCAGCAAGGGCAATGGACAACGTGGGAGAATGCACTTCAAAGAAGTCTCACTTGGAATGACATTTGGCACATGGCCCCTCTCAGGATCAGCTTCATTCTCAGATCTGCATATGACCTTCTGCCCTCAAATGCAAACCTGGTGAAGTGGGGGAAAAACAGACGATCCTGCATGCCCCCTCTACCATGAAAAACAAACAGTGGAGCATGTCCTAAGCTCATGTAAAGTAGCCCTGGCTCAAGGAAGGTACACATGGAGGCACAACCAAGTGCTCAAAGAGATTGTACAAGAAGTCTGGGCTAGTGCCAACACCACAAAAGGGAAAATCAGGACTCCAAAAGCACCCGCAACATTCTTCACGGCAGGAGGCAGCAAATCATGGCCAAGACCAACAGTGCCACTCGGAACATGCAGGCAGAGTCTGCTGGACGGGGCAGATGACTGGGAGAGCACGGCAGACCTCCCAGAATGGAAGAGTCACCCAGAGATCATCAGCAAGAGTGGCATGAGACCAGACATAGTAGTCCACTCTCAGTCAACCAAGCAGCTGATCATGATCGAGCTCACGGTGCCATATGAGAACAGAATGGAGGCAGCTCAAATCTACAAGACTGAAAAGTATGCTGATCTGGCAAATAGCCTGAGGAGAGAAGGCTATCAGGTCAAAGTCCTCACTGCAGAAGTTGGAGCTAGGGGGGTTGTAGGAACGTCTATATACAGCCTCATGAAACAGCTCTCAGTTGCAGGGAGGGAAAACAACAGAGCCCTGAAAGCAATGGCAGAAGCGGCAGAGAGGTGTTGAAGCTGGATCTGGTCAAGGAGAAACAAAAGTGAACTTCATAAGGCTTAACTTTCCTACAAATATCAGGTGTCCCAGTGGCTCAGTGGTTAGAGAGCGAGTCATTAAGTGGAAAATGAGCATGTCCAGAGGGTCATGGGTTCGAATCCCAGCCATGGCGCGCCCCAAGATGGGGGAAAAAAGGGTACCAGAGGGACATCCAGAGTCATGAACCGGGTGTAGCCCAGCTTCCCCCCCCCCTCCCCCAGAGTGTCAGGAGATAAGGTCCGAAACACTTGCTTGAAGGGGGTTTCTCTTCTGAGGACTCTCTGCTGCCACTCTCTCCACGAGTGTCTTTCTACTCAAGGTTCAGCTTGTACGACACAATGACCTAACACAGTTTAATATAGTCCTCAGGGGTCCAGCTTGTGTCAAACAATTACCTAAAGGACAGTTTGATGTAAACATTTAGTATATTGTTTATAATCAAGCACTGACATGTTACACAGTTTAATGTAGGCCTCAATATCTGGCTTATATCACTCACTGACAGCTTAATGTTTATCTAAGTGTCCAGCTTGTGTCACACACCAACATAACAGACAGTACATCGTGGGTGTTAGGGTCCATGTTGCATCACACACTGACTTAACAGACAGTTCAATGTAGGCGTGAGAGTCCAACTCGTGTTACACACTGACATTACATTTTTACGTAGGCCTTAGGCTTCAGCTTGTATTATACATTGTGAACATAGGTCTTACGATTCACTGTGCATCAAACTCTGACCTAAAAGATTTTCTCTTTTTATCCCCGTTCTTTGGTATCCATTTAAGGGTGCCTTCCATATGCTGACCCAGCACACGAGGGTGAGAGATGCACAAAGCGCTCCACCAGGATTCCACTTAGAATGAATCTGATTGAAAGACGAAGATGCTATCGTTTTGATGTTGTTTTTTCGTTGTGGAGACATAGAAACAGTCCCACAACAGGTATTAGAATTATATTATGGCATTGTTTCTAGAGATAACGGCACAGAGGAATCGGATTAAGAAGTATTATGGTATACGTTCATACAACGCCTTAAGATTTGTGTTATAAGTGATTATGTTTTGTTTGGTCGCAGCACTGTTTTCAAATGCAGCGAAAAATAATGTTGGAATTTGTATGTGAATATAGACGACGAAAGGAAGCTTTAAAATGCAATAAATTAAGAAGAAAAATTATTATGATTTTAGAGCTGTATATTATCCATGGCCTCGCTGCGTGTTGCTGCTGCATGTGAGAGAAAGAGAAAACTAGTGTACGCAATCTTCGTATCCCCCACACACGTGCAAAGCAGGCACGGTCCTGAAATCTGTTGTCTGTGGATTGGATTCTTTCAGTATCCGTCGTGTTGCACTTTTTTAAAGCAGAAATGCTAATTTCGCAACCTCCATCACATGCGCACACATAGAAGAAATGATTTTATCAACAGAAAATAGACTGCACAGAGAGCAAGAAGAAGGAAAGCTCATCTACAACGATCCAGACCCTATAATAAACCACTATCTGAATGCTCCCATAACAATTCAAGAAGTAGAAGAATGTCTTGCTAATCTGGGCACCAAAAAAAATCAGTGGGTTTAGACGGTATCTCTAATGAAATGTTACGTCATGTCCCACCTAATGTAAAACGCTTTATCTCAGTATTCATTCAAAAATGCTGGGAAGACGGCAATTTGCCCTCATTATGGAAGCGTTCTATCATAGTTCCTATACATAAACAAGGAAAACCTCGAAGTAACATAAACAGCTACCGCCCAATTGCCCTGACGTCGCACGCATGTAAACTAATGGAAAGAATTGTCCTAAACAGATTACTTTATTTTTGTAACAAACATCAAATTATCCCCATAAATCAAGCTGGTTTTCAGAAAGGCAGATCAGCAACAGAACATCTAGTAAAACTCACAACACATGTTAAACAACAGTTCGCAAGACGAAAAAACATCCTGGCAACGTTCTTTGACATAAGGAAAGCGTACGAACAAGTATGGCATGAACGACTTTTGTATAAACTTAAAACTATTGGAATAAATGGAACCATGTATAACTATGTCAAAGCTTTCCTTCAAAGTAGAATTATTCAAACAAGAATAGAGCATACATATTCCAACACTAGAACACTGGAAATGGGTCTTCCACAAGGATCAGTATTATCTCCAATTTTATTTAATATCCTAATTGCAGATATAACAAAAGGCTTATCCAAAGACATAGTTTTAGTACAATTTGCTGACGACATATGTCTGTGGATGAAAGTCACTATGAAAAGAAAAACCCCATTAAGATCCTTAAATTACATAAAGATCAAATATCAACATGAATTAAACAAAATCAGTAGTTTCTTACATGAAAATGGATTGACACTCTCGGCAGAAAAAACAAATCTAATGCTTTTTAACTCTGGATATGACCCAGAGAAACTTCCACAATTCACCCTGAATGGGTCAGTCTTACAATACGTCAAATCTGTTAAATTCCTAGGAGTATATTTAACATCAAAACTCTCATGGAACCAACATATTGAATATATTTTGAATAAAGCAAGAAAAAGTTTAAACTTTCTAAAGATCATAAGCAAACAAAAATGGGGACAAGATAAAGAGAGTTTAACACTCCTATCTTCGGCTCTTGTGCGCTCTAGATTGATTTATGCTCAAGAAGTTTTCTTTAGTGCTCCACAGCATCTACTTAATAAGTTACAAAGTGTAGACTGCAAAGCATATAAACTTGCTCTTGGAGTTCCCACACATGCATGTAACATTGGGACTTATAATGAAATTGGAATCTTACCTTTGAACGAATTTCGAAAAGTGTCCGCCTCTAAATTTGTTTTAAAGAACCTTTCACAGAAAAGTTTCTGTACAAATGAAGTATCTCTCATTTCAGAGACAGATTTTGCTAAAAGAGCAAAAGACATAAAATCAACTAAATCTATTCAGTCATACACATCTACTCTTCTTAAAAAAACCAACATTAACCAAAGTGAAATAGCTGTCGACTCGTCCTTTCCACCCATTCCCAAATGGAAACAAACCAAAGCAAATTATGACACAAACTATACTGAACTGAACAAAAACGATCCACCATATCTCTTAAAATATTATGTAAATTCTCATTTGGAAAATCAATATAAGGACCATCTTCAAATTTTTACAGATGGCTCAGTGTTAGATGACTATAGAACAGGAGCAGCTTTTATAATACCAAAATTAAAAGTAGAGAAATTATATCATCTTGGCATACACTTGTCAATTTTTACTGCAGAATTAGTTGCTATTCTGATGGCCCTGAAGCATGTTTTAAATTCTTCCATAGAAAATTGTCCACTTTTACTGTGCAGTGACTCAAAGTCAGCTCTTTCTGCCTTACAGTCTTTAAATTCAAAAATTCGTTGTAAGACTATTACAGAAATTAATTACGTGACACATCTCCTATCGATGAAAAGAATAAATGTGACGTTCTGTTGGGTGCCCTCACATTGTGGAATCTCAACAAATGAGAAAGTTGATCAAGCTGCTCGGAGAGCAGCTCGAAATATTGAAGGCACAACTGCACTGAACATTCCGCTAGACCTATCAGAATGTTATACCTTGATTAATAAAGCATCTCTTAACAGTTTCAAAAGGTTATTGAAAGACACAGATAGTCAATATTATCAAAATTGTATACGATCAAATCCTGACATTCATCCCAAGACGCAATTAGACAAATTCGAAAGTCCGATATCTAGAGAGGTAGTATCCTTAATTCATAGGATGCGTTTGAATTCACTTCGAACCAAATACAGCAAAAATGTTAAATGCGTATGTGGGGAAATTCTTAGTGTGAGTCACCTATTACTAGATTGTCCAAGAGCAAAGAATACAGTGCACAAGGCTGGTACAAATATTTCACATGATAGATCGACACCACTGACATTACCTAAAATGTTAAATAATTATGCTTTTCTTTGTTCATTATGCCCACATTTATTACGTAGTCCAGTAGGAATTTATCTTTAACTTTCAATAACCCCTCATATACAAAAAGAAACTACACACACACACACACACACACACACACACACACACACACACACACACACACACACACACACACACAACACTCCCTCTCTCTCTCTCTCTCTCTCTCTCACACACACACACACACACACACACACACACACACTCACACACACTCTCTCTCTCTCTCTCTCTCTCTCTCTCTCTCTCTCTCTCTCTCTCTCTCTCTCTCTTCTCTCTCTCTCTCTCTGTCTGTAATCACGTTAAGTGGGAAGACGTTAAATTGAAGAACAACATTTTTCACGTTAAAGATTTCACAATTCGTGAACGTTTGCAATTAATCAAAAATAAAAACAGACAGATCGTGATTTCTTCTAGGCTCTAAAGTAAGATTGTTTTGCAAGGAGAAAAAGAAACTAGATCTCCACATCCATTTTTCGTTATATAATTAGTGTCGTCAGGTTGTGAACAGCCATTCAATGTCTTGAAATCAGTGATAAGTCAATACATTTTGAAAACAGAGACAGATGAAATGTCAGGAGCAACCAAAACTGTAAGTCAGTTGCGACAATTTGCAGGAGATAAATGTGATAAATTTATCTAAGCTTCGTTTGAATGAAAATACCTTAAATGATGTATATCAGAACAAGAAATCTTAGAAACCTTAACAATTCTAAAAAAGAACAGAACAGTGGTTCTAATTATCTTATATTACTTTTTTATTTAATTGAAAAGACATTGGAGATTTTGTTGTTGATCATCATACAAATGGAAGAGGAAAATAGGTTTCGCTTCAAAGAAAAAAACGCTTAGATTATATTTGGATGTCGTAGGGCCGCGATTGTTCAGCTTAGATTATATTTCTAATTTTGGGAGGCTTGTGTCTTCATGAAATGTTTCATTCAACATCAGGTGTTATCGGAAAATAAACGGTACTAAAACAGTCTTACCCAATCAAATAAATTTAAACCATGTTATCAGCAAAGATTTGTAATCTTGAATGAAATGAATAAGATCGATGCGTTAAGGAGGTTAAAACAATGCTAGCATTTCCTTCAGATGAAGATGTATATTGGCAGAACACTTTTGCAGTTTTATCTTCCAGGCGCACTATACTAACAGACAGCTGAATTTCTGAAATCATATAGGATACTAAACCGAATCAGTTTCTCTTAGTTTACTTATTGAAACCCAGTAAATATTTTAGAATGCCGTGTTAACAGTTGAAATGCTCGAAATGTGGACAATATTTGTTCTGGAAAGAAGCAACCCAGTTTGACCTACACTTATCTTCCAGCCCAGTGTCGTCAGAAAAACTTACAGCAACTCTCATACTGTGAGCGTCTGTCTTAAATCGCGGCCCTACGACATCCAAACAGGCCTAATTATACACAATCGGAAATGAAATGAGGCAGGGAACAGTAACTTGTTTACTAATTATACACGTCAATGGTACACATGCGAACATCCCTATCACAGCTAATTCCGAATGCGCGACGCGTGCGCGCGCGCGCGCGCGCGTACACACACACACACACACACACACACACACACACACACAAGCGCGCGCGCACGCACGCACGCACGCACGCTCGAACGCACGACCTGATAGTGTGCTTTTTTCTTCCAAAACAACTATTTTTCAAGATCACAACATGCTTTGTTGTCCGATACTATCATAGCTTGACGATCGATGAGAATATTGTTGGGTATAATTTGTATGTTTGTGTGTATAGGGGGAAAAGGGGGTCCTGCACAGTGGTGTGTGTGTGTGTGTGTGTGTGTGTGTGTGTGTGTGTGTGTGTGTGTGTGTGTGTGTGTGTGTGTGTACTGTTGCGCATGTTTGTGTCTTTTTCAGTCACAGTATATGCGTGCGGAAGACTGTGTATACACTAATGATTATGTTTGTGTTTCTGCATACGCGTGTGCATAGGTACATGTCTGTGTGTGTGTGTGTGTGTGTGAGTGTGTGTGTGTGTGTGTGTGTGTGTGTGTGTGTGTGTGTGTGTGTGTGTGTGTGTGTGTGGTCCAGCGCGCGCGTTTTGTGTGTGTGTGTGTGTGTGTGTGTGTGTGTTGTGTGTGTGTGTGTGTGTGTGTGTGGTGTGTGTGGGTTGTGTTGTTGTTGTGTGTGTGTGGTGTCCGCGCGCTTGCTTGTTTTGTGTGTGTGTGTGTGTGTGTGTGTGTGTGTGTGTGTGTGTGTGTGTGTGTGTGTGTGTGTGTGTGTGTGAGAGTGCTTGAAAAGAACAGTGTTGCTGTAACATCTGTTATCTGCACATCAATATCTACACTCAACAGCGAATGGGGAAAGGCTTAGACCGACAGAGGAGATAGAGAGGAGTGGTACGTGCGGAGAACATCTTTGTACATGTAGTGGGAGCGTGGTAGCGATTATTCACGTGCTCGTAAATGGATATATGTGTGTGTAGGCTTGCGGTGGTAGGCTTGTGCATGTGCATAGACCAAAGACGCATATGCGTGCATGTCAAGAATGATAGGTAGCACTCTCGTTGTATAGATAAAAGCGCACAGGTCGTTTCCACAACCGTAAGAGAGAGAGAGAGAGAGAGAGAGAGAGAGAGAGAGAGAGAGGAGAGAGAGAGAGAGACAGACAGACAGACAGACAGACAGACAGAAAGACAGACAGACAGACAGACACACGGACACACACACAGAGAGAGAGAGAGAGAGAGAGAGAGAGAGAGAGAGAGAGAGAGAGGAGACAAATGTTGACTGCGTGTAGAGCTTTGACCCGTTATAATTTTTACAGAGTGTTTTCTTAGCATACAATGAGGAGAACGAAAAGCCTCTGTTAAAATGAAGGCGAGACAAACAAATGTAACATTCACACGTTACCAGAAATTCCACATTAGTCGCAGTAATTGCAACAGGAAATGTGCATAAAAGATAACTTGCTCTGTGTTTAAAAGCCAAAAGAAGAATTTAGACAAATTCGGTTAGGTATCAAGGCCACATCTCAAAATCCTTGCACATTGCTCACGTTTCATAAAGTATGTCCCGGCACTTTGAATACAAAACTTAGGCCTAAGGTCACTCAAGTGTTGGCATTCAGATAGTATGTGGAATTCATCATCATCGTTCGCATGACACAAAGGACAACTACATTGATCTATTAGCGAGAAGCGGAAAGTATGTCTGTTTATGCTCGAAACGCCCGTTCTAAAAAGCACAAAGGCAGTTTTAAATAACCTGTTATTCATTAATTCAAAATACTGTTGACGTTTAAATGAGTTATATAGTTCAAACCAATTGCAGTTTGATACATGAGAAATCCAACGTTGGCAAAGCAATCTTTTTAGGCATTCTTAGAATATGTGCATAAAGTGTTTCTCGTCGACTACCTCTCCAAACATCCAGGCGAAAGCCGGTTGAACCAGAGTTTTAATACGGGTTACTCAATTTTGCATCTTTTTGTTTCTATTTGTAAATAAAAAGCATAGCATAGGCTTTTCTGGAGTACATAATCAGTGGCTGCCTGCGTAGCCGAAACCAGAACTGAATACATGTTGTTGCTGAAGTAATGTATAACAGAAATCTACCTAATTTTTCATCTACCAAATCACTGGGAGTAAATGGAGGGACGTTCAGCAATAGTTTATAGGCCTGTAAATGAACTTTTTTGACAGATTTGTTTTAATTTGAATCCCACAGTTCCCATCCGTATAAAAGAGAAGGAGCAACCTGAGCATAATAATAGCCTAAAGGAGAGCTTTGGTGAAAAGCAGCCGAGTTTTCTTAACACTTTCAGAATTTCTTGTGCAGCTTTCCTACCGTGACATCAATAGCAATATCAAAACTGAAGAATGTACAACGTATGACTGGTTATCACCTAAGAAAAAACTATTCCTCTATACTTAGATAGCCATCTTTCCAAACCACCATAACTAAAGTTTTTTTTTTTGTTGTTTTGTTTTTTTTCGCAGAGTAACATTTAAACATAAATTTTGAGTACACTGAAATACGACGTTCAGTTGATTTTGCAGTCCAGCTGTAGCAGAAGACATGAGAGCGATATCATCAGCAAATAACAGTATGTACATTTCCATATCGCTGGGTTTGAATTGTATTCCATGCTTGCCCTGTGAAAACATGCCGTGGGAAAACTCATTAATGAATATAGAAAATATGCTGGGACTAATACAGCAACCCTCCTCTAGATCTTGCAAACATTAGAAAATAATCAGTGTATGAGGTATCACATCTAACACATGGTTTAATGGTTGTGTCCATACTTTTCAAATGTTAGACAGGTTCCCTTTAAGGCTATTCGTGAGTAGTATATTGAACAAAAGACTATGCTGTACCATATCGAACGCCTTACTGAAATAATTTAATACTACATAAATTTACTCTTAACTGAAAAGTGCTTTTCTATGTTAGCATACGAAGTGAAAATGTGATCAGTATTGGAATAAGATTTTGTAGGCCCTTCTTGAGCATCAGAAATAACTTAATTGGTTTCAGCCCAAGAAATGAGCCGTTCATTCAAAATGTGAGCAAAAACATTACACAAGTTACTGATCAAAGAAACCCCTCGACAATTGTTGGTATCGTTAACAACACCTTTCCTATACAAAGGAATAATTATTGATTTAGTCCATTCCTTAGGGAATACATTGTCTCTGAAAGTGTATTGAGTATTTCACTAGGAAGGAAATCACTACATGTCCACAGGTCTTTATGACTTCACTTATCAAAGAATCAGGACCAGCTGCTTTGCCACACATAGGACTCTGGATGGCTTTCTTTACTTCCTCAACTGTAATTTCAGCGTTCAGAATGGGGTCAAATGCCATTATCCAGACATAGAGTTTGGATGATTCACATTTGGACACAACCGAGGTGTAATAAATGTTCGAAATGGTTAAACTACTGATCCTGTAAGATTGCATTGACTGAGTGGGAACGACTGCGATACCTACTGATTTCAGAACAAAAGGCATGAGAATCATTTGATACTTGCATCAAGCAATCAATGCAGTCAGTTTTGAAACTAAGTTTCTTCATATGCTTGAACTGATAATATTCTCTCCCCATTTGAACATAGGCACATTTATGACCTGGATCTCCAGATCTCTTTAGAATCACCAAGGCCTTACTAACTTCTTTCTTGTTGTTTTGACATTCCTCATCAAACCAAAATGTTATCACAACCTGCCTTTTACGGAAAGACGTTGGCGAATACAAGCGATGGCATTCACTGTACAGTCAGTAAATTTGCAGTGTTTTTTAAAACGAGTATAAACCGTACAGGCAGCATGTTATATCTATTGCTACAAAACAGATAAGTAGTACTGCTGTACATGTATCCTGCTAATTAATCCTTTTCCACAAAGTCACGTTTTCTGAGACGGGTAGAGGTGACAATGGTATTCTGTCTGTAATTTCTAACAGGATTGGCATGTATTCTGGTTCTACCCTACTACCTACATAAAAGTTGACAACATTGGATAACAGATCGTTAGAAAATAGGCAATAATCTGACACTACGCCCATGAGAAGACACAACGGTGAAATCACCACCAAAGCTACCTCTGTTGTACCCATTTAGAATTCAAAACTCAAAACAAGGACACCGGTTTAACAAATTTCCTCCTAAAGCATTTAACACAGTATCCTTAGACAATCGTGTTTTCTTGGAGAAAAAAAAACAAAACAAAAAACAAAAACAACCGGGGTCGAGTGACAAGGATCTGTCAATAGATCAGTACGTGACAACGTTACTTAGAGGTCTGCTGTCCTTTCATGAAAGTCCTGGAATATATCATCCGACCTTTGTGAATAGCGATTCGTCAAGTCCAGGATGCAGTGTTCTGTGGCGTCAAAGTGAAATTCAATGTTTTGTAAAGCGCTGGCGACAAAGTGAAATTCAATGTTTTGTAAAGCGCTGAACCAGAAGGAGGGACACAAGCAAATGGTGACAGAATGTCAATGTCTCCACAAAGCATAGTTTTAGATATCTTAATGCACACTGCGTGATCGGTGTAGTGTACTCATGAAGTGTTTTATTGACTTGTAATACAAGCCCACCAGATCTACGACCCATAAAATGAATGCTTAATGGCTTTTTGTCCTATTTTATGTAACCACTGAAACACCATCCAAGTAAAAAATCTCATCTAGGTACGTTTCTTTGAAACACACAATATTAAACATTTGTACAAAATGAAGAAAATCAGCATCTGCCAGATTACTGGCTAAACCATGGATGCTCAGGGAGTGACAGGACAAGTTGGTGCAGTGTCTACAAAGTGTGACGGGTTGGCCGATTCCCTATTTGTCGAAATGTGCAACGGAAGAGCTGCATTTCTCTCTGAGGTTGGACTTCACAGTAAGCCGTGTTTGCTTGCTTCTGTCATTGAGTCAGCCTTGTTTGCTTTTGGTTTTGTTGTATTTGTGTGTGACTGGATCTGTTTGTGGTGCTGGTTTAGAAGTTTCGTTTTCATGGGCGATGCTGGTAGACATCAGGCTGGGGCTGGGATCCCCTGAAGTAGCAGCAGCAAGCCATGCACGTCACCACCTGTGATCTCATCAATGTCCTGAGGCACGGACTGCAGCTGACTTTGCAGAACTGGTCCACCAGGCAGGGGTCAGGCTGCAGACGATGGGTGGGGGTAGTTTGCTGGCGGCTCCAAAGACAGGCTTTCTAAGTAACTGGTAGGCTTTGGAATGCCATCATCAGGCTTATATCAGGTGTGCTGGTTGTCCTTTTATCCTGAACTGAGGTTCGGCAAGTATTTACCTGCTCGAAGGACTCATTTGAGTGGAGGGACAAAGGGGAATGGTAAGAGGAGGTGGGCTCATTTGTTGACAGGGAATGAACAGCGGGTCTGTTCAGGCAGCAACTGTCATCATGTTCTGAGCACCACCATGCACCACTGCTGACTGCAGTGCCATACTTCCATTACAATCGTTAGAATTCACCACAGCTTTTGGCTTAGCGATACTAGTAAGATTCGTTCTAACGTTGTCACCTGGTGCATAACAACTTGCTTTACAGTATTCAATACGTTTCTGGTCGATGCGGGTCTGATTAGTTCTACTAGATAATAACACTCTAGTTATCTGCTTGTTCCTTGTCTCATTGTCAGCTTGTTTAGGGTGGGGTTTTAGAAGCAGGTGGAGGGGGGGTTGGGGGGGGGGGGCAAAGAGGCTGCTAGGTGTGGTAACTACTGTTGATATTGTTCTGTATTACTACATGACGAGAAGTGTTCTGGGCACTTCTCCCCTGAAATCCAACCCTGTATTTCCTTGTTTCGTTGAGACACGATTGACCCTGAAAAAACAAGCATATCTCCCTTCCCCTCCATGATATTTTAATACAGTGTACTGTCGTTTGGTGAGGTCAGCAGCCACATAGATGCCTTTTTCATCTGCCATTTCTTCCCTGTGCTCCTCTTTCTGTAGCACTGAGTTTATCTGGCGGGGTAGAATCGATTAAGCAGTCAGACAACTTTCCAGGTGTATGAATAGTAATTTTCTCTTTGGGCTGTCAGCGACTTTAAAGAAAGAGCTTGACATTGTTCCTTACCGGAAATGATTCTAGTCCATCCACATCATGTTCGAGAGTGTCAAAGACAGTTGACAAATGTTCTTGCTGGTCATAAATTGTGTCACATATACTTTGCAGAGTTTGACACCGGTCTGTTAGACAGGCCACTTTCTGCTTCAGATGATCGTTTTCTGACTGCAGACTGTCACGCTACGTATGAAATGCACCAATATCAGGACATACGGCAGCATCATGCTGCTTTATCTATTGAGGTTCTGTTAGAACTTTGTCATTTGTGACATACTCTGTGTGTGTGTGTGTGTGTGTGTGTGTGTGTGTGTGTGTGTGTGTGTGTGTGTGTGTGTGTGTGTGTGTGCGTGCGCGCGCCCGCGCGTGTCTGTGTCTGTGTGTGTGTGAAAAAGAACGAGAAAGACAATGCGTTAATGTGTTTCTGTGCTAGCTTTCTCTTGTTTGTGTCTTTTTTGTTGGTTGTCTGTCTGTCTGTCTGTCTGTCTCCCTCTCTCTCTCTCTCTCTCTCTCTCTCTCTCTCTTTCATATATATATATATATATATATATATATATATATATATAGTGTGTGTGTGTGTGTGTGTGTGTGTGTGTGTGTGTGTGTGTGTGTGTATGATGGCTAGTTCTTCGCTTGCGAAGACTAGTGGGAAGTTTCCGCCAGGGATGGGTGGCACGCCCTTTGATGACTAATTAGTCCAATTTGTGATCTACAGGATCTGTGGCACTGTGGGCAAGTGTAGATCTGGCCTGCATTGTTGGGCTGCGGACCTGGGTCTTCCCTTCTCCTCTTCTCCTGGATGTTCTGTCGTCTGGTTTCCTCGAAGTATTGGGTTCCCCTGAGTGTTGAAGCTCTCCAGCTACCTCTATCTAATGCTGACTGCTCCGAAGCCTTGGGGCTGATGTCCGCTTGGGATAGTTTCTTCTTCAGATGGTCCTTGAGTCTTTTCTGTGGTGCGCCTGTATAGCGTTTGCCTTGGACCAACTCCCCACAGAATACTGCTTTTGGCATGCGAGTGACAGGTACGCGGGTGACGTGCCCTGCCTGGCGAAGTTCTTTTAGCATGAGAATTGACTCGATGCTTTGCAGTTGAGCTCTTTCTAGGACTTCTATGTTCGTTACGTAGTCCTTCCGCTCGATGCCCATGATGGACTGGAGGCATATCTGATGGAACTGCTCCAGCCACTTTGTTTGTTTCCGGTACAGCACCCATGCCTCTGATCCGTATAGCAGTGTGGATAGTACAGCAGCTCGGTAGATTTGCATCTTTGTGGAGAGTCGCAAGGAGTGTTTTTTTTTTCCATACTCTGTTCTGGAGGTGGCCAAATGCACTGCGTGCCTTTGAGAGGCAGTTGACCACATCTTTGGTCACCGTAGCGCTGCCCAGGTGGTTCAAATGCTCTACCGTGTTAAGGGGATGGCCATCAATCCTTATGTTGGGAGCAGTGTACACGGTCCCTGGTGCTTTTTGGTGGAGGACTTCCATTTTCTTCAGACTTATAGTCTGCCTTAGCTGCCTGTGAAAAACGGTCTACGATGACCTGCAGAGCTACTTCTGTGTGTGCCAGGAGTGTGCAGTCATCTGCAAAGAGCAGGTCCAGGATAGCTTCTTCTGAGTTCTTCGTGTGGACCATAAGCTTTCGTAAATTGAATACGCTGCCGTCGGTCCTAAATCTGATATAAATCCCCTCGTCTAAATCCTCCTTTGCTTCTCTCAGCATCATGCTGAAGAAGATCGCGAAGAGTATAGGGGCTATCACGCAGCCTTGCTTCACTCCATTGCTGATTGGGAATTAGAGTAATCATAATTGCACTTGATTTGACCCATCTGTCCTTCGTGGAGTTGTTGTAGGATTGCAAGGAACTTTGGGGGGCATCCCAGTTTGGTCATTATTTTCCATAGGCCATCTCTACTGACTGTGTCGAAGGCTTTTGTGAGTTCGATAAATGCTGCATATAGGTTCATATTCTGTTCTCTGCACTTCTCTTGGATCTGTCTCAGCACGAAGATCATGTCAGCTGTTCCTCTATTTGCTCCGAAGCTGCACTGGCTCTCCGGGAGATTTACCTCAGCAATGGATGGGATGAGCCTGTCCAGAAGAACTCGGGCGAGGATCTTGCCAGCAATGGAGAGCAGTGTGACGCTTCTATAGTTGGAGCAGTCTGATTTGGAACCCTTATTCTTATCGGGGGAGACAATCACTGCATCCCACATGTCCTGTGGCACTACTCCTTCATTCCAGCACGATGTGAATAGCTCCTCAAGCTTCTGAATGAGGGTGTCTCCTCCATGCTTATATACCTCTGCTGGGATACCGTCGATGCCTGGTGCTTCGTGACACTTCAGCTTCTTTATTGCTGCATTAATTTCTTCATGTGTGGGGGCGTTGTCCAGGTCCGTCTTTACCTCTTCCTGAGGTATGTTGTCTATAGACATTGCTTCCACAGTCCTCTCTTCCCAAAGAGGTTTCCATAATGTTCGGTCCATTGGTGTAGTATAGCTTGCCTGTCGACAAGTAGGCTTGTGGCATCTGAAGAACGCAGTGGTGCCTGCAGTTGGTAGCTTGGACCATATATTGCGCGAAGTAATTCATAGAAGGCTCTGGAATTTCCCTGATCAGCATACATCTGTGTGCGTTCCGCCAATGCTATCCACCATGAATTTTCCATGACTCTCAATTTTGCTTGCAGTTTGCTGCAAGCTGTTCTGTAAGCCATTTTGGTCTTCTGGTCATAGGAGAGTTGATCATATTGCCACGGCATGACCTCTTTTCCTCGAGGAGTTCTTGTATCTCCAAGTCGTTTTCATCAAACCAATTCTGATTTGTCCATGTTGAGAAGCCAACTACTGTTTCTGTGGCTTCCTGAAGGATGGGTTCAAGTTCCTTCCACTGGTCGAGGGGTGCATTTACTGGGCGGTGGTGTTTCTCAGCCTTTCGTTTACTTCCCTCTGGAATTCCTCCTCCAACATTGACGGCTTGTCGACCTGAAGTCGACCTGGGCCTCCCTTCCTCTCTTCTGGTTTCAGGGTTAGCCTGAGCTTAGCACGAACTAGCCTATGATCCGTGTTGCAGTCGGCGCTCGTCATGACCCTCGTATGAGTGACATCCTTAGCATCCTTTTGGCGCACCTGGGTATAATCCAGTAGGTGCCAGTGCCTGGACCTTGGTGTCTCCAGGTTGTTTTGTGACAGTTTTTCTGCTGAAATAGGGTGTTCGTGATAGTCAGACCAATCTCGCTGCAGAACTCTAAAAGCATCATGGCGTTTTTGTTGCAATTGCCCACTCCGTGTCTTCCCAATACCCCATTCCATATTTCGGAATCTCTGCCCACTCTAGCGTTGGAGTCGCCCATGATCAGAATGTTGTCTTCCTTCTCAGCACTAGATTTATGATGTCTATCTAGGAGGCTTCTTTCACTATAGGATCTGCCTGCAGCGTAGGAGCGTACACGATGATGATGGTTGAATACTGGTTTCCTTTCGTTTGTAAAGGCAGACGGAAGCTTATGAGGCGATCTGAGTGACCAACTGGCAGGTATTGTAGCTTTCTGGCAACAAAGTTCTTCATCATGAAGCCAATCCCTGAGAGTCGGTGTTCTTCTGTCTTCCTTCCCGACAAGTAGAGTGTGTATCCCGCTCCGTGCTCCACGAGTGATCCTTGTTCTGCAAAGCAAACTTCACTAAGTGCTGCAATGTCAATTTCTAGCCTTGCCAGTTCCCTCGCCACTAGAGCTGAGCGTCTTCGGAGGCGGTCGCTTTCATCTGAGTCCTGCATTGTCCGTACGTTCCAATATGTCACTTTCAAGTTCGTAGTCCGTTTCCGTTGCGTAGTTCGTCGTTGATTTATCCGTCCAGATTTTCCCTAGCCAACCGGGTGGGGATGAGACAAGCTTTTTTAGGTCCCCTTTTGCAGACCCGTCTCCATTCGGAGCAAGCAGGCTATCCCTAGAAAAGGCTGTTTCCTCGCCTGGGGTGAACATACGAAAGCCGTTGTTGTCTCTTCAACAGGCAAACGACCAATATCCCAGACCGCCTACATACAGAGTTCCGACTGCGAATTCCAGTGCGATCCTGCGCCTGTCGTTTCGCCGTGCTCCATCACTGCAGGGCTCCCTTCCCGCCTGTGCTACGATTCTTTATAGTGAAGACCGGCTCGCGCGCACCAATCCCACTCTTTAGACCCAAGGAGGACATGAGATGGCTCAGCAGGCTGAGACGGTCCCGGCAAACGTTGGGTTGCAGGCGTTACATCGGAGTTTCCCTCTCCTACCTTCTGGTTCAAAAGCCCACTGTCGGAAGAACGACGGCTATTTCCTCATAGTAAGGGTACAGGATGTCCAGCCATGACCATGGACCCAGGGTCTGCGCACGACGAAGCTCTCCTCTACTCCTGGCACTTGGTGGGTTTGGAATCAGAGTTGTCCTCCTTCTAGATGAACTGCCTGTCAAGGCTAACGAGTTCCATCTACCCGGATTTGAAATCAGAGTTGTCCTTCTCCTAGATGAACAGCCATCTTAGGCTCATGAGTTCCATCTACCCGTAGCAACCGGTTACGGTGCCGGTGACCCGCCTCACCCCTTTCCTATCTGTAGACAACAGGTTTACCGGGTTTAGAAGCTAACCCACACGGGAAGGCCAGGAGTTGGACTTGGTTGTCAGAGGCTATATTTTGCGCTTTGCCACATGAGAGGCACTTTTCAGCTGTGGGAGCTAATCCCCACATCCACCCCTCGTCTTAACAACCCTTCGTTTAACCCATCTGTGTGTGTGTGTGTGTGTGTGTGTGTGTGTGTGTGTGTATCTATCTATCTATCTATCTATCTATATATATATATATATATATTGTTAAAAATATTTTTTAAATGAAGTGTTAAAATCAACAAGCTTGTTTCGAACCTCTTGCTCTCGTCAGGATATTCTTTTGGGGCACGCTATCTGTCTTTTATAGCGTGCAGGACCTGATTCCGTTTCTGCATGTGTGAGTCGCTGCACGTGTGGTCTGTCGTTCTTCTTGGGGTCTGTTCAGGTGGAGTGCACTAGCAAAGATTTCCATTTGTGCCTGCAATTGTTTACTATTTCTACTTTTGTATTCAAAGTTGCTAGGTGTGGTTTACATAATATTAACCATTTTTCTGTGGAGCATAGATTGCATTTTTTTGAAATATTGTTGTATGGTGTTGCTCTTTTTACGATTTTCCATGATATGCTGTACTCTATTTTTTTATCTTTGAGTCTCCAAATGTATTTACTCAGCTCTGTTTGGTTTTTGTATTTTTCCATTTTTGAATGACTGTTTATGGTTTGCGTATCTGGTTTTGAAAGTGTTTTCAGTGATCCCAATGTATGTTTCTATTTCATTTTCTGATTTTACCGTAGCTTGGTATACAATATTGCTGTGAAGACATTTGTTGCTTAGGGGGCACTGTTCTTTTTTAGTGCACTCCTGGTGTCAAATAGAGACACACCACAGTCCATAATTCTGTGGTATTCTCACCACCAAGGGTTCAAAAAAGAATCCAACAGCACCCCCAAAGCAACCAGCAAAGGATAGTAAAATGCAACAAAACGAAAGTGTGGAGAGGATAAAAGTTGCTGAAAAACTAAAAGCATTATGCAAACAGTATAACATGTAGGGGACAATCTTTGAGCGTATGCTTGAGGATCCATTCAAGGATGCAAGGGAGATCAAAAGATATGAAACAGTCTGAGTGGTCAGCCCTGCTGTTCAGTAACTCAAGCATTGTCAGTGGCTAGGAATTGTGCAGAACAACCTTTACTTGGATCTCCCAAGAGATGCAATCTCCCACTGATTGACCAAACAATATAATGCTGAACAATTAAGTAGTGGGGGAAAACAAGTGCAGGCTAACAATTCTTCAGTCATTATAGTAATGACTTGGCAAATATTTGAACTTTTAGAGAAAAAAAAATGAAGATGAAGAAAATGGGGGGGAATATATTATAAATAATGAGAAACCCTTCACTAGCTGCCTGAGGGCACCATCGTAAACCCTCTCAAAGGCAGATCTATTTGTATTGCCTGCTCCTAGGCCTTTCATCCGCTGGATCGGACTCATCAGGAGACACGGCTGATTGTGTCTGCACTCCTGGTGTCAAATAGAGACACACCTCAGTCCATAATTCTGTGGTGTTCTCACCACCAAGGGTTCAAAAAAGAATCCAACAGCACCCCCAAAGCAACCAGCAAAGGATAGTAAAATGGAAGAAAAACGAAAGTGTGGAGAGGATAAAAGTTGCTGAAAAACTAAAAGCATTATGCAAACAGTATAAATGTAGGGGACAATCTTTGAGCATATGCTTGAGGATCCATTCAAGGATGCAAGGGAGATCAAAAGATATGGAACAGTCTGAGTGGTCAGCTCTGCTGTTCAATAACTCAAGCATTGTCAGTGGCTAAGAATTGTGCAGAACAACATTTACTTGGATCTCCTAAGAGATGCAATCTCCCACTGATTGACCAAACAATATAATGCTGAACAATTAAGTAGTGGGGGAAAACAAGTGCAGGCTAACAATTTTTCAGTCATTATAGTAATGACTTGGCAAAGATCTGAACTTTTAGAAAAAAAATGAAGATGAACACAAAAAGGGGGGAATATATTATAAATAATGAGAAACCCTTCACTAGCTGCCTGAGGGCACCATCGTAAACCCTCTCGAAGGCAGATCTATTTGTATTGCCTGCTCCTAGGCCTTTCGTCCGCTGGATCAGACTCATCAGGGAGACATGGCTGATTGTGTCTGCATACCTGGTGTCAAATAGAGACACACCACAGTCAATAATTCTGTGCACATCTGTTCTTTTCTTGCCAGACTAGACCATTTAGCACAACCCACGTGACCCGCTGACCCTGACCAAGTTCAGCGATGCCAGGGGTGGCACGCTTAGTCAGATCGGCACTTTTTCTTCTGTGAGACGTGTTGCAGAGAGCTGTGCTTGTGACCGATTTTGTTTGTTTTCCAACCTTCGGATACAACTAAATCCCAGATGTTTTGTTTCATTTCGGGTTGCCTGAGGATTATGTGAAGTCAACGTGTGTCTGTGTGTGTTTTATAACCTATTCAAAATCTTTAAAGTGTGGTTTTGTGTGTATAGTTTGACGTAAGTGCCTCATCAGTTTTTCCTACAATGGCGTCTCAGCAATCAGTGGAGCGTGAGTACCACGATTATAGCGCGCACTGTGCCAGACTGAATTCTATGTGTCGAGTTTGTGGAGAACGCGTGTTAAGAAAGGAGAAAGATAGAGGATTTTGTGTGAAATTATGTAAAAACTATGCCACAGAACTCTCACATTGTTACAATTTAGACATTTTGAATTATGAAGAGTGCAAGCAGTCTACAGTCATTTGTATGGAATGTTACAAAAAACTCATGGGGCTGAAACGCGCTAGCAACCTGTCCGACTTCAAAACTACGATCGACCGTGTTGCACTTGATATTCAGAAAATGTCAGAAATCTGGACAACTTTCGATCCAGGGCTGTCAATCAGTCAGTGCAAAGCGTGCAGTCACTTTGAATCACAAACCAAAGGGGGTTGTCCCCCAAAAGCGAGAGTAGGGGCCGTGGAAAGCTCTGCACAGGAAACTTTTGGTCCGGCTGACTTGCTAGTTGATGAAAGTGTGTCAACGTCATTTTGTCAGTCTACGTCAACCCCAGTTAAAAAACCCAAAACACTCTGCACACAAACATCACCAATCACACCTAAAACGCCACAAGTCAGTGATGTAGCTCTATCGCCTTTCCGACATCGGAAAAATAAAATGATCTATTTAGATTCGGATGATGAGGATATTGAAAAACCACTGACTGATGAAGAAGAAAAATTACTGACACGTTTGATACGCAGGAAGCTGTGACAGTCAAGTGACCATTTAACAGTTAGGTGCAAAACAAGGGGTCAGCCAATTGTGTTGAAAAGGATCAGACAGCCCTATAAATTTTCTGCTTTGGCATCATCTCCTCTGAGAAAGAAAAGATCTCACATGATACAGAAGATCAGAATGAATATTTCAGGAAGAAGTAGACATGATGTGATCAAACAACATGGATCAGAAATCAAAAGAACTACTCGCACCCACAGACAAAAGATTCTTGATGCTGCTGAATGTGGCCTTGTGAGAGTTACCAAAAAGCAAGGGTCTGCACTTAGAACTAGTCTGGGGTTAAGCTGGACAAAGTACAGACAGCAAACGAGATTTCTCAGATGTATAGGGTTAACATTTGACTGCGAAAAGAAAGAAAGAAAACAACAGAAAGAAGCTATGTTTGGAGAAATTGAAATAGTACAGGGAAAACTCATTTGTGTTGATGAGAATGGCAGACAAAAAGAAGAAGATAAAACAATAGGAGAAATCAAAGACATTCCAAAGCTGGTAGAAAACCTGTTGCAGCAGTATGACAGAGAGAACAAGCTGACATGGCATGACAATACAATCCCACAGGATGAGATCTGGGTAAAGATAGGAGGGGACAATGGGGGTGGTACATTTAAACTGATGCTTCAGATTGGAAATCTTCACAATCCAAACTCCAAACACAACACTTGTGTCTTGGCCATTGTAGACTGCAAGGACATCCCAGAGAATTTGAAGAGAATCATGGATCCTTACAAAGAACAGCTGGTGGCGCTGAAGTCCATGACATGGAAACAAGACAATCAAACTGTTTTTGTTTGGGGATTATGATTTTCTGCTCAAGCTGTATGGTCTGTCAGGTGCTCAGGGGACACACCCCTGTCTATACTGCACAGCATCAAAAAGCCAAATACACACGCCACCTCATTGTAATGAAGGCAACATCACACAGCACAGTTTACAGGGTATCAGCAGAGATTACAAAAAAATACAAAAATTCCAAAAGGAAAATTGCCAAGCTGCACAATAATGTCATCCGAAAACCTATCATTGACATTACACTCCACCGTGTGGCACCTCCCTATCCTCACATTCTTCTGGGAGTGGTAAAAAAGCACCATGACCTACTGAAAGGTGAGTGTCATTCTCTAGATAAGGAAATTGCAGAATCCTTTGCAGCTGAGGAGAAACAGGTAGAGACAAAGTCAGCCTTTTCTGACTTTGTTGACAAACTGAAACAGATTGAATCTTTAGAAGTAGAGAAAAGGCTACTAGCATCAAGAATAGTGTTTAATGAGCCTGAAGATGACAGCACACCCCTGAGTGTTTTCCAGCAAGAACAACAAGAACTGATGTAGCAGGCACGTGAGAAAGAAGGCGAAATAGAAGACAGGAAAGCACAGCTTGATCTTCCACGCTTGTCTGGTCCTGTCACACAGCATTTAGATGTTGCCCAGCATCAGAAAAAAAATCCACAAGCAGGCCTATCATGGCAAGTCTTTCATAGGCAACCACTGCAACAAATATTTGAAGCCAGAGACAATTAAACATGTGTGTGAAAGTGTTGTCAGCAAAACAACTGAGCTGACTCAAGACAAGGCTATCCTTCTCAGAGCTAGGAGTATATATAACAGATTCAAAATGCTGAATACACTATTCTCACACATCCACACAAAAATCTCACATCAAAAACCCATGACTGTGAGTGACATTGACACACTAGATAGTGATATCAAAGAATACATGTCTTTCTTTAGAAGAGAATTCCCACAGTCTCGCATCATCCCAAAGCAGCATATCTTAGAAAAGCATTGTGTTCCTTTCATCCGTCTTCATCATTTTGGACTGGCTGTACATGGGGAACAAGGGGGTGAGGAAACACACGCAGTTATCAATCTGCTGAAGAGAAGGGTGTGGGGTCTAAAAACAGAGCAGGAGAAATTGCGTGTCATGATGGCAGAACACATGGCTATTGTCTCCCCCACTTCTTCAAGGTCTGATGCCACTGTCCTGGCAGAAACAGTGTAAAGTTAATAAACAGTAATAATGCTCCTGTTCACTGTACATGCACTCAGACATTGTGTGTGTGTGTGTGTGTGTGTGTGTGTGTGTGTGTGTGTGTGTGTGTGTGTGTGTGTGTGTGCACGCGCGCGCGCGTGAGTGTGTGTGTGTGTGTGCACGCGCGCCCGTCCCACTGGCTCCCAGTGTTTTTACATATTTATAAATATTACTATGTTTGTATTTATAAAATATGAATTCACAGCTGCTAAAGATTTTGAGGGTGCATATCACCAAGTTATTTAATATCTTATTGTCGACTGATCATGAACTGTTGATCTGGAGTGAGAGAAGCACACATACACTTCTACATATTAGGCGACACAAGCAGCAAAGAGTGACCTTGTAAAAAGAGACAATTGCACAGAACTTGTGCCAAATTAATGTGTGATAGGTGGACAATTGTGGCATGGGCAGCATGAAGAAGCTGCGCATGGCTCTGGACAACATGAAGGAATCCCAGATGTGAGTATTAGCATGGTGTGTGTGTGTGTGTGTGTGTGTGTGTGTGTGTGTGTGTGTGTGTGTGTGTGTGTGTGTGTGTGTGACTCTGTGTGCGTGTGAGAGAGAGAGAGAGAGAGGAGAGAGAGAGGAGAGAGAGAGAGAGAGAGAGAGAGAGAGAGTGTGTGTGTGTGTGTGTGTGTGAGAGAGAGAGAGAGAGAGAGAGAGAGAGAGTGGTGTGTGTGTGTGTGTGTGTGTGTGTGTGTGTGTGTGTGTGTGTGTGTGTGTGTGTGTGTGTGCAAATTCTATAAATGTGTTCTGTTTCTTCAACTTGCACATACATTAATCTGCGTGCATGCAAATCCTTTACATTTCTTCTGTTGTGTTTCTGTACTCTCTCTCTCTCTCTCTCTCTCTCTCTCTCTCTCTCTCTCTCTCTCTCTCTCTCTCTCTCTCTCTTTGTGTGTGTGTGTGTTTGTGTGTGTGTGTGTGTGTTTGAGTGTGTGTGTGTGTGTGTGTGTGTTTGTGTGTGCGTTGTGTGTGTGTGTGTGTGTGTGTGTGTGTGTGTGTGTGTGTGTGTGTGTTCATGTGTGTGTGTGTGTGGGGGGGGGGGGGGGTTATTGTAAGGTTTGTACCACAATGCATGTTACATGCACATCAGATTTTTGACTGTTGACCACTGTATCAGTGGTAGAAATGAAGCATGCCACATGCACATCGTGTAGAAAGGTATGCTACAGGCAAATCATGTTTTTGGCTAAGGAATGCCAGGATACAGTTTGTGTGTGTGTGTGTGTGTGTGTGTGTGTGTGTGTGTGTGTGTGTGTGTGTGTGTGTGTGTGTGTGTGTGTGTTTCTTGTGTTATGCTTTCTTTCTAGTAAGAGAGTCTGTTTATATTTTAGTTTTCTTTCAAATGAATTAAAGACAAGTAAATGAAAATTTTTGTCCTGAGTTATATCTGCCAGCCATCAAACCCCACTCTCCTCTCCTCTCAAACAATATCATCCGCCGGGACATCTCACTTACCCCCCCTCCCCAACACACACACACACACACACACACACACACACAACACACACACACACACACACACACACACACATATCCCTTCCCTTCATTTCCGCGCTTGCCATTCTTGCACAGTATAGCTAGCTGTGAAGCTAAATCTCAGGTTCCTATATGTGTATCTGACACCGTTGTGTGTGCAGTGAGCACTGGGTTTCTATTTCGAGGGCCAGGGTCACCCAGCTAACTCTGTTTGCAGCTGGTTCACTGGTCTTCAACAGTGCGGGATACCGACGCGTGTGTGAGCCAGTTGGACATGTGTTATCTATACGGCACATACTGATGTGTCTTCGCAGAACAGGGCACAGGCACTGTGTGTTCTATAGGTCAGCCGGACTGGCTTGGAAGATGCCACATTACTTAATTTTCTTATCCGCACAGCTAACACACCGTCTCCGATCTTTTGAAAAAGCAGGAATGCGTTCACGTGTTCACACTCACACACGCACGCACGCTCTCACGCACACACGCGTACGCACGCGCATGCATGCACATAAACACGCACGCGCACGCATGCACATAAACACGCACACACACACACACACACACACACACACACACACACACATTTTTGCGGCGTATAGTCATACCCAGTGTGTACCCAGTTATAGTGTGTGTGTGTGTGTGTGTGTGTGTGTGTGTGTGTGTGTGTGTGTGTGTGTGTGTGTGTGATGAAGAGGAATCAAAAGACTGTGATTGATTTTATACTTTATTACAGAAGAAATACAGGGTTAGAATTGTTCGCAAAAAAGTTACTTACTAGTTTGATGCAAAACTTGAGACTTTGGTCATGTCATGTGCGTGCGGCTGCCCAAGTTCAGCTGCATAAAACTGGCATTGTCAGTTACATTGTGCATTTTGGAACAAACAAGCTTTAAACGTTTCTGAACGCAATTTGTTGTTGTTGTAGTCTGAGCAGAGGTATGTATCAAACTTGTATACTAATCAATGAGGGAAAATGATCTTGCCATTAAGCGCTGATGTGAGTTAGTTTTGATCGATTTTGTGTGTATTGTCATTGTTGTACTGTATTAAAAGAATTGTCTGCAATGCGCCAATACAGTCGTCTCAGGAGCGTATAAGTATAATATTCTTCACGACAACAACGAATTGTCAAACTGACAACCCCTTTTTTAACGGCCGCTCAGCAAGGCCGAAAACATGGCTGCTAGACTCGCTGTGCGCACAGCTGACAGGTAGCGCTATGTACAGCGCAGTTAGCTAGCCGGTAGGGAACAGCCTGCAGAAAACACTGCCTTCCCTGACCATGGCCTGTGCAGCAGCGGGAGAGGTGTTAGCTCCCTTGCTTCGCTGAAAACTAAAGAACTCGCTCTGAACAGCCGTGTGTGGTGTTCTCACCACCAAGGGTTCAAAAAAGAATCCAACAGCACCCCCAAAGCAACCTGCAAAGGACAGTAAAATGGAATAAAACGAAAGTGTGGAGAAGATAAAAGTTGCTGAAAAACTAAAAGCGTTATGCAAACAGTATAAACTGTAGGGGACAATCTTTGAGCATATGCTTGAGGATCCATTCAAGGATGCAAGGGAGATCAAAAGATATGGAACAGTCTCAGTGGTCAGCTCTGCTGTTCAATAACTCAAGCATTGTCAGTGGCTAAGAATTGTGCAGAACAACATTTACTTGGATCTCCTAAGAGATGCAATCTCCCACTGATTGACCAAACAATATAATGCTGAACAATTAAGTAGTGGGGGAAAACAAATGCAGGCTAACAATTCTTCAGTCATTATAGTAATGACTTGGCAAAGATTTGAGAAGACAATGGGGGGAATATATTATAAATAATGAGAAACCCTTCACTAGCTGCCTGTGTGTGCGTGCGCGCGCGCGCGCGCGCGCGCGCGTGTGTGTGTGTGTGTGTGTGTGTGTGTGTGTGTGTGTGTGTGTGTGTGTGTGTGTGGTCTAAAATCACGTTGATTCTCCAAAATTACTGCTTCACCTGTTTCAACCTCACTGGTCATCATCATATTTTCTTTTCATTGCTGCTATTCCCTGCTCTTCTGATGATTCCAGGTGCCAGTGTGGCTCATTAAGATCAAAGTCTTATTTCATCTGAAGATTTATACGAAGTGTTGATTGACGAAAATGATGATAGTCTCCTAAGACTGATTCAGATAGACACTAAACAGTACTAGTTGTCATCAGTTGGGGTTTAGTAGATGGCCTACTTAGTCTGTTGAAAGCAGAGCAGGCACTACTTAACACCAACGTGATGCAACCCAGGGCGCGGTTCTTCAGAGTGGTTCACAGGCACCTGATGGGTGACATGACAAGAGACTAAGGAGATTCACGTCTCAGAAAAAAAAAAATATGGAAGGTGAGAGAGCACTGCGCCAGCAAGAACAAATCTACCAACAGAGAAGAAGAAGAAGAAGAAGAAGAGAGAGAGAGAGAGAGAGAGAGAGAGAGAGAGAGAGAGAGAGAGAGAGAGAGAGAGAGAGAGAGAGAAGAGAGAGAGAGAGAGAGAGAGAGAGAGCAGTAGTCGCAGCTGTATTCTGAAATGGAAGAACTGATAACTTGGAATAATTTGGGACTTACATACGTCGCAAATAAAGTAAACATTATTGCTCTGTTTTGGTGAATGGTATGCTTGAATGGTTGTGCATCAAACTTAGATAGAACATTCCGTAAGCTACGCTAAAAGTAACCTCGTGTGCTCCATCACACTTTACTGATGACACACATTTAGAACTCGTTGACCCACGTGCTTCCAGTGTGGGACACCAAAAGGTGACCGGCATCCAAAGGTGTAGTTTGATGCTTGGATAGGCGAGGAGAGGTATGTGGGATGGGAAGGGTAAGTTGGAGAGAGAAATAGAGGAATATGTAGTGAAGTAGGCTATGCAGGGGTTAAGGGGATGGGGGGGGGGGGGAGCGTCCAGGATTTTGAGGAATAAAAAGACATCTGGATAGGATGGAGGTCGTTTAGAAACAAGAAAAATACAGAAAAATACTTGAGTAATGTGATTTAGGATCAGACTTTTCCTTCCACAGGTGGAAGTGGAAGAATGGTTGGTGTCAAGGTCAGAGCAATCTAAGTAGACACTGCTGTCATCTTTACCCAAGGCTGAATACAATGAGGTATGTGCATGCATGAAACAAGGGACGAGATTAGGAACAGTGAGGAAGGGCAGACGGTGGTATAAGGGGGGTAGGAGGAGAAGAGTGTGGATAGGATAGAAGTTCACCCCAGAAGTATCTTATCATCAAAGTAAAAGGAGGAGAAGAGTGTGGGCAGAATAGAAGTTCACCCCAGAAGTATCTTATCACCAAAGTAAAAAGGGGAGAAGAGTGTGGATATAATAGAAGTTCACCCCAGAAGTATCTTATCATCAAAGTAAAAGGGGGAGAAGAGTGTGGATATAATAGAAGTTCACCCCAGAAGTATCCTATCATCAAAGTAAAAGGGGGAGAAGAGTGTGGATATAATAGAAGTTCACCCCAGAAGTATCCTATCATCAAAGTAAAAGGGGGAGAAGAGTGTGGATATAATAGAAGTTTACCCCAGAAGTATCCTATCATCAAAGTAAAAGGGGTAGAAGAGTGTGGATAAATTAGAAGTTTATCCCAGAAATATCTTATCATCAAAGTAAATGAATCTGCCGCCTGCAATACTGTGCTAACTGCTATACGTTCTTTGCAGGTCAAATAATCAACGTTCGGCACCTGTATACCATTTCATTTTACGAAAAATTCTAGCCAGAGGCGTGAATGTCAATGGGCTGATCAACAAAATCAGTATTTTTAATCTGGCATGATCCATGAGGCAGTCATGTTTTTTCACCATTCTGATGCTGATTGCCAGGCAAGAACGAAAGACAATGCCATCTTTTATTAGGAGAAGGTGGCTTACAGAGAGATGTTTGAATGAATGTCATCATGAGCAACATGACTCAAATTCACATTAGCGTTGCTTTGTGACATTTCTACGTCCTTTGTGCAGGACAGTACTGTAAGTATCAAACTGAAAAAATAAAAGAATGATCCGAAGAAACAATAAAAATTCTCCACTATGGTGATGACTCAGCCAGATGACGCAAACACGATTCACATGCCTCTGTCCGTCCTCATGTGCAGTTTTTATTTCAGTGGTTTTGATTTACATAATATGTGAGTCAAATGGGTAATTGATTCTTGTCTTTTGGTATAGTTTGGTAAACAGTCATTGCGATAAGTGAGGTATCCTCCAACAAAGGATTGTGATATGTGCATGCCTTCTTAAGCTTTTAGCTACGACTAGCGTTTTAATGCTTAAGCTTTTCCTTACCGTATTTGCAAAAGAATCTTTAAAAAGCTGTTACTACAGTCTCATACCACATTATCGTCAAATTCATCATCAGATCAAATTAGTAAGGGGGAGATGGGGTGGCCTTGTTAAATGCACTACTGCAAAAATATTTTTGTGCACAGTCTGTGGTAATCTATTTCAGAGAATAGAATCATCGAACTGTATATGGAATTGTGGTTTTGTAATGAGCGAATGGATATGGGGTCTTTAGTTTCAATTGCCTGTCAAATCAAGTAGAAGGTCTGGATCAAATCAAAACTGCCTTCTGAAACCTCGTTCTCAGGACTTAGTAACTGAACATATTGGGACATAATGTTGGGTTATATTCATCCAAACAACTTATATGCAGTTAAAATTCTGTTCTCTTCTACTCTTTTTCACTTCTTCTCTATCTCAATAGGCAGTCATTGGGTCAGCACACTGAAGAACAGTTCACCAGGTTCCTCCAGGTCTGTTGGCCGGGTGCCGAGGCCTGAGTCTCAGCAGCTGTTTTCCATGTCCATTACGCATTGTTGTTAGTCCATCTTCCCTTTCGTGTCTTTCTTTCAACAGTTTCCTGGATGACCGTTTAAGCATGGCCGTTTGGTCTTGTTACATGGCCACACAACCATATTTTTCTATTCTTGACTGATGTCAGTAGATCATTGTAAGGTCCTGTATACTGTTTGATGATTTGGCGCAACTGTTGGCTGATAGTGTAATCAGAGTGTCTGGTGTTTGGAATTCACCTCCATATGTTGGATTCTTCTTTTCACTGTGAGGGTCCATGTCTCGCATGCATACAGGAAGATAGAATAAACCAGCGCATGCAGGAGCTTGATCTCATGTTCCATGGAGATGTTCTTGTCCTTGCACACAAGGCTTAATCTGGACACAATATTGCGGCAGTCTTTTCTGGCCTTGAGAGAAATTCTGATCTGGATCAATTACTGATGGATCCTAGGTAGGTGAACTGAACGGTTTTAGGCTTCTCACCATGGACAATTATATCAGTATTGGTTGTGGTTTTGTGACAGACCATAAACTTGGTCCTCTCGAACTAATTTTCATGCCATATCTTGTTGCTGTACCAGCCAGTCGTTCAATAAGCTCAGCGAAGTCTTCATCATTACCTGCCAGGCTACAGATGTCATCTGCAAATTGAAGACTTGTGATGGTTCTTCCTCCAGCGCTCACTGTGCTGAGATGCTCTTTATGCGTCAGCCATATCACACACACACACACACACACACACACACACACAATGCGCAGAGAGAGAGAGAGAGAGAGAGAGAGAGAGAGTAGAGATGTCTCCATTAACACACTTGCACAAACACACATCAAGTACTCAGTTGCTCATTTTCGAATGATCACACGCGTGCGTGCACGAGCACACACACACACACACACACACACACACACTTGAATGCACAGACACCTCTCTCTCTCTCTCTCTCTCTCTCTCTCTCTCTCTCTCTCTCTCTGTATATATATATAAAATAAATTCCAAGGATAAGTACCGAACACCATTCCAGCAACTTACAGAGCAGCTTGGTGTTGCAATGACTGCAAGAAATATTCAATTATAAACAAAGCTTGCTCTTATATCTTAGATTGAAGAAATAGGGGAGATAAGCATTCATATCGGCAGTGGTAGATAATTCTGCCTAACTAAACAGTATGTGCTTGAGTGGGTGAATGGGGAATAATAAATGCTTCTCAAAATGAGCCTTCAGCAAGCTTATGGTCTCCAAGAGGGTGACAATCTCCAATGGGGAGAAAACTCACTACATATAACTCCTGGTCAGATACCGGTATTTCGAAACCTGATTGTTTCTCCTCAGTGACCGCGAAAGTGGTAACTTGACTCCTCTGCCTTTTCGGTTTTAAGAAGAATGCTATCCCAGAAAAAGGCTGGTGTGCAATACTGTAGAATGTTTGTTGAGTTTTAAAAAAATCAACCAAAGGTGCCACCTAAGAAGCAAAAGAAAATCACGAAAGAGCAAAACAAGCTACATTTTCTTGTGAAAAGTAGAAAATATAAAAAGATATCCTCTTAAGACACAAGCTCTGTGGAGCAAACTGTTGTTTTTGACTTGATTCGCTCTGATTTTCATTGTTCATTTTGGTTCGGTTATATATGTCAGTATTGTAATATGTCCAAATGCTAGTATGACCCATATTAAGTTTTGGTCTTAATATGAGTAGCAAAATAACCATTGCATCCATGAACTGTCAGGGTCTGGTCAACGCACAAAAGTGAAGACATGTATTTAATTATTTAAATGGGAAATCATACTCAATATATTTGTTGCAGGATACTCATTTTAAACCACAATTAGAAAATTATATATGTGCAGAATGGAGTTATGTGGGTTTTTTTTTCTTGCATCCCACAATTCACATTCACGGGGTGTATCTTATTCAATAATAATTTTGACTTTCAGGTAAAAAAGATTTACAAAGACACTGCAGTAATTGTATTTTTGCATCAGTTAGAATAATGGATAAAGATTGTCTCATTGCTAGTATTTACGGCCTCAAACATGATGAGTCTGAGTTTTATATAGAGCTGGAAGAACAAATTAGGGAAGTTGGAGCAAAAAATGTTATTATCGGAGGTGATTGGAATTTGGTCCGTGACTACCATTTGGACTGTTACATTTATATACACAAGAATAATCCTAAGGCACAAGAGGAAGTAGAAAACATAACAGACAACCTATTTTAAGCTCACCGTATTTGTTTGTTATTTGTGTGGAAGTTTTTGCCAATATGATAAGACAAAATGAAGATATAAAAGGAATCAAAATGGGTAGTACTGAGAACAAAATATGACAGTATGCAGACGATACTGAACTACTGTGAGAAGGTGATCAAAAATCATTTGAAGAATCGATCGTGACAACTGAAATTTTTTGAAGTGTCAGGACTTTTATTAAATGCGGAAAAAGCAAATGCAATAATCATGGTTAGGAAGTAAACGAAACTCGCCCGTGAAATAATTATATGCTACCTTTAAATATGAAATGGAACCCTCCTAAATTCAGAATTTTGGATACTTGGTTTATGAGTGACTTCAAGAACTGCAAAATTATGAATCTTGAAGAAAAGCTTCTAGAAATAAAAACATTGTATAAGAACATTGTATAAAATTTGGCTAAAGAGACAGATGACACTACTCGGCAGAGTAGCAGTACTTAACTCATGATCTTATCAAAACTAACCCATCTATGGATGTTATCACCGAACCTACCAGGCTAGAAAACTGATGAAATTCAGAAATTTATATCTAACTTTGTATGGAGTAGAACAAAGGGACAAAATTAACCGGAAAACGTCTGTGAAAAGTATTCAGCATGGGGGTACAGGAACACCAAGCATATGAAAACAAATACATGCACTGAAGTCAACTTGGATTCGTAAACTTTTATCAAGTAATCATAGGTGGAAGAAAGTACTTTTTCATCACATTACAAAGCAGAAATTATTTCTAAATTAGGTGCTGATTTTTCAGGGCTTGATAAGGTAAATAACTTCTGGAGAGATGTATTCACACCATATAAAGAAATATGTAAGATTTTTTGTGTCAAAAGTGCAGAAGAACTCTGTTCAGAGCCTTTGTTTTTCAACACGAATTTGATGATTGGGGGCAGATCTAGGTTTCTTTTTTGTTGTTGTTGTTGTTTGTTTGTTTGTTTGTTTGTTTGTTTGTTTGTTTGTTTTAAAGTATATTGGATCGAACATGGTGTATTCTGGGAAGGGAATCTTTTAGATGAAAATGGTCATTTTTGAGTTTCCAGTCCTTTGCTAATAAATATAACATCAATACAGATTTGGTGACATATTCGAGAGAAGTTGGAATATAAATAAATTATGGTGAAGAGGGTGAGTCAAGTAACCTAATAAAAATGATGTGTTCCGTTTCAAGGGGTGCCTCACCTTATTACGATTTAATGAATCAAGACACCCCAGAGCCAACTTTTTGACACAAATGGAATGACAAATTACCAAAGAATGCTATGTGGAATAACACTTTTCAGAAAATCCGACAGACGAAAGATCTGAAGTAAATATGGTTTCAGGTTAGAATTATTAATATTGTTGGGGACTAATATTGTTTTGCAAAACATTCAGAAAATTGTTCCTTTTCGTAAGAGAGAAAAAGAAAATATTCAACATCTATTTTGGCACTGACCTCATGGGCAAACTTACTGGCAAGAATTTCAGAGTACAGAAGACAGAAAATGCAAAGATATGAAGCTACTGCTGATTCAAAATATTATCTTGATTGGCTGTGACAATAATTTTAGATCAGATAGATCTTTTGATTTTATTTTGTTGCATGCCAAATTCTATATTTACAAATGTAAATATGACAAGGATTTACTGTTATTTCAAGTGTTTATTGTGTGTTTGAAAGCTAAGTATGAAATAGAAAGAGCATGCTACTTGTCTTAACATGTTACAGACAAAGTTTCTTACACAGTGGCTCCCATATT
Organism: Conus canariensis; assembly: GCA_033310375.1. Taxonomy (NCBI): domain Eukaryota; kingdom Metazoa; phylum Mollusca; class Gastropoda; order Neogastropoda; family Conidae; genus Conus; species Conus canariensis. The sequence continues at coordinate 31,436,081 of CM065734.1, read as the reverse complement.
CTTCTTTATTGGATTACTACATTAATTTGGCAAGGCTTCTAAACGATATGGCAATGGCCAGTTGTGTTATTTTCTTTGCTTGAGTAATACATTTGCTTGTTTCGGTCATTTTGTTTTTATTTATCCGTTTCGTTCCTGTATGTTTGTCCTTTGTTGTTATTGCTATCCTATGTATGTCTTTGATTTGACAAAGAAACATGTATAATGCTCATTAGCCGGTAATGGCGATGAGGATGATTACAATCATTATGGTGATGATCATGATGATTATGTTCTGTTGTTGTTATTATTATTGTCTTATGCGTTTTGTAGTCCTTATCTGTAACTTGTATTTGATTTGAAATGAAACATGATTCATTTAAAAGAAAATTACAGCAATATACATAAGCAAATATAGGGGTATAAAAAATAACCAAATATACGTTAAACTTTGTGCCTTTATTCTTTTCTTTTTCTGTCTGTCTGTCTGTCTGTCTGTCTGTCTGTCTGTCTCTCCTTCTCTCTCTCTCCTCTCTCTCTCTCTCTCTCTCTCTCTCTCTCTCTCTCTCTCTCTCTCTCTCTCTCTCTCACGCTTTTAGCACAATGTAAACTCCTTCGGCACTTTCAACGGGTCACATGTATGGAAGCTGCCGCAAAAATTCCAATGATATTTTTGAGAATAACTTCATCAGATTTAAAGCTTTCTTCTGGCTGTGTGTATATGTACCATTACTATGAAAACACATATATGATTTGTGCCAATAACAGGAATTAAAAATAAGCTTGACCATCAAACCTCACTGTACACAGATTAGTGTATGGAGATTTGAAAGAAAGGAAGTTGTATTTTCTGTAGACTTTACAGGCGTCACTGAAAATAATTATTATACCTTGTGAAAGAGGATCACGCAATGGTTCCAGGTCACCTGATATATCTGCCCTCATCTCATCACAGAGATGCTGCAATCCCTGGTCATCTGATATATCTCATCATCTCCTCCCCAGAGATGCTGTAGTCTCTGGTCATCTGATACATCTCCCCATCTGATCACAGATATACTGCAGTCTCTGGTCATCTAATTCACCTCCCTGGCTGTCTCCCTTTCTACACGAAAACCCGATCATGACTTACTGATAGATGCATTAGACTGCACCTGGGCATCACAGCAAATCCATCTCAAGAACTCTCCTCTGAACTTGGTCCCTGTGAAACAATAAAGAAGAAAATTGACGGCACTGTTCGTGTACCATAGAAGCGTGCTCACAGCAACCTCTAATGACACTTTTCTTTTCAGGTTGGCGTTGTGGCTTGCATTGGTGTATGCGAAGTAATACAGTATATGACAAATACACACAGGCATGGTCAGAACTATAAACGTGCAGGACAGTGTTAGAATCATGATTGTTGTTCTAGAAGCGGTTCTTCTACGACTGTTTTTGATGTGTGATGAATTGCTGTTTGTGGCTGTGGACAAGGTCATGGACGTGCTGGAAGCAGCCGTGAACAGGGTCGTGGACAATATGATGTCACACATCAGAAGACTTAGGGAAGGAAGCAGAGTATACAATGCCAGGTCGACCCACGCCCAGACATTCAAGACAAAGTCCTCGTACTCGACGGACCTAAATGTGCACCTGTTATCCTCAGATATCACCATCCCAAACACAAAGTGAAAATTTAGAGTACAGACGAAGGCCACAACAGCAGCTACCACAATCCAGGTTCTTTGCAGGGAGCACATCATCCTCATCCTGTGCGGCCATTTCACTGCCATCGTTCGCTGTATTGTCACACAGGTCAGCAGCCAGGAGGAGGTAATACTGGTAGCGTACAGGAGCCACATACACAACTTACACACCGCAATATGCAAAGCGTATATATCGACGTGAAAAAGATAGTAAACCCACTGAGGGAACAGACTCACGTACAGCAAGGACAAGTCAGTCCCAGCAAGTGCCATGAGAATGATATGTTGGGAAGAGTTCTTGTCCTTGATACGACGCATAACAGATATGGTGGCAATGTTTCCAAAGCCCCCTAGCAACAGCAGACATGGCGGCCATATGTTCCAAAGAAATACGAAGGCTTGGTTTTCCAAGGACAGAGATAGAGCACTATGTGTCCTCTGTGTAGAAATGGTAATGTTCTGGATGCCAGTTTTGCTGTCTGCAGTGTGGTTCATTTTTGTTTTTTTCACTGCGCTTTCTTTCCTTCTAATTGATGTTCGTACTGTTGTCAGAACAAGGGTGAGTGATTAGAATATAAAACTTAACATATAGAAATTAACCAATCTCATATAATACCCTTTTCAGCTCATCATGACTAATTACGCTGTAATCTGCTTGATTTTATTTGCCTCGCAATTTCTATCAGAGGATCAACACTGCTTTAAATTATGATTGAAACTGGTGATGACGAATATCTTTTACATATAAGATCAAACATCCTGGCATAAGATGAGATTAGAAACTACAGAAAAGAATCTTTCGAGTTGTATGCTTTTAGTTTGCTCCCTTCTCTTCCCTTTGACTCACAGTATCCATGACGAAGGATGTTCGATATCTCTCAACTCTCCTGAGGATCCTCCTCCGTTTACGTGTAGATTTCACTATTGTTCCAAATCTAAGACAGGCCTATCCTGTCTCCAGCATCAAGCTGATAGGTTCTGCCTTTCCGGCGAACTCTCTGCCTCATGTTCTTTGATCGTTCTTTCCATCAGCTGTGTTTTGACTGTCCGTACGAACTGTAACAGCCAAATGTTGTTGGTTTTATGGGTTGGATTGCATGCTGGTTAGTGGTTAACCAAGACTTCTCACAATCATCAGATATGATGATCAGATTGAGCGGATTCCAGGGTTACTGATAAACCCAAATACGACCAGATACACAAAACAAGGTGTACAGTAAGAGTTACTTAATACATAACATAAACAGTGCAGGTGAGCTTCTTTTTTGTGATAAATGTAGCTTTTGTGGACATGACAAAATTACAGACCTCAAATGTACCTGAAAGAATCCTCACTACATGGCTGTCTATAGGAGAATTATTCTCCCCTTAAGTTGAAGGGGAGTTATTGTTGCAATGCACTGAAAAATAGTTCAGCAGGTTCCTTCAGTCTCTTGGTTGTGTGCCAAAATCTGAGTCTCTGCAAATGTATTTCCTGTTCACTCTATAGTGTTGTCAGTCTTATCGTTTCTTCTGTTTTCCCCTACGTCTTCCTGCTTCAACAGTTCCCTGGTGAACTGTTTAAGTAAGGCCATTGGATCTTGGTACATGGTGATTTCAACGTCGTTTTCAGTTCCAGACTAATGTCAGTAGATCTTCGTACGGTCCATGGACTGGCTGAAGGTTTGATGCACTTTTGGATGGTGAATTGAGCAGTGTCTGTGATGTTTAGAATCGTACACTAACATCCCATTTCGATAACTCGGATTTTTCTTTCCAGATCCACTGTGAGAGCTCACGTCTCGCACGCGGACAGGAAGATGGAATATACCTGTACACGCTGTGGCCTAAACATGTGTGTCATGAAGATGCTCTTGTCCTTCCAATCAGGCTTTAAGCTGGACGGTGTTGCGGTTGCCTTTGTTGCTCCTGAGAGGATGTCTGGTTTGGATCCCTCACTGCGTATGATGGGTCCCAGGTACGTGAACTGTTGGATAGATATTCAAACCCAGCTTCCGACGGTGGAAACTTATATCAATGTTGATGGTAGTGTTGTGGATAACAAATAACTTTATTTTTTCAGTACTGATTTCCAAGCTATATCTTGATATTTGATCCAATCTTTCAAAAAGCTTCTTGTTCACTGTCTGCGAGGCCATAGAAGGTTTGACATGTTTTTTTTCCATCCTGTGCTGACTGTACTGACATAATCTTTAAGTGCATCAGTCATAAGGCGTTCTAGGAGTGTGTTAAAAAATAAAAGGGATAGGGAGCAGCTCTGACGAAACCCAAGTGTAGTGTGGAAACATTCTCCAATAGCGCTGTAAATGAGTACCGTACTGGTCACTTTGAATTACAGATGCTGGATGGTGTTGATAAGTTAAATGTCTTCATTATGGCCCATAGTACCTCCTGTTACATCCTTTTAAATGCCTCCCGGAAGTCCGTGAAGATTTGGTAGAAGTCCATCTGGTGCTGCATATGTTTTGTGCAGAATGTATGTACATCAAAGATCTGTTCGATTGTACTTCTGTCATTTCTGTTTTTGTAGAATCAGTGTGCTCTTCAGCAATGGTGGTATCTGATACTCTATGTTATCATTGCTGAAGAAAGAGAATGGCCATATTATATATATATATATATAATATATATATATATATATATACAAGGAGTTGAGAAGTGAGGACAGGTGAGGAAGAGAGAACAGAAGCAAGGACAGCAGATAAATAATTTCCCATCACTCTTCTCGTCAGTCTCAGGCTATATATTGTGATCAAAACAGACAAAAATGGAAAACGAAGGCGAAAATCGTGCAATCTACTATCTAATTCAGCTTCCTTTTGTTTAAGATCCCATTCATCTTTAATACAAAGGTACATGATAAATGTCATCTTTGTGGGCTAGAGTTTGTGAAGGAATCTGATTATGCTCTGCCATTATCTGTCTTAGGGCACCGACAATACATCTCCTTTATTCGGTAGAAAAAAAGCTGACTGAATACTTACTCTCTCAAGAGAAAGACTGAGAGGGAGTGGTGAGGTGGGCAGGAAGGGGTGGTTGTGAAGGTAAGAAGTGAGCTGGTTCTCTTTATCTGCAATAATTCATGGCAAAATGCCATTGTGTGACAGCACAGTGGTGAGGTTAATACATTTACAAAACAACTTACGCCGTTAGTTAAAAAGAAGGGAGAAACTGATCAATAGCCTATTTCAGCAAAACAAGGTCTGATTTCACTCTCACGCCCACCACAATACTGTAGATTGCCTCCATTCTAGCACCAAGAGATGAGGGGGAAAACAGAAGTCTGAACAGCTGCCCCTATTCATTTAAGAAAGAAAATGGAGGGAAGATGCGTGCAAGAGAGAGAGAGAGAGAGAGAGAGAGAGAGAGAGAGAGAGAGAGAGAGAGAAGACAGACAGACAGACAGACAGACAGACAGACAGACAGACAGACAGACAGACAGACAGACAGACAGACTGAGAAGCTGTTCACCTGAGAAATCCATTCATACACAGCATCAGATTAAACATATGCTACAGGGAGGTGTTCACACATGGCAACGATGTTTCCTTTGCTGGAGTGAATGGTGCATATGACTCACTCTCTACTGAAATGTCATCCAAATACAGAACTCGTACAGGTGTGCACTGCAGGTGTGTTTGTCACGAGCAAGTGTGAGTGTGTGCATGCGTTTGTACGTGCGTGTGCGTGTGTGTGTGTGTGTGTGTGTGTGTGTGTGTGTGTGTGTGTGTGTGTGTGTGTGTGTGTGTGTGAATGCGCGCGCGCGCGCGCGTATGTGTGTGTGTGTGGTCGGACAGGTGGGTGGCATAGAGCAGGAATCGCCCCTCAATCCGATACACAATGGCCGTTTTTGTTCTTTTATAATGATTTGAATCATATATGGGATCTCTCTTTAAGGTCTCATCCGATCTCGGGGAAGGTTAGTGTCTGGACTTTGAAGGCAAAAATGACCTGTGACCTGCCTGTCTGAAGTGTTTAGAAGTGAACACTATGAAGTCAAAAGAATAATGGTTTGTTAGTGAGGCCCCGTGGCAAGTGTGATTCACCTTATCATTAAAGTTGCAAAATTTGGCCACTGGAGAATTGAATGTTTGGGGAGAATGCATCTTAATGGCCAGTAACTTATCATAGATTGATGTTTCTCAACGTAACACTGCACAGACATACATACAAGGCAGTTAAATGTAGATCTTAAGGTCAAGCTTGTATCAAACATTGACCTAACAGACGGTTTGCAATAGTCCTCAGGGTTCAGCTTGTACGACACAATGACCTAACGCAGTTTGATAGTCTTCGGGGGTCCAGCTTGTGTCAAACAGGTACCTAAGAGACAGTTTGATGTAAACAATTAGTATCTTGTTTATAATCAAACACTGACATGTTAAACAGTTTAATGTAGGCCTCAATATCCGGCTTGTATCACTCACTGACAACTTACTGTTTATCTAAATGTCCAACTTGTGTCACACACCGCCATATCAGATAATACATCGTGGGTGTTAGGGTCCATGTTGCATCACACACTGACTAAACAGACAGTTCAATGCAGACGTTAGAGTCCAACTCGTGTTACACACTGACGTTACATTTTTATGTAGGCCTTAGGCTCCAGCTTGTATTATACATTGTGAATATAGGTCTTGCGATTCACTGTGCATCACACTCTGGCGTAAAAGACAGATTAGGGAAGGCTGTAGAATCCAGACGGTATTAAGCACTCTTTGTTGGTTGTTCTGATTATTTGTAGATCGGAATTTTCTCTGTTTATCCCCGTTCTTCGGTATCCATTTAAGGGTGCCTTCCAAGAGCTTACTCAGCACACGAGGGTGAGAGACGCCCAAAGCTCTCCGCCGGAATTCCATTCAGAATGAATCTGACTGAAAGACGAAGATGTTATCGTTTTTGATGTTGTTTTCTCGTTATGGAGACGTAGAAACAGTCCCACAATAGGTATTAGAATTACATTGTGGCATTGTTTCTGGAGATAACGGCTCAGAGGAATCGGATTAAGAAGTATTATGGTATACATTCATACAACGTCTTAAGATTTGTGTTATAAGTGATTATTTTTTGTTCGGTCGCAGCACTGTTTTAAAATTCAGCGAAAAATGATGTTGCAATTTGTTTGTGAGTATAGACGAAAAACAGTTTAAGAATGTAAAACATTAAGAAGAAAAACGATTATGATTTTAGAGCTGTATTGTATCCATCGCCTCGCTGCGTGTTGCTGCTGCATGTGAGAGAAAGAGAAAACTTGTGTACGCAATCTTCGTATCTCCCACACACGTGCAAAGCAGGCACGGTCCTGGAATCTGTTGTCTGTGGATTGGATTCTTTCAGTATCCGTTGTGCTGCATTTTTTTTTTCGGGTGCAGAAATCCTAATTTCGCAACCTCCCATCACATGGGCACACATGGAAGAAATGTATTTTCACGTTAAAGATTCCACAATTCGTGAACCTTTGCAATTAATCAAAAATAAAAACAGACAGATCGTTGTTTCTTCTGAACCCTAATAGTTGCCAAGCAAACCATGGTCACCATCCACCCCCCCCCCCCCCCCAGGACTTAACCTAAGTGGATCCACAATGTATCTTAGGGACCACTGAACATGTTTCTGGTTGTTCCCAAGAAAATAACTCATTTGGACTATGAGTTATGGCCTTTGATTTAAGGGTACCCCCCTTTTATGCTGACCACAATCATCAATTTAAGTCAAATGTAGCTCATGTGAATGACCAGAAATTCACATTTCTGTTATTTTTGTAACTAAATCAATGACTTACCGTCTTAGAAAAGCCTTTTGTGTAGTCCAATATAGAATATCTTGGCTTCAGGTGTGCGCAATCTACTGAAACCGTCATTTTAACAATACGGACTGTATGTCATCTGCGATACATTGAAAATAATAGAAAGCAGGGCTTTTGGGGGTTTGTTTTCATACACAACAATGCCTTTGAGTCATTCAGGACTAATTAGGGCTTCCTAGTTCCGTTTTTTGTAGGTACAAAATTAAATATATCTCCTGTACCCCCTAAATCTGCGATTTCGACAAAAACGACACAACATGCTTTAAACAGAACAAAATTGTTGTTATTTGCAACAAGCATCGCTGTAAAATAAAATGAATATATTGTAGTGTAATACAACAGTAATATGTACAATTTGCAGTTCTAGATGTTGTGATTATCTTTAATAAATAACGAGTTTTCTACATTTGATATGTACATGTATTATAATAACACTACTACTTGGAAATCACATGCATTTGCATCTTAACCAAAAAATGGTTTGATTTGTATTACTACTGTTCTTTGTTGTGTATGTTTGTTTGTTTGGGGGTTTTTTTGCGTGCAGGTGAATGAATCCTCTGGTGTAATGAACAACTGAACATGACGGCAAGAAAGCGAAAACATGAGGACAGCCCTGTTGGTGAAGTGTGTGTCATTCATTTCAGCGATTCTAACAAGAGATCATTTGTTCACCTCTCTGACTGCAAATGACCTCAGAATAGACTGACAAAACTTCAAGACATTTGCAAGAAAAGACTATTGCAGCCAACTGGATTCTCCATCTTGGATGGAAGAGGCTTGCAACTGCGTTCCAGACTATTTACGGCCAGAATACGGCTGCCATCGTGACTGTTACCAAAGGTTCACTAAAAACCTTGATAGATTTGAATCATCTTCAGAATCACAAACAATAACTCTAGAACAAAGACAGTCTGGCCGTTCTTCTGGCTCAGTGGAACCAATTATTTTCAAACCAGACTGCATATTTTGTAACAAAGAGGGGTTGAAAGCAAAAGAATCACAGAATGCTTGGACAACTGAACCTACATCCAAGTTTGAACGTGAAGGATGGAGCACAGTTCTTGAAGTTGCTGAGGACAAAAATGACGAGAAACTATTGTGCAGAATCAGAGGATTTGACCTATTTGTCTGTGAAGCACAGTATCACCATTCCTGTCGTAAGAAGTATGTATTGATCCTGCAGCATGGCAGAGTAAAGACGGTGCGTCAAAGAGAGATCAGGAAAACCTGGACAAGTCACGACAGCATTTGACAGAGTCTGTTTAAGAATTGAAAGAGAGGTGCTTCAGCAGCAGATGATTTTGAGACTGTCAGACCTGTGTCATACATATACCTCTGCCTTGAACGAGACAGACCACCCAAATACACATTATAGGGCTGAAAAGCTAAGGCGGAAGTTGGAGAAGAGTGAGACATACGGGCACAGATTGTCGTTTGCTTCACCTCACAGAAAAGACGGGGAGTTTCAGTCTTTGCTTGTGTACAGTTCAGAAATGAAAATTGACAGAGCTGTCATTCTAGCGTACAAGCTTGGCTCAACTGACATGTTGAAAGATGTTGCCCTGTATCTATGGACAGTAATAACAGAGGCCTTCGAGAAATCAGAAAGTTTGCCATGGCCACCAACAGATGAATTTCTACAGCAACGTGATATCCTACCACACATTCTTCAGAGACATAAGTCGCAGTAATTGTAACAGGAAATGTGCATGAAAGATAACTTGCTCTGTGCTTCAAAGCCAAAAAGAGGAAATAGACAAATTCAGTTAAGTATCGAGGCCGCAACTCAAAATCCCTGCACATTGTTTACGTTTCGTAGAGTATGTCCTTGCACTTTGAATACAAAACTTAGGCCTAAGGTCACTCAAGTGTTGGCATTCAAATAGTATGTAGAATTCATCCTCATCATTTGCATGACACAAAGGACAACCACGTTGATCTATAGGCGAGAGGCGGAAAGTATGCCTGTTTATGCTCAAAACGCCCGTTGAATAGCCTGTTATTCATGAATTCGAAATACTTTTCACGTTCAAAGATGCTTTTAAATGAGTTATATAGTTCAAACCGATTGCAGTTTGTTACATGAGAAATCCAACGTTGGCAAAGCAAATTGTTTCGATTTTGTTTATTAAAAAAGCATACCATAGGCTTTTTTGAAGTATATAATCAATGGCTGCCTGCGTAGCCGAAACCAGACCTAAATACATGTCGTTGCTGAATTAATGTATAACGGAAATCCACCTAATTCTCCATCTACCATATCACTGGGAATAAATGGAGGGACGTTCAGCAATAGTTTACAGGCCTGTAAATGAACTTTTTCGATAGGTTTTCGTATTTTGAAACCCTATAGTTCCCATCCGTATATACGAGAAGGAGCAGCCTGTGCATCAAAAAAGCCAAAGGGACAGCTTTGGTGAAAAGCAGTCTCATGTTTTTAATACTTTCAGAATTTCTTGTGCAGCTTTCCTACCGTGACATCAATAGCAACATCAAAACTGAAGAATTTACATTTGACTGGTTATCACCTAAGAGCCAACTATTCCTTTGTACTTGAAAAGCTATCTTTCCAAAACACCATGACGTTAGGTTTTTTTTTTCCCAGAGTAACATTTGAACACAATCTTTGAGCACACTGAAATAGGACATTCGTTTGATCTTGCAGTCCAGCTGTAGCAGAAGAGATGAGAGCGATATCATCAGCAAATAACAGTATGTACAATTCCATATCAGTGGATTTGAATTGTGTTCCATGCTTGCCCTGTGAACGCATGTCGTGTGAAAGCTCGTTAATGAATATAGAAAACATGGGAGGACTAATACAGCAACCCTCCTCTAGATCTTGCAAACATTTAAAATTATCAGTGTATGAGGTACCACATCTACCAAAAGGTTTAATGAATAAGAATGTAGGTTTCTGGATCCTGGATTCAACATTAGCCAAGTAAGTTTTGATTCTGAGTCCTATAAACATGTTTCTAACATGGTGTAATGGTTGTGTCCATACTTTTCAAATGTTAGACAGGTTCCCTTTAAGGCCATTCGTGAGTAGTATATTGAAACAAATGAGTATGCTGTACTATATCGAACGCCTTACTGAAATCATTAAATGCTACATACAATTTACTCTTAATTGAAAAGTGCATTTCCATGCTAGCATACAAAGTGAAAATGTGATCAGCAGTGGAACAAGATTTTCTAACATCAGAAATAACTTCATTGGTTTCAGCCCAGGAAATGAGCCACTTATTCAAAATGTGAGCAAAAACCTTACACAAGTTACTGATCAAAGAAACGCCTCGATAATTGTTGGTATCGTTAACAACGTCTTTCTTATACAAAGGAATAATTATTGATTTAGTCCATTCCTCAGGGATTACACTGTCTCTGAAAGTGTATTGAGTATTTCACTAAGAAGGAAATTATTACATGTCCACAGGTCTTTATGACTTTACTTATCAAAGAATCAGGACCAGCTGCTTTGCCACACTTAGGACTCTGGATGGCTCCCTTTACTTCCTCAACTGTAATTTCAGCGTTCAGAATGGGGTCAAATGCCGTAGTACAGACATCCAGGTTTGGATGATCCACATTCGGACACAACCGATGTATAATGAATGTTCGAAATGGTTAAACCACTGATCCTGTAAGATTGTATTAACTGAGAGGGGACGACTGCGATACCTACTGAAAAAGGCATGACAATCATTTGATACTTGCATCAAGCAATTAATGCAGTCAGTTTTGAAAATATGTTTCGTCATATGCTTGAACTGATCATATTCTCTCCCCATTTGAACATAGGCACATTTATGATCTGGATCTCCAGATCTCTTTAGAATCCCCAAGGCCTTACTAACTTCTTTCTTGTTGTTTTGACATTGCTCATCAAACCAAAATTGTATCACAACCTGCCTCTTAAGGAAAGACGTTGGCGAATACAAGCGATGGCATTCACTGTACAATCAGTAAATTTGCACAGTGTTTTTAAAAACGAGTATAAATCGTACAGGCAGCATGCTATATATATTGCTACAAATCAGATATGTAGTACTGCTGTACATGTATTCTGCTAGTTAATCATTTTCCACAAAGTCACGTTTTCTGAGATGGGTAGAGGTGACAATGGTATTCTGTCTGTAATTTCTAACAGGATTCGCATGTATTTTTGTTCTACCCTGCTACCTGCATAAAAGTTGACAACACTGGATAACAGATCGTTAGAACATAGGCAAGAATCTGATACTACGCCAGTGAGAAGTTACAGAGGTGAAATCACTATCAAAGCTACCTCTGGTGTATCCATTTAGAATTCAAAACTCAAAACAAGCACACCGGTTTAACAAATTTCCTCCAAAAACATTTAACGCAGTATCCTTAGACAATCATGTTTTCTTGAAAAACGGGGTCGAGTGACAAGGATATGTCAATAGATCTGTACGTGACAACGTTACTTGGAGGTCTGCTGTCCTTTCATGAAAGGCCTGGAATATATCATCCGAGCTTTGTGAATAGCGATTCGTCAAGTCCAGGATGCAGTGTTCTGTGGCGTCAAAGTGAAATTCAATGTTTTGTAAAGCGCTGAACCAGAAGGAGGGGCACAAGCAAATGGTGACAGAATGTCAATGTCCCCACAAAGCATGGTTTTAGATATCTTAATGCACACTACGTGATCGGTGTTAACTTCAACTGGTGTAGTGTACTTATTAAGTGTTTTACTGACTAGTAATACAAGCCCTCCAGATCTACGACCCATAAATGAATGCTTAATGGCTTTTCGTCCTATTTTATTTTTTTATTTTTTTTAATACATATTTTATTACAAAACATAAGAACAAATTACAAGTAAGGAATACAAAACGCATACTTATCGCAGTAAGACAATAACAACAACAGCAAAACATACATCATCATCATCATAATCATCATTATCATCATCGACATCTTCAACATCATCACTTTGCTGCTACTGTGAATATTAACACCATCAATAGAACTACTACTGCCACCACAACTACTACTGTTATTACTTCTACTACTATTAAAGTGATAACGGTCACTTAATAAACACTGTATGCGTTGTTTTTTTTAAAAAGTCTTATCATAGACATATATAAACACACTAATAACCACAAAGGGTAAACACAAAAAGAATAATAGTTAAATAAGTGAAAACAAAATGACTAAACCGAGCAAATAAATTAGTCAAACAGGGAAAACAAAGCAACTGACCGTTGTCATGTTATTTAGAAACCTTACCAGAAAAAAAAAGCATTAATCCAATAAAAAAGAATATGGGAGCCACTGTGTAACGAACTTTGTGAGGGACATTTGAAGACATGCAGCATACTTTTCTATTTCATATCTTGCTTTCAAATACACGATGAAAACTTGAAATAATGGCAAATCTTTTTCATATTTACATTTGTAAATATAGAATTTGGCATGTAACAGGATTAAGTCAAATGTTTTATCTGATCTAAAATCATTGTCACAACCAAACAGGACAGTATTTGCATTCAACAGTAGATTCATAGTTTCGCATTTTCTATTCATTTCATTTTGAAATTCTTGCCAAAAAGTTTGAACATGAGGGCAGTACCAAAATAAATGTTGAATGTTTTCTGTTTCTCTCTTACAAAAAGAATATTTTTTCTGAATTTTCAATGCCCATGTTTTTCAAAACAATATTGGTTGCTAGTATCCTATTGTTAATTCTAACCTGAAACCATCTTAACTTAATATCTTTTATATTTTGGATTTTCTGAAAAGTTTTAGCCCAACTGACATCCTTCGGTAATCTTTCATTCCATTTATTGCAAAAAGTTGGCTGTAGAGTGTCTTGATTCAGTAGATCATAATAAAGTGAGGCTCCTCTTGAAACTGAACATATCACAGACATTAGTTTACTTGACTCACCTTCTTCATAACATGTTATTTCTACTCCAGCTTCTCTCGAATACTTTTTTTACAGCACTAATATAACCGTTATATGTTACAAAATCTGTACTGATGTTATACCTATCAACAAAGGAATGGAAACTCAAAAAATCACCATTTTCGTCTAAAAGATTCCGTACGCAGAATACACCATTTTCTATCCAGTTTTTATAAAATTTAAATCTGCCCCCAATCATCAAGTTCCTATTACAAAATAAAGGCTCTAAACAGAATTCATCTGCAGTTTTGACACAAACAATCTCATCTAGTTCTATATATGCTTTGAATACATCTCTCCAGAAATTGTTTAACTTATCCTGCCCAGACAAATCAGCACCTAATTTATGAAAAATTTCTGCCTTGTAATATAATGAGAAGAGTATTTTTTTTCCAACAATGGTTACTTGATGAAAGTTTCCGAATCCAAGTTAATTTTAATGCATTTATTTGCTTCCATATGTTTGGTATTCCTATACCCCCATGCTGTATACTTTTTACAGATGTTTTCGCTTAATTTTATCTCTCTTTTTACCCCATACAAACTTAAATGTAAATTTCTGAATTTCATCAATTATGTAGTCTGGTGGGTTTGGTAGTAACATCCATAGATGGGTTAGTTTTGATAAGATCAGGGATTTAAGTACTGCTACTCTGCCAAGAGGTGTTATCTGCCTTTTTAGCCAAGTTTTGTACAATGTTTTTATCTCTGCAAATTTTTCTTCGAGATTCATAGTTTCACAATTTTTTTAAATCACTCGTAAACCAGATACCTAAAATTTTAAATTTAGGAGGGTTCCATTTGATATTTAAATGTGGCATATACTTAACGGGCGAGTTTCGTTTACTTCCTAACCATACTGCATTCGTTTTTTTCCGCATTTAGTAAGAGTCCAGATACTCTTCCGAATTTTTCAAGAACCATAATCGATTCTTCGAATGATTTTCGATCGCCTTCTTGTAAAAGTTCAGTATCATCTGCATACTGTGATATTTTATTCTCAGTATTAGCTATTTTAATTCCTTTTATGTCTTCGTTTTGTCTAATCATGTTTGCTAAGATTTCAACACAAATAACAAATAAATATGGCGAGATTGGATCCCCTTGGCGACATCCTCTCTCAACAGGAAACCAACCGGCTAGTTTTCCATTAACTGAAACAGCTGACTTAGTATTTGTGTAGAATGTTTTTATCCATTGACAAAAACTTGGACCAAAGCCAAAGGCATGTAATACCTTAAACATGAAATCATAGCTAACACTGTCAAACGCTTTTTCAAAGTCTAAACATAAAAGTATCCCAGGTTTTTTGGATATAATCATATAATCAAGTATATCATAAATAAGACGAATGTTATCTCCCAAATATCTGTTTGGAATAAAACCAGTCTGCTCTTCATTGATGATAGAGGGAAGCACACATTTTAATCGGTTGGCTATACATGTGGATCCTATTTTATACAGTGTTCAAAAGTGAAATTGGTCTCCAATTTTTGATTCGGTCTTTGGGCTTGTCACCCTTTGGAATGCATACGATAATGCCTTCTTTTTGTGTCGAAGATAGTTCATTTCTATCGAATCCATCGTTTAGCGCTCTTACAATATATGGACCAAGTTGTAACCAGAAACATTTGAAGAATTCTGCTGTGAAGCCGTCGCTGCCAGGACTTTTCATATTACGCATGTGTTTAAGGGCAACACCGGCTCCTTCTAAAGTAATTTTTCCTTCCAAAGAAGTTACCTGACTCTCAGTTAATACTGGTAAATTATTTACTAAATCTAGAATTTCACAAGATTCAATATCTTTTAGAATATAATTTTTGATAGAACTTATTAACTTCTTCGGCAATTTCATCACTGTCACTTAAAATAGATCCATTATCCAGTGTAAGTTTCGTAATATTTTTACAAACGTAATTTCGTTTTTCAAGTCCACAAAAATAATTGCTTATTTTTTCCCCTTCTGCGACCCATCTCGCCCTTGAACGCAGCAACACACCTTCCATCTTCTTTTCCCGAAGTGTAATCAACTCTTGTTTATAACATTCAAGTTCACGTCTTTCTTCTTCAGATAATACCACTTTCTTTTCAAGTACAGAAATATTACTTTCGAGATGTTTCTGTTTTTCTCTGTCCTTCCGTTTCTTCATCGTTGCGTATGATATAGTTTTGCCTCGAATTTTCATAAGTAATGTATCCAAAAAAAGTTGATCAGAAATAACAAACTGGATTTCTGATTTAGGAATCTGGGCCAACCCCCAGCAACAATATGGTAGAGCTGCATATTCCTCAATAACTGTTTGAATTACTTGGTTTATGTCTTCTATGTAATTGGTGTCTTTCAACAATGAAGTATTGAATTTCCATAATATATTTCTCTTTATCTCTTCACCTTGCTCTAGAGTTATTAGAATTAAGGAGTGGTCAGATCGATATCCTGGTAGAATATCTGCGTCTGTTACATGATTACATAACCAGTCGGAAATAAGAAAGAAATCTAAACGGCTCTGCTGACATGGGTTATTTCTCCTCCAAGTATACCTTCGTAATTCGGGATTTAAATCACGCCAGATGTCAGTTAAGTCTAGGCTGTCCGTCATGTTTTCTATTTGCTCTTGTGCTTTAGGATTATTGTTATGTCTGTAATTATAACAGTCCAAGGAGTAATCACATACCAAATTCCAGTCACCCCCAATAATGACATTTTCAGCTCCAACTTCTCTAATGTGTTATTCCAACTCCACATAAAACTCAGGCTCATCACGATTGGGCCCGTAAATACTAACAATAAGACATTCTTTATCCATTATTTTAACGGATGCAAAAATATAATTACCTGCCGTGTCTTTATAAACTTTTCTTAACTGAAAGTCAAAATTATTATTGAACAAAATAGCCACGCCCCTTGAATGTGAATTATGAGACGCAAAATAGCATTTGTAACCCCACTCTGAACGAATATAATTCTCTAACTTCGGTTTGAAATGAGTATCCTGCAGCAAATATATTGAGTATGCTTTCCCCCTTAAATAATTAAACACGTCTCTTCACTTTTGTGGGTTTGCTAGACCCTGACAATTCATGGATGCAATTGTTACTTTGTTACTCATATTGACAGCTAAATGTAACATGAGTCATACCAACATATGGACACATTACCATGTTGACATATAAAACCGAACCAAAATGAAAACGAAAATCTGAGCAAATCGTGTACAAGTCCATAACAACAGTTGCTCCGCAAAGGTAATTTCTAGCCATATGCAGATCAGAGCTTTTTTACATGACCATGCACAACGGCACACTCCAAAAACAGACTCAAGATATCCGAAACATATACTTAAAAAAAAACCTGATAAATGTTCATAAAAAGAAAAGATGAATACACAAGACATGCACATACACATACATAGAAACATAATAAAATAAAGTTTCTAGGTAGATCTGTCTCGGGCAGAGAAAGAAACAAACGGAGATATAAAATGAAAAAGAACATTCCTTCTTTCCCTCCATCTTGAGCTGAGCACGTGCTCACCCGTGCAAGGAGAAAGAAAAAAAAAATATAAAAGGAGAAGAAGAAAGCGTGTCAACATCAGGGGATTTCCACTTAAAGTATTACATCAACAACCTACCAACTGTTAATCCACTGTCGTCCATTACGAAAAAGAAACCGACACACACACACACTCTTATAATGTTCACTGTTTCACACACACACACACACACACACACACACACACACACACACACACACACACAGGCGCGCGCGCGCGCGCGCGCGCGCGCGCCCGCAAACACACACACACGTACGCGCGCAGGAAAACGCGCACCCACTCAAACACAAACATATCAACACACACACACACACACACACACACACACACCACACACACACACACACACACACACACACACACACAATTTCCCCCTCTCCCCCACATACGTGCTCATTTGTCCGCAGATATGCACACACGCACGCACGCACACACAAACACACACACACACACACACACACACACACACACACACACACACACACACACACACACACACCAAACGCACGCTCGCAGGAAAACGCACGCCCACACAAACATATATGATCACTCAATCACACACACTCACACACACACACACACACACACACACACACACACACACACACACACACAAACATACACATACACACACACACACACACACACACACACACACACACACACACTCACACACACACACACACACACACACACACACACACACACACAACAAAGCATAATCAATCAGGAACACCATTCATTACACATATTCTATCATATACCAACAAGGGCATTTGTTTTGAAGCCAACATGACACCATCTCGTTTCACAAATATACACAGAAAGAACATACTGAAAATGACAAATCGTGGTGTGAAATAAATGTATTTCACACAACAAGTCACACAAAATTGGCATCTCTGTAGAATATAACACCTTCCGTTTTATAAGAAAAACATTTCCATTGCATTGACGCCATTCTCTCTCTCCCTCCCTCTCTCTCTACACACACACACACACACACGCGCGCGCGCGCGCGCGCGCGCGGCGCGCACATACACACACACTCACACACACACACACACACACACACACACACACACACACACACACACACACACACAGGCCCGCTCTAGCGAGCACTCGCGCACGCTTCCCCTTCACCGACCCTCTCTCCTTCCTACCCCCTACCCCCGCCACATCCGCACATGCGTATAAACGCGCGCGCACGCACACACACACACGCACACATACACACACACACACACACACACACACACACACACACACACACACACACACACACAGGTGAAAGCACATACACTCATATTTTCACTGACATTCACCTTCCCCCTCCCCCCCCCCCCCCTCTCCCTCTCTCTCTTTTGAAGCAAAAAGAAATCGAAAGAAATTCTAGCAAGCAAATGCATGGGAAATGAAGGAAAAAAGAAACTGTTCCGTTGTGGAAAAAAAAAGAAAAAAAAATCAGAGATGGCCTTTAACTAGTTTTAAAGTCTGTCGGTAAACAGGAGTCGCAAAGGGAGAGGGGCACAATGGAGATTCTTCCCAAACCACGTTCTCCCCACGTCTCTGCACCATCCACTTCGTGTATACCATATCAGTCTCTACACATTTTAAGTCAAACTGAACCATCAGAACTTGTATCCGTTAAGACACAATGAAATTGCTATTGGAGACGAAAACAGCAATCATCTTCACCATCATCAGCATCATCATCATCATCATCATCATCATCATTATCACCATCACTATTCCATAATACTAATAGTAATAACAATAACAATGAAAACCTATTGTGAAAAATGTCCTAGGCATTTCAACTCAATATTTTTTCTATATTTTCAACAAAGCATGTTTTTCTGATAGTATTTGTTAATATTTTCGGCCTCTGAATCCCTATCAACCACAATCTTATGAACAGTACAAAAGACTGCAACATAATAAATTAAGGATAAAAAGGAGAGGAACGAGAGAGAAAGGGAGAGGAACGAGAGAGAGAGAGAGAGAGAGAGAGAGAGAGAGAGAGAGAGAGAGAGAGAGAGAGAGAGAGAGAGAGAGAAGACAACCAACACAATGAAGTGGGCCATCTGTCCGTGCCAAGGGAACAGTGGGAAAAACATCAAACAAAAAAGCCATGATAGGTGTGTGTTTTTTTTCAAAACGAAAAAAGAGAGAAAAAAAAAGAAAAGAAAAAGGGAAAAACATTCCACGTATACAGAAACATAAGAAACTAGAAGACGGAGGTGGGTATAAGGTGGCGGTATCAATCACAAAAAGCCCTGTGACTAAAATGCTCAGGCCCAAAGTAACTGGAGAGAGAGAGAGAGAGAGAGAGAGAGAGAGAGAGAGAGAGAGAGAGGAGAGAGAGAGAGAGGAGAAATGACAAAACAGCTAATGTAATGAAAGAGACCATCTCCCCATGTCAAGGAGAACAATTAGGTGGGTACGACATCAAACTAGAGAAGCCATGAAGAAAAAAAAAATCAACGTATGCAAAAAAAAAAAAAAAAAAAAAAAGACAAAAGGCATTAAAGCAGTGGGGACAGAAGGAGGCAATATCAAGAGAGAGAGAGAGAGAGAGAGAGAGAGAGAGAGAGAGAGAGAGGGGGGGGGGACAGACAGACAGACAGACAGACTGAATGACCGACTGACTGACTGACCGACCGACCGACCGACTGATCGCACATTCATAGAATTGAAAAACGATGCAAACACAAACAAACAAACAAAAAAAAACACACAACTACAATTTCATTACACTATCTTAAACTTTCACAGGGTTTTACATTCAACTGATATTAATAGGTCAACAGGGGGGAGTCTACCAAGTGAAAGAAACACAGAGGAATTCGTTCTCATATCACCCACCCTTTCCCAGACTATTCGTTTAATTCACTTTTACTGTGGATTGGCCGCGCCACACAGGCTAGAGAGGACAATCCGCCGACGGGGAGTAACCCGACGAATAGTTCAGATTCTTCCTTCTGTCAATTAGCGGTCTTTTTTCCATGTCAGATTCACTGAGCCTCCCCCCGTCAGCATAAATCACCCTCCCCAATCCCACAGCCACGCAGCCACTGCCTTTGTAAATTGGCTTTTGGACAGAGTACAATTTCAGAATAAAAGAAAAGGTAATAAGAACTGAAATAATTTTAAACCAACCGTTTGCAATGAAACCATGATGATAAACATCAACAACAGCAACACAATAATGACAGCAACAGCAGCAACAACGAAAAAGATAGCTACAACAATAACAATCATTATCATCATCTTCATCACCATCACCACCGTTCTCATTGCAACAGTTCATGTCAAAATGGCGCGGGTGTTAAATTACTACTAAACCAACCATAATCATTCATTGTAAATAACATCATATATACAAATCAACTATCAGCAACATTCATATTTACTAGAAACAGATTTGAAAAGAAACAAAACAAGATTGTTAAAGAGACGATGAAAAAGAAAAGAGAGAGAGAGAGAGAGAGAGAGAGAGAGAGAGAGAGAGAGAGAGAGAGAGAGAGAGAGAGAGAGAGAGAATTTTCTCAAGCTAACTATCTACAAAACATAGATCATCGCGCCCACACAGTGCATACTCTGCGTACACCGTTTAACATTCACAACAGTCTACAAGTAACAAAATTCCAGTTTCCCCGTGATATGGTCACAGTTCTGTGGGAATAATGTTGAGCCAGACAGAAATAGAGATCGGAGAAAGACAAGTGGGGACAAGCATTTCGAAAGCACAGACAGAGAGAGAGAGAGAGAGAGAGAGAGAGAGAGAGAGAGAGAGAGAGACAGAGAGACAGAGAGACAGAGAGACATAGAGCCTGTGCATGTAACGGTTGACCTCCCCAAAATAGCTTTGCGCTCCAGCATCGGTAACCCCTCCCCCTCCCTCGGCCCGCCACTTAACAGCCGCTTCTTCCCTGCTACCTGCAGACGAGCGGAAAACAAAGAACTATCCAAAGGGACAGTACAGGGCCCAACCGAGGAGCGGCCAACAACTTCTCATGTTCATCAATTAGCATCATGGACACGATCGGCCACCATCCCGTCTGTCCGCCCACAAACACACAGAGAACTGAATCGCGTGACGGCGTCTGACCGCCACAAAACCAACTGACATGCTTTCTACATACGATCTAAGCAAATTTGAACAAACAGACAGACCGGAAACATACAAAACATTATCTGCATTACATCTTATTTATGTACATTTAGACTTTTTTTGGCATCATTTCATTACATTATGTACATTGTTTTACACTATTACATATCCCATAACGATCAAAGCACAGAAAAACACAGAGAAACAAGATGAATTACTTATCTCACACGTTGTTTACACATTAGGTCCAACAGGCATTTCTCTTCTGAAAACCACATCGATGTTGTCACCGTATTTCAGTCTCACAGTTTTATTATTTTTCAGTTTGGCGAACACTTTTCCTTGTGATGACCATGTCGCCAGCATGTAAGAGTGTCTGTAGGCCTCCCGGGATAACTTGTAATTAGCAGGCGTGAGGTCCTCGTCCACAGACACTCCTTTACTCTTCAGTTTTCTCCGGTTGGACAGAACACTGTCTTTTAACTTCCGAGACAGGAACCGCACAATAATTGGGCGTTTCTTTCCAGGCACGACAGGGCCGGTGCGATGGGCCGCCTCTAGATCCGCTTCCGTCGTAGTGACGCCGATCAGGTCGGGGAAGATCTGGCAGCATTTCTTGGTGCAGTCCTCGGCCGTCTCTCCATCCTTCTCCGCCACGTTGTAGACCCTCAGATTCCAGCGCCGGTCGTATTGCTGCTGATCGTTCAGGTCACTCGCCATTTGCTCTGTGCGCTGTTCTTGTTTCCTCAGCTGTTCCTTTAACTCTGTGTTTTCTGCTCTGATGGCTACAAGTTCATTCCTAAGAGTGTCCGTCTCCTTCTGCGTTTCAAAAAACTTTCCTTCCAACACCTCCAGCTTTGTATTTACGCTAGCTACCAGCTTTTCCATGTGTGACTTGTATTCTTTTATATTGTCTTTAGTAGCTAACGTTTGATATTGAATCTTCAGTTCTTCAACAGCTGCTTGAAGTGCCATAGTGTTTTCGTCCTCCTCTTCAAAAGAATCGGATGCTGGACGTAAAACAGTCTTTTTATCTTGTTTACTTTTTTCACCCACTGGACTGCTGTCTTTACTTGACGACACAGAAGTTCGTCGAGATTTTCCGGAGGAAGGATTACCTTTACGCATAGTCCGTCGCAAAATGTTCAAATAAGGGAAAACAAATGTCACTGAAGGCAAGCACAGGTAACGACACTCTCACATCTTAGGTTGTAAAACCTCTCACGCCTAGCCCAGCTGTTCGCACGTGAATTCCATTCTGCGTTCTGTTCTTTCTTCTGCCCTCGACACTGGCTTGTTATAGCGCCATGACCGACACAGTGAAATATTTCAACTCGATGTAAACATGAAACTACTCCATACACCAACACAAAAAATATACCACCACAAGCTATGGATGATAATGAAGTAAATCATTTTGAAGTTGAATTAGTTGACATTCATTAAATCACCTAATCGGTCATTTTTTAACAGAGCGCAGTGTCGCGTCGACTGTCATGACAGTGAACAGATCTCAACCCTTTTCGTCCTATTTTATGTAACCACTGAAACAGTACCCAAGTCAAAAATATCGTCTAGACACGTTTCTATGAAACACACAATATCAAACATGTGTACAAAATGAAGAAAACCAGCATCTGCCAGCTTACTGGCTAAACCATGGATGCTCCAGGAGAGACAGGACAAGTTGTTGAAGTGTCCACAAAGTATGACGGGTTGGCCGATTCCCTATTTGTCGAAATGTGCAACGAAAGAGCTGCATTTCTCTCTGAGGTTGGACTTCTCAGTAAGCCGTGTTTGCTTGCTTCTGGCATTGAGTCAGCGTTGTTTGCTTTTGTTTTTGTTGTATTCGTGTGTGGAGTGGAGCTGATTGTGGTGTTGGTTTAGAAGTGTCATTTTCATGAGTGATGCTGGTAGACATCCGGTCCTGGCTGGGATCCCCTGGAGTAGCAGCAGCAAGCCGTGCACGTCAACACCCGTGATATCATCGTTGTGCTGAGGCACGGACTGCAGCTGACATTACAGGACTGGTCCACAGGGCAGGGGGTCAGGCTGCAGATGTGATGATGATGGGTTGGGGTAGCTTGCTGGTGGCTCTGAAGACAGGCTTTCTGAGTAACTGGTGGGCTGTGGAATGCCATCTTCAGGCTTATATCAGGTGTGCTGGTTGTCCTTTCATCCTGAACTGAGGTTGCACAAGTATTTGCCTGCTTGAAGGACTCAGTTGAGTGAAGGGACAAAGGGGAATGGTGAGAGGAGGTGGGCCGATTTGTTGAAAGGGAATGAACAGCGGGTCTGTTCAGGCAGCAACTGTCATCATGTTCTGAGCATCACCATGCACTACTGCTGACTACAGTGCCATACTTCCATTACACTCGTTAGAATTCGCCACGGCTTTTGGCTTAGCGAAACTAGTAAGGTTCGTGCTAACATTGTCACCTGGTTACCTGTACTTTCTCCCAACCCCACCCTCTAATCCGATGGATCCCCTACCGCCAGACCGCCCCACCCCTCCCTTACCCTTCTCCACTCCCCACACACTGTTTCAATCTGAGTCTCAAAAAGCTTCTAGAGTAGGAAAGGATCAATTGTATGTAGTTTCTTTAGTTATTTTTGAATTTCAATAACGCTTATTTTACCGTTTCTGCTCATGTCCAAAAAGGCAGTACCCATACTCAATTTTGTTGTGAATATCAAGCCTAAGTATTTTTTATGTGTTTGTTATTCCTATTTCTTCGTTTCCATATATCCATTTTGAGAGAGAGAGAGAGAGAGAGAGAGAGAGAGAGAGAGAGAGAGAGAGAGAGAGAGGAGAACTCTGAACTCTGAACTTTAATGATTATAGGCCAACAGCCCCTTTCATGGGGGGAACACAAAATCATACCTCATTTCTAGAGAACATACAAACAGGGAAAACTCTTGTCACAGAGAAAACATAACTCTGACAGGACAGACATATAATATGGGCTGTACATGATTTATATAATCAGGATATTTCTGAATCACATGTTTGTATTGCCGATGAAGGCTTGTCTAATTTTGAAGGCGGAGACTAAGAATTTTGCCAAGTTGACTATTTGATCGGGCAGTTCAGTAGTAAATACACCAATCAATTTGCATTCCAGATTCTCACCCGCAGTCACGTCAAATTTATGCAACTTTCTGATCTGATTGTACAATGGGCACTTGAACATAAAATGAATTTCGTCTTCTTGTAGATTTAAACATACAGGGCATGTCGTGTTTTCAGCTGTAGGTGAAAAGCGAAATCTGTGTGCATTTAATTGGGACACACCCATTCTAAATTGTGCCAGAACATTCCTGTAATTTTCTAAAAACAGAATACTGATATATTTTTCTCGAGAAAACATGTGTTTCAATTTACCATACATGGACAACCGTGGACTAATATCCAAATGGTTTCGCCATTGATGGCAGAAATTACTAAATAGTCTGAATTTTAATTCTTTTATGAATCCTATTTCATTACCATAACCAAAAATCCATACTTCTTGAAATCCATTTTCACACAGGATATTCTTGACACGTGTGGCCCATGTTACATGGCCTTTCTCATGCATAGACAGTGACATGTTGTACGCTTTCTTTGAAAATCTGGTATCCGGTTGTTTCAACAATCTAAACCAGTACTTGATACACATGGTAACAGTTGATATCCATAATGGGAAACGTCCAAGTTCTCCATATACTACGTCGCTTGCTGATTTGTTCCTTACATGTAAAACTCTCTTGCATGCGTACAGATGTACTTGCTCCAGCTGAGGGTAAGCTTTGTACCCCCATATCTCAGAGCATAAAGAAGCAACGGGACAACCTGTGCATCAAAAAGTTTGAAGAAAATATCCGGTGAATTACACCCAATTCTTTTTAGTGTTCACAGGATGTCGTTTGTACATTTCTTCCCTCTAAGTTTTAGTTCTTCCATGGCAAGTGTAAAACTATGTCTAGTAGAAAAAGTAAGACCTAAGTATTTGTACGAATTAACCACTTCTAGCGGGGTGCCATTCAGAAACCATATCTCCCTTGAGCTGAGAAAACCACCCTCCCTGAAAACAATAATTTTTGACTTGTCTAAATTCACTGTTAACCGCAGTCTTTCTATTTCTCTTTGAAGAATATTCAGTTGATGCTGTAGCCCAATCGCAGTAGAAGCCAAAAGAGTGAGATCATCAGCAAACAGCAAAAGGAATAGCTCAGTTTCGTCTGATGTGAGGGTAGCACCATGTTTACCGTTTAAAATTACGTCATTTGCAAGTTCATTTATTAACAAGGAAAATAATAATGGACTAATAACACATCCTTGCTTTAAGCCTTGTAAACATTCAAAGAAACGTGAGTAGCGTGTATTATTATGACATAAAACACGCGCTTTCACATTGGAGTACATTGCCTGAATCGTTTTTAGCATCCTACCTCGCACGCCTGCTCGTAGCAGCACCGCCCACAAAACCTTACGGTTCCAGTATCATATGCTTTTTTGAAATCGATGAAGGCCACGTATAGTTTCGTACTCTTCTGCAAATATTTTTCAATTACTGCGTTTAAAGTGAATATATGATCTATCGTTGAGCGGCCTTTTCTAAAGCCTGTTTGTGCTTCACAAATGATACCGTTTTGCTCTGCCCATAAAGTTAACCTGCTATTGATAATATGTGTAAAAACCTTACTAAGAACACTCAAAAGAGATATGCCTCTGAAATTATCAGGAATGTTGGCATCACCCTTCTTATACAATGGAATTATTGCTGCCTCCGCCCATTTTGATGGGAAAAAACTCCTAGAGAATATAGCGTTGAAATACTTCTTCAAGTAAGGTAGAACTATTTGCTCTGCATTCTTCAACATTTCAGGCAAAAGACCATGTAAACCCGCTGCCTTCTTATTTTTCATGTGTTTAATCGCTTTACTGATTTCTTTTTCACTTATCTCTCCATCCAATATATGGTCAAATAACGTTTCGTCTGATTCATCATTTAGGCAATCTTCCCCGTTAACAAATCCTTCGTTGAAAACTGATTCAAAGTGCTGTACCCACTCGTTTTCTGTAATGTCATTTAGAACAACACTTCTTCTTTTATTCTTGTTAATTTCATTCCAAAACTGACTGGAGTTTTCCACTGAGCTTAAAAGATTTTTCAAATCAAAGTTTCTCTGTGCACGCTCTTTCATGTCGAGCATAGTCCTGTATTCTGTCCTTACTCCGATGTATTTAACGTAGTCGACTTTATCTTTAGTTTTTCTAGCCCTTCGAAGATGTCTTATTGCTTCTCTTTTCTTTGAAGAGCACTCATTATCAAACCATCTGGCTTTACGAGCACTTTGTTTACCTACTAACACTTTTCTTTTCATTGGTTCAGCTGCCTCCTTTAATGATGAAGTAAAAATATTCACCGACTCATCTAGATCCATATCAATCAGAGAAATTGCCAACTCAAGTTGGGTCTGAAAATGTTCTGATCTTAAGTGTTCAGTGAACATGTGGGCTTGTTCTTCTGACTAATAATCTTCTCTAGCTGGACAGCGTTGTTGACAGTGGGTTGAACAATGGAATTACCCATCTTACAATACAATTCAACAGGCATGAGGTCTGACTCAATTCTGTCTCCTATGACCATCCGTTCAAAACTGCCACAAAGGTCGAAGCTCGTAAGGAAATAAGCAATAACGCTATGACCCTGTTCAGAGAGATATGTGAAATTACCAGAACCCTCGAGCTCTGGGCACCCATTTAATATTTTCAAATTATAACAGGCGCACATATCAAGTAACTTCTTGCCAAAGTCATTTGTCGCTACGTCACATGATATTCTGTTGTCTATGAATGTAGTAGACCTCTCAAAAACATCAGAGCAAAAACTTTGAGTAAATGGACTATTGATGATTTGTACATTACCTGTTCGTCCATTAAAGTCGCCATTACAAAGCAAGTACAGATTAGCATCCGCTGCCAATAGATCACCTATAATCCTTTCAACTTCCATGTGTATGACAACTGGATTCCGCCGTGTCATAAAACGGGCTACCATAGGGTGGGACATACACAGATACGTACAGTATGTCAGATGCACTGCCCAAAAGTTTACCGCATATTCTGACTGCAACTAAATTATCACATTCACATTGTATTACTTTAATATGTTTCGTCAGGTTCTTTTTTATCATTACAACTACGCCACCTGACCAACGGCCGTGATGAGATAATTTCAAAGCGGGAGAAACGAATTTAACAAAATTTGGAAAAACATCAGACATATCAAAAGTTTTGTCCATGAATGTTTCTGTTAGTGTACAAAATCAAAATTATTTAAGTAATTCACCAAGTCCCAGTCTCTGAGTTTGTTTGCAAGTCCTGCTATATTGAATAGCAGGAAAGACAGTCGCTGGGGCCAGCCTTCATCCTAGGTGTCAGCATCAATGAAGGGTTCTTCACCACTATCCTCCACTGCAACGTCCGCTTCACCATCAGGAGGGTTTGGCGTGGGTGAGCCTGGACACACGACATCTGC
>CM065734.1:31358463-31403463 GCA_033310375.1 Conus canariensis | reverse complement strand
GCAGTGCGTGGTGTACCATTCAGCAACACCCATCCCCACACCGGACAGGCAATGTCTGGCGATCCTGGTGCAAACTCGGTGTCCCATCTTTCCCCACCTTCATCACCGGACACCTCGACCCTTCCAGAAACCACGGCAACCAGCAGCCAGACTCTGGTCAAACAGCTCAATGATCCCTGGACTGATGCTGATATGATGGAAAGCCAGTCCCCTGTGAATATTATAGCTGAATCTGAAGACCAAGAAGGCAATAGCCCAGCTCACCATGTAACCTTTCGGCCAGATGAACAGAAATACTCCATGACTACTGAAACCCCCAAATCCCATATCAGACTGACACGCAGCAAAGCTAAATGCAGGCAACAGCATGTCACTGAGTGTTTCCCCCGTATTGGGACTGGCTCATCCAGGCCTGACGTAAATGACCAATTGCAGAATACCTAGGGACTCGGCCCTGCCTGTGTCATGAGTACTGGTGCTAGCATGCGTTCCAGCAGTGTTAAAAATGTAAATAACCGGAATATATCCTTGCTAACGTATAACATCGAAGGCTTAAGGACTGTGTACAAGCCTGATATTAAATCTCTTTTGTCTAATTATGATGTTGTTTTTCTTGCAGAAACTTTTGCCACTGATTTTCCAGCTCACCTCTTTCCTTCTTTTGATGTTTTTGTGTCTCCTGGTGTAAATCTGTCAGATTGTGTAGCGTCTCGCTTGTCTGGCGGGGTTGCATTGATGGTCAGAAAAGTATTTTCTAATTTTGTTGAACATATCCCAATTGAATATGATAACTGTATTGTCCTGAAACTTTCAAAAGAACTAACAGGCTTACGTATTGATTGCATTCTCATAAGCATGTACATTCCTCCGTATAACAGCCCTTATTATAATGAAACAGAAATTGATAATGGAATTTATTTGCTGGAACATTGTATGATTGATATTTATGAACAGTATGGAGATCTTCCTTTCGTGGTGATGGGTGATTTTAATGCAAGAACTGGCAGTGCTAACGCCAAAGAATTCTCCCTCACAGACACCGTTATATGGAAGGATGACAGTGCAGAACTGGAGGAACAATTCAGGAGAAAATCTAAAGATAATACTACAAATGATTTTGGCCGATACTTGCTTAAATTATGTGAACAATTTTCATTAGTGATATTAAATGGTCTTCTACCAGGAGATAAGAATGGTGAATTTACATATATTGCACATAACGGATCAAGTGTTATTGATTATTTTCTTATGTCTAGATGTATTTTTGAAAACACCTTAAACTTGCGAGTTCTACATACTGTTGAATGTAAACATTTACCTGTAGAACTTATATTAAGTCCTGCAACGTCTTTAGCTAATGTCCCTAAGAAACCAGTGAAAACTATGATAGAAAAGTTTGTCTGGAACCCGGAAAAGATTAATGAATATCATCAAGCATTTATGTCACATATATTTACAGACATTTTTAATCAGGCTACAGAACTGATCGATAATGATGTAAACTCAGCGTTGAGGAAATTCTATGAAGGCCTGGCTCTCGCTGGGCAGTGCATGAAGAAACAAATAGTATTAACAAAAACACAAAACAGTCCTTGATTTGATACCGAATGCAGGAAAATGAAATCAGAGTTACAACGCGCTCTGAGAAACTTTACAAACTGTAGTAATGAAAAACGAGGAGAAGAACTCAGACACATATACGTTGATAAGCGAAGGGATTATAAATGGCTTTTAAATGAGAAAAAAGCCGAAGATAAAACGCGCACGCTAGATTCACTAGACGCAAATATAAACGATTCCAAGACATTTTGGAGAACTATAAAATCAAGAGTTTTCACTAAAATTCCAGACACTTCTATCACAATAGATGAATGGTATGATCACTTTTATAAGGTTTTCAATGATAATTCTATCCAAGATGAAATATTACAGAGAAATAACATTCAGGAAGATGTGTGTTTCGAGAGTCAGTGGTTTGCTAATAATAGAATTATAGAGAACACCACTTTAAATTCAGAAATAACAGTATCAGAGATTAAAGACGCAATCAGAGCTTTAAAGAGTGGAAAAGCGGCCGGACCAGATGGATTTAGTGGCGAGTTTTATAAACACGCTCCTCCTTTAATTATTTCATTCATCACCAAATTTTTCAACAAATTTTATGATTCTGGGACTTTTCCACTTATCTGGTCCGAATCAGTTATACACCCGATACACAAAAAGGCGATATTAATTCGCCTGACAACTACAGAGGTATTTCATTGCTAAACATTTGCGGCAAACTGTATACTTATATCATAAATAAACGCTTGACACAATGGGTGGAAGAAAATAATATGTTAAACGAATCACAAGGCGGATTCAGAAAGGGCTATAGTACAGTTGATCACATATTTACTTTAATAAGTCTGGTGCAAAAACAGTTGTCTTCTGGAAAGAAACTTTATGCTGCGTTTATTGATTTTAAAAAAGCCTTTGACTTAGTAAATCGAAATCATTTGTCGTTAATTCTTCGTAAAAATGGTATTCATGGCAAAATGTATCGAGCTATTAGGAGTATATATCAAGTTGTGAAAGCTAGAGTCCGAGCAAATAATGATCTTACTGAAACTTTTATGTGCCCCCGTGGGTTAAAACAGGGGGACAACTGCAGCCCTATTCTTTTTTCTCTGTTCATTAATGAACTTGCTAATGACATTGTGACACATGGTAAACACGGAATAAGCTTATCACCTGACTTGTTACAGATTCTTATCATGTTATTTGCCGATGACGTCGTTCTCCTTTCCCACACCATAGTGGGTCTTCAGCACCAGCTGAACGTATTAAGTAGCACTGTTGACAGACTCCAGCTAACTGTCAATGAAGAAAAATCTAAAACAGTAATATTTAGAAAAGGGGGTCATATCGCTTGTCGAGAAAAATGGTTCTATAAAGGTGTCCAGTTAGAAGTTGTAAATGAATATAAATACCTCGGAGTGATAGTATCTACAGGTTTAACGTTTTCATACTCGCTGGAGGATATGGCTCTGAAAGCGAAGAGGTGTGTTTTTAGTGTTTTGAAATTTCTATGGTCACTTGGAGAAAATAATCCCAAACTTTCTTTAAAATGTTTGATTGCCAAATTCAGCCTATCTTAACATATGGATCTGAGGTGTGGGGCCTGACAGCAGATCATACAGTTATTGAAAGAGTTCATCTACTAGCCATTAAACGTCTGTTGAATGTGAGTATAAAAACACCAAGCGCACTTGTGTACTGTGAATCTGGGAGATACCCACTTTATATTCAGACATCTATAAAATGTATCAAGTATTGGTTAAAACTAACCCGTATGGACGAAAGCCGTATTCCAAAGAAATCTTACAAAATGCTTTATGCTCTGTTTTGCAACGGTAAGAAGAACTGGGTAGCCAACGTATGCTTTACTCTGTTTAGATACGGCTTTGGTTTCGTTTGGGAGAACCAAGGAGTTGAAAATGTTAAATATTTTGTGTCCATCTTTAAGCAAAGACTATTTGATTGCCATTTACAGGATATTGATTCTAAAATTATGACAAAAGAAAGATTCAGATTCTATTCTTCGTTCAGGCAATTATGTGATGTCCCGACATATCTATTCACGGTTAAAAACCCTGCTCTCAGAAAACATTTGTCAAGAGTCAGACTCGGTGTCTCACAGTTGAAACCCCACCGATATAGATATTCTAAAAGGAAAGAAAACACTAGCTGTCCTTTTTGTCCTAATTCTGAAGAATCAGAATTACATTTTATATTGGTTTGTACTTACTATAAAGCTATCCGAGAAATGTATATCCCACCCAAATATCGTTCCCACCCAAATGCGTTTAAATTAAGCCTTTTGCTTTCTGATACAAGAATGTGTATGCCTCTTGCCCTGTATCTGTCTAAAGCATTTACTTTCAGAAATCAATGTATATATGATGTTTAATGATCAGTTTTTGCAGACTTATGAACATGCTAGTTTTTGTCATGCTTCAACCCCCACCCCATCCCACCCGATCCCTACCCAACCCCTCGACCTGTCCTATCCCTTCCCCCTCTTTTCGCGATTAAAGACGGTACCAATTAACTTTATTCATCTTATGTACAATATTATGATATGATTTCCCTTTGTTACCCCCCCCCCCCCCCCCCCCCATTGACATGGGCAGATGGCCTAGCTCAAATAAAACTTTGTCTTGTCTTGTCTTGTCTTGACTTGTCTCTCTCTCTCTCTGTCTGTCTGTCTGTCTCTCTCTCTCTCTCTCTCTCTCTCTCTCTCTCTCTCTCTCTCTGTGAATATAGTATACACGCACACCCCCTACCCCCCACCCACACCCACACACATACACACACACACACACACACACACACACACACACACACACACACACACATATATATATATATATATATATATATACATACATACATACATATATAGATATATACATACATACATACACACATACATACTTACATATATATATATATATATATGTATATATATATATATATATATATATATATATATATATATATGTATGTATAAACGTTCATAGACAATTGAATCTGCGACATGTTATTGAAAACGGTATTTCCCTTTCTCCTCCCTGCTTCCCTCTCTCTCTCTCTCTCTCTCTCTCTCTCTCTCTCTCTCTCTCTCTCTCTCTCTCTCTCTGCAGTATTGAGTGCATGTGTGCGTGTGTGTGTGTGTGTGTGTGTTTGGTGTGTGTGTGTGTGTGTGTGTGGTGTGTGTGTGTGTGTGTGTGTGTGTGTGCGCGTGTGTGTGCGTGTGCGTGCACGTGTGTGCGTCCGCGCGCGCGCGCGTGTGTGTGTGTGTGTGTGTGTGTGTGTGTGCGATTGAGTGAGTGTGTGTGTGTGTGTGTGTGTGTGTGTGTGTGTGTGTGTGTGTGTGTATGTGTGTGTGTGTGTGTGTGTGTGTGTGTGTGTGTGTGTGTGTGTGTGTGTGTGTGTGTTGGGAGGTGTATTTTGGGGTGTGAGTTTGTTTCTGTGTGTGGGTGTTGTGTGAGTATCGGGCGCTTGTCTCCATTCTAATGTGGTGCAGTATTCGCTGAATACACCGATGTTTCACAGTTGACAAGCATAAGACCGGGACCAAAGCTATCTCGTGAGAACTAACACCAGTTAGGTCGTATCGATTATACACCAGTTGACTGTAAAGGTTGTAACCGTACTGAAAATAACTTTACGACATAGATATTGCTTTCTTGGAGTAAAAAATCGAAGAAATCCAACACAAACACAACCCACATGAGAAAAGAGTGAATCTGTTCTAGTCATGTAAGTCAGCGTTTGTGAAGGCTGACCAGCATTAGGTAAAACATTTCACAGTGCATGCCGTTAGAAACTTTACCACGGAGGAGTGTTTTGTGAACTCTTGCCAGCACTCGCTCATTGTGGGTCATTTACTTAGAAAGTGTAAAATGACTGACGGTTTCACCTCCGGTGGAAAAAATTTCTGCCTCATCAACTGCTATAAACATTAGTTATTGAAGAGGTCTTGGAATGAACGTGTGTGAGAGTAAAAAAAAACAAAACCATGAAGTACAAAAACTATTGAAAAAACGACCAAAACGAGATAAGAGAGAACGATAAAAAGGGAGATAAACAAATTGCCACGTGAAAGAAGCATGTGAGTGCGCGCCCGCACGCACACACACACACACACACATACACACACACACACACACACACACACACACACACACACACACACACACACACACACACACGCACGTGAAAGAAGCAAGTGAGTGCGCGCCGCGCGCCTGCGCACATATACACACACGGGAGAGAGAGAGAGAGAGAGAGAGAGAGAGAGAGAGAGAGAGAGAGAGAGAGAGAGAGAGAGAGAGAGAGAGAGAGCGTGTGCGCGCGTGCATACACACACAGGAAAATCTTAAAGAAAGTGTTCCATAGACTCCGCTCGACCTAAAGCCAAAGAGGGAAACTCGACTGCCCTACTCAGCTGTGCCAAAAATAGCAATGTACTCTGATTGGTAGACCCGTCCGCACGGTCACTCTACCATCCCTATCCTCAGTGCCCTGATCAGCTGTCTGTCTCCTTCCTCACCGTCCCTATCCTCAATGCCCTGAGCAGCTGCCCTGATCAGCTGTCTGTCTCCTTCCTCACCGTCCCTATCCTCAATGCCCTGAGCAGCTGTCTGTCTCCTTCCTCACCATCCCTATCCCCAGTGCCCTGGTCAGCTGTCTGTCTCCTTCCTCACCATCCGTATCCTCAGTGTCCTAATCAGCTGTTTGTCTCCTTCCTCACCATCCCTATCCTCAGTGCCCTGATCAGCTGTCTGTCTCCTTCCTCACCATCCCTATCCTCAGTGCCCTGATCAGCTGTCTGTCTCCTTCCTCACCATCCCTATCCTCAGTGCCCTGATCAGCTGTCTGTCTCTCTCCTCACCATTCCTATCCACAACAGTTAACAGACAGCTGACCATGATCTTCAAAGATACCATCGGCATCGACAAGAATAAGATGCGCTGCGTTCAACCGCAGTTCCATTGAGGACCAAGTGCCATCCCATCAGCATCGACAAGAACAAGAGGCGGAACGGTCAAATGCAGTTCCGTTGAGGACCAAGTGTCAGAGCAGCCCGTTGTACCTGGGAATGATACTTTATCAAACACCCGGTGCAAACTGGCTGTGTGGCAGCGAGCGCTAACTCCCTATTCATCCGAAGATATCATTAAAAAAAAATCCGTCATCAAGCCTATATTGATGTCATTTTATTTTGCTACGTAATTCTGTGTTTACCCTCATTAATCTTTATCTTCCTTTCACCTTAACTCTTTCTGGTCTATACATCATGCGTTCCAATCACATGACACCACCCCCCCCCCCCCCCACCACCACCACCACCACCCTTCCCGGGGTAAAATATTTTGGACTTGTCAAAAAAAATGTTACAGAAATTGAGAGTTTTTATACCCTAAGCATACTTGCATATGAAAAGCACACAAACACAAAAGCCTCAATGGGCAAAAACCTCATACACAAAAACCCCGTAAAGTCGGTGCCCATTTTAACATCATTTTTCTCCTAAGGAAATGTAGGGCCTTATATCATATTCTAAAAAAAGCCTGTTGTAACCCTATCAAGGCCACAATTCGAACACATCTTGAAATGTTCCAGAACAAACATCAGTGCAGTAATTCTCAATAATCAAATACACAATATTCCAAATAACAATCTTTCCAAATCAGAAGCGACGCATTTCGAAACCTTATAATACTCAAACTGATGTGAAACCCAAATAAACAAACAAACAAAAAACTATACACTTGACCGTACTAGACTATGACCATTACAACGTATTCAGTATCTTCTTTTTAAACTATGGTCACTTCATTCAGTTTATCCATTTTAATATATAAATACATCCAAAGACTACAACATACATCCAAGCACAGCAGTTAAACACACAACTTACATCTAAGAATGTTTAGCTGTTTAAAAGGTGTGAATAAAACCCACAACAATGAACATTTTCCGTCTGCAAAACAAACAAACAAACAAAAAAACGTCATCAAGCCTATGTTGACGTCATTTCATTTTGCAACGTAGGTCTATGTTCACCCTCATTAACGCTTTATCTTTCTTTCACTTTAACTCTTTCTGGTCTATACATCATACGTTCCCATCACATGACACTCATTGTCCTGATCAGCTGTCTCTTTCCTCACCATCCCTATCCTCAGTGCCCTGATCAGCTGTCTGTCTCCTTCCTCACCATCCCTATCCTCAGTGCCCTGATCAGCTGTCTGTCTCCTTCCTCACCATCCCTATCCTCAGTGCCCTGATCAGCTGTCTGTCTCCTTCCTCACCATCCCTATCCTCAGTGCCCTGATTATCTGTCCCCTTCCTCACTATCCCTATCCTCAGTGCCCTGATCAGCTGTCTCCTTCCTCACCATCCTTATCCTCAGTGCCCTAAGTAGCCGTCTCCTTCCTCACCATCCCTATCTTTAGTGCCCTGATCAGCTGTCTGTCTCCTTCCTCACCATCCCTAACCTCAGTGCCCTGATCAGCTGTCTGTCTCCTTCCTCACCATCCCTATCCTTAGTGCCCTGTTCAGCTGTCTCTCTCCTTCCTCACCATCCCTATCCTCAGTGCCCTGATCAGCTGTCTGTCTTCTTCCTCACCATCCCTATCCTCAGTGCCCTGATCAGCTGTTTGTCTCCTTCCTCACCATCCCTATCCTCAGTGCCCCAATCAGCTGTCTGTCTCCTTCCTCACCATCCCTACCATCAGTGTCCTCATCACAGTGCCCTGATCATCTGTCTGTCTCCTTCCTCACTATCCCTATCCTCAGTGCCCTGATCAGCTGTCTCCTTCCTCACCATTCGTATCATAAGCGCTGTCTCTGGCCATCCTCTGTACGTGCTCCTAGTGTGAACTTCCGTTTGTTTATCTGGGAAGAATGATTTGCTCTTGTTAGTTGCCACATTGGGTAAATCAGGCATGTCATGATAATTACCTTTGAATAGTTTGGTGGATATCAACACTAAAGCTTTGATGTGGGGTTGTGCTTGGCAAATGACAAAAAGACTATTTTAAAAAGAACCCAAGGAAATGACAAATTGTTGTATACTCACCCTCCCCTTATCTCAGTCTTGCACCTGTCGGATTGTGTGGCCCAAATTCTCTTTGGAATCAACGGTAAGTGTTGACTGCATTTGTCTTGAAAACCTTGACACATGTACAAAACTTATAATATGTTCCACTCCAACCCTGCAGTTACCATTTACATACCTCAAGGACGGCAGAATGAAAACCTCAGGATCCGTGGAGACGCCACGTCCGAGGGCACTCTCCAGTCTGTCTACACGACCAGCATTCTCCAGATTAATTTACGAAACAGCCTGGACGGAAGCTTTTCCTCCCGACAGAGTATTTGGTCTGTGACACTGGGTGGAAATGTTCTGCTGTCTGCTGGATGTGAAGACTGGTGTGCAAACATTGCCAGCTATCCCTTTATTTTTATGCTTGCAAATTCCGACAGAAAAGATTCACCAGTTGAAAAGCATTTATCCTTGTTTTGTGTTGGGATTTGGCGCACATTAGATTAGGGAGTTACCATATCTACAATCCAATCTAATATTTTGCAATACAATGCGAGATAATACAGTCATTGCCGTTCAATAGGACACAAAGCATAGATTCAAGCTGATGCAGTACAATACAATACAGTACCATGCAAAACAAGGTCAATGTCTAAGCTCTTCTGTGCGAACAGAGTGTGTCCTTGAAACACTTCTATAGGCCATCCTGTGAACGCTTGCCTTCTGCCAGATCACTGTAGAACAGCTTAGGAAGACACGTTACCAGGTATTTGTACAAAGTAGCCAGCCTATCTTAGTTGTGGTCATTTGTCATTTAGCAGAATAGAATGCAGATACTTGGCAGATTAACTTGAGAGGGGACCCTTGTGTCTAGAAGTTTATTTTTCTAAGCTGTATTTTGCTTCTTTTTTTTTTTTTTTTGCAGTTCATGTAGAAACGATAAAAGTGTTTTGTGTGGCCCTTATAGACCGTTCATTTCTCACAAGTGTATCATGATATGAGTAGTGCAATGACTCGTACACTTTCAGCTTAGTGGCTAGTTTCATACCTCCCTTCTCCCAGTTTATCATGCCACAAAAAACTGAACTTGCCTTGGCATTGCCTGCCTCGATCTTGTCATCAATGTTCACACATTTAGACAGCGTACTGACAGTACATGAGAAATTGTCAACAGCCTTCAGAATTTCCATTTTTAAAGAAAATTGTAGTTTCTCATACTGTGATGCAGGCCAGAGGATATGAACTGGTATCTTCTCAGAAGTACAAGCATTAGAGTGATCGAACGGCACAGCAATAATTGTTATCAAGACCTTTCCAACCAACATAAATATGTTACTGAATCGTAACGGCTGTAAAATATCACAAATATCGCAGCAATAGTTTCAATATCATGATATCAACTTTTATTTCAATTATCACTTTCATCACTTGCTTTGATTACAGACATACTGAATAGTCCTATACGCAAATGAAATAAGAATTAGTGCGCTACTGAAAATAGAACTCAGATACACCATATGTTGACATATTTTGTTCAACATATCCAAGCAACACTAAAAACAAAATCGGTATCCAAAGCACAGTCCTTGTTCTAATGGTGACATTTATTCACAAATGCTGTAGGAAAGCGTCTTAAATTGTTGCCAAAATTATCAGAACGTTCGCATTTCATGAGAAAATGCAGTTTGAATGATTTAGACACAAGAAATCCTAACGTATGTTACATCAAAATATTGTGTTACATGTGGATAAATTTGGTGATAGAAACCATTTTGCATGCATTGGTGACCTGTCTATCAATCAGGAAAATGAGACCTACGTGTCTGAAAGAAAAGGATCTCTGGGACAGCTTTTTATCTACAGAAGAAAAAAGGTGGTCCGTGGGTGTTTGGGGCAGAGAGTGACCATAATTAAAGAAAGGACATTGTAGATTGCAGGAAAGTCATGAAGCAAATAGAGAGAGAGAAGACATTGTAAGAAAAGAATTGGTAAACGCAACAATGAGTAAAGGGAAGGGGAACGTAAGGGAAGGTGAAATATGGATTGAAAGTGCTGTGCAACACTGAACAAATATGTGATCACTAGAGTCTTAGAAATAAAAACTTGCTGTGTCTACTGCCAGTTCTGCCTGCCATGTGGACGTTCTGTGCTTCTTGGCAAGTGCTGTCACTGGAACTTGTACCTACATGCTCCTTTCTATACCCGTCGATCTTTCACATCCATCATGTTGCCTTCATATATCTATTAGCCTTGAGTCAAACAGGCAAATTGCCTGTTTAATTTCTGTAATATAGCAAGAAGATGTAATGCATATCACTTTCATGCAGTCTGAAGTCACCTCCGTAACTTCGTTCCACAGTCTGGACCACATAGACTCTCGATATCTTTTTCCTATGGTCTGAAATGGCATTAACTCTCCTTAGTGTCTTCGTACACCCTGAAACCTCATAAACTCTCTTACTGTCTTCATCAGGTCTTGAACCTCATTTGCTGTCCATGAATTCCTCCCATAAGCATGAATCACCTTGGGTCTTCATTACCGTCAGTCTGAAACTGTATTGCCTCTCTCTAACTTCAGATTCAGAAATTCTGAAACAACATTCGTTCTCAATTTTGTAATATATATATATATATATATATATATATATAGAAGAGAGAGAGAGAGAGAGAGAGAGAGAGAGAGAGAGAGAGAGAGAGAGAGAGAGAGATGGTCTGAAAATACGTTGATTCTCCAAAATTACTGCTTCACCTGTTTCAACCTCACTGATCATCATCATATGTAAAAATGCTCATTTTATTGCTGTTACTCCCTGATCTTCTGATGATTCCAGGTGCCAGTGTGGCTCATTAAGATCAAAGTCTTATTTCATCTGAAGATTTATACGACGTGTTGATTGACGAAAATGACGATAGTCTCCTGAGGCTGATTCAGATGGATACTAAACAGTACTAGTTGTCATCAGTTGGAGTTTAGTAGATGGCCTACTTAGTCTGTTGAAAGCAGAGCAGGCACTACTTAACACCAACATGATGCAACCCAGGGCGCGGTTCTTCGGAGTGGTTCACAGGCACCTGATGAGTGACATGACAAGAGACTAAGGAGAAAAAAAAGGAAGATGAGACAGCACTGCGCCAGCAAGAAACAAATCTACCGACAGAGGAGAGAGAGAGAGAGAGAGAGAGAGAGAGAGCAGCTGCATTCTGAAGTGGAAGAACTGAAAACCTGAAATAATTTGGGATTTACGAATGTAGCAAATTATACAAATATATATATATAATATATATATATATATATATATATATATATATATATATATATATATAATTGCTCTGCTTTGGTGAATCGTGTGCTTGAATGTTTGTGCATCAAAATTAGATAAAACACTCAGTACGCTGCACTAAAATTACACCTCATGTGTTCCATTTCACTTTACTGATGACACACATTTAGAACTCGTTGACCCGTGAGCTTTCAGTGCGGGACACCAAAAGGTGTCTGGCAACCAAAGGTGTAGATTGATCCTAGGGTTGGATCGGCGAGGAGAGGTATGTGGGATGGGAGGGGTAAGTTGGAGAGAGAAAGAGAGGAATATGTAGTGGTGTAGGCTACATAGGGGTTGAGTGGATGGGGCTGGAGGTGGGGGTCCAGGATTTTGGGGAAGAAAAGGACATTTGGATTGGATGGAGGTGGTTTGGGAAGAAGAAAAACACAGAAAAATACTTGAGTAATGTGATTTGGGATCAGTCTTTTCGTTCCGCAGATGGGAGTGGAACAATGGTTGGTGTCAAGATCAGACCAATCTAAGTAGACACTGCTGTCGTCTTTACCAGAGGCTGAATACAATGAGTCACGTGCATACATGAAGCAAGGGACGAGATTAGGAACAGTGAGGAAGAGAGTAGGGTGGTAGGGGGAGAAGAGTGTGGATAGAATAGACGATCACCCCAGAAGTATCTTATCATCAAAGTAAATGTATATGCCGCTTCCAACACTGTGCTGACTGCTACACGTTATTTGCAGGTGAAATAATCAGCGTTAGGCACCTGTATACCATTTTACTTTAGGAATAATTCTAGCCAGAGGCGTGAATATGTCAGTGGGCTGACCAACAAAATCAGTATTTTTAATCTTTCATAATTCATGAGGCAGTCATGTTTTTTCAGCAATGTAATGCTGATTTCCAGGCAAGAACGAAAGAGAATGCCATCTTTTATTTGGAGAGAGTAGCTTACGGAGAGATGTGTGAATGAATGTCATCATGAGCTACATAGCTCAAGTTCACATTAGCGTTACTTTGTGACATTTCTACGTCCTTTGTGCAGGACAGTACTGTAAGTATCAAACTGAAAATAAAAGACTGACCCGAAGAAACACTAAAATTCTCCAATTATGGTGATGACTCAGCCAGATGACGCAAACAAGATTCACATCCCTCTGTCCATCCTCATGTACTTTTTGCATTTCAGTGGTTTTGATTTACATGATATGCGAGTCAAATGGGTAGTCGATTCTTTCCTTTTGGTTTAGCTTGGTAAACAGTTGTTGCGATAGCTGAGGTGTCTTCCAACAAAGGATGGTGATATGCACATGCCTTCTTAAGCTTTTAGCTACGACTAGCGTTTAAATGCCCACGCCTTTCCTCACCGTATTTGCAAAAGAATCTTACAAAGCTGTTATTACAGTCTCATGCCACATTCACGTCAAATTCATCATCAGGATCAAATTATTAAGGGGGAGATGGGTGAGCATGTTAAATGCACTACTGCAAAAATTTTTTATGCACAGTCTGTGGTAATCTATTTCAGAGAATAGAATCCTCGAACTGTATATCAAACTGTGGTTTTGTAATTAGCGAATGGATATGGAGTGTTCAGTTTATTGTGACATATTAGGACATAATATTGGGTTATATTACCCCCCCCCCCTTCCCCCAAATATTTGCAGTTAAGATTCTATTCTCTTCTACCCCTTTTCACTTCTTCTCTAACTCAATGGGCAATCATTGGGACAGTACACTGAAGAACAGTTCACCAGGTCCTCCAGGTCTGTTGGCCGGGTGCCGAGGCCCGAGTCAGTGCAGCTGTTTTCCTTGTCCATTACGCATTGTTGTTAGTCCATTTCCCTTCCGTGCCTTTCTTTCAACAGTTTCCAGGATGATCGTTTTAGCATGGCCGTTGGGTCTTGTTACATGGCCACACAAATTATAGTTTTCTATTCTTGACCGATGTCAGTAGATCTTTGTATAGTCCAGTATACAGTTTGATGATTTGGCGCAACTGTTGGCTGATAGTGTAATCAGAGTGTCTGGTGTTTGGAATTAACCTCCATATGTTGGATTCTTCTTTTCAGATCCACTGTGAGGGTCCATGTCTCGCATGCATACAGGAAGATAGAATAAACCAGCGCATGCAGGAGCTTGATCTCATGTTCCATGAAGTTGTTCTTGTCCTTGCACACAAGGCCTAATCTGGACAAAATATTGCGGGAGTCTTGTCTGGCCTTGAGAGGACTTCTGATCTGGATCCCTTACTGATGGATCCTAGGTAAGTGAACAGGTTTAAGCTTCTCACCATGGACAGTTATATCAGTATTGATGGTAGTCTTGTGACAGACCATAAACTTGGTCTTCTCGAACTAATTTTCATGCCATTTATCTTGTTGCTGTACCAGCCAGTCGTTCAGTAAGCTCAGCGAAGTCTTCATCACTACCTGCCAGGCTACAGATGTCATCTGCAAATCGAAGACTTGTGATGGTTCTTCCTCCAGCGCTCACTGTGCTGAGATGCTCTTCATGCGTCAGCCATACCACACGCACTCACACACACACACACACACACACACACCAAGATGGCCGAAAGCGGAACCTGCTGAACAGCTGATCGTCTGTCCAAATTACTGAATTACACCGGCTGTTCAGTCTGTACAGTTGTGATTCATTGGAGATTGGATGTGTGATAGTTTCCTTTAGTGAATGATGTAAGTACTGTCATCGATGGATCCTTGGTTGTGTGATAAACTGTCAGAACATATTTCGATTTCAGTTTGAACTTTTACATGTCTTCCAATAGCGGTGATAGCATAGGCGCCTTACATTTGACTACGTTTTTGTTTGACAGCGCTATTTTTTTAGTAGGATGAATTATATTGACATTCAAGTGACAAACTTTGCTTGCCTGTTGATGATGTGAACACAAACGGGAGTGACCCACCTCAGAGATCAGCAATGCAACCGCGTGAAGTGAGTTGTTATTACGAGTGTGTTAGTTAACATGTGTATCCACGTGCAAATACTACAATGAATGACATGGCGCTGGACATACAACAGGCGCATGAAGCCGAGTTTGAAAATAAAAAAACTTAAACCAACTTTAGATAAGGATCAAAAGCGATTTTGGTGCAGTGGAAACGAATTAATCGTCTGGCGTAATGTGCTTCTCTACAGATACTGTGCAATCAATAACGACTCCATCAAAGTAGAAACTGCTGACATGATGAGGAAGAGCACATCCTTCCTTCATCATTCCAGTGGTTAAGTGAAACAGGTGATTCTCTGGCAAAGACGGTCATACGTATCTACACCAACCAGCCCAAGTCCAAGCGAATAACCCTAATTCTGTATTTTAAGTCCAGCCTGGAGGCTGGTACCTTCTTGTGCCAGGGTAAAGACTGTGTGAAGTGGGACACAGAGGAGTGTGAGGTCATCAGAAACCTCGTTCAGTCCTACCTAGTCCATGGTGATGTGGTCTGTCTGACCAAGACTTTGCTGAGCACTCCATTGACCTTCTTAAGTACCGTGTCGGACAGTTTTCTGTTAAAGTCCCCAACAATGACAGTCACCTCAGTCAAGGTTCCACACTGTGACAGAGTCTCATTCACTGGCTCCTATTCTGTACCTCCAATGCACGTCACCCTAGAGAAAACCTTGTGCACTGAGGATTTTTTTTCTCCTCCCTCCTACCCTTCAACCAACTATCAACCAATCCATTGCCAACCATGTCGACCTGTCGCCCCATCCGGAAGTTGACCATCTAGTCACTCCTGACTTAGACAGTTCTGACACAGGCTCTGGACAGTTGACCCCAGAGTCACAGACATATCTGAAGCAGTCAGGGCAGATCATCGGTCACCTTGTGCTAAGAAGGAGGATTCCCAAGTCCTCTCCACCCCTGAGCACTCTGTGAAGTTGAGCCACCCACAAGTCCTGTGCAAACTTCGGAGACGCGCCCTGTGTGTCCCCCCCCCCCCCCCCCCCAGCTAAACAAGAATCCAAAACAAACGGCATCATTGACATTCTATGCCAAGAGAATTCAGCAGCTTCAGGATACAGTGATCGATCTTCAGCTG
Source organism: Conus canariensis (assembly GCA_033310375.1). Classification (NCBI taxonomy): domain Eukaryota; kingdom Metazoa; phylum Mollusca; class Gastropoda; order Neogastropoda; family Conidae; genus Conus; species Conus canariensis. The sequence continues at coordinate 31,387,516 of CM065734.1, read as the reverse complement.
TCTTTTGCTGACTTGAAGAAAAGTTCAATACCTGTACAAATTGAGGACGCTAAGGTCTGTGCTAAAAATGACCTACGCTCACAAATGGCTTTCAAAGTCTGACTTTCTTTATTCACAAATTGATTCTCTCAAGACAAACATTTTTGAGTTAGACAAACAAGTCAACACTCTCAAGAAAGAAAATCATCTCACTGAAGACTCAAATGGGAAATATTTGTTCTGAAATAAAAAAGCAAAAGCCCACTGCCTTACGTGATGCTAGCACACTGTGTGAGATAGTGAATATCAAGAGCAGTGCGGCAACCACTCCCACCTGCAGCAACTCACCAGCAGCCACCGCCCCTGCAGCAGCTCACCAGCAGCCACCACCCCCTGCAGCAGCTCACCAGCAGCCACCACCCCCTGCAGCAGCTCACCAGCAGCCAACGCCCCCTGCAGCAGCTCACCAGCAGCCACCGCCCCCTGCAGCAGCTCACCAGCAGCCACCGCCCCCTGCAGCAGCTCACCAGCAGCCACCGCCCCCTGCAGCAGCTCACCAGCAGCCACCGCCCCCTGCAGCAGCTCACCAGTAGCCATCACCCCCTGCAGCAGCTCACCAGCAGCCAAAGAAGACTCCATTAAAGCCTTCTCTGACCCTAGAGGAAAGGCCACAAAACCCTGTCGACCCTAGTGATGACACTATGGATCGGTCATCTCAGTTGAAGCAAGACTCCTCTCGAAATGATGCCAGAAAAGCTTCTGATCTGCCTGCCTCGTCTCAGGCAGAGCTGAACAACAAAAACGGTGTACGGGACATGCTGTCGAAACGGTCAGTGTCTGACAGAGCTTCTGTTGCACTGGTTGGTGATTCGGTCATCAGAGACATTGACCCACGCAGAATAGTGCCAAGACAAGACTTTGTTTCCAACATTTGTGTCTCGGGCATGTGTACTGGTGACTTGTTTGGCTGGTTACGAGACCATAGTAGATGTCCTGATGTCATTGTGATGATCATGCATGTGTGTGTGTGTGAATGATTGTATAACGACAGGAGAAGTCTCCAAACAGACATGGTGCAACCTTATTCATCTGGCTTCTCACACTTTTCCAAATGCTAAAATATTCCTTAGTTCTATAATACCTGCAAGAGGAAAACACCACCTTAATACCTGCATTTCCCCCACCAATCTCAATATGCAGAAAGTTTGCGAAATGCTGAATGTAGAATTCATTGATAACTACAACACATTCACAACCACAAACGGAAACCCTAAATTAGCATTTTACAGCAACTTGATTCACTCCAGGAGATAAGGGCCGAAACACTTGCTTGAAGGGGCTTCTCTTCTGAGGACTCTCTGCTGCCACGCTCTCCACGAGTTTCTTTCTACTGATGCATGGGTAAACCATTGACTTCCGGGAATAGGCCGGAGGACGTCCGGGAAAGACCGGAGGACACTGGGAAAGACCAGAACCAAGGGCTCTGTGGGCTGGCTCCCCACTTTGCCTTAAACATGTGGCTACTAAGAATAAAAGGGAAAGATGCTCCCAGGATTCACCGAAAGGGGAGAAATGATGAATCCATCGGTGCTCAACCAATCATGACTGCAAATCCCAAACGGACTATGAACATGAACCAAATGGAATATCCATGTGTCTGTGGAAAGCGTTTCGCTACCACCCGTGGCATGAAGATCCACAGAACAAAGATGGGATGTGTGAAGACTCATCTGAATGAGCAGCAGCGCACTGCATCAGCAGATAAGACGTCGGAAGACCAAGGCCAGGATTTAAACCACAGTGCCAAGGACATCCACGCTGTTGGTTCGGATGAGGAATTTGCACAGGCCCTCGATGCCAGGCGCCTGAAACTCAACCTGCCACGAGCAAACGAAACTAAAGATTGGGAGAAACTGGATGCAAAAATCGTCCAAAGACTCGATGCCCTGATAGGGAAAAGCACCCTGGAACACAAACTAGCCACATATGGGGACATTGTGTATGCCACAAGTAGAGACGCCTATGGAGCAAAAATACCCAAAGAGAAAACACCTCCAAAGAAATCCAGACGCCAAGAAAAGATGGACAAGATCAGGGTCCAAAAGAAAAACCTCAAGATGCAAATGAAGACCGCACTGCCAGCTGAAAAACAAGGCTTGGAAAAACTGTGGAAAGACCTGAAAGAAAAACACAGCGCCCTCAGCAAAGCGGAATCTGCGAGGAAGAGGAAGAGCAAAAAGAAGAAGACACAAGAGCGCTTCTTCAGAGATCCCTTCCAGTTTGCCAGAACACTGTTTGAGCAGCCAAAATCTGGGACCCTAAGTGTGGACAAAGGAGTTCTTGAGCAGCATCTGAGGAAAACATACTCTGACCCACAGAGCAAAGCACCACTCGACATTCAAGGTCTCGTGTGGCCAACCAACCCTGAGGAACAGTTCAATGGCAAGCCTCCAACGTTGGCGGAAATCAAGAAGGTGGTCGACAAAGCCAGAGCCAAATCATCACCAGGGCCAAACGGAATACCTTACCAGCTTTACAAGAAATGTCCCAAGGTGCTGGAGTGGCTCCACAGGCTGCTGCGATCGGCTTGGAGAAACCAGAAGATCAGCGGCCAGTGGATGACGGCAGATGGTGTGTACATCCCCAAAGAGCAAAACTCAAGTGACATCAGCCAGTTCAGGCCAATATCACTACTGAACGTCGAAGGGAAAATCTTCTTCTCTGTCATGGCAGCAAGGCTGACCAAGTACCTGATGGAAAACAAGTACTTGGATGTGTCAGTCCAGAAAGGTGGCATCCCAGGCGTGGCTGGCTGTGTAGAACACGCCACAATGATCTGGGACGCAATCCAAAAAGCAAAAACAGAAAAGAGAGACCTGGACGTAGTGTGGCTTGATCTGGCAAACGCATATGGATCTGTGCCCCATGAGATGATACAGTTGGCTCTTGAGATGTACCATGTGCCAAAGAACATCCGCGACATGCTCAAGAAGTACTTCAATGGCTTCTCAATGCGGTTCTCTACCAAGGAGTACACAACAGACTGGATCAACTTGGAAGTGGGTATTGCAATGGGCTGTGCAATTTCCCCAATACTGTCCGTGCTGGCAATGGAACTCATCTTGAAAACAGCAACAAACAACGCAAGACAAACAGACCTTGGCGATGGATACAAGATGCCTCCTCTCAAGGCCTTCATGGATGACACTACAGTGATTTCTTCCAGAGAAGACGAGACACGTCATGTGCTGGAGAGGCTGGACGACATAGTTGCCTCATCCAGAATGAAGTTCAAGCCAAAGAATCACGGAGTCTCTCACTGAGGAAAGGAAAAGTGGCCGGATCTGTGGTCTTCAGTGTTGCCAACCAGGCCATTCCAACAGTCACAGAAGAACCAGTCAAGAGCCTTGGAAGATGGTATGATGATACGCTGAAAGACACACAAAGAGCAAAAGAAACCAAGCAGATGGCGGAGGAAGGCTTGGAGACCATTGACCAGTGTGGGCTCCCTGGCAAATACAAGGTCTGGTGTCTGCAGTTCATGCTGATACCAAAGCTGCTATGGCCTCTGATGATATACGACATCTGCACCAGCATAGTGGAGGCAATGGAAGCCAAAATCAACAAGTTCACAAGGAAATGGCTTGGTGTCCCACCCTGTCTGACTGACATAGCGCTGTACTGTCGCCAAGCAAAGCTGAAACTACCACTGAAATCCATCCTGGAGGAATACAAAGCAGTGAAGATCAGACTTCAAAGCATGCTGGAGGACTCAGGAGACAAGGTGGTAGAAGCAATCAAGCCCCAGCTGAAGACAGGCAGAAAATGGAAAGTTCAAGAGGCGATGGATTCTGCAAAAGAAAGTCTCAAGATCAGAGAAATAACAGGACACACACAGACCAACAGACAAGGACTGGGGGTGACCAAAACTGAATGGTGGTCAAAGGCCAAAGGAAAAGCCAAAAGAGACATGATGATTCAGGAGATGAGAAAAGAAGAAGACCAAAAAAGACTCCAAAAAGCAGTCCAGCAGAGCCAGCAAGGGCAATGGACAACGTGGGAGAATGCACTCCAAAGAAGTCTCACTTGGAATGACATTTGGCACATGGCCCCTCTCAGGATCAGCTTCATTCTCAGATCTGCATATGACCTTCTGCCCTCAAATGCAAACCTGGTGAAGTGGGGGAAAACAGACGATCCTGCATGCCCCCTCTGCCACGAAAAACAAACAGTGGAGCATGTCCTAAGCTCATGTAAAGTAGCCCTGGCTCAAGGAAGGTACACATGGAGGCACAACCAAGTGCTCAAAGAGATTGTACAAGTAGTCTGGGCTAGTACCAACACCACAAAAGGGAAAATCAGGACTCCAAAAGCACCCGCAACATTCTTCACGGCAGGAGGCAGCAACTCATGGCCAAGAACAACAGTGCCACTCGAAACATGCAGGCAGAGTCTGCTGGACGGGGCAGATGACCGGGAGTGCACTGCAGACCTCCCAGAATGGAAGAGTCACCCAGAGATCATCAGCAAGAGTGGCATGAGACCAGACATAGTAGTCCACTCTAAGTCAACCAAGCAGCTGATCATGATCGAGCTCACGGTGCCATATGAGAACAGAATGGAGGCAGCTCAAATCTACAAGACTGAAAAGTATGCTGATCTGGCAAACAGCCTGAGGAGAGAAGGCTATCAGGTCAAAGTCCTCACTGCAGAAATTGGAGCTAGGGGGTTTGTAGGAACGTCTGCATACAGCCTCATGAAACAGCTCTCAGTTGCAGGGAAGGAAAAAACCAGAGCCCTGAAAGCAATGGCAGAAGCGGCAGAGAGGTGTTCAAGCTGGATCTGGTCAAGGAGGAACAAAAGTGAACTTCATAAGGCTTAATTTCCCTACAGATATCAGGTGTCCCTGTGGCTCAGTGGTTAAAGCGCGAGTCATTAAGTGGAAAATGAGCATGTCCAGAGGGTCATGGGTTCGAATCCCAGCCATGGCTCGTCCCAAGATGGGAAAAAAAAGGGGGGGGGGGCAGCAGAGGGACATCCGGAGTCATGAACCGGGTGTGGCCCAACCCCCCTAGAGTGTCAGGAGATAAGGGCCGAAACACTTGCTTGAAGGGGGCTTCTCTTCTGAGGACTCTCTGCTGCCACGCTCTCCACGAGTTTCTTTCTACAGCAAAACAGGCACTGCCAAACTGGCAATTCATTTTAAGCAGTTTATGTTTCCATCTCAATTTCTTGATTTTAACTCCAGACGGTATGGACCAATATCTTCTCAATTTAGTTCTAACCGTCCAATTCGTAATGTAAACAACTGGCATCCTATCCAGAACCAACAGAATAGGTTCCCAGACGACCACAGACAGCAAAACAGCGCCCCACTTCATGAGTATCCACCAATGGAATCCATGAGTCACTACCCTCCCCTTTCTCACAGACACACCTCAATGCCGACACAAACTTCAGGCGCCTCTGATCGTTCACTTCATGGCCCTTTTCTTCCACCCCCACCCACTCTCCACTACTCTCCCCTTTATCACCGAGACAACTCACTGCCGACACAAACTGCAGGTGCCTCTGATCTTACATGTCGTGGCCCTCCTCCCCCACCCCCTCCATTCTGTATAACTGCGATCAGACAACTCAGTCAAACCAAGTCTTACCGCATTATCCCCCCTTTTACGGTAGCGAACCGTGTTGCTCCTGTGCACACTAGAAGCTTTTATGACTATGTAATAAATCCTGACAATACTGTGACAATGACACAAACACCACCCCCAGCTATTCCTTACGACCAGTTTTTGTTGAACCTTATGACATCCTACGTCAACACTCAAATGCAACAGCGTCAATCTGCTCGTTGAAAACACAATGGTGTGTGTGTGTGTGTGCGTGTGTGTGTGTGTGTGTGTGTGTGTGTGTGTGTGTGTGTGTGTGTGTGTGTGTGTGTGTGTGTGTACGAGCGCGCGCGTGTGCATGTGTGTTTATGTTTCATTATGATTATATATGTGTATATGTATGTGTATGTATATGTGTGTATATATATATATATATATATATATATATATATATATATATAGTGATGAACAATAAGTCGTCCACACCGCCATGTGTATGTATATGGGTGTATATATATATATATATATATATATATATATATAAATAAGAGAGAGAGAGAGAGAGAGAGAGAGAGAGAGAGAGAGAGAAGAGAATGTAAATATGCGGGTTCTAACCCACCCATCTTATTTTGCACGAAAACCCCCCTTTTCACAAACGAATTTCTTCCTTCTCATGCTACTTTTTGCCAAAATTAACACCTTTTAAACTTAACACGCAACCCCCCCCCCCCCCCCCCCCCAATTGAAGGATTTAATGTCTTAAAGTGGGCTTGCGTGCAAAACAAAAATGGGTGGGCTTGAACACAGATATTTACATTCTCTCTGATTAATCTTCTATCTCAACACTACCAACAAATCAGAACAAACAACCGGCTTTCCGTCTTGGTTAGTTATTTTTACACACACTGAATTTATAGGCCCTTCAACTAATTCTTTAAACCGGCTGTCTTCACCAAATGTGCTTAACTGATAATTGCAAAACCCCGCCTTAATTGATGGTAGTACTCCTAGAACTGTAGATGGATTGCCATCAAATAAATTAGTATTTGTTTTTAACTCTCGTAAATGGACATACAACATCGGGTTAACGAGAAAATTACATGGTTCATTACCTTCAAATTGATAGATGTCTTCTCTTGTACTAAATTTATAAGATCTGTCACTACTGTGGAAGCCCAAGATTCTAGCAAGACCTTTAGGAAAAGTGTCTCTTTTCTTTCTTCTAGTGGAAAATGCATAGTAATTCTGAGGTTTGCTTCGTTAATTTTTAGCAATATGCCTAATTCGTTAAATACTTCTTTTAAAGAACAAAAGCTGTAATAGCCTTCTGGTATTTTTTCATGAGTTATTTGATTGCCCCCTTCATTACTAATATTAATCCAGTTATTCTGAGCTTCTTCAGATATATTAAACCACTTAACTTTAAAACCAATTTTTCTAAGAGCAACCCTACTATTACCGCGCCTATTGTTAATTGGATACTTTAAAAACACGCGCTGGTTTTGCTTGGTTATATAAATGTACATCCTTTTAAATCCTTTTTTTTTAAACTCTATTTAAAATGGAACCTTTTAAATATAATGAAAGTGCCACTTACGACGTAGGAGGGATTTATGAGCCCAAATCTTTGGACTTTAGTAACCTAACCATCGCAGTGGATGAATCATATGGCTTCCAAGTCAGACTTGTAAACCCACTAACTAGATATCTAAATCCCCCAATAAAGAGTGATAGAGTGCCATCAGCATGGTCAACTCACCCCATGGTTTTTTTACCAGAATCAGTTAAATTTTGCAGTTTACTGCTCAACCACTGGCTGCAGTGTTTCATATACAAACCATTTAAACCACCCCAATCTCTTAGTAAGGTCAGTATATAACTTTCATGTTTATTACCAGTATAGACGCATACTAACTGAACTACAGGTGCGCCTCCCCAACGACAACGCGTTTAATCCATTTCTCAGCTCAATGGACAATAATGCATATGAAAGAATCTGCAACGAATTTAACATTAACCCTTCAAATAACTTTAGACAAAAGTTAGACCGCAATCACGGGTTGGGCACATTGTATTTGTGGGGTCAGCGTAGAGAATATAATTTTGACTACTGGCCCGGCCACACCTCTTTTAAGCCAAACTCCCAAGTTAGATTGGGATCAATAGAGCAAAAACACCCCAATGCTTGGGCAACATTTATCTTAGATAAAAGTGAAGGCCTAACAATGCCAGGAGTGCAAAGACTTAATGACTCCATACGGACGTACGTTTGGTGTCTATTAGGAGCGCAAGCACAGACCAAGTCTAGCATAGTGGATCAATCTACAGGCTTTGACGCCAGAAAACAATTTCTAGCCAATTTAGAAGATGCTATTAACTCTGCTGTTGATTTACCTTCCAGCATACAAAGGTACCAAAACGTTCTTTCACATGCTAGGTCAAAGGTTGACTTTGTTGTAGGTCATGGATTATACATGCTGCCTTCTAACCTTAGACTACAGATTGGCATGATACAGAATTATAATAATGAAATTCTCATAGCCGGAGACGACCAAAACTTAGGACACAATCAAGGTTTAAACACAAGGCCCGCGCCAGCCATTTTTAAAAAAAGTATCTAGCCCTGAAAGCGACCCCCCACCAGTTATAAGCAGCCCACAGCCAGAAAGCGGTCCAACACCGCCTGTTGATGTACCTCACCCCGACAGACACACTAGCGAAAAGACTGCCCTTGTTGTGTTTTTAACTTTTACTGGATTAGCCATACTTTATTTCACTAAAAATTAAACCGGCAGCCAGCACTCCTAACGTCCACAGATGGTCGACCATATAACCAGCCACTTTGCCTATGGTAGACAAAACCCAACTAACAACACTGCCTATTATGCCAGGCAGAGCATCAAGCGCTTTGACAGCTAACTTCTTTAATAGGTTTGCAAGATGGTGCAATTGTTTTCTAATCCAACTTTTACCGGGCTGAGGCGTTGGAGGCGCTACTGGCCCTGTTGGCGCACTGCCAGTTAATGCATAAACCAGTGTAGAGATAGCAAACCCAACAGCTGTTAATATACTAACTATTGTAATCCCCTGCTCTCTGAACAGAATTCTTATTCTTTCTGCTAACGTAGTATTTTCATGAAGGAGTCTGTTTATAGTTTCTTTGATTCTGTTTGTTTGTAATACTATTTGTTCTCTGTTAGTAGATAGCGTTTCTAACCTGTTTGCCCTTAGTGACATTAAATTCTGTATTTTCGCCTGCATTCTAGCCTTTTCTTCTAACCCTAAATTGTTATCATCTGCATCAGCCAGTTTATTTTTTTCTTCTTCTATCTCTCTCTCTAGCTCACCAAGTTTTGCCAAATTGTTTTTTAGCTCGCCATTTATTCTCTGTAGAGTAGCATCAAGAGCCCTGATTTCACGCAGAGCAGCTTTAAGACCCTCGAGTTCACGCCTAGACAATGGAGGATCATCAATTGTTTGTAAAGCTGCTTCTTCATCAGGACTCAGCTCACGCTCTCTTTGACTAGGCGATGAAGAATCGACAATTGTTTTTAACTGTGTTTCTTCATTAAAACTCGTCTCAACTTCTGCTATTACTTCATCTGCTCTTTGACTTAATTCTTGAAGAGGTATGTTTTGCATTTCAGACTGCGCTGGCAACCTTTGCTTTAAGTTCTGTAAAGCACTAACAGCCTTAGACCTTAGAGCAGACTGCCTTGGATCTACAATATTTAATCGCCTTCTGACCCGAATAGGAATCTCCCCAAGTGAGCTCGGAATTAAAAACTCGGAGGGGTCCCGGCTATCAGTAACTTGTTTACGCATTTGTTTATTGCCCTTCTTATATTTTATAAACAAATGACCTTCCTCGTCTCCGCCCACTTTTCCCATCTCAAAATCGTTAGGATCGAGCACGTCTGGCAGCCCTCGTCCTATACTTCTATAGAATGATTCAATTCGTTGTCGCAATAGTTCTTGACGCTGTCTAGGGAGTAAAGAACCCGCTTCTGCCTCTGCTCCTTCAAGTTCTTCTTGCAATGAACGGCCCGGTTCTATTTCATCTTCTTCTTCAATAGGATCAATCGCGTCAAAATCTTCATCAGCCAAATTTATATATTTATTATTTTTTGTTTTATAAAAAATGAACCCATACGGTTGCGACCTTGATCCATACAGAAAAGCGAAGGAGCCCCATGGCATAAAAGGCATAAGACAGACTGTGCGCGTTGTAAATAATCCATCAACAATTGAGCCCAATGAAATGTTAACAGTAAGATTTAGTGACCTCGGGCCTGACGATGTTATAATGCCAGGCACTGCCAAGCTATTATTCAAAATAGATATTGAGTCGGCGGATCCTAATGCTACTGTCGTTGCTAACCTGGGCAGGGCCATCATTAAAAATATGGTAATTAAACTGGAAGGTAGAGAAGTCTTCTCACTGAGTAGCGCAGACATTTTTAATCTCTATTCTGATCTGTGGCTGCCTAGAACAGAAAGAAAAGACAAAATCTTTCAGGGGATCCAGAGCCCAAACGGTCTTAAGCACAGGCTTAATGCTGCAGATGCAAAGGAAGACGAGGGAGACCAGGCAATAGCACGAGCATTTAAGAACAGATTTTGCATCCCTCTAGATTTTGAACTGTTAAAAACCCATCAGCCATATTACCAAGGCGCACTAAGAGACAAACTTACTTATGAACTGACATTCAATGACAGCGGGTCTGTTATTCTGTCCGAAGACCCAACGCTAGATACACTGTTAGTAACATCTCTCTTAATTTTGACGTTGTTACTAACCCCGAACTGGCTAGAATAATCTTAAACCAGTATAAAAGTAGGACGGTTGTTTACTTTGAAAGAGTTTTACACCACAGTCTAGCGATTAAAAACAAGCAAGACGCTGTCTGGGAAATAGCTATAAGCAATTCTTTAAGGTCCCTAAAGGGGGTTCTCTTGCTATTTACTAAACCCCCAGCTCCTTTTAAGAGAGAATCTGAGGTGTGTTACAACCCAAAAATTGAGCAGTTGTCTTGCACAGTAGATGGCAAGCCTTTTCAGCTGTATTCGGCCGGACTTTTACCCGACCAACACTTTGATGAAATAAGAAAATTGTTTGCTGGAGGCAGACAGACAAGCCCCATAGCCGATCATGTGTGTAAAAAACTTCACCTTCACGATGTAAGACTCGAAGATTATCTAACAGAAAATATGGATTATGGCTGGATTTTAGATCCACGTATGACAACAGACTGCACGGGAGTGGAAGAAGGGTAGGGTCAGATGGCATACTCATACAGATTAATAAGGAAAAGGAGGAGAATGGCCAGATACAAATGCACGTTTTTGTGGTTTATGACGCCCAGCTGAACATTGAAGAAAAAGACTGAAAGAAATAGCCTATTAAAACAGATGGATAGTTTGAACTTTTTGCCCAAAGACCCGCACTGTTCGCTTATTTGTGGGATTACTGGGTGTGGGAAAACTGTCTTCCGTGCTTGATTTGTTACAAACAGTCTACAGGTTTCATTACGAGTACATTGTTATATTCTGCACAACCATTAAGCACAACAAGTCTTACAAAGAAAGGCAGTTTGTTTGGACAGACGAGAATATATTTTTAGTTGATCCTACTGACAAGCTAAGTGACTGTTTAGAACATTACTATAGGCTATTTGAGGGAACTGAAACGCTGTTTATTATTGATGACTGTTCAGCCGAACAAGACATTGTTAAAAAAAGAAGGACTCTGTCTAAGCTAGCCTTTAGCGGAAGACACGCATTAGTTTCTGTTTGGCTCTTAACTCAAAAATACAATGCTGTCTTAAACGACTTTAGATCGCAGTTAAAATCAGTCATCTTATTCTATACTAAGGACAAGGACAGTTTTGAAGAATGTTTAAGTGAAAATTATATAATCAGGGACAAGGATGAACTAAAAAAAATAAAAGAGCAGCTAGAAAAATCTAAGCACGCTAAACTATGCTTGCGGACTGACCCACCAGTTCAATACGTTTGCTCATTATAGATTGTTTATTACAGATTATTTATTACAGATTATTTATAATAAATTGTTTATAATAAAAAGAATGTCTCGAGGGCCAGAATCAAAAGCGGAGTTAGCTCCTAAATGCGTTTCAGTAGAGCTAAAAGATCTAGCAGACACAACTGACTTTGATCTAATAGGAGTGGCAGTTAATGTTTATGGATTTGAGTACACCGATGATGGCGTTTACAAACGAATAGAAATTGAAGATAAAAAACGGCAGCAATATCCTACCCTGGAAGAGATACGAAATCTAAGGGCAAACGATTTTGGCAAACACGAATACAAACTTCATAAACGAGAGAATGCTTGGGCGTTGCTTCCTGACATTAACTGGGATTTAAAGTTTGAACTACGAAGCCCCTATGTATACTTTGATAAGAAAAACAATTTTAGAAAAGCTTTGAATGAAGGCCACCTTCTTATTAGCCTAGTCCCAGGAACGCAACAGAAAAAGCAGATTAAAATAACTAAGCAGGGCCCTGAATATATGCTGCAGAGAAAGCTGCCCTTAGCTGAAGTGAGGGGATGACACCGTTGGCTTAGAATTTAACCCAACGCTAGAACCACTGCCTAGAAAAATGACGATGCTTTTTCGCTTAGTTATTACTCCGAGGGAGTCTGACCCTAGTTTGCCAGAACATGTGTTAATCAGAGGTGTAAAAATAAAGTCTGAAAAGTTGGACGGGCCTCTTAGGCTTGTTATTGCTATTACTAAAAACGGGGATGAAATAAACACTTCTGTATCTTCTGACAAAGTTACAGTGATGGTTGACAAAGACAAACTAACAGCACTTGATTTTATTTTCATTAAGTATGTTGATTTTATTGGGTTTTACTCTGTTGATGAAGTGCTGCCAGAAGGGTTAATAAGAAGATATGTACAAGATTAATCTTAATTAAAAAATTAATCTAAATTTAAAAAATGGATGATCAGGCTCAAAAGTTTAGGTTAGAGCAAATAATGAACTCAAGAGAAATAGAAATGACTTGGATAAGTATAGGGTTACTAGAAAGAAATATGCTAAAGTTTTAAATACTCTTTCTTATGTGATTACTGGCTCATCAGCTGTAGCAAGCGTAAGTGCTGGGTCTAGCGTTGCTCTTTTAGCTACTGGGGCTGGAGCGCCAGCCTCTTTAGCATTAGTGAGCCTTGGTTTGGGTTTAGGTGCTATGTCTATGGTTGTGAGTGCTGTTTTAAAAAAATTAACGCCTAAACTACAAAACGCACACTGCCATTGTAGCCCTAGCATCAGCAAAACTTTGTTCATTAAGACTGAGAATAAGCAAAGCATTACAGCTGAAGAATTTGAGCGCCTTATGGCTGATGGTGAGGATTACAGACGACAAAAAACTGAACTTCAAAAGGAGTGGAGAAAGACTTTTACTTCGCAACAGGTAGACACTGAGACAATCAAACAGAACATTGAAAAACAAGCAAACAATCAGTTAAACCCAAAATAGACTAAAAAAATAAGATGTGAACTAAAATAAATAAATCATAAGTTTAACAAAAAAATAAATACTTTTTTTTAAAACTAACTAACAGGCACTGTGTTTGGTGGGACAACTTGCAACTCTTCGCGAACAAACGATCTTTTAGGGGCAGGCTTTTTAGAAGAAAGAGTCTCTCTTAAATAATATACGGGAGGGGTTGTTTTCATAATTCTTTCAACTTCATATACATCTACGCTCCATATGGGGTCTGTGGCTCTAATTCTAACATCACCCTCTGCCTCTCCAGAAGCATACAAGTATCTTACTTTTAGTCCAAACGGCAAGAGTTTTTGATTACCTTGGATGTCTTCAGTAATGCTATTTTTTTTTAAATTTGATCGCGTTCACCGGTTTAAGGCCTGTTGCTTTAAATTCTTCATTGTTCATGGCGCGTAAGACTGCTGGCAATCTCCTAACCCATTCTGTGTTGCGTGTTTTGTCCATAAGGTCTCTTTGGTATTGATAGGTAAACAGACGCTCAGCCAGATTCTTATTAAAGTTTTCTACTAGGGCCTGGGAGCGATGGTTGCCTGGAATCCCTCTCTTAACTGTAACCCGATGTCTTAAAAACAGTTGGTTTACAGCTCCTTTAAACTCTTTCCCATCATCAACCTGGATCAACCTAGGATACTTTAATGGACCTCGCATGTATATTTGTTGTAAAGCCACAGCCACAGCAGTTGAGCTTTTATCTGTTAAAGGCTCAGCGTCTTTATACCTTGAAGCCATGTCAACAACTGTAAGAGCATACTTAAACTTTTTTCTTCTAACTTTGTCATGTGGAAGATACAACAAGTCCATCTGGTGGGTGTCATTAGGAACTGAGTTAACGAATCGAGGCCTTATTATTCTTTTCGGGGCAGGCAGATATATTTGCCAGGTCGCTTGTTTTGAAAGCCAGTCTTTCGCTTCTGATTCAGACACCCTAGCAGCTTTACTCAATTTATCAATAGCAGCCTTTCCTTTCCAATACCCTCTAGGAGAATAATATATTTTGTACTTCGTATCGTCCATAAGAAGGGACTGTTTTTTATTACATTTTAACTATGTTTTTAGATTGAATATGCAAGAAGAAAGATTGCTCCCATAGCACCTATAATAAAGCCTATTTCTACCATTTTCTGATCCTCAGATGGTTCATAAAAGTCAGACAGTTCTGGCGGCGACGATGTTAGAAACTTCTTTCCTGTCACTAAGTAATATTCATTCATTACGTCATCAACGTCTGCAAATGTGTGCTCTGCATGTCCCTGTTCTCTTAACTTTTTATTAATAAAGTCTAAGTGAGCAATTCTCCTTTTCTCGTAAGCGTCTTTTGCCTTAGCTAAATCTTCCATTGCCTTGTTATGGCGTTCTCTCTCTTCATCAGACCGCAATTTACTAAACATATAATTGCTGCCAGAGAAAGCCAATGCATTAACAATAGCTCCTCCCACCATCAGAACTAATCCAGACATCTTTTTATAAATGAATGAATATTTTCTAGAATGAATCTTTTTTTTTTTATAAATCAATATTTCTATGCATTAATCTTTCTATGCATTGATGTTTTCTGGGATAATCCCCTGTGTAACAAGAAAGTCTTTTGAGGCAATCCCCGCCGTTATTACAGCTATAACCTTAACAACATCCTCAATGTCTAACCTTCCTAGATCAGCCGGCCTCATCTTAAACATGTTTTTTGCTAACATGCTATACCCTATACTAAGACCGCTGATTACAGCAGAGTGGTAAATAGTGTTAATAATCTTTGCAGTGCTCATGTTTTATTAACTAAAAAAATAATTAAAATAATCATAATATGAAAGACTGTCTATGTGCTTTTTAATCAGATAATCTTTTGTTGCTAGAGCTAAAAATAAGGTTGTAACTAGTTTTGGCGAATCTTCTATCTTTCCCATGTTGGACGGTTTTATTCTTAACAAACATTTTGCTAGGGTTGAATAAACTATAACACCAACAATGGGCACTGCATAATTAACCAGCGTTAAACTCATGGTTTTAAAAAGGCTTTATTTTTTATTGCTTTTAAAAAGAGTTTACAAATGGATTGCGACGAGCTATTAAAGTGTGAGGAGGCAGCAGACCTCTGTCATAAAGAAAGATTATACTCTCTGGCTGCATGTGGGAAAACCAGGCAGTATTTAGGCGTTGAACTAAGTATTGAACAGATTCAGCAATTGTCTACATCAGACGTTGAGAAGTATTACGCTAGGTACGAAGCACAGCTAGGATCAAAAATGGTTAGATCGGTGGGACAGACAATGATTAGTTTATATGCTAAGTTAGTAGGCAAGATAGCGCCGATTGATTCAGAAGAAGATTTAAAATATGACTTAACACAAGATCCGGTTTTAACCAAGTCCCTAGAATCTCTTGCATGTGACATGTATTATAGATCTGGGACGTTGCTATGTCTATTCATCATGAGATTAATTACTTTCAATCATATTAATTTTAATCATATTAATTTTAATCGCACTAAAAAAAATGAGCGAGCAGGAGAAGATTGCGACTCCACAGGAGCAGAATGCCCCACAAGTGAATCCACAAGTGAGTGTCCCACAAGGGAGTGTCCCACAGGTGAGTGTCCCACAAGTGAGTAGTGTTACTAAAGCTAAAAGTCCCGGGCGTGTTGAGGCCGGCCGTAAACTAGCTGAATGGAACAGACTGCAAAAAGCAAACCAAGCAGCAAAACAAAAATTATTAGATAGTAATACAACATCAGCACCAGCACCGCCACCGTCACCAACAACAACACAATCAAACTATAAGATGTATTATTATGTACTGGGGAGTATTGTTGTTGGTGGGGGGGTTTTTGGCATACAAGTGTCTAACCCCATACTTAGCAACAAAGTTACAAATCCCCACAAAAACAGTAAAAGAAGAAGAACTAGCCTCTGCAAAAAAGCACAACCTCCTTCTGTAAACCCATTATTTTTACTGAATTAGTTTTTTAATGTGTTGTTAAGTACAAGTTAAGTACTAGTTAAGTA
Organism: Conus canariensis; assembly: GCA_033310375.1. Taxonomy (NCBI): domain Eukaryota; kingdom Metazoa; phylum Mollusca; class Gastropoda; order Neogastropoda; family Conidae; genus Conus; species Conus canariensis. The sequence continues at coordinate 31,371,383 of CM065734.1, read as the reverse complement.
CAAGTAAAGTCAGTTATAACAAGTTAAGTGTAAGTAAAGTGTAAGTAAAGTGCAAGTCATGTTAAGTACTAGTAAAGATCTTAAGTAAAGTACTAGTTAAGATCTTAACTTAAGTCAGTCAAGTTAATCTTTCAAGTCAGTTCTCCAATGGCCTACAGCATATGAAAACTCAGGATTGACGTAAGTTCGCTTGTTATTGTTAGAGACTAGTGATTTCGTATTAACAGCAGTTGTGTTTACTTGATGAAGAGTAGAGCGCAGATTAACATTTGTGTGATGAAATACTTTATTTACAAAGAGAGCCTGTTTGTAGTTGTCGTGAGTTATATTTTTTTTACAACTTCTTTACTTATGCCCTTAGCGTTCTTCATTACAGAAGTCTGGCTAGCAACACTATACATCTTTGACCGCAGACCAACATATTCTCGTATCACAGTCCCATTAAGTTCGTCCTTCATCTTTCCAATCACTTTCTTGTTTACAGTTGAATGAAGGGGCTGTCTTTAGGATAGTCACATGTTCGTACCATCCATCAGCTCCTTTGGCTACCTCCGCTTCTAAATCCTTATAAAAGTCTTCAGTTGGAACGTCTAGAATAAAAGAGTCAGTGTCTGTGTAAAGGACTCTAGAATCTGGATACAGAGGTTTAAAGTAATCGTACAGAAATTCTAGCATTAACAGCTTAGACAACTCTAGCACGGTGAATCCGATAAACACCGGCTTGTCCAACATAACATCCTTTTTCTTCATCATAATGCCAACCAGGCTGTCGCTAAATCTTCTAAAGTCTTGGTAGTTAGGTTTAGAGACCAGCTTAATTGCTTGTTTTTCTTTTGTAACTAATCTTACATCTTTACGCTTGTGTGGGTTTTCCATGGTTTTGCCCAAAACAACTGTTGTTCATTAGTTTAAAAAAGTCTTTTTCTGAAGCGTCAGTGGCTTTAGTCCTAAGATCAGTATTCTTCATGATGTATGGTCTCATAAAGGGCTTTTGGTCAAACTCTATAATTCTATGAATGGCGGTAAGTTTTAGTCCGTGTCTTAGGGTAAAACTGTAGCAGTCTGTAATGACATACGTACTTAGTTTTGTGGTGAAGATTGGGCACAAGCTTAGGCGGTTCTGTGGGGGTCATCTTTAAGCTTTCTGCTGCTAGGGGGTAATCATTATGGAGGTCATGCAACTCTGTAGGATATTCTAAGTCTACCTCTAAGATTAATCCTATTGGATAATCAGGCGTGAGGCGCGGTAGATAACTCAACATTTTATTAACGTCATGAGGTCCTACGAACATTTTAAAGTTTCTCAATGGCAGTGCCTGGCTCATGGCCCACCCATACAGATTGTTGGCGTCTAAGTACATTAGATAGTTAGATGGTTTAGTGGGATCATAGTCATCTAAATACTTGTTGTTGGCTTTGCAGTAAGGGTGCGAGGCCATGCTAATGCCTCCCCTCAGCCCATCTTCAATCATCAGGAGTGTGACCAGATCAGATATTAAGTCAATCTCAATGTTTGTAATTGCATCCCAAGAAAGCCCAGGGGCAGAAATGTAATGTGATGAATCTAGACCGTAATGTTTCATGCATGTAGATCTGTAATTCTGAAAGACGTCAGCCAATAAACACACATCAGCCATTAGATATTGATCATGATAATCGCCCATTGTTCGGCAGTGTAATTCTGTCCAGGCTTTCTGTGCGTATTCATATTCAGAGTCGGTTATGTCCTTTCCTCTAAGACTAGAAAAGAAAGCGCCTTTAGGAGGAAGTGAGTCTTCATCAAACCTTTCCCACGAGTTCATGTATTCATAAGGGTAAACGCCTTTGCGTACTAAAGAGGGGTTAAAATATTGTTTGGTTATTGGGAAGTCTTGCAGGATCCGCCAATTCTATCCAAACTCCCATCAGATGTTGAGCAGAGTCATAAAAGGATAAACAGTCAATAGTAAAGGTCATGTACTTTTCTGAAGACTGTGCAATGCAGCTGACCCTCTTATATTCAGAAGTTATGCTTGCATGATGAAATGAGAATCATAGCCTCGTAAGTTATGAAAGAAAATTGGCAGTTTCCACGTCTTGGGATCAACCTTAAGTTGAAGATTGCAGCTGTTGTGCGCGGCCCCTCTGAACTTTCCAGTAATGTGATCGTGGTCTCTCACTGTTGGGTTTGCTTCCGCTGCTGTCGCGTCTTTACTATTAGGTGTTAGCTCTGAGCCGCATATCCAGCAGTGTGTAGATGTTTCATACCGCCTTTGATCTTCGGGAGTCATCCTAATGTCTGAGAGATTCAGTTGATTGGAGAATTGATTACGAAGTTGTTTCATGTGTTGTAAAAATCGATTAGCTGCATTGGGGCCTCTGTAAATCTCTGGCGTTGTGTGTTGACCGTCTGATCTAACAATAACAAAAGCATAAGAACAGATCTGATGGTGGGATAATAAGGTTGTTTTTTGTTTTTCTAGTTGTTGTGGGCCGTAGTACTGTGGCAAGATTGATTCAAAGTCAGCATAAACTACGTATGGGCTCATCTGCATCTTGCGTACATTCTTAAAACTAACTTTAGACCCGGGTGGGGGCATAAGAAGTTTAGTTTCACAGTCCACAAAACTTTTACAATGTTTCTTATGGCTGGCAGCTGCTTCTATAGTTGGGATTCTGACCAAACACCTTCTACAAAGCTCTTGTTTAGATTTATGCTTTGATGTATATTCTAACAGTCTGCTAATTGATCTAATTAATACATAGTGACTCTTTAGACCGTCTGCAAACAGTATCAAGTCGACATGTTTGTTAAGTGGATCGCCTAAAGTAGGAGCTTTGGGAGAAATCCTTAGAGGGACTAGATTGTCTACTACAGACCATGTGTATACGTTTACGGTTATTGGCTTGTTTTGCTCTTCAAACTGAGACATACTTTCTATGCTTACTGGAAAGTTTATGTTATTAAAGTTCAGCTCATGTTTGTATGCTTCATAATTGGAGACTCTGTCTGCATGTTTATTAGTTGGATGTAAATGCGCCAAAACACACCACATGAAACACATATTGTCAGAATTTTGTATGTTTAAGACTGCTCGTTTTAACACTAACTCTCTTGGAAGAGGAAGGTAAGAATTGCCAACTATAGGATAGAACTTTGTTTGTCTTAATCTGATTTCAAGGACTGTTCCTTCAGACCAGCCGGAGCCGCGCAATTTCGCTTCTTCATTTGCATGGTTAAGCTGTGTAAGCATGTAATCAGCCCATTCAGAATTAAAGTCGTAATAGCTGATTACTTCTTTCTGTCTAGTTGAAACCCAGACTTGCATGTTTTTATCATCGGGGCTTATATAATCAATCAGAATGGCCAACAACACTTTTACTGGCGGCCCAATTTGAAGAGACTCTGGGATTTTAGAAATGGCATGTGTTACGCTTTCATGAACGCTTGAGGGGTTAATAATGTCCATGTCTACTTCACTAAACGTATTGCTTAATTGTTCATTGCCGTCAAATATCTCCTCCCACGTATATAGTTTTCCAACCTCGGATTTACTTGTGGGGTTCATTTTTTAACCCACAATATTTACGTAAATTAAAAAAATAAATGTAAGTAAAAGTAAGTAAACACGCTTTTATTCTTCACCCAAGCGTTGCAATACTTCAAGACACCCTAATCTTACAAGAACGCCTGCCAATACTTTAGCTTTTTCTGAATCACTACAGTCAATGTTTAACTCTTTGATTGCTTCGTCAAATAGTTCACTCTGGGTTTTTATTAAATTGTTTACATCATTCTCGAACCCAGATTCACTAAAATCAATGTTTAACACTTTCATTGTTTCGTCAAATAGTTCATTACAATTTTCTATTAAAGTCATTAGATCAGATTCGCTGTGTTTGGTCGTCATTTTTAAACCTAAAAATTAAATAAATAAAAACATAATTGTAAATTCAGCTGTTATTTATTACTCAGTCTTTTTTAATCTTAAAAACTGTCCAGGTTTAAAGGTAACAGTTACTCCTTCAGGGTCAGTAGAAGCAGTCAGATCAAGATCTTCAGGAGCTATTTGATCAATTAAAATGGCAAACAACTTTATAACAAGATGAGGCCAAGAATGCGGTAGTTTACTGATGGCGTTCCTTATGCTTTCCCGCATATCGACGCGCTCAAAAGCTCCGTAATTAATTCTTCAAACTCTTCTCTATCAACCCCCCAGCTCCTTTCCTCCAACTCCCACATTCTGAATATATCAATAAGCTCTGCAACTACTCCGGGCTTCATTTTTTAAACCAGATTATAAACACCAATTAAAAAATTAATAAGTAAGCTGCTGCATAAATCCGGGTAAAAGATTGTATAACAAAATCAATAGCAGCACTTACAGTACATTCTGTAACGCGCTCTGCAATGCACACTGTGGGCGCTGCCAACAACGGCTTTATTGATTGGCAGCGTATGCGTTGCCTTCCTTGCTAACACAGCAGAGTAAATCGCTGCTCAGCGCGTGGCAGAGCAGATGTCAAGAGTGGTCCTACCAGTTCCACTTGACATTCTCTGACACCTCCCACTTTAGCACGCTTGACACCTTCACCCCAAGTCGCCCCAAGTCACCCCAAATCGCCCCAAGTCACCCTCCATGTCACCCCAAGCCTTACTAGAAAGTAGTAAGGTCTCACTATCAAACCCGCGGGCGTTAATTGTGTTAGGATGACTAATTCTGTTAAACCATTAGATTTTTATGCTATGGAGAGAGAATGTAAATATCTGTGTTCAAGCCCACCCATTTTTGTTTTGCACGCAAGCCCACTTTAAGACATTAAATCCTTCAATTTGGGGGGGGGGGGGGGGGGGGCTTGCGTGTTAAGTTTGATTGTAAAAAAAGGTGTTAATTTTGGCAAAAAGTAGCATGAGAAGGAAGAAATTCGTTTGTGAAAAGGGGGGGGTTTCGTGCAAAATAAGATGGGTGGGTTAGAACCCGCATATTTACATTCTCTAGAGATGAACAATAAGTCGTCCACACCGCCAACGGAGTTCATTTTTTTTTATTCCAAGCTTTCGCCAAAAGGCTTCTTCCGGAACCGATGGTACTTACATCTCCTTTGGGGGGGGGGGGGGGGGGGGGGGGGGCGTGGTTGACAGGTGTGTGTTGTATGTGTGTGTGTGTGTGTGTGTGGTGTGTGTGTGTGTAGAAAGTGAATGAGACCACTGCAATGGTCATGTTCTTATTGTAATGCGAAATGTGTCATGTTCTACATAGATGCCCATTTACTTTTATTACTTTTATGTGACTATATGGAATATCATTACTTTATTCTACAATTCTGTCGGTTTCAATATTTTCGTTTCTTTGTATTTTTTTAAACAAGATGGTGTCATGCCTGCTTCAATAGAAATCCCCTCGTTGGGATATAATGAATTGATGAATTGATGAAATATGTTTTTCTGTGTCGTTTGACTGCCTGTATGTTTTTGATAGTTTGAAGCCGCTCTTAGAGTGTGCCGCTGTGTATGGCTGTGTGAAAAGTTCTGATCTGAATATGGCCGACGTCTTCTGTGGAGGAACTGTTGTTTTTGACTTGATTCGCTCTGATTTTCATTGTTTATTTTGGTTCGATTATATATGTCAGTATTGTAATGTGTCCAAATGTTAGTATGACCCATGTTAAGTTTTGGTCTCAATATGAGTTGCAAAATAACCATTGCATCCATGAACTGTCAGGGTATGGCCAACCCACAAAAGCGAAGAGATGTATTTAATTATTTAAAAGGGAAATCATACTCAATATATTTGTTGCAGGATACTCATTTTAAACCAAAATTAGAAAATTATATCCGTGCAGAATGGAGTTATAAGTGTTTTTTTCTTGCGTCCCTTAATTCACATTCATGGGGTGTATCTTATTCAATAATAATGTTGACTTTCAGGTTAAAAAAATTACAAAGACACTGCAGGTAATCATATTTTTGCATCAGTTAGAACAATGGGTAAAGAATGTCTCATTGCTAGTATTTACGGCCCCAACCGTGATGAGCCTGAGTTTTATATAGAGCTGGAAGAACATATTAGGGAAGTTGGCGCCGAAAATGTCATTATCGGAGGTGATTGGAATTTGGTCCGTGACTACTCTTTGGACTGTTACATTTATAGACACAACAATAATCCTAAAGCACAGGAGCAAGTAGAAAACATGAATCTTGAAGAAAAGTTTGCAGAAATAAAAACATTGTATAAGAACATTGTATAAAATTTGGCTAAAGAGGCAGATGACACCACTCGGCAGAGTAGCAGTACTTAACTCCATGATCTTATCAAAACTAACTCTTCTATGGATGTTATCACCGAACCCACCAGGCTACGGTAGCAGTACTTAACTCCATGATCTTATCAAAACTAACTCTTCTATGGATGTTATCACCGAACCCACCAGGCTACATAACTCACGAAATTCTGAAATGTATATCTAAGTTTGTATGGAGTAAACAAAAAGACAAAATTAACCGGAAAACGTCTGTGAAAAGTGTTCAGCACGGGGGTACAGGAACACCAAGCATATGAAAACAAATACATGCACTGAAGTTAACTTGGATTCGTAAACTTTTATCAAGTAATCATAGGTGGAAGAAAGTACTTTTTCATCACATTACAAAACAGAAATTATGTCTAAATTAGGTGCTGATTTTTCAGGGCTTGATAAGGTAAATAACTTCTGGAGAGATGTATTCAAAGCATATAAAGAAATAGGTAGGATTGTTTGTGTCAAAACTGCAGAAGAACTCTGTTCAGAGCCTTTGTTTTTCAACACGAATTTGAGGATTGTGTGCAGATCTAGGGTTTTTTTCTTCATAAATTGGATCGAACATGGTGTATTCTGCGTAGGGAATCTTTTAGATGAAAATGGTCATTTTTGAGTTTTCAGTCCTTTGCTAATAAATATAACATCATACAGATTTGGTGACATATAACGGTTATGTTAGTGCTGTGAAAAATTATTCGAGAGAAGTTGGAATAGAAATAAATTATGGTGAAGAAGTGAGTCAAGTAAACTAGTAAAAACGATGTGTTCATTTTAAGGGGTGCCTCACCTTATTACGATTTAATGACACCCCAGACACCCTAGAGCCAACTTTTTGACACAAATGGAATGACAAATTACCAAAGGATGCTATGTGGGTTAAAACTTTTCAGAAAATTCGACAGACAAAAGATATGAAGTTAATATGGTTTCGGGTTGGATTTATTAATAGAATACTGGGAACTAATATTGTTTTGCAAAACATTCAGAAAATTGCTCCTTTTTGTAAGAGAGAAAAAGAAAATATTCAACATCTATTTTGGCACTGCCCTCATGTTCAACCTTACTGGCAAGAATTTCAAAGTACAGAAGAGAGAAAATGCAAAGGTATGAAGCTACTGCTGATTAGAAATATTGTCCTGTTTGGCTGTTACAATCATTTTAGATCAGAGAGATCTTTTGATTTAATTTTGTTGCATGCCAAATTCTATATTTACAAATGTAAATATGACAAGGATTTACCGTTATTTCAAGCTTTTAAAAAATTTGAAAGCTAAGTATGAAATAGAAAAGCATGCTGCTTATCTTAACATGTCACACACAAAGTTTCTTACACAGTGGCTCCCATGTTCTTCTTTATTGGATTAATACATTAATTTGGCAAGGCTTCTAAACGATATGGCAACGGCCAGTTGTGTTGTTTTCTTTGTTTGAGTAATGCATTTGCTTTTTTCGGTCATTTTTTTGTTTTTATTGATCCGTTTTGTTCCTGTATGTTTGTCCTTTGTTGTTATTGCTATCCTTTGTATGTCTTTGATTTGACAAAGAAACATGGATAATGCCCATTAACCGATAATGACGATGATGATGATTACAATAATTATAGTGACGATCAAGATGATTATGTTTTATTGTTGTTATTATTATTAACTTATGCGTTTTGTAATCCTTATTTGTAACTTATATTTGATTTGAAATGAAACATGATTCATTTAAAAGAAAATCACAGCGATATACATAAGCAAATACAAGGGTATAAATAAAACAAAAACAAAACAAATATACGTGAAACTTTGTGCCTTTATTCTTGTCTTTCTGTCTGTCTGTCTGTCTGTCTGTCTGTCTGTCTGTCTGTCTCTCTCTCTCTCTCTCTCTCTCTCCCCTCTCTCTCTCTCTCTCTCTCTCTCGCTCCCTCTCACGCTTTTAGCACAATGTAAACTCCTTCGGCGCTTTCAACGTGTCACATGTATGGAAGCTGCTGCAAAAATTTCAATGTTATTTTCTGAGAATAGTTTTATCAGATTTAAAGCTTCCTTCTTGCTCTGTGCGTATATACCATTACTATAAATACACATATATGATTTGTGCCAATAAGAGGAATTAAAAATAAGCTTGACCGTCAAACCTCACTGTACACAGATTAGAGTATGGAGATTTGAAAGAAAGGAAGCTGTAGTTTTTGTAGACTTTACAGGCGTCACTAACAATAATTATTATACCTTGTGAAAGAGGATCACGCAATGGTTCCAGGTCACCTGGTATATCTGCCGTCATCTCATCACAGAGATGCTGCAGTCTCTGGTCATCTGATATATCTGATCATCTCCTCACAGAGATGCTGCAGCCTCTGGTCATCTGATACATCTCCCCATCTGATCACAGAGATACTGCAGTCTCTGGTCATCTAATTCATCTCCCTGGCTGTCTCCCTTTCTACACGAAAACCCGATCATGACTTACTGATAGATGCATTAGATTGCACCTGGGCATCACAGCAAATCCATCTCAAGAACTCTCCTCTGAACTTGGTCCCTGTGAAACAATAAAGAAGAAAATTCACGGCACTGTTCGTGTACCATAGAAGCATGCTCACAGCAACCTCTAATGACGCTTTTGTTTTCAGGTTGGCGTTTTGGCTTGCATTGGTGTATGCATAGTAATACAGTATATGACAAATACACACAGGCATGGTCAGAACTGTAAACGTGCAGGACAGTGTTAGAATCATGATTGTTGTCCTAGAAGCGGTTCTTTTACGACTGTTTTTGATGTGTGATGAATTGCTGTTTGTGGTTGTGGACATGGTCATGGACGTGCTGGAAGCAGCCGTGAACAGGGTCGTGGACAATATGATGTCACAAATCAGAAGACATAGGGAAGGAAGCAGAGTATACAATGCCAGGTCGACCCACGCCCAGACATTCAAGACAAAGTCCTCGTACTCGACGGACCCAAATGTGCACCTGTTGTCATCAGATATAACCATCCCAAACACAAAGTGAAAATTTAGAGTACAGACGAAGGCCACAACAACAGCTACCACAACCCAGGTTCTTTGCAGGGAGCACATCATCCTCATTTTGTGCGGCCATTTCACTGCCATCGTTCGCTGTATTGTCACACAGGTCAGCAGCCAGGAGGACGTAATGCTGGTAGCGTACAGGAGCCACATACACAACTTGCATACCGCAATATGCATACCGTATATATCGACGTGAAAAAGATAGTAAACCCACTGAGGGAACAGACTCACGTACAACAAGGTCAAGTCAGTCCCAGCAAGTGCCATGAGAATGACATGTTGGGAAGAATTGTTGTCCTTGATACGCCGCATAACAGATATGGTGGCAATGTTTCCAAAGCCTCCTAGCAACAGCAGACATGGCGGCCATATGTTCCAAAGAAATATGAAAGCTTGGTTTTCCAAGGACAGAGATAGATCACTATATGTCCTCTGTGTAGAAATGGTGATGTTCCGGATGCCTGTTTTGCTGTCCGCAGTGTGGTCCATTTCTTTCACTGCTTTTTCTTTCCTTCCAATTGATCCTCGTTCTGTTGTCAGAAGAAAGGTGAGTAATTAGAATATAAAACTTAACATATAGAAATCAACCAATCTCAGATAATAGATTTTCAGCTCATCGTGACTAATTAAGCTGTTATCTTCTTGATTTTATTTGCCTCGCAATTTCTATCAGAGGATCAACACTGCTTTAAATTATGATTGAAACTGACGATGACGAATATCTTTTACATATAAGATCAAACATCCTGGCATAGGGTGAGATTAGAAACTACAGAAAAGAATCTTTCGAGTTTTATGCTTTTAGTTTGCTCCCTTCTCTTCACTTTGACTCATAGTATCCATGACGAAGGGTGTTCGATACCTCTCAACTCTCATGAGGACCCTCCGTTTACGTGTAGGAGATTTCACTATTGTTCCAAACCTAAGACAGGCCTATCCTGTCTCCAGCATCGAGCTGATAGACTCTGCCTTTCCAGCGAACTGTCTGCCTCACGTTCTTTGATCGTTCTTTCCGTCAACTGTGTTTTGACATTCCGTACGAACATGTAACAGCCAAATGTTGTTGGTTTTATGGGTTGGATTGCATGCTGGTTAGTGGTTAACCAAGACTTCTCACAAACATCAGACATGATGATCAGACTGAGCGGATTCCAGGGTTACGGAAACAAACCCAATACGACCAAATACACAAAACAAGGTGTACTGTAAGAGTCACTTAATATATAACATAAACAGTGCAGGTGAGCTTGATTTTTGTGATAAATGTAGCTTTTGTGAACATTACAAAATTACAGACCTCAAATGTACCTGAAAGAGTACTCACTACATGGCTATCTATAGGACAATTATTCCCCCCTTAAGTTGAAGGGGAGTTATTGATGCAATGCACTGAAGAATAGTTCAGCAGGTTCCTTCAGTCTCTCGGTTGTGTGCCAAAATCTGAGTTTCTGCAAATGCATTCCCTGTTCACTCTATGGTGTTGTCAGTCTATCGTTTCTTCAGTTTTCCCCTCCATCTCCCTCCTTCAACAGTTCCCTGGAGAACTATTTAAGTAAGGCCATTGGATCTTGGTACATGGCGATTTCAACGTCGTTTTCATTCCCTGACTAATGTCAGTAGACCTTCGTACGGTCCTATGTGCTGCCTGATGGTTTGATGTACTCCTGGAAGGTGAATTGAGCGGTGTCTCTGACGTTTAGAATCGTGCACTAACATCCCATTTCGATAACTTGGATTTTTCTTTCCAGATCCACTGTGAGGGTTCACGTCTCGCACGCGGACAGAAAGATGGAATATACCTGTACACGCTGTGGCCTAAACACGTGTGTCATGAAGATGCTCTTGTCCTTCCAAACAGGCTTTAAGCTGGACAGTGCTGCAGTTGCCTTTGCTGCTCCTGAGAGGATGTCTTGTTTGGATCCCTCACTGCGTATAATGGGTCCCTGGTACGCGAACTGTTGGATATCTATTCAACCCCAGCTTCCGACGGTGGAAAATTATATCAATGTTGATGGTGGTGTTGTGGATACCAATTTTTTTTTTCAGTACTGATTTCCAAGCTATGTCTTGATGTCTCAATCTTTCAAAAAGCTTCTTGTTCACTGCCTGCGAGGCCATAGAAGGTTTGACATGTTTTTTTCCATCTTGTGCCGACTGTACTGACATAATCTTTAAGTGCATCAGTCATAAGGCGTTCTAGGAGTGTGTTAAAAAAATAAAAGGGATAGGGAGCAGCTCTGACGAAGCCCAAGTGTTGTGTGGAAACATTCTCCAATAGCGCTGTAAATGAGTACCGTACCGGTCACTTTGAATTACAGTTGCAGGATGGTGTTGATAAGTTTAATTTCTTCATTATGGCCTATAGTACCTCCTGTTACATCCTTTCGAATGCCTCATGGAAGTCTGTGAAGATGTGGTAGAAGTCCATCTGGTGCTGCATATGTTTTGCACAGAATGCATGTACATCAAAGATCTGTTCGATTGTACTTCTGTCATTTCTGTTTTTGTAGATCAGTGTGCTCTTCAGCAATGGAGGTATCTGATACTAGATGTCATCATTGCTGAAGAAGGAGAATAGTCATGTTAAAAAAACAAAACAAAACAGGTGTGGAGAAGTGAGGACAAGTCAGGAAGAGAGAACAGAAGCAAGGACAGCAGATAAATACTTTCCCATCACTCTTCTCGTCAGTCTCAGTCTAGTAAATTGGCCAATCACGTAGACATATATATATATATATATATAATATATATATATATATATATATATATATATTGTGATCAAAACAGACACAAAATGGAAAACGAAGGCGAAATCGTGCAATCTACTATCTAATTCAGCTTCCTTTTGTTTAAGATCCCATTCATCTTTAATACAAAGGTACACGATAAATGTCACCTTTGTGGGCTAGAGTCTGTGAAGGAATCTGAATTATGCTCTGCCATTATCTGTCTTAGGGCACCGACAATACATCTCCTTTATTCGGTAGAAAAAAGCTGACTGAATACTTACTCTCTCAAGAGAAAGACTGAGAGGGAGTGGCGAGGTGGGCAGGAAGGGGTGGTTGTGAAGGTAAGAAGTGAGCTGGTTCTCTGTATCTGCAATAATTCACGGCAAAGTGCCATTGTGTGACAGCACAGTGGTGAGGTTAATACATTTACAAAACAACTTACGCCGTTAGTTAAAAAGAAGGGAGAAACTGATCAATAGCCTATTTCAGCAAAACAAGGTCTGATTTCACTCTCACGCCCACCACTATACCGTAGATTACTTCCATTCTAACACCAAGGGATGAGGGGGAAAACGGAAGTCTGAACAGCTGCCCCTATTCATTTAAGAAAGAAAATGGAGGGAAGATGCATGCAAAAGAGAGAGAGAGAGAGAGAGAGAGGAGAGGAGACAGACAGACAGACAGACAGACAGACAGACAGACGACAGACAGACAGACAGAATGAGAAGCTGTTCACCTGAGAAATCCATTCATACACAGCATCAGATTAAACATATGCAACAGGGAGGTGTTCACACATGGCAACGATGTTTCCTTTGCTGAAGTGAATGGTGCGTATAACTCACTCTCTACTGAAATGTCATCCAATTACAGAAATCACACAGGTGTGCACT